>CAWUFW010007937.1:0-600000 GCA_963921515.1 Calotriton arnoldi
AGTGTATGCACATCTGTATGATTGGTATTCAGCTCTCCTCATGTGTTGTGTTGTTGCCTGGGGACACTGGCACCCCCACCCCCTCACCTGCTGTGTATGATGACAGTGTTGGTCTGCCTGTTTGTGTTTGTGCATCTGCACCACTGCATTGGCATATCTTGGGTGTGCCATTGGCTGTATGTTGTTTGGTGTGTTTCCCCTGCTGTCCCTGGGACTCCTAGGTCATCGGTCAGCACAGTGATCATGGTTTGTGTGTCCCATTGCTGCCATGGTATGGTATCTGTTCACCTCACATCTGCTGTCTCCACAGGGTATCTGCATTTGTGTGCCCATTGGTGCAAATATGTGGTTCTGCATTCTGATGGTCACTTCTGTCATTGTGTCATTGATGACTGTTGACGGTCTCAGCCCCCATGGGTGTTGTTTGTCTGCACATGGCCAAAGGAATGTTTCATTTGCACTGCAGTATTTGGCTCGCCCAATTTATGTTGCAATGGGACACATACACTACTTTGCCACAGATGAGTTTTGGTTCTGTGACCAGGAATGATCCATGCAGTTTGGCAGTTGCAGCTCTTTCTTTGTCAACAATTACCTTTTGGTCACTGTGATGATGAGGGTGTAGACCCCATTGCCACAATGGTCAAAATGTGCTTCAGCTATGGACCCCACACTTACCTTTTGGTCACTGTGATGATGAGGGTGTAGACCCCATTGCCACAATGGTCAAAATGTGCTTCAGCTATGGACCCCACACTTACCTTTTGGTCACTGTGATGATGGGGGTTTAGACCCCATTGCCACAATGGTCAAAATGTGCTTCAGCTATGGACCCCACACTTGCCTTTTGGTCACTGTGATGATGGGGGTTTAGACCCCATTGCCACAATGGTCAAAATGTGCTTCAGCTATGGACCCCACACTTGCCTTTTGGTCACTGTGATGATGGGGGTTTAGGCCCCATTGCCACAATGGTCATGGGCTGCTTGCATTGTGGGTGCCACACACATATATGTGTGGCACATGTGCTAGGGGGTCACATTGTATGTTCAAAGTCATGTTCGGTGTTGTAGGCATTTGACACAGCCTGCTCACACGCTTGTCATGGTGGTGGGGGGATGTCTTAATCTTGCATTCCCTAGGTTGTGGAGTGCTTGTTGTGTCATGCATTGTCCATCCTATGAGTGGGGGTGGTAGTAGTGGTAGGCATCCAGCCCCCTGGCTAAGGGTGGTAGTAGTGGTGGGCATCCTGCCCCCCTGGGTGAGGGTGGTAGTAGTGGTAGGCATCCTGCCCCCGTGGGTGAGGGTGGTAGTAGTGGTGGGCATCCTGCCCCCTGGCTAAGGGTGGTAGTAGTGGTGGGCATCCTGCCCCCCTGGGTGAGGGTGGTAGTAGTGGTAGGCATCCTGCCCCCCTGGGTGAGGGTGGTAGTAGTGGTGGGCATCCAGCCCCCTGGCTAAGGGTGGTAGTAGTGGTGGGCATCCTGCCCCCCTGGGTGAGGGTGGTAGTAGTGGTAGGCATCCTGCCCCCCGTGGGTGAGGGTGGTAGTAGTGGTGGGCATCCTGCCCCCCGGGTGAGGGTGGTAGTAGTGGTGGGCATCCTGCCCCCTGGCTAAGGGTGGTAGTAGTGGTAGGCATCCTGCCCCCCTGGGTGAGGGTGGTAGTAGTGGTGGGCATCCTGCCCCCTGGCTAAGGGTGGTAGTAGTGGTGGGCATCCTGCCCCCTGGGTGAGGGTGGTAGTAGTGGTAGGCATCCTGCCCCCCTGGGTGAGGGTGGTAGTGGTGGTGGGCATCCAGCCCCCTGGCTAAGGGTGGTAGTAGTGGTGGGCATCCTGCCCCCCTGGGTGAGGGTGGTAGTAGTGGTAGGCATCCTGCCCCCGTGGGTGAGGGTGGTAGTAGTGGTGGGCATCCTGCCCCCCTGGGTGAGGGTGGTAGTAGTGGTAGGCATCCTGCCCCCCGTGGGTGAGGGTGGTAGTAGTGGTGGGCATCCTGCCCCCTGGGTGAGGGTGGTAGTAGTGGTGGGCATCCTGCCCCCTGGCTAAGGGTGGTAGTAGTGGTAGGCATCCTGCCCCCCTGGGTGAGGGTGGTAGTAGTGGTGGGCATCCTGCCCCCTGGCTGAGGGTGGTAGTAGTGGTAGGCATCCTGCCCCCCTGGGTGAGGGTGGTAGTAGTGGTGGGCATCCTGCCCCCCTGGGTGAGGGTGGTAGCAGTGGTGGGCATCCTGCCCCCTGGCTAAGGGTGGTAGTAGTGGTAGGCATCCTGCCCCCCTGGGTGAGGGTGGTAGTAGTGGTGGGCATCCAGCCCCCTGGCTAAGGGTGGTAGTAGTGGTGGGCATCCTGCCCCCCTGGGTGAGGGTGGTAGTAGTGGTAGGCATCCTGCCCCCCGTGGGTGAGGGTGGTAGTAGTGGTGGGCATCCTGCCCCCCTGGGTGAGGGTGGTAGTAGTGGTAGGCATCCTGCCCCCGTGGGTGAGGGTGGTAGTAGTGGTGGGCATCCTGCCCCCCTGGGTGAGGGTGGTAGTAGTGGTGGGCATCCTGCCCCCTGGCTAAGGGTGGTAGTAGTGGTAGGCATCCTGCCCCCCTGGGTGAGGGTGGTAGTAGTGGTGGGCATCCTGCCCCCTGGCTAAGGGTGGTAGTAGTGGTAGGCATCCTGCCCCCTGGGTGAGGGTGGTAGTAGTGGTAGGCATCCTGCCCCCTGGCTAAGGGTGGTAGTAGTGGTGGGCATCCTGCCCCCTGGCTAAGGGTGGTAGTAGTGGTAGGCATCCTGCCCCCTGGGTGAGGGTGGTAGTAGTGGTAGGCATCCTGCCCCTGGCTAAGGGTGGTAGTAGTGGTGGGCATCCTGCCCCCTGGCTAAGGGTGGTAGTAGTGGTGGGCATCCTGCCCCCCTGGGTGAGGGTGGTAGTAGTGGTAGGCATCCTGCCCCCGTGGGTGAGGGTGGTAGTAGTGGTGGGCATCCTGCCCCCCTGGGTGAGGGTGGTAGTAGTGGTAGGCATCCTGCCCCCGTGGGTGAGGGTGGTAGTAGTGGTGGGCATCCTGCCCCCCCTGGGTGAGGGTGGTAGTAGTGGTGGGCATCCTGCCCCCTGGCTAAGGGTGGTAGTAGTGGTAGGCATCCTGCCCCCCCTGGGTGAGGGTGGTAGTAGTGGTGGGCATCCTGCCCCCCTGGCTGAGGGTGGTAGTAGTGGTAGGCATCCTGCCCCCCTGGGTGAGGGTGGTAGTAGTGGTGGGCATCCTGCCCCCCTGGGTGAGGGTGGTAGTAGTGGTGGGCATCCTGCCCCCTGGCTAAGGGTGGTAGTAGTGGTAGGCATCCTGCCCCCCTGGGTGAGGGTGGTAGTAGTGGTGGGCATCCAGCCCCCTGGCTAAGGGTGGTAGTAGTGGTGGGCATCCTGCCCCCCTGGGTGAGGGTGGTAGTAGTGGTAGGCATCCTGCCCCCGTTGGTGAGGGTGGTAGTAGTGGTGGGCATCCTGCCCCCTGGGTGAGGGTGGTAGTAGTGGTAGGCATCCTGCCCCCCGTGGGTGAGGGTGGTAGTAGTGGTGGGCATCCTGCCCCCTGGCTAAGGGTGGTAGTAGTGGTAGGCATCCTGCCCCCCTGGGTGAGGGTGGTAGTAGTGGTAGGCATCCTGCCCCCTGGCTAAGGGTGGTAGTAGTGGTGGGCATCCTGCCCCCTGGCTAAGGGTGGTAGTAGTGGTGGGCATCCTGCCCCCTGGGTGAGGGTGGTAGTAGTGGTAGGCATCCTGCCCCCGTGGGTGAGGGTGGTAGTAGTGGTGGGCATCCTGCCCCCCTGGGTGAGGGTGGTAGTAGTGGTGGGCATCCTGCCCCCTGGGTGAGGGTGGTAGTAGTGGTAGGCATCCTGCCCCCCGTGGGTGAGGGTGGTAGTAGTGGTGGGCATCCTGCCCCCCTGGGTGAGGGTGGTAGTAGTGGTGGGCATCCTGCCCCCTGGCTAAGGGTGGTAGTAGTGGTAGGCATCCTGCCCCCCTGGGTGAGGGTGGTAGTAGTGGTGGGCATCCTGCCCCCTGGCTAAGGGTGGTAGTAGTGGTGGGCATCCTGCCCCCCTGGGTGAGGGTGGTAGTAGTGGTAGGCATCCTGCCCCCCTGGGTGAGGGTGGTAGTAGTGGTGGGCATCCTGCCCCCTGGCTAAGGGTGGTAGTAGTGGTAGGCATCCAGCCCCCTGGGTAAGGGTGGTAGTAGTGGTAGGCATCCAGCCCCCCTGGGTAAGGGTGGTAGTGGTGGTGGGCATCTGGCACCCCCTGGCTAAGGGTGGTAGTAGTGGTAGGCATCCAGCCCCCCCTGGGTAAGGGTGGTAGTAGTGGTAGGCATCTGGCACCCCCCTGGGTAAGGGTGGTAGTAGTGGTAGGCATCTGGCACCCCCATGGCTAAGGGTGGTAGTGGTGGTTGGCATCCGGCCCCCCCTGGGTAGGGGTGGTGGTGCGCATTCAGGCCCCTGTGTGCATATGTGGCATTGGTGATGGGCATCCCGCCCCTATGGTGCTGCTGTTGCTGGTGTAAGTATATTCAGATTCCCAGTGTATGTGTGTGATGTGTCGTGTACGTGTTGTATGTGTTTTGTGGTTGGTGTCTGACTTACCTTCTGCGCCGTACGCGTCCGTGCCTGTTCCGGTAGTAGATGTAGAATATTGGTATGATCGGGACGAAGGGATTCATGGTTGGTTCGTGTCGTTCGTCCTTCTCGTTGCTTCGCGTCGTCCTCGTCGCTTGGCTTCGCCTCGCCGCTTCGCTTCGTCCTCGTCGCTCGGCGTCGTCCTCGCTCTGTGCTGTGTTCGCCTCGTAGCCGTGGATCGTGTTGTGGCGCGATTCGGAGCTTATGTGCGCCTCTCCCGGATGCTTTGACGTGCCGTGCGTAGCGACGGGTTCGGCGCGCACTGGAAAGCGCATCGTACTTGTCCGGCCGGACGGGGCTGCATTTTTCCTTCCGTGCGCACTCGATTCGGCGTTTCCGGATTCGCCTCGGTCGGAGAACAGGACCTGGTGTGGGTGAGTACGGCTCGGCCGGAATTTTGCTGTTGTGCGCATCGTACTTGCTCGCTCGGTGTGCTGTACGGATCGGTCGGGAAACTGGCTTTCGCATGGCTTTTTTCCCGACCGAATAGTATTGGGTGCGCCTCCGACCGAGATCGGAATCGGCCCCTTAATAGAATTATTACGATCCCCTCCAAATGAATTTGTATGCTACAATTTGTATAATTGTTTTAAATCCTTTTTAAAATGATTTAAAATGTTTGTTATATATGTGGGATGTATTATGAATAGTAATGAATTGTATCTGGTTTTATTTTTGTAGATCTCTGTAGAGGTCTAAATCAAAATAAATAAATTGATTGATTGAAGCACAAGTCCTTTCTTGCAAACCTCATGAGTGACACTGATGACATCAATTTACATTTCCAAACGCCTATCCGAGCGCACCCATTTCAGACCAAGAATTTGAGATTCATTCATCTCAAAGAAGGCATGCCCGGTGCCATGGCATCAGCGGGAGTTTTGGGGAACAGCAGTAGCGTTTCTCACTATAGTTTTCATCCATTCCTCATTCCCCTCAACTGAAGAAGATTGGAACTTGGCAATGTAAAGCACAGTGGCATATGTAATGAATAGGGCCACATGCCTCATTGGGCCAGGGCACACCCTAGGTCGGTGCTGCCCTCTCCTTGTTGTCTACACTTTGGCGCCGTCCTCTAGCCCCTTGCGGGCATTGCAACTGCGGGGACCACCTCTCGTGGTGCAGGTCGACAGCCTGCGGGCGTCTCGATCCCAGGGTTTGTGGTGATGCCTCACCCTGTCACTACTCCTGGTTACTGGCAGCAGGCACAGGGTGTGCCCTAGGCATGGGCTATCCTATACTCTCGCCAAACTTCACGGCTGCTGCTGCACGCGGGTCTAACCTGCTCATCGCCATTGTAACGAGTAGGCCTTCATGCAGCGCCAATAACCACACGGAGACATAGTGGTAATGTCTGGAACAAGCCCATGGCACGTGGGCCCAACCCCTTTTATTAGAAGGGTCACCTGACCAATGACACCTGTGATGGATGGATGTGGGGTGAGTGTGGAAGCCAGCCCTCAAGGAGTGGCTGGTGGAAACACATAGTGTAGAAACACTAGACCATGACCAGCGAGTCACTACAGCATCCTCAGAAAAGACATCCCCGCTGAAGAACCTGAGGCATAGCCCGCTGATATTGCTGAAGGGACACGCAACGATCGAAGACTTTCTCGTCACAAATGAACTCTAGGGGAGAGGTTGTGGCCTTACGGCCAGAGCTGCCGACTTTGGAGCTGGGGAACCAGGTTCGAGCCTCGGCTTCGGCTCAGCTTCCTGTGATTCTGGGCAAATCACTTAATCTCCCCCCTGCCTACCAAGAAATTAATGTGTCCTTATGTGATGTAACTGGTGCTCATGTAAAGGGCTCCAATACCTTCGGGTCGAGTTTGGGCTATATAAATCTGCAAGAAAAAAAAAACTCTCCTGCAGCCAAACAAAAATGTTGAAACAGGAGCAACTTTATTTGAACACTGTACTAGGATTAACTACATACTGAGCCTCCTTCTAGTGAACAGGGCCTGCAGGTGTTCGCCTGCAGTTTGTGCCTGGCTGTAGTCTGCTACATGATGCAGTCGTCACGTGCAAGAGACTGAAGATGCCAGATGTTGCGCACCATAAATGGTACAAAATGTAATGTATAAGCTTCGTGCTTTACCTGCCATTGTGTGTGCTATAGTGGCCGTCCCAACATATTAGCATAGTGCACCAGGCAATCCAAACTATCTATATGCATTTGGAAGGATGACAAATAAGGAAAAAAAATCAAATTAAATTATTGTTCTAGAGTAGACTGCTTAAAACTCAGACGAAAATGCGAAAAGAGCAATAGAAGGAGTAAATTCTGAAAACCAGCGTTCCCTGTACTGTGTCCAATAACACTTTGGTTGAAAGAGGCCTTGAGTCTCAGAGGGAGGGTTGAGTACCCTCTGTGCTCCGAGGATAAGGAGTCGCAGATGACGGCTGTGGAGTAGTGATAAAGACGGCGCCCCAAACAGATGTTTGGTGTTCAGCATGCCTTTCCACAGACAGGCAGTGCAGGATCTTCGGCTCTCTCTTGGTGTGGAGCCAGATGAACAACACAGCTATAACATGCCTTTGTTTTGGAGTGTGAAGTACGCAGTATTGTTGCTGACAGCTACGAAGAGCCTTCTGGAACAATTACGTCATTGGCTCCGCCTTCAGCTGCCTGTGAAAAGGGAACTTCTCTAGAATGTCTTCATTTTGAGGGTGGGTATTTTTCTCATGGATGAGGCTCTAGCATATCCGAAGGAGCTCTCGAACTATGCGCTGAAATATACTATTTTGTTTTTATGTTTTATCATTTGTATTTGAGTAAATGGAATGTGTCGAGCGATAGTTATGAAACGGAGCTGAGGGGAGGACGTCTTTGTCGTCATTTCTTGTATACAGATCTATATAGGTGGGTGAGCCAACAAATTAAGATAGAGAGCCGAGCCACGCGTCTAGATTGTTCTTAGAGCCAGTGTGTAAATCATACAGCAGGCATCACCGAAAATATGATAACATATCTTCAAAATTCAAATAAGTGTGTTTCTTTAACACGTGGAAGCTTTGACATAAATCCGTCACATTATAGCACTGCTCTGAGAAGTACTTATTAAAAGTGATAGATTTTAAACATGAAATATTAGTGAGCTATTTGTCCCGTTCGCCGTTGGAGGACGTTGGTCAGTGTGCTCACCACTCCTAAACGAGATGAGGAACCACAGATTGATTGTGCGCCTGTGAACGCCCCTACTCTTGGAAACGGATTTATATTTGCAGTATACGCCTTAAACCTGCCTAAAGCTTTGAGCCTGAGGAGCCCACCTGTTCATCTTATGTCTTTTTCCACTTGGATTCATTTGGTTGAGCTGGCCTCAACATAACTTTTCTTATTCAAGGCTATATACCTGGATACCCCACATCAAGGTGGTTCTTTCTTTGTGTCCCACTTTCAGACCTGGTCGCCCTGATGAAGGTGTGACCCGCATTGGGTTAGACACCGAAACGCGCGTTGGCGCTGGACAACTTCGTGCCCCCAGATCTTTTTACTATCGTCCAACGAGAGGACGCACGATAGTTGTTGTTGTGAATATTAATTCCTTGTATAAAATTTATAAACACCTTGGATTTTGGCCGACATTTCCTGCGATGAATTGCGTTTGAGTGGTGAGAATGTCTGAGTATGTGTGTATTTGTGGATATGAGTGTTCGTAGTATATGAATGTGGGACCTTATTTATTTGTTCTGTTTTTTATTAATAAAATGATGTCTTATGTTATTGTTTTGCAAATTCTGATGAAAATACTGTGAATATCAAAAATTATAAAATTAAAATATATCTATTTTTTCATATATATAAAAAGATTCTCTCTATTTTGTTTGGAGGATTTTGTTGTTGTTGTTAGTTCAGCGAGATCACTATGTTATTGTGACCCTGACGGGCAGTTTTGATATTATTGTTAGACAGGTTGGGTTTTTTGATTGTCTTTGGAACTAAGAAGGCAAGACAGTTGTATGTAAATCCTGTACGTGGCCCAGATTATTGTAGAGCAACTTTATTATCCATTAAATCATTCACAGTAGGTTTTTGTACAACTAGTATTTTGAACTCACATATTTGAAAATACTTTCATATGCGATAATGAAGAAAAAGGAGTTTTAATTAAATAAAATATTTGCCTAAGATCACCCAATTTTAGAGGGGAAGGCGTGATTTATCCAGGTTTTCTGGTTTCACTTCTTACAAACCTGCCACTAAGTGGGTATCTTTTTTTCTTTCCTTTTTAGGTCGAGCCTAGGCAGCCCGCATGTGCTGTCTGGAAGACATGCTGTAATCACTATACGGAGTCTAATCCCTCCTGCTGCTTGCCATTGGTTAACACCTGTGTCGCTCATATTTGCTGTCTCCTGATTTGTTCGTGAATCTGATACATCACTTCCGTTTCTCTCCAAGCAGCACCGCTTAAGTACAGATTAACTCAACTTGATTAGTGCCCCTCCGCTGATGCAATGCAAGCACTTTTTATTCGCATTTTGCCCATCTGTACTTCCACCCCATTGCTCGTTTTCTCCATCGCTTTCACTTGCTGGTTTATTTGCCTGGTCTTTTCATTAAGTTTGAGCAGGATGGATTTTGTTAAGCTTTAATGTTTTTCTGTTGTTAAACTTTGATTTGAAATGGCACCGCTCCCTCCGCGGCGCAGCTGCAGCGCTCCACTGTCCCGTCAACATGTTTTATGAGTGAATCCTACAGCCGATCACAGACTTTGCCCTGCAATTGGTTGCGATGTGCTCCTTCTCCAAAATACTGGAACTGCATAGTCCCCTTGGTACAGCGCTGGCCAGACCACCGCCTCCATTATGTTTGTGGGGGATGGAGTTGGTTATACTTTAATGTTTTTCTGGTATTAACTTTGATTTGAGATGGCACCGCTGCCTCCGTGGTGCAGCCGCAGCGCCCCACTGTCCTGCTGGCATGTTTTATGGGTTATTCTTACAGCCGATCATGGCCTTTGCCCTGCAAGCGGTTGCAATGTGCTCCTCCCCCAAAATACCAGAACCGCATAGTCCCGTCTGTACAGCGCTGGCTAGACCACCTCCTTGGCAGTACCTTCGATCGCACCCGCAGGCTCATATTTCCAGCAACTAAAGCCACATCAAAGCCGCCAGTAACAGTAGCCGCAACCCCATTTGCCAACAACATGCGGCTCTTTAAGACCAAGGGCAACAAGCCCAAACGTGTGCATGTCAAGAGGGGCATAGCATACCAGCAAAGCCCAGTGCCACAACCAGGCAGTTTCCATTTTAAGAAATGCCGTGAGCAGCATTCAGATATGGAAGAGGAGAAGGTGAAAACAGACTCTATAAAAAGGGAAACTCTTTACTAGTGGGGCTTTCTTTGTGATCAGAGAAAGCACATGGGGGTTCTGGGGTTTACTGATCAGCACTTCCTCTGTGTCTCATACACAGCCTGGACCGGCCTTGGTACTTGTACCCTGCAGGGCCCAGTCAGGAGGGTTTCATGCTCAGCACTTTCCTCTGTCTCGCAGCACACAGAGCCATGCTACTGCTGGAGGCCCTGGGCCAAACCCAACTGACAACATGTGTTACCCTGCATCCCACCTTCACCCAGCCTGCTGCTCACCCCGCCGCCTTCTTCTCCCAGCTGCACTATATTTACTTCTGCCTCTTCCCTCACAGTCCTGCCTTTACAGTATTTCCTTCGGCTCCATTCCTAACTGGACTACAACTTTCCCATCGTCCCTTCTCTCTTGCCCTTGTGTATTGCTTTCCTCTGGCCTGTTCTGCCACTTCCCGCACCGTGCTTTCATTATTTTTTTTATCCTACTGCATTTTGTCCAAATCACACACCCTCTTCCCTTTCTCCACTCTTAGCACCAGTTCTCTCTCGCAGTCTCTCATTTTCATTGCTCTACCCCTTCTCTGCTCTTGGTTCATTTGGCTCTTTTCCTCTTACGCTCTAAATCCCTCACCACCTCTCTATATCCTTTCTGTCACCAAGTTCTCTTTTGCTTGTTTTCTCCCCCCCTCACTGCCTCATTTTAGTCCCATCTTCTTTCTCTCTCTCACTTCCTCACTTTTCTTGCCCAGTTTCTCTTTCATCACTTCTAGCTTCTAACCGCCTTGGTTCCTTCGCTCTCCGCCCCCACAGCCTCCATCTCGCTCCTCTCATCCGTGATAGCCCCTTCAATAAAGGCTTCACACCTGTTTGGAACTGTGAAGCAAACATTTCTCTAGGGTTTGTCTTCTGGGAGGCATGTCAGACAGCACGAGAGCTGGGCTTCTCTCCCAAGAGCTATGTTGTGTGCCAAGCTGCACAAGACCGAGCCAGCCTGCTGCAGACTGATCCGAGCAGCATCAGTGCTGTGTCGTCCTTCCGACAGGTAGGCCAGCTGCACAAGAGCTGTACTCAGGTGACTGGGAGTTGTGTTCGATTGAATAAGACGTGTCTATTTCACAAGAACCATGGACTCTGTCGGAGAATTGAGCCTTAAGAGTTAATAGGTTTTAGCAAAACTGTGTCAACTTCTCGAGAGCTTTACCAGAGTAGGTTTTTTTTGCAGTTTTATATAGCGCAACCTGAAGATATTGGAGCGCTTTACATAAGCACCAGTTACATTACAAAAGGACACATTCATTTTTGGTAGGCACAGGGCATTAAATGATTTTCCTAAAATTACATGATGATTAAGCCGATGCCAAGACTCTATTCGGCAGCTCAGGCCCTTACACCACCCACATCCTCTACTGCAAGTTAAAAGTTTACCCAAGATAGACAGGATCGGATTGGGATCACAATTAGGCCTGGGCACTCCCAAAACAAGCATTCGCAATGCAATATGTCTTGCGTTACTGAAAGTTTAAGCTATTAGCGTTGCTAATAATGCAATGCCAATAGCTCAAATTTTCAGTAATTCGAGACCTATTGCATTGGAAATGCTTGTTTTATGTTAACGTTGTGTTTTGACCTCTTTGTGCATTTTTTTGCAATTTTTATATAGCGTGAACTCGACTCAAAGGTATTGGAGCACTTGACATAAGCACCAGTTGCATTGCACAAGGTCTCATTAATTGTTTATAGACATGGAAAGATGAAAAGATTTTCGCAGAATACAGGATGTTGAGCAGACACTGAGAACTGAACATGGTTCCTTAGTTCCAAAGTCAGAAGCTCTGGCCCTAACATCACATTCTGGGTGGAGGGAGGGTGGCAGGCAGAAGCCACATGAAAGCTCGGTTCGTTATGGGCTCAAAGTTCCAACTTGAGCAAAGCCAGGCCTCAGGGTCGTGCCTGCAGTGGCGGCTCCTCTGCTAAGGCGGAGGAGCGTCGCCCCATTGCTTTTAGCAGTGCAAAGAAGAAAAAATAAAATAACAGCACAATGTTATTTTATTTTTCGCGCTGAAGCAGGTTTTGGGGCGGGGCGGGGCATGACTCAATGCAGCCAGCAGGGGGAGGAGGAAACGTGCACCTAAGTGTGCATAACGGTTTGGCCTGCCCTCTTGGGTCGGCCAAACAGTCATGCGCCCTTATCATGATCCCACTACCTGTCAGAGCGCCGAACCATGGCGTTGAGACCAATCACATTGCAGTGTTGTGATTGGCTTAGGGGAGCCTGTTTGAGCTTCCTGTTCCGGCCGGACCAAGCAGACGACGACGACGATGACGATGATGGAGGAGAGTCGGCGGCCTTATAAGATAAGTGCTATTTATTTTTTAAACTCCCCGCCCCTCCACCCTCATTCAGTACCAGCCGCAACTCCATGCCTGGCTCGAGCTTTTAGTGGCTCGCCCATCTGTACAGTTGCACTTGCACATCAATTACAAGGGCACACAGTAAATATCTGAAATCAAAATATTTAAAAATCAGAAAGTTAACAGCTAAAAGCTTCAAAGGCAAGCATATTTTATTATCAAAAACATAACCTAGTTATTGTAGTTACAGTGATTGCGCCAAGTTCCTATTTTCAACTTCAAAGGTCAAGATTAGCAGTATGCGCTGTCAATTGATCTGCGTTATGGGGGAGCAGATGTGGCGTAACAACCAGAGCTGCTGACTTTGGAACTGGGGAACCGGGTTGGCTCAACCTCGTGTCGGTTCAACATCCTGTGATTCTGTCCAAATCGCTTAATCTTCCCATGCCTATAAATAAATAAAAAATGTATGTGTCCTTGTGTAATGTAACTGGGGCTCATGTAAAGCGCTCCAATACTTTTGGGTCGAGCACGCGCTATATAAACCTGCAAAAAAAAAATCTGCCAATTTACGAAAAATGTTCACTGTGCGAGGTGATGGGCAGGTCCTTGAGGGGTTGGGGCTTAGTGCCAGGCACAGCCCGAAGCACTTTAAATGTATCGCTACCCCCCCAACCATTATTGTGCCTTTCCAAACACACAGAAGATATCTGGGAGTCGATAACGGATCACGGTCTATTAAAATCGCATGCAGACGAGTGTACAACTTCCTTGGTTGTACTCTTCACAGGAAGAGGCTTGCTCATTGTAATTTATGCATGTTACTGTGTTGGAAAGACAGATATGGTGAACTGGTCATCTCAAGTTGCTTTGGAGGCTCAGGTTGACTTTACAGTGCGTGATCTATGAACAATCATTGCCTCACCTCAATTAATTGGGGCTAAAACGATCTGTATTGTAAGGTTCCTCCTAAAATTATTAAATATACACCTATTTAAATAACCGCATTGCAATCTGGAGACAAATAATGTATTTTACCAATTGTGGTACAATATCTTTTCTCGATTTCTCTATGGAAAATGTTACTTCCCTGAAATGAACTATTGCACAATAATAAACTGGGGATGCATGCCGCACATACTACCTGAATTCAATCAATCAATTTCAACTTTATTTCAGCCAATAGCCATAAAAGCACATATCATAAAACACATTAAAATATTCAGAATAATGACAGGATAAAACTACAAATAGACAACTGTCATTCATACTAGAACAATAATATTTTAAGATAAGATAAAAAAAAATCGATAATAGTAAAACCAATACAATCCCACTAAGAACACATAAGATTACAATAGCAGCAATGGCAGACATTAAAAAGCAGATCACACAACCTGGTCTGTGGATGGAATGGTAGCCCACTTCAATCTACACCTCCACATAAATAAAAGAAACCGGGAGACTGCAAAAACTATTGGGCGGGCTGCATTGGATCTTACAATTCTTAAGGCAGAATTGTGGTCCCAAACCCCCAGATTCCGACAAAGTAGAACAATCCAGGCCCTCCTATGAGAATAATACTGGAGGCAGAAGAGCAAAACATGCTCTACAGTTTCCTTAATCCCAGCACAAAAGGGACAACTCATCTCTTGCTCCTTAAGGGAAGACTGCCATCTTGCCGTAAATGGGCAAAAAGGCAGAGTCCCAAACAGAAATTTAATGTACAGTGTTCTAGCAGCAGGAGGCTCAATATCATCCATATACTCTTCCAAGGAATAGGAATCCTTGAATTCCAAAAAAAGCTGCTATCAGGAGACCAACATTCCCTAACCTGTGAAACCCTTCATCTATATATCTCCAATACATTGCTTTTAACATGGGCTTTATCATCCTACCAGCAGTTTCAGGATGTGCCCAAAGGGTATCATAACCGATCTCAGCTAGGCTTCGTTTGATGTATTCTAATCAAGCTACCTTACCTTGCCCACAGCAATTTAAAACATCTTCAAGACCCAGGCTATAATGTGCCAGTTTGGTGGTGTACCAAATCCTCCTCTAGTGCATCAGCGGTCTGAGTCTGACCATGTGTGCAAGAGATCTAATACCCAGATCTAGCAGCAGGGGTGCAAGGGGGGTACTTGCTGGTAAATTGGTGAGGACACGTAAACGGTTCTCCACCATTACCATGTCATTTACATTCTCATGGCCCCAGAGTTCACAACCATATAGCGACCCTCCCAATGCCTGCAAATTATAGATCTGTAAATCAGGAGTAACGGTACGAAAACTAGAGCCCTGAACCACCCTCAGGATACCGCCCGTATAATGCTCCATACTAAGTTTACTCTTCTGAATCTGAGAGGACCAACCAAAAGAATCATTAAGGGTAAAACCAGGGTTATCAAAAGTGCGAACTCTCTCCAGGGGGACTCCATTGTAAACTGAATGCGACCGGGTGGTGGGACAGGGATTTAAAACCATATACTTGGTTTTACAAATATTGATCTCCAGCCCTCTCTGCCTGCAGAAGACACCGAACAGATTGAGCAGGTTTTGTATGCCCATGGGAGACTTGAAGATCAGCAAGGTGTCGTCCGCAAACAGGAGTGCTGGGATATTCCTGTTGGATAGAGTCATTGCATCATGCTTACACTGTTCCAGATGAGTCACTAGATCATTGATAAAAAGCAAAAAAAAAAGGGTTGGGGCTAAAACACATCCTTGTCTCACACCCCGAGAGACTGGGATAGGATCAGTTAACTCCCCAGAGGTCCCACATCTGACCTGAGCATAGTTGTTCATACACAACCATCTTATAACATCCACAAGATATTTCGGGACAGTCATGTTGGTCAAAACGTCCCATAGTGCCTCCTTAGGGACAAGGTCAAATGCTGATCGAAGATCAACAAAAATAACATATAAACGACCACCACCCAACGTAACATGGTTCCAATATACTCGCTGCAGTTGAAGGATCTGGTCAATGGTACTAGTCCCAGTCCTAAATCCCGCTTGTAGTGGTGTGAGCACGTCTGTAGCCTCCATCCAATCCTGAATTCATTTCATAGCCATAAAGCAATATTGATATGAAAGGTTCATACTATATTTGGGTGAATCTCATGACCACAAGTCAGTCAACTGACAAGAAGGAATAATCCAATATTAATTTGCTTTGGATAGGCTATCCATACATTATAGTATTTTTGCATTTGTTGCTATGAGAGACACTGGTGTCAACAGAACATGCCTATTTTCTTTTCAAATACTAGTAAATCATGTGATCGGTGGAAAAATACACAGCTTGTCCACATGGTAACAGGGCAGCTCTTGTGCCTTTATGCTACCTCAAGGACCATTGCAAACTACTAGGGAACCTCTATTGTTTCCATGGATTGGCACACTCTTGTGTAAGCCTGTACAAATTGTACTAATAACTGTTGTTCTGTTAAACAGGCAAGGCTCTGGAAGGTCAATGAAACTTGAGTTCCTGCCATTTAGCATGAGTGGTAGGAGCACTGTCAGTGGAATGCTCACGTTTTTAAAAAAAAACTGTAAAATATGTAAGACAATGTTTAAAAAAATCTTCTGTAGGGTGGGGCTTAGCACAATGATGAGAAGACATTTCTACTGCCCGTTTTGGTTATGTCTGGTGACAAAATGGCAGTTTAAGTGTCCAGGACCTCCCAATTGAGGGTAACATACGCTCAGGTGGGAAGAGAACAGAGCAAGACATTACACGAATTTGACGCAGCTCAGCAAGGTCCTACGGAGTGAAGAGAGGGCTCCAGAGAGTGGTTCCTCGCCTGGCTGGAGATCTACTCAAGATGGCACCAACTTTGAGTGTCAAGCCAGTGCAGCATGAGGCAGCTTCTTGCTGGCAAGTCAGGCAATTCTGACCTTCTACTAGAGGCTGCAGCTCTGTGTCCTGCTTCGGATGATAGGGGGGCCTCGGTCGAATCAGGGGGGATGCAACATTGACTGGTGAATGGGGTTCCTAAGGCTTAATGGGTCATCATGCCCAATCAATGGTAAATCACACATACCTCTAGGAACAAAAGGGCATAGTGCATGCAATGCTTTGTACAATGGATCTCAGACCCATGCAGTGCTGTGGCATAAGCCTGCCTGGAGACATTTTAATGCTACTATTTGAGGAAAGTAAAAATGGGCTGTCCAAACTTATGTATGCTGCCACAATGGGAATGAATTATTGATCCCCCAGACACCCCAAAGAAAGATACAACTTAAGCACAAAGACAAATTCATGCAAAATCATTTTCACTTATTGATGAGTCCTTCGATCAATAACCAATTTATCAATGATCAATTCCAGAGTGTGCGAAAACTCAAGCACACACTATATTGCGGCTTAAGAAGACCTGAACAAAGGTCTGAAAGAACTAAGGGCAGACCTCAGTATCAAACTGGGAAGGCTTTGAAAAGATATCGACAATGTGAGCAAACAAATGTTAGAACTGGAGAATAGACATTAACAGGCATAGTCTACCAGAAGTTACATTATTCAGGTGTTTAAATTGACACGTGCAAAACCAGACCTTGCACTATCAAAGTGTGAAGAACTGGAAAATTCCTCTCGAAGAGGGAACATCCAGGGGCTGGATGAGGAAACTAAGGGCCCAAATCTGGGGACCATTGTGGTAGTCCTGCACTACTCCTTGCTGGGAGATGATCCTCCAGAGGTGCGACTGGACAGGGTCCAAAGGATGGGACCAAAACAACAATAGATGCAGAAGCCAAGAAACATTCTAGCAAAGCTTCATTATCTTTCTGAAAAGGAAGAGTCTTTAAAAGTGGCAAAAAATATAGGAGACCAAGAATACAAGTGTTCCCTCTTCCAAGACATGTCAATGACCACCCTACACTGGACAGTCTGTTTAAGACTTATAACGGAAACACTAAGAAAGGAAGACATCAAATATAGCTTGGCGTTAATGTTTAGTATCACATTTGAACTTAACAACAAAGTACATTTTCTTCGGAGAGGGCCGAAGTTGCTGCTCCTCTGATAATTTCCCTGCAGGAAGTAGAGGACCATGGGCACCATGGAGAGGTGGACCCCCTTGCATCATCAACAACGACTAGTCTGTCAGCTTCTGGATTACAACCCATGCACAGAAGAGAAGAGAAGTGAAGCAAGAGAAGAGAAGTGAAGCAAGGGAAAATTGGACTCAGATATTTCAGGCCTGGACAGCTAAGAAATGCGTTTATTATACAGTGCCTAACATATACTAGAATATACTGACTGCATGCATCTAGCCCTAAGTCGTGAACAACTCCTTAGGAAACTATGTCTGATGCCCTGAGGCCTGCTAAACCCATATATAAGGGGTCATACCATATCGCTTTTCATGT
The DNA here is from genome assembly GCA_963921515.1 of Calotriton arnoldi. Lineage (NCBI taxonomy): Eukaryota > Metazoa > Chordata > Amphibia > Caudata > Salamandridae > Calotriton > Calotriton arnoldi. The sequence continues at coordinate 17,648 of CAWUFW010007937.1, forward strand.
TATTTATTTTGGTTGATCTACTTTTGGGATGGGGCAGAGGAGGTCATGTTCATTCCCCATCCACTAGCCTTCTTGTTGGAGGTTGATGAATCAGTCGATCCATATGTGGTATATACTTTCTTGATTTTTTGGAATATAGACACAATGACAAGTTTTTGGGGGTTTGATGGAGGTGAAGAGGAAAGGCAGGTAGGGTGGGCAGTTGCACACAGCAGTAAGCATTCTTTTGTTCTCCGTACATGGAATTTGGTATTGTGTCCACTAATACTCACGATATGTCTCTTAATTCAACCTACCTGATTACGCCCACCTGATACTTTCAAACATACAACCTAAAATCAATGTTCAGTGTAATCTCACTGAATGTGAAGAGCCTGAATTTGCCCACAAAAATAGTAGCAAAATGAAGTTGGTCCTGGAGAAGCAACCAGAAGTAATGTGCATGCAGGAGATGGATCTGACTACAGTAGATCAGCATAGAATGAAACACAAACATTACCCTACTGTGCTATATTCTGCAGAAAACATCAAGCATATTGAAGTGGCTATTTTTATTCACAAAGGCTCACTTCTCCAAGAGGGAAGATTCTGATGACGTGGTACTCTCTTGACGGGTCCTGTGTTACACTAGCAATAGTGTGCGCCTCAAATGCGGCACAGGACAGTTATTGCAGCTATATAGCTTTGCCAGGGGAGAAATTATAGTTACAAGAGATTTCAATACAGTCTGTGGTAGGGAAATTGAAAGATCTGGAGGAGGGAAGGAGACAAACGCCTTCTCTAACAAGCATATGAAACCCTAACCTCTAATGGGCTGAGACATATGGCGATAACACAACACATAAGAGAAGGAATACACATATTTTTCACATGTCGATATAAAGTATTCAAGAATAACTATTTATTGGTAAGTAATTCTTGCTTTGGTCTCCCTAAATGTGAAAGCAAGAACAGGGTTAGTAAGTGTCTCAGATCATGCCCTGCCTCGATGAACGCTGATATGGGCCTGAGAGGTAAAAGGGTCAACTGTTGACTTCACCTGTCTCTCCCACCCAATTCTTAAAACAGAAACGGAAGTAGACAATGCAAAATATTTTTACTTGAAACAAATAATAATGTCCACTTTCAGGCATATGGGATGCCTTTAAGGTAGTAATATGTAGCAAATTAATCCGCATGATGGTTAACCTGAAAAGATTGAGAAGGCTGAAAATGAAAAATCTAGGAGCAGAATTTAAAGAAACGACTCAATTATATAAGGCTACAACATTTCAGCCTGTTTTATGGAAAATTACAGTAATAGATGTCAACTTACATCCATTTTTGTCAATTGCATTAAAATAAACTATGTTGCATATTATACGTGAATTGCACAAAGTCAATAATGTAGCTGGCTTGCATGTAAGATGCCACCACTATAAGAAAGTGGAGAACTCATATGCACAAGAGATTCTTTCTAGTCCAGGAGATAAGATCACTAGGGAACATGAAAAACTGGATACATTTATAAAATTGTATGCTTCCCTATAAACTGCTGACACTTAGCCAGAGGATGAGCAATAAGTCTATATACAAATTCCAAATATGTCTAGAGTTCCCTTAACATGGATAGAACAATTGGAGGTACCCATTTCAGTTACACTAGCTGTAGGAAAGTGCCCCTTTTTGCATGGTTACCCCGTAACTTTTTGCCAGATACCTGATGCCAACTTGACAGAGTGTGTGCTGAGACCCTGCTAACCAGGCCCCAGCACCGGTGTTCTTTCCCAAAACTGCACCTTTGTTTCCACAATTGGCACACCTCTGGGCCACATGTAAGCCACTTATAAAAGGTACTCCTGGTACCAAGGGCCTTGAGTCCAGAGAAGGGCCTCTGAGGGCTGCAGCGTGTACTATGCCACCGTCAGAGACCCCTCACCTTAACACCCACGCACTGCCATTGCAGTCCAAACGGAAGAGTCGACACGGCATACATCCCTGTGTGCCATGCCAACCAACACTGCCCGTGGCATGGGTAAGTCACCCCTCTAGCAGACCTTACAACCCTAAGGCAGGGTGCACCATAACACAGGTGAGGGCATAGCTGCATGAGCAATATGCCCCTACAGTGTCTGTGCCATTCACAGACATTGTAAGTGCAGTGAATTCATTTTGAGTACATGGGCTGGGAGGTTGTCATTACAAACGCCACAGCTCCATGATGGCTTTACTGAAAACTGAGAAGTTTGAAACTTCTCAGCGTAATAAACCCACACTGATGCCAGTGTTGAATTTATTACAAAATGCGCTCAGAGGGTATCTTAGAGATGCCCCTGAAAAACAACCAACTTATAGTGTATTGGCTCACTGGTCCCCGCCAGCCAGCAACCACCAGGTTTCTGACCTCATGGGGTGAGAGCATTTGTGCTCTCAGAGGCCAGGAACACAGCTTGCTCTGGGTGGAGGTCCTTCACACCTCCTCCCGGCAGGAACAACCACACTTGCCAGTGAGTCTCTAAGGCTCTCACCTTGTGATGTGCTAAATATGTTCTGAATTGGACAGCTCCAACTCAGGCCCCCCTTTTGGTGGCAGAACAGGCGGGAAAATTAGTGAGCAGAGTAGGAGTGTCCACCTCAGCCTTGTACGCCCCTAGGATCGCCAGGAGCTGAGGTGAACCCATCTCTAAGGAAAATCTCCATCTTTAATTGGAGAATTAGGCCCAATAGGAACAGGGATGTTTGGGGAGGGGGCACCCAAAGGGTGCAGTCACCCTTACTGCCCCTGACCTCAGTAATACACTTAAATTTAGTATTTAAGGGGGCTCCCCTGAACCTTGTTCCTCAGATTCAATGGAGCAAAGAAGAAGACGGACCAGGACCGTTGCTGGACCAGGAACTGAACCGCTGCAGACCGAACCCAGCAAGAACCCCGCCACTGGCTCCCCGTTCAACCACTGGACCTGCTGTCCTTCCAGAAACCCTGCCCGGCCTCCAAGAAATCCCAGAGACCCCGCAAACTTTGCCAAAAGGCCAAAGAACCTCCCTCTGGACTGGAGGCTTTAGTCCCCTGCGTCCGCAGGTACAAGACCTACAAGAACCACCACAGAGGACCGACACTTGTGTCGACGTGACTCCCTGCTACAAGAGAACTCCAAGAACCGCCACAGTTGAGGATCAACACCTCTGTCGATGTGACTCACTGCTACCCGAGACCCTTAAAAGGCCGCTGTGGTTGAGGACCAGCACGTGTCCTTACGTGACTCTGCCCTGCCAGAAGAAAGCACTGCAGCCGGACAGCCTCCACGACCTCGAGCGATCCTCCCAGCCCTACGACCGTAGCTGTTCACAGCCCTGTGCCCGAGAGCCCGAACCCTCCTGCAAGTGGCCCTGTTGGCACCCTCCTGCAATGCCTGCTCGACCGCCCCAGGATGGTCCGACGACAGCAGAAACCCATTCGATCTACCGCAACCATCCACCAGCGGCCGTGACGGTACTTGTGTTGGCCGCCTGCTGAAACCTACCCCTCTCATTGCCCCCGCCGACTGCGAGGGTAAATATAATTGCCAGTATCAACCGCTTCGGCGCTGATACTGAATTCTGCTCCCATCACCGACCCTGCGATTAGTGGCGGCCTGTATACAAAGTATCTTCTACTAGACTAAAACGTGTTTAATGTACTTGAAAGTATTGGTTGATGCTATACAAACTTTTTGCCAAGAATATTGAAAATATTGCATAATTGGAAAGTCTTACTTGTCTGTAACTGAGTTTGCTTGGTTCTTAAGATAAAAGTAACTAAAGTAATATTTTTACAACCATTGGCCTGGAGTTAAGTCATTGAATCAGTGTTTCTGCCTTGTATGAGTATGTACAACAAATGCATTCACACTACCCTCTGATAGGCCTAACTGCTCAGCCCAGCTACAACTAAATTGAGAGTAAGGTATTATCCACATTAACCTCTGCCATACCTTTGGGGACTCACTGGACTCTGTGCACACTATACCTCTATTTGGTCTAGTATATACAGAGCTGGCTTCCTACATTTGTGGATCAGCGGTGGGATCTACGACTATGCATTTGGTGGACTACTGAGCCAACACCTGATCACATGATGAAAACTCCTAAATTGTCTTTAGATTCAGATTTTTTGAATTGACAATTTTTCTAAATTTTAAAAAGTCTGTTAGGGCCTTGGTTAAGTTCCTTTAGCATTTCTTTTAAATAACAACTTACTGTAGTTAGGGATAAAAGTATTTTAGAAGTTTTTTAGACCTCTTGTAAAAAGATCCCCACTATTAGTGAAATAATGACTGATACACAGGACAGGGTTGAGGAGCTCAACCTCATCCCCTACCTCTATCTAGAGATGAGTTAGTTAAGGTCTCTGTGTAGACTTGAAAAGATTTCCATGGGGTCCCATGCTTCCATGGTCAAGCTCCAGGAGCTCTTGGCAGAGTACACAAGGGACCACCCTTCTCAGGGGGAGATCCAGACTCAGGAGATGATGACATTAGTGACGTGGAGCACAACCCCCAAACTCCCTCGCTAAATAGGGAGGACAGGGTCCCTGTGCCCCTCACTCCAAGCACCTAGATCCCACACAGGTGGGTCAGGTCCTGATGAGATCATTGAGGGCAGCCTCGATGAAGAGGACATCCTGCTAGCAAAGTTTACCAAAAAAATAGATCTAGAGTCCAGACTCCTGGCTCTGGAAAAAGAGAGAGCAGAGATGGGCTTACCTCCCATCAATGGTGGCAGCAAACCAAATAGGGAACTAGAGCAATCGTATGACCCTAAAATCCCCAAAGGGATTGTACCCAAATATGAGGAAGGTGACGACATCACCAAATGGTTCACAGCCTTTGAAAGGGCTTGTGGAATGGGGCAAGTGAAGAAGTCATACTGGGGAGCCTTACTTTGGGAACTGTTCTCTGGTAACTCCAGAGACAGACTTCTGACCCTTACTGGGGCAGATGCTGAGTCCTATGACCTCATGAAGGGCACCAAAATTTGGGGCTTTGGACTGCAACTGAGGAATATAGAATTAGATTCAGGGGGGCTCACAAAACCCCGAGCCAGTCCTCGGTTGACTTCATATACTACTCAGTAAAAACACTAGATGGTTGGTTAACTGGAAGTAACGTGCATGACTAGGTTGGGCTTTATAATCTGTTGATCAAAGAACACATGTTAAGTAACTGCACAAACACAAAGTTGCATCAGTGTCTAGTGGACCTAGGTCTAATTTCTCCCCAAGAATTGGGAAAGAAGGCAGATCATTGGGTCAAGAGTAGGGTGACCAAAATGTCTACTGGGGGTGACCAAAAGAAAGGGGTTATAAAACCTCCCCAGGGAAAGGGGGTGATCCTCCCAAAGATAAAAACCAAGAGTCTTCTAAAGGCCCTCATAAACCTGCTCAGGAGGGTGGGTCCCAGAAGTATTTCCAGCCCACTGGTGGCTATAAGGGTAAAAGATTTGATCCCCTAAAGGCCTGGTGTCGCAACTGTAGGAAGGTTGGACACCCTACTGGAGATGCTGCCTGTCCGAACAAAAATGCCCCTAGTCCCCCTCCAGTTAGTACTGGTGTGGCAAATCTCCAGATGGGATCAACAGTGTGCCCAGAGCAAATCTCGGTTCACACTGAAGCTGTTCTAGTTTCTGAAGGGGAGGGAGAGTTGGCCGACTTAGCTGGCTGTCTGACCCCCTAACTTAAATAAGTACTTGCAATACCCCTTCATTATTGTGACTAGAGTAGAAGCCCTGAGGGATACAGGTGCCAGTGTCACTATGGTGAGAGATACACTGGTTTCCCCAGGACAATCCCTGACTGATAAAACTCATCCAGTCACTAACGCTGACAGTGTCACAAACGACCATTCCATGGCTATGGTGACATTAGACTGGAGGTGGGGGGGGGGGGTTGACTGGCCTGAAAAGGGTAGTGGTCTCTCCAAAGCGGGCATAGGCTGAGGTAGAGCTGGAAACCCATGCAGCCATGCTGCAGATCCCTGAGATAGTGTGAGTGAAGACAAGAGCACAACGCTGAGCACAGGCTGAACAAGAAGTGTTGGAGCCTGAAAAGATGGCCCAACCTTTCAAGAGGAAAGGTAAGAAGACTGGGGGACCAGCTTCTGAACAGTAAAAAAAACTCAGGACCCCTCTCCTCAGGGAGAGGACTTGTCACCCCATGAGTGAACCGAGCCCATGGAACTTGGACCTTGCCAGGTTGAGCTCCTGGGACCAGGGAAACCCTCTAGGGAACAGCAGTGCCTTGGACAGCAGGTCTGTCCCACTCTTGAAAGCCTGCGACAGCAAGCTGCTGTACAGGAAAAGGGAGTTGTCAGTTGCTCCCACAGGACTCCTATACACTGAGACCAGAGACCCCAAACCTGGTGCAACTAGGAAAGTGGTAGTGCCTCAGCTGTATAGAGAGTTCTTACTCACATTGGCCCATGACATCCCCCTAGCTGGGCACTTGCGTCAGAATAAAACTTGGGAAAGGCTTGTCAGCCATTTCTACTGGCCTCAGATGTCCCAGAAAGTAAAGGAGTTTGTCAGCTCCTGTGTCACCTGTCAGGCCAGTGGCAAAACAGGTGGATACCCAAAGGCCCCCTTAATTTCACTACCAGTGGTTGGAGTTCCCTTTGAGGGGGTTGGTGTGGACATAGTGGGTCCACTTGAGCCACCCACAACATCAGGAAACAATTTCATACTGGTAGTATGCTACCAGGTATCCTGAGGCAATTCCCCTTAGGACTACTACAGTCCCTGCAAAAGCCCTGATTGGTATTTTTACCAGGGGATGGTTTCCTAAGGAGGTGGTGTCAGACAGAGGTACCAACTTCATGTCTGCATACCTGAAGCATATGTGGGATGAATGTGGAGTGAAATAAAAATTCACTACACCTTACCACCGACAAACCAATGGTCTTGTTGAATGATTCAACAAGACATTGAAAGGCATGATCATAGGACTCCCTGAGAAACTCAAAAGGAGATGGGATGTCCTTTTGCCATGCCTGCTTTTCGCTTACAGAGAAGTGCCTCAGAAGGGAGTGGGGTTTTCCCCCTTTGAACTTCTGTTTGGCTTCCTACACTAGCCTTCTGAGAACACAGAGTGAATAAATCACCTTGTCTGGATGAGTTTATACATGTATTCTGTAAGACTCTTGGCCTGAAATTTATCCCTAAAATTATGAAACTATACAATCACCTGGCAGACACAGGCAAAATCATACCATCCATGGGGTGAAGCTGATCTCACATTGATTTTGATACTGGGGCTTGTACCTCGCACGAGTCTTCCTACAGACCCATAGCAATGCTAAATAATGCTGCTAAACTATACACAAAAATACTGGCATCTAAACGAGGCCCTTCTTTAGTGACTAATTCACCCTGATCAGTTGGGGTTAGTTACGGAGCAGTAGATGCATAGAAATGCAAGCAAGATAGTTCGCCTGGTTGAGAATGTCTAGAAAAAGAAAGTCCCAGCAATATTGGTTTTGCTCAACTCTGAGAAAGCATATAAACAGGTGAACTGGTACTTTCTATGTCACATTTTGAACGCCAAGGGCTTAGACCCTAAACGTCTTGCCACGATTATGGCTAACTATAAGATTCCAACCACGAAAATAATACTCAATGGCTGGGCCTCTGGCTAGGTTCGACTGTACATGGGTACGCATTGGGAGTATCTACTACCCCTTCTTCTTTTTGCTCTTAGTATAAAACGACTGGCATCAAGTATAAGATTAGCTAGAGATGTCAGCAGTACACCATTTGGTTCAGACACTCATAAAATATCCCTGTTTGAGGAGGATATTATTCTAACTCTGAGCAACCCAGAGGCCTCCTTGGAAGACTTGGTGCAAGAACTACTAAACTTTGAAAGGGTAGCTGGATATAAAATTAATATAATCAAATTGAAAATCTAAACTTTAGTCTGTCAAGTGATGTTATCATACATATCCAAAACAAATATTTCTGTTGATAGGATTGTATCCTTGATAACTATGTGAGAGTTGGGATTTCTCCACAGGTAATCCACCTATTTAAAACAAACTACCTGATAATACTTTACTAAATATATAGGGAGTTGAGGTGATCATCCCTCCTCTTCCTTTTGTGGATCAGAGGATTAGATGCCATTAAAATGAACAGTCTTCTGAGGGTATTACATCTATTTCAAGCACTCCCAGTTAAGGTGGAGACAGGTTTTATGAGGCTCTCCAGCATGCAATTAATCATTTTATTTGGAAAGGCTCCTGACCAGGATGCACATCTGTCTCTCACAATGCCTTCAGCAATAGGGTGGCTTGATCCTACCTGATTTTAGGGTATATTACTATGCTTCTCGATTGCACATTCAACTGGAATCGTCTAAGGCAGAAATATACAAGCTATCTACCCACAGGGAGACAACAGTCTTGATGACACAATTGTGGGATATTATCTGGCTTCCAAAGGAGGGGAGATTACAGAATGCTTAGAAAAAAAAGCACCCCAGTAAATATGGTTCTAACAATCTGGGACACATTGGCAACTAGGCTAGGTCTGACCTCCTTGCCATCACCATACAGCCCATGGCACTTCAATGCAAACTTTGCACCAGCACTGCAGGCAGGTCCTTTTGACAAATAGCACAAGGAGGATTCTAGACTTATCTCAGATATGTATAATAAGGGTAAAATTAAATTGTTTCTACAATGCAAGTAGGATGCTCTATGGTCATCTTGGGCAATAGGCACTATACCCCTCGATGAAGTGGGTGGCCACTCACTAAAAATCTGGTTTGAGAAATTCAACTAATCCACATTTAAAGGCATGGTCTTGAAGCTGTACTTTATCATCCTTGATACTATAAGAACATTGCAGTCTGCCTATTTGATGAAATGGGATGGGAGCATGTGGTGAGATATCTCTTCTAAGATATATGAGGTACTGTGTTGAGATATTGCAGTCCACAGTCTTTCCTTGTACATTAAGAACAGAGAAGTACAAAGGTCTTTATGTTTGGTGCTACACCCCATCTATATTACACAAAATATTTATAATATAATTTGCATGCGTTGTGGGAATACCCTAAGTTACTTCTGAGTATTGATCTTGGGGCTGTGCCAGCAAATGAGTTGGCATTCTGAAAACGGATAGAGCATTAATTTATTAATGTCTGAGGGGGAGCCAAACTGGTGGTTGCGTTACAAGGAAAAAAGAGAAAAACACCCACTATCACATAGTAACTTGGAATGTAAGGAACACTCGCAAAGGAATAAATAATGAACAATATTCATGTTAACATATGAAGTTTGAGGTGGTGTAGGCACTATTGCTAGAATATATGTGTAGCAAGTCTCCCTTTCCTGTATGGTCTTCTCAGATCTTTCACTTGTTTCTGGACCCTATTTTTGCTGGATTGAGGACTCTGTGCACTTTACCTCTGCTAAACAGAAGTAAAGTGCTGTGCTTTTACCCCTAAATCACAGATTGTATGGTGGAACTCCCTTTTTGACCTATATAGCTTCCCTATAAGTCCATTGTAAATGGTGCATGGTACCTATGGAACCTATTCATGGAAAGCTAAAAAGTCATATGTGGGCTGCAGTGAATATTTACACCACCCACAGATTTGACAAAAATAGGTTTGCCAGGAGCATAACGGCGCTCTGGCTGGGCTGTAGCTTAAATACATTGCAGTGAATACATGGCACAGTAAAGTGGATTTGCTGTGTAGGAAAAACCTACTTTTGAATATTGATGTCAACCATGAAGTGTGCCTTTTAAGCTCACATTGTGGGATGCTAATAAATAACAATAGGACACACTACATATTGGACTTAATGTGCCCTCACAGTGAAATAAAACCCAAAAGTTTATTTCATTGTGTCGGCCCGGCTAAGCTTTTTCCCAAATAGGCCTAAGTGGGATTAAAGGTGAACATGCATCAAAATAGCCAATAGCGAATCCTTAATTGCGATTTTTAAGGAATCGCAATTAAGGATTCGCTATTGGCTATGCATGTAGGAATCGCTAATAAATTAGCGATTCCTACACATTCCTTAATTGCGACTCGCAAATTGCAGAGTCGCAATTAAGGATTGCTTCTCATTCATTCCTATGGGCCTATAGGCCCATAGGAATGAATGGGAATTGCATGCGCAATTTGCGAGTACCCAATAGGTACTCGCAAATTGCGCATGCAATTTCAAGGTGCAAGGGTGCCAAAGGGACACCCTGTTGCACCCCTGAAATTACAATTTTGCCACATGTTGCGCACACACATGCCCCAAGGGAATGTGTGTGTGTAACATGGGACTTTGAAAAATGCACTTTGGTGCATTTTTCTGAGAATTCGCAAATTACCATCACCTTTCAAATGACGGTAATTTGCGATTCTTAATTGCGAATCTGCCCCTTTGCGACCGGTATTTCGTTTGATGCATGGGTACCTACATTTTTTATTTCCACCTCAGCTTAGTAAAGGGCTATAAAATGCTTCAAATTTATTTCTGATTAGTTTCAGATGCGTAGCTTCAGTAGGTGCAATGGCACCAGAGCCAAGAGGCTTGAGGCACCATTGAACCCTGATTTTTGCTGCATTTTCATAGTTCAAACAGTGGCCAAGGGGCCCATTTCCTTTCTTACATTAGGGCCCATGGCACACTGGCTACGCCACTGGTTCGTTTTTAAAACTAACCTAATGATGTAATCAGATTTTGATCATCCAAGCAAAAAATAACTTTGTAAAAATGAACTTTAGGCTGCCTAAGCCATAATTGGTTCTGCCACTCATCACACCTCCAGAGTTGGTATACGCATCTTTGGCTGGGATGACCCTGCCTCACCTAACAATGGCCTTCAAGCCCAGGAAAGGCTGATTGATATTAACTGCTGACCAGTTAGAAGGAATTACCTATCTGGGAGTGGGCAGGGATAGTTGGCAGAACAAAATGAAGCTTTATCACTGCCTATTGTGACCTGGAAATGTCAGGGAGGGTTGTTCCTATTCATCCCCAGGACCCTCACAGACAGGCTTTATCCACAATAGAAGGGAAAACCAGATTTGACCCCGTCAGGTAGGGGAGTGGCCAAGAAATTGCAGACATGATTATCAGTTGGCAAATGGGTCTTGTCCAGTTGAAGCAGAAGATCCAGGGTAATTGGGTCATTTTATAGTAAGGCAAAGAGAAAATGCTGCAAATGGAGGTGGGGTACTGCAAGAAAGTTGGGGATGGGTGGTTCATTTTCTCCAATCACTAGCTAGTGCACATGATAAATCTGCCACCTGAAACACCACCTCCTCAGAACATTACTGGACCTGGGAAGATTGCATTTGAAGATGAAGGCCCTGTTGGAAGAAGGATCTTGACTTCTGACTCCGACTGGAATAAGGGAACTCACACAAGGACTTGGAGACTCATGAAGCCTGCTGGAACCCAGGGATTGAAACTGTTCTCCGAGTGTCAAGTGACTGACCTCCTCTTAACCGGCTTCGGATAGACAAAAAGCAGAAGGATGTATATAACAATAGGAGAGGAAGGGAAAATAAAGGACACTCCTACTCCCCTCAAACTAAGTCAAATAAACAACAAAGGAGTGTAACACTAAAGAGAAGAGCACTCATGTATCCTTCTTCACTGTAGCATTTTGCTAATAGAAAAAACCTCTTTAGGTTATTCAGAAAGCCCTCACTCACCAACCTGGTTGGTGACATGCTTCATCATCGGGCCCCACCAGGAGTGGCCGAATGCCACCCTAGTGTGCTACAACGCCAGAATTACTGCGGAGCTGGTTCAGTGATTGGTGAAGAGTGAAAAAAGTGAATGTTAAAAAAGTCTAACTTGTGTCAAAAAAATCTTTTATTTATTTTGCCAATTAGACTTAGTTAAAAACAAGTGTAGGATAAAGGACCAAATTAAAAGTTTGGAACCTGAATGCAATCTCGGGGTCCGGTTATAGAGATTGCATTCAGGTTCCAAACGGGTGCCTGGCGGACAGGGCGGTGTGCCAAAGCGCCATCACCCATCTCCCGAGACCCATGGTGCTTTGAGAGTTAGCACTTTTTAATAAACTCGGTTCCTCTCTAAATTGAGGGAATCTTTCTAGTGTTTTGGGATAAACATTTTTAACACTAGTAACCCTTGGTTAGGGTGGGCCTTAGTGCGCCCATACCGCCGGGTTCATTCACTATAAATATTGGTCCTGACGAATGCCTGACGATATGTCCCTGAAAGGCAGAAACATGTTGACCTACACCTGGGGATAAATCTGGACTTTTAATTTGGTCCTTTATCCTACACTTGTTTTTAACTAAGTCTAATTGGCAAAATAAATAAAAGATTTTTTTGACACAAGTTAGACTTTTTTAACATTCACTTTTTTCACTCTTCACCAATCACTGAACCAGCTCCGCAGTAATTCTGGCGTTGTAGCACACTAGGGTGGCATTCGGCCACTCCTGGTGGGGCCCGATGATGAAGCATGTCACCAACCAGGTTGGTGAGTGAGGGCTTTCTGAATAACCTAAAGAGGTTTTTTCTATTAGCAAAATGCTACAGTGAAGAAGGATACATGAGTGCTCTTCTCTTTAGTGTTACACTCCTTTGTTGTTTATTTGAAAAAGCAGAAGGAGTCATGACTCCAAGAGAGCCCAGCTAACTAAAGAGAACTGGACCTACCAGGAGCCCTGGCTGGAGAGAGACCTGGTGTCCAGGAGATTGACCATAAGAAGTTTTTCCAACAGTTGGAAAGACTAAGGGCCTGATTTAGAGTTTGGCAGACAGTTTTCTCCATCACAAATGTGATGGATATCCTGGCCACCTTATTATAAGTGTGTTATGTCCTATGACACTTGTAATAAGGCAGATGGGATATCTGTCACGTTTGTGATGGAGTACCCATCTGCTAGACTCTAAATGAGGCCTCAAGTCTGAAGGTAAAGACATGGACCGGGACAACCCATTTTATGTATCGAACCTCCAAACCATCACTGTTATCCGGGATACTGTTGTTTTTCCTTCGTGCTTGATTTTTTTTATACACTTTTTGGCTTACAAATTTAGCAAATCCTATCTCCAGTTCCTCTTATCCTAATTTGATGATCTTGGTGTCATAATGCTTATTAATGTTTTCTCTATTATTTTAAATTGGTTTGAGAATGTTATTGTGAAGTATTATGTATTTTAAAATGATTTGGTGATGCTTGCACATAGCACAGGCGTCTCCGGGGATTGCCTCCAGCTTGTGCCATAGCTATAAGGGATTGAACAGAGATTGTCTCAGAACTGTTTTGTCCTAACTAGAGTAGGTTTATTGAGTTAGCAGGTCGCCTTTCCTCTGAAATGAAAAACCCATTTCTGACATTATAGGTCTATAGGCAGACCAAACTGGGCATGCCCTCCTGGGTTTAGAGCCTAGGGCTACTTTATTTAAAGGATGAAGGAGTGCCCACAATGACTGGGTAGGGGCTATAGTTGGGATGGGCAACCGTTATACAATTAGGCTGATGCCCATAATTGACGTGATTCCCTTGTCTGCTAGTGATGTCTGAGGTAAGGGAATTGTATGCGTGGAAGGATAGGTGGGTTTATTATGAGGGGAATGGAGGATGTGAAACATTTAATGTTAAATGCTAATGTGACTTTGAGAAAATATGTATGACCACTGTCACAGTTGTTGGTGGCATTTTCTTGCTAATCAAAATTCAATAAAAATAGTTGTAGTGAAAAGAAAATCTTCGGGTTCATGTGAACTTTTTAAACCGAGTTCTAATATTAACGCATGTAGAGCAGAAAAAAACATCCAATTGGTGAGCAAAACGCAAGGTTGAAAATTACATAGCAAAGACTATTATCTAGAATAAAATACACAGGAAGAATAGCTTTTTAGTATCCAGGGCCTCTGAAAAGAGGATTGGCATTGATGCACCAAGATGAAGTGATAGATTTCCTGTTTGACTACTATACTTGATTTGCAAACTAATCTGTGGGGTTTAAAGCCCATTACTTAGGGGCAGAAGCTAGCAACGTTGCAAAGCCCGATGATTTGCAAGCCTGCATATATTATTTGGAAACACTGGAACCTACGTAAGTGCGGCAGCTTAAAACTGTCCCTACTGGTCTGAGAGGCACTCAGACAATGGGGAACTAATGCTACTTGGCTAAGGTCCATCCAGTCCCCAGACCTGCCAACTACAAAAAATGTCATGCGTGAGGAAGGGGGGGCTTTGGATAGGGTGGTTGATCATCTAAGCAGAAAAATAACTTTGTAAAAATGAACTTTAGGCTGCCTGAGCCAGAATTGGCTTGAAACTGTCACCATGTGAGGAAAGGGGGGCCTTGGATAGGGTGGGGCCTTGTGGCAGTACCTAAGAGGCACTCCTGCTCCCTCCGCCCACTAAACTCCTCTTCCAAAAAAACAATTTCACAAAAAAGCTTATTGAGGCAAGTGCTGATGTCCAGTGGTGTTTTCACACCCCTTACTGTACATCGGCTGTTCAAAGCGTCAAAAGATGAGCTGGAAATCCACTCATGCAGTGGTTTCCAGCTCATGTTCCCTAGGGCCACTGTGTGATATCGGCTCGTCACCGGGTGACCGTGTGAAGAGACCTGATAACGTGTGACACACGGTGGTGCCATGTGAGCTGGAAGGTCTTACCTTACTCTAAGCCCCCTCGACCCTCACAAATAGATTTCCAGCTGGATTAGTGTTAGTTCCCCATCCCTGCGCTGGTCGGTTTTTGCCCTCGACAGGCCTAAATATCCGACCCAATCCAAGGTGGAAATATGCCTTACAAATTTGAGTGAATACCTCCTAACTCTCGAGGTCGTGATTGACCCGCTTTCTAATTAATCTTTTCTTTGAAACACGCATTTCGTGATCCTTGAGTAGAGCAGCTCACGTGTACTATTGCACCATTATGGTGTCATTTTACATGTGAAAAAATCTATTTTCAATTTAGGTTTTTTAATACAAAACGTCAACATACACCACGAAAACAGGCCATTAGCAAACCTAACTCCAATTTAGGTGCACAAATGGCTTTGCATTTCGGTCCCCTGGAGCTTTCACACAGATTTCTTCAACAGAAGCATTAAGACTTTCAGCTATTTTACCAACACATATGCTACCTAGGTATAATGTACACATGAACAAAGATACAACAGAACACTAGACAGTATCTAAAATTATAATCTTGCAATAGCATTGACCTTAAATATGTTGCAGACATCAACAAGAACCCACAAATTCAATATTTCTGGATTAAATGACAATTTCCCGGTTGGTCGTTGGACCACAGACATTTACACTCACAGGTGCATGTTTGCGATTTCCGTTTTTCTCCGACTGTACTGTAAATCGTTAAGAATTACTGGGGTACTCTGAAGTGCCTGCGACTTTCGCATACTCTGAGAGGTGCCTGCATGTATAAACGTTTTCACACACTTAATTGCTGCAGACTACATATCACCATGCACAAAGGAAACTTAGGAACGACTTTGCACTTTTAAACTATTTTGTTTCTTCACAGGAGAAAACATTTTCCCTGAATCCTTCCGTCTCCCCACAACTCGACAGTAGCGTAGCAAAAATGCCATCGTCCCTGGTACAATGAAGGAAAATGGGCCCTTGCACTGTTGTTGGGGTAGCAAAATACCGCAATTGTCAGGGTTCAATAGGCCCCTCGGGTCTTCTGTGCCCCGGTGCCACTGCACATGCTGCACCAACGCTAGCTGCGCTTTTGCACCTCCACCCATTAGAGGAAGAATGAGTTTGAGAATCGAGCCCTATTTTTTTTACATTTATTATTAGGATGCAGCTATCTACATTTCACTCACAAATACACCCAGTGAAACTTGTCATGTTATAATATTTACGACATAATACACATTTTGAAAGCCCAAAAATAATGGCACATTTAAATGATAGAACTCAACATTCCACGTGCCCAAGTAAATCCCGAAGAGGTCTTACTTACCGGAAAAGAACAATAAAGCGCACACCGATTTTTGATCCATCGTTAGATCTTGCCCACGTTTTCACTTCTGACACAATATGTAAAAGAGCAGCTTGTTGTTTCATCCGGCTTGCAGTAGCGGCTGAAGAGCGGCTCCGTTCTGCAGCAACATTTAACCGCTATCTCAAGCGTCTCACTTCCTGAGAGTCTCTTCACCCAATCACAAAGAAACCACAGGCATAAAAAGTAACGTTTCAAAATCCTTGCCAACAGGATAGCAGCTACAGGATATTGCCAACCACCAACGTCTTGTTTAAAAAATATATTTAATAAAAGATGTTTATGGTGCGCTTTTTATAAAGTGCATTGAAATTCGAAAAACTTTTCTGATTTTTTTTTTCTGAGACCAGGGCCTTCGTAAGTATCACCATTAAAACTCACCGTTGGTATCAGACTTTTACTGGTATTCTTCCTCTAAGCTAGTCGAGCAAAAAAAGATAAAATAACACACCCTTGCCCTGTGAGGCACAACAATTTCAAAACAACAAATTCGCTTAGCAAATGTTCTAGATATACTATGAAGTATTACATCTTATATTACAAAGAAAAATGCAAAAAAATACATTATCTAACATCTCTTTACAATGCCTTCTCTTAGATGATAGTGCTGAAACATGTCAAACAGTTTTTGGGTGATTTTACAGAGCTTGATGGTAGTTATCAATTAATCTGGTCCTTCACAAGTCCTCGAGAAGGTGAGGCACCAACAGCAGTCTTACTGAATAATTCACAACTACAAGCGGGGTGAAACTAGATTAGCTGTTGGTGCCCCTTACCTTCATAATTTATATCAACGGGATGGCAGATAAACTCATTGCAGCCACCTCCATCCTCCCAATGATAGGCATTAGAAAAGCTCCACTCCTCCTATGCACAGATGACTCAATCCTTCTGGTCAAGAACACCAAATACCCTTTAAAAGCAAGCCAAAGTGACAGAGAAATTCAAAAATAAACACAACATCAAGATAAATATAAGAAAAACAAAAATGATGCATTGGAGACACCTATCAGCCAAATCAAAGAGAAGGAAGATCACCCTGGCAGGAAAGGTCATTGAAAAAAGTGAAGTGTTTCACCTGTCTCGGAGTGATGCTAGCAGCACTGTTCAGTTGTATCCAAAGCGCAGCAAGGCGAGCCTCCAGGTGTAACCAGATTTGCCAAACTATGTGGCAGTAGATGACTGATATCTAACACCGAGATTGGAAGATCCAAAATAGAAAGTACTCTACTTTACTAGGCCGAAGTAGGAGGCCTGCACCACTAATGCCACCAACTAGGTAGAGTGACAATAAAGCTCTTTAAATCTCTACTCTGAGTCCCCAAAGCGATACAAATTGTCCTTTTGGGAGCAGACTGCTGAATAATGCCTCCAAATCCAAAAAGCAAGATGGCAGCGATGCTCTATGTGGTTGAATGGAGTTCAGCCACAACAAAATATTTAGTGGAGGAATGCTGGAAAGTACTAACCTCATACTCCCCACAATCACAAAACAAACATTGGCAGAGCCAATAGGTCGGTAAACAGCCATTACAACGAGGCTGTTACCACACACGTTGTTACATTGCATGTATAACAACGCATGCGATGTAACGACGACTACCATTACAACGCAAACCATTATATCGCATGCGCTTTTAAAACGCATGTGATGTAATGGTTATCCACATCGTTGTGAGAAAACTGGGCTGGTCTGTTTCCTCACAACGACGTGCACCGCCCCTCTGTCGACGCTGGAACCAGGAGAGAGGAACCACGAGGAGAGAGAGGTAAGGGGGATTGTGCTTGGGGTGGGGGTTACTTTTTGAGGGTTTAGGGTAGTGTCGAAGTAGTGTAGTAATGTTTGTGTAGTGTAGGGTTGTGTGTAGGGGAGGGTCATGCGGGGGGTAGTATTTTAGGATTTAGGGTAGTGTTGTGTTTGTGTAGTGTAGGGTAGTGATTTAGGGTTTAGGGTAGTGTAGGGGGGTCGTGCAGGGTAGTGTTAGAGTGTAGGGACAGGACTGGGGGAAGGTCGTGCTGGGGTAGCGTGTTAGGGTTTAGGGTAGTGTTGTGGTGTTTGTGTAGTGTAGGGTAGTGTTTTAGGAATTAGGGTAGTGTCTGGGGGTTGTGCAGGGTAGTGTAGTGTTATTGTAGGGAGAGGACTGGGGGTCGGGGGAGGGTCGGGGAATTAGTGTAGTGTCGGGGGTTGTGCAAACGTTTACCATGAGTATACCTTTACCACACATGCCTTGGTGTTGAAATGGCATGCGTGGTAAAGGTATAGTCGTGGTAAAATTTTGCGTTGTAATGGTACTCGTTGTAATTGACATCGGGTAGTAATACCCGCGTGATAAAGGCATGCGTGGTATTTCTATGCGATGTAACGAGTGCTATTCCAATAGGTCTGGTACTTGTCGCTAGCTTTTTGGCAATGCTTGTTTTGTTTTATTATGGTTTTTGCAAAACTTTATTGTTCAGGAAGCTACCTGGCCCTCATTACATCTGAAAAAAATGGCTAATGGCAAAAGTGTTTTTCTGGTCTCAAAAAAGTAGGCATTACCATGGTACATCCTTGTGGGTTGATGTGTTCCTTGTGAATGGGCAGCATGCCGTAGCTCATAGTGAAGACAGTCAATGACTGAACTGGGCTAACATTGCCCCTTGATACATACTGGAGTGTGGGGAAGAAAATTGTGAATGATACAATCACAGATTAATGGATAAAATGTAGCTGAAAAACGCTAAAAGTAACTATGTGATACATACTTTTCATAAAATCAAAAGGTCTTGGCTAACAAAGACCTAAATAGCCATTGGTCTGGCACTGGCTGCTAGCCTCACCTTTCAACCAAATTATTGGCTACAATGGGTTGCTATCTAAACCTTATGATGAAAGAGAGATGGAAACTGGTCATCATGACCAAGAAACAAGACTGTCCCAAAGGCTAAGCAAGCCATGAAGGTTTGTAGGACTAGTAACACCAAAAATAGACCTTCACTCAAGGTGCAAAATAGATGGATTCCCCCACCTTATTGTCCCACTTCTAAACCAACACTCTCACATTTTTCCCCACACATTAGTGGCTCATTGATTTCCCACTTCTGGATTCTAAACGTATATAATAGGGAGATTGGATTGAAAATTTAATTTTTTGAGGTGTCTAGCAATGTACTCACTCTGGCAAGGCCTTCTTGCTGCATCTGGTGTGGGAACACAATTTGGCAGATGCATGAAGTTTGCTACTCCCCAGCTAAAGTGATTACACATTTCACTCCAGACGTTTTCACATAGTGACAACATTTCCATTTCAACAATTCATATTCAGGAACTTCTAAATCTTTACAGCAGGAGAGTCTGACTATGCACCAGCCTTGAAACATTATTTTACATTCCCAAAAACTTTAGATGCTCAATATTGTATTCCCCAAAAAGGAAAACTGTAACCTTGTAAGAAACGTTTCTAGAATACTTGGAATAATGTGATGGCCTCATTATCCCACATGTGGAGCATGACCAGGGATAGTCTCCAGAGTGTTGCTGCAGGAAGAGGCTCATTCATGGAGTTGGCTTCCATTAGTGCTCTGTAAAAAATTAAATCCCCTCAAATGCCAAAGTGCATCTAAAGACGACCTGCACCCAACTACAGGCCTGATAATTGTTTTAGATCCATGAAACTCTCCATTCCAAGCTCTCAAATTGGTATTTATTTGTGAGTTTGTGCTGTGTTTTTGTTGTACCACATTGACTGATCTTTGCCTTTCTTCATCCACCCCCACTCTTTCTGTCCTTCATTTTTGCTTACAGTGGCTCCTTACATGTGTAGCCATTTACTGTGTATGGGGAAAATCATAATCACTGAAACAATAGGGCTCACGAAAATGGCATCAAAATGGCCCTTGATTGTTTGGAATTCGCCAGTCTGCCATCCTCTGAATCCTTTCTTCTCCTTTCTTAAACATGCTTTCCATTCCTCTGGGTACCTATTCAGCCCCATTAGGCAGCCTAGAACTGGTCATCGTAATTTCCCTTTCCTCTGTAATTTTTTTCCTCAGAGCAAAACGTACCAGTTTGGCAAACTGGTGAATTCCATGATAGCAAAAAAATTATAATAATATCTCAGCCCTTCATCACCAAATCACATTTCATGAAAAATTCAAATGTGATTGAGAGAACTCTTGAGTTTCCAGCTCGCATGCCAAGTGTGATGTAAATCCGTCAGCATTGTTTACTGTAGCTGAGACCAACATTTTCTACAGGAGCTAAATTAGGCATCTTTTTTTAAACCTCGGCCACTTATGGTTTTTGTTTGACTCTCAGTTCTGTATGACACTTGGTATGCTAAATCTTAGCCAGTTTCGTCTTGGGGTGAGAACAATTCAGTCAGATTAGACAAACTGTGCTTACGTTATAAGTAAACCAAGCTGACCCATAAGTACATCTGTTAGCTGTAAATCCGTTCAGTAGTTTCCATGAAATAAGTGTCACAAATGTGTGTATCAGCGGGCTTGAAAGGGTTACACTATAGCTATCTGGATCATTAGTTCCCGGGTCGAGGACAGTTCACTGACCCAAATCTAAATAATAAAGCCCCCTACTGGACGAGAGAACTTTTCCTGCTGTGGAGCTTTCTGATTGGCTACCACAAGATAAAATTTCCTCTTGAGACCTTCATCAGAGGATAATGGGCATGGTCTCTGCATCATGAAAAATAAATGTAAAAAACGTATAAGGAGGCAGGGTGGGCACACCCTGATGCTCAGGCGTAGGTGAAGGCAACCACCGAAGGGCACCCCATAAGGTTAAAAAAAAAATGTTCATTGCATTGGTTCCACAAACACATACAGTGTTCTGAAACCCTGAGAGACACAGATGGTCGCAACCATGTTCCCAAGTTTGTGAACTCAATACAGTGGCCACGATCTATGAAACTCGTAGAACCATGTTTGGTCTCTGGCAGTAGTTTGTTGACTCAGTACTGGGGTAGTGAACTATGAAACTTGTGGACCTATTTTGGGCTCCCCAGCCATGGTTTGTGGTGTCAGAATCTGGTTTGAATCCTATAAAATTTGTGGACCCATGTTGAGTCTCCTCCCATAGTTTTGGGACTCTGCACAGATTTCGAGGACAACACTAGCCATTTGGGCATGTTGTGAGTCCGCAGACTCGATTTAAGCTCTCCAAACTCTCTAAACATTTGGCTGCTGTTTAAAATATAACAATGACATAATTTTCTCAAAATTGTTGGTTCAGGAGTGGACTGGGATCACAATACGTTTTGGGGAGTGCCTTCCACGTGAACTGAAACTTTAAAAAATGCACCTATTGTGCGGACTCATATCCGAGCCTGTTGTCTAGAAATGACTAGTAATACATTTTCCGAGTTTTTGGCAAGGTAAAGAAAATTCTGGGATTTTCATTGGCTGAACTTTTATATATATGTCCACAACCTGAACAAGTGTCTGTTGGCGAAAGAAAAAAAACATAAAGGTCTAGTTTAAGAGCAACAATTGAATTCTATATTCTTGAGGAGTGACTGCAGCATTTCACACTAATTTTGCAGGACCATGGCTTCAATTGGATGGGAAGAGGAGGAAGCATATTTGCCAGAACCACCTGGAGGCCCATCCCAGACCACACCATCGAAGTTTGCTGTTACTCCAGCAGCTGTTACAACATCTGGTGCTGCAATAACCATTGAGGACCCAGGCAGTGAAGGAGTCCTTTGTATGGAAATAGTTCATCCATCCAGCCATTGAAAAAATAAAAAATGTTTGCATTGTAATTTGTAACATCAGTGAGCATTAACTCTGCTGGGGAAAGGCCGGAAGTGACATATTTGGGATAACCACCATGTCATGCCATTTAAGATGTAGGCACAACATCAGCCATGGTGGAAGAGAAGATCAGAATAAATAGAAACAGACCAACAGCTGCCTCTCGCCCAACAGAACTGATGAGAAGGTGGGTTCCTGCTACCATTCCAGCAGAGGTGTGACAAAGAAGTGATCCATTCGGGGAAAGAAAATAGTTTGCTAAGAAAACATTTGAACTTATCAACACAAGGGGGTGGGGGACCAAAGAATTGGACCCAATAAATAATGCTTGAATAATATTTTGAGAGTAGCCACAAAAAAATGGAACCGAAATGGAAATTATGCAAAACTTTTAATTACAGTCATACATTTGCATCTTCAAGTGGTGGCTTTGTAGTCTGGATGCACTCTAATCATGTTACTATGATTTAGTGGCTGTGCTTATGCTTGGAGAGCTGTAGGAAAAGACCTGCTTTTGTAAGGTCACCTCCCCCAAGTTTTGGACTGATGCTTCTGGTTTTTCAACTCTGTAGTGCACTGGGCCCTGTTGTCCAGGCCCCAGTGCATGTGCTCTGACTCATAAAGTATGTGTACTATTGGCTAATTCAGCCTCGTCGGGCAGCTTAAGTCTGCCCACTCAACATGACAAAATAAACTCTTTTTTCCAAGTCAAAAACCTTCCTTTTTAGGTCTCGCCTGAGCCAGCGCACATGCGTTGCTCTGCGAGACTTTAAGTAAGGGCTTTTCAACTCTAAACACACGCTCGTGCGTGTGCTTTTTTTTTTTCACCCGCTATTGGCCTTTGCATGCGTCTTTCTTAGAAAGACAACACGCAATTGGCCCAAGGCGGGTGCATGTCCCGCCTTCTGTCTACTGTGGCCTAGGGTGCTCGGGAGCGAGCAGTAGCGCCATCTGTTTCCAATTATCGTAATTGGAAACAGATGGCGGTCAGCACTGGTCGTGCTGGTTTTCCCTTGTAGAGCGCGCGTGCACACCACTCGCGGGTAGTTTTCTAGTGCTTGTTTTTTTCTAGCTTCCAGTCCTGTTTCTGTCTGTTCTAACGTCCTGCAGTTAATTTAATAACCTCCGATTACAGTCAGCCTTGCCGGACGGTTAAACACAAGTGACAAGTTTGTACAGTGCGTATGTACGTACAGACAGCAGGGCTGATCTGCGAGCCTGGGGTGATGAAGGTTGTCATATTCTCCAGTGAAGCAGCGCACAGTGCTAGAATCAATGCCTTAATCAGAAGCAGCTCCGGGCCGTTCAGATACATCACGCACTAACAGCTCTCTAATTACATTTAAGGAATACATATCATACATATATAAACTGACATAAATATCGTCGTGCCGTTACGGGACGTCAAGTGGGATAAGTGTCATTCCCTCCGCGGCCATCGACGGGTTCAATACCTGCTCCGGAGGTGCTGCGAGCAGCGTTATACGGCTGATTGAGTTATGACAGCTGCAGCCCAACAGGAGAGGCGGGCGGGAAGGGACCGGGGCCGGCCGCAGACAAACGATGATGAAGCGATCACTTTAAAGAGCCATCTCCATAATATTTCTTAGGGGCTGGGGGCGTGTCGCTGTGAGGAGTGTGTTTGTGTAACGTGTAGTTCCTCCAAGGCTGCCTCGGCTGACGGTCATGTCGGCTGAGTGCCGCGTACAGGGACCGTCCTAGGGCAGTGGAGCGGGTGACCGAGGCAAGAACGAGACCCTCCTGCCCAGCACAGCGAGCTGCTCCCTGGACGGCGCCCCTCCGTGCCACCGCCTCTGCCCGCTGCACCGCAATGAGAGACTATGACCAATAGATCTCCTTCCTGGGAGAGTGGGGGCCCTTCCAGCTCACCATCTTCTTCCTGCTCAGCGCCAGCACGATCCCCAACGGCTTCAATGGCATGTCCGTCATGTTCCTGTCCGCCACCCCGGAGCACCGCTGCCTGTGTAGCTGAAACTTATATTGCTTCCAATTTTTCCATTGTACCATGTATAAGTAGATTGTGTG
Organism: Calotriton arnoldi; assembly: GCA_963921515.1. Taxonomy (NCBI): domain Eukaryota; kingdom Metazoa; phylum Chordata; class Amphibia; order Caudata; family Salamandridae; genus Calotriton; species Calotriton arnoldi. Next base: position 41,445 of record CAWUFW010007937.1, read on the forward strand.
AATCTAACTGAAGGGGCATACTGGAAAAATTAAGTGAAGTAGGATCTACATACATTTTCATAAGTGATAGGCCTTGTGAAGCCATGCGCATTCTGCTTGTTATCTTTTGTTTAATTTAAATTAGCTTGTCTCCGTGTGCCGTCTTTTTTTGTTTGTTTAATTTAAATCAGTAGACTTTAGCTGGGCAGGGGGAGAGTAAATGATTTGCCCAGATTCACAGAATGTTGACCCCAGGCCGAGGCTCGAACACGGATCCCCCGATCCCGAGTCACCGTTTGGTTGCTGTGCCACCCACTAGTTTTATATATAGCACGAGCACTTTTGCAATGCTTGTGTTTTGTTATTTCTGTCTCAGCTCGCGCTGCGCTCAATGTACTTTATGTTTCATCACTGGATTTAATATTCAAATTTTAACCGACCCGACCAACGCATACAAAACGCCAGCAAAAACCAGCAGGATGAGGGGGTAAGTGGGTTAAAAGGAGAGGGGCGCGCGCCACTGCTTGTTACGCGCATGCAAGTTTACGACATAGAAACAGACCAAGTTAACATTTCTGCTGCATGTGTAAATCCAACACATCAGTATATTTCCACTCATTTACTTTTATTTTGCTTTCCTCGTGGAATACACCTGTCAACAACAACTCCTCCAAATCCATTTACTCCTGCCTTTCACCGGAGTCAATCTGCAGTTTTTCCAGGGTGAGACATTCCTTGCAAAAGGTTTTTTGAATTTACGAGTTTGTCCACCCAGTCCCCTCTCCCAAACTGCCGTTGCAAGAAGCTACATTCACTCACGTTTACGTCATTCTGGCAGAACTATATGCGGGAGTAAATCCATTTAAAAGGGTACAATCACTGGTGCTGGTTACTAACCGAGGCTACACTGAGGTGCACATAGCGTGAATGGGGCCCCAAGTATTAGCAGAGGAGCCAACAAGCCGACACCTGATTCAGCACTAACCCCTCCAGTGTCTGAATTCAAATATTTGTATGACAGCTGTGCATCAACAACAAAGGCTAAAAGATAAAAAGAGGTTCTTTCTTTCTCTCTCAGTAGGAAGTGTCTCTGCAGAAGATTCTGAGCGACTTTTCAATAATTCAGCGCCTTGTCAGGGGTATTAGGAGCTACATAATATCTCCAAAAACTGAGCTACTTCCGATATAAATAGTAAGCAATGAGTTTCTGGGACACGCTTTTCCTGCGCTCTCCTGGCAGCCACAGGCCTGTGTGTTCTGATGAAAGGAATGTCAGCGGTGTCAGAGCCCCCGGGCTCAGGGGGATTAAGGGTCAGTAACAGGAAGCCTCTGTCTGTCAGCGGCGGCCTCCAGGCCCTCAGACAGCAATCTAGTTTAAGACGGCTACTTCCGGTTCCTGTGCCCACTGTGAGCTCACGTGGCCTCTCTGCCCCTGCAGCACCTCCGGGCTGGTGGCCACCGAAGGCCTCATAAGTACGAGAAAGGAGGCTAGCTCTGGGGCCACCTCTGATCCCGGCTTCCCCACTTATGAAATTGTGTGACCTTGCTCAAATTAGTAGATATCCGTGATGATTCGGACTTCCAATTCCCCTACAACGAGAACACTTGTAAAATGGCAAAAGTGCCATGTAAAACAAGCATTGTCAAGGCCACTCGCTTTTTTTTTTTTGCAGGTTTATATAGCGCGAACTAGGCCCGAATCATAATACCACTGTGCCACATAATTACACGCCACATAATTACACTCTACTCAATGCAACATAAATACACTCCACATAATACCACTCAGTGCCACATAATAACACGCCACATAATTACACTCTACTCAATGCAACATAAATACACTCCACATAAATGCACTCTATGCCACATACCACCAATCAACATAAATGCACTCCACACCATGACACAATTTCACTAAGCATAATTTCACTCAACACCACAGTTCCAGGCCACACAATTCAACTCCATACATTTCCAATACACAACACATAATTACATACCAAACAACATATTTCAACTCCACAACTCCACAATCCACAACGTACCTCCAATCCACACCATATAGTGGCACCACTTGAGCACCAAACATCACTCACCACCACCTTTTTTGCATCAGCGCACCACCACCTAAGCATCACCTAAATATCACCTAAGCATCACATCAGTCTGCCCTCGGAATCTGGCATCTGTTGATTCTCCCCTAGTGTCCGTCCGCTGCTCGTGTTCTAATTAAATTACTGTTTTCCAACCTCCACTCCCCTGTTATTTATGTCCCGCTCCCCCATAACAAAAAAAATTATAACAAACAAGCATGAGAACAGGAAGGAAGAAGTTGCCAGCAGTGCAAGTACAAAAAAACTAAAAGACATTTTTTATGTTAAAATCTTTTTTTAATCAGGTTGTTCAGTTGTATATAATGTCGTCTTGGTTTGTATAAAGGTAACAAAAATGCTTAATACTTTTTATTATAACTTTTCAACATGATGCCAAGCAGCCACAATGCTCTACAACATAGCCAAAAGTTCTGGCTAAACACATAAGGTCCCAAAGGCGAGACCTATTGGCTATGCCAATGCTTGTTAATACTAGTGAGCCATCCCTAGGGCAGGCGTGGGTAGCACACGAAGCAGGGTGCTCAAAATTAAAACAAAGGGCATGATTATTTAGTATTTAACATGCCTTGACAGTGAAAACACGAAAATGACATTTTCAATGTCACAAGGCCAGTGATCCAATTAGCTAACATGAAGTTTCATTAGCCCCTCTCTAGGTGCTAATTTGCATTTGAGACCACCAAAGATATTACTCCAAAGCTATTAAATTAATCATTACATTATACCAGACTCATTGCTGAGATCGGATTTAAAGTAACTTTTAATAGAAAATGGACTTTGTAAAGCCACCACTTTGTTGCCCAAACCTTTGGTAGCTTTTCCTGTTTGTCTGCAGCAGTTGTCACCCAAAGACAACATGCTACCCCCTGCTAGGAAGTGTGAAGCGCTCCCAGGAACAGGGAACAAAGAGAATTGCCGAAGGGAGGTGGAGTGGCCTCCTCCAGCGGTATGACTGCCAAGCGGTGGTCACAGATGGCCCAGTTTCAAAGAGGCTACCACCTCAATGAAGAAAATGGCGATCACACCTTCACCTGCTACTCCTTTGTGTAGGCAGACAGACTGGCCTCTCCTCCGGGGAGGGGGCAAAATCTGTTGCAGAACTGATTTTCCAAGAGGAGTGGCTCATTATGCTGGGTACATCTCAGGGGTGTGCCCAGGGCTCCTCACATGGGAACAAGGCTTCTGCCATCTTGGTTTAGGGTAGAGAGGGGTATCCTGGGATTGTTGTTTGAGGGCAAAACACACAGAAAGTGACTTAAAACAGATTGGGTAGCCTCATTGGAACTATCGTCCCATTAGTTAGCCAGTCCTCCCTCCCACAAATGAGAAGATGGCATAACAGTGGCACCACAGACCCAAGGTCCTCAGATCACTATTGACTAGAAAGATGGCGGATGAAGGACTGCCCTGCTGCTCCTTGGACCTAGCACAGAAAAGCTGCATTAAAGACCGACTGCACCTGCTGATCTTGAGGACCATGCAGAGATATACCAATAGTATGAGAGTCTCGTTCAGGTAAAATCACAGTTATTAATGTCTGGATAGAGATCAGTGGTATTTATTAAGAGAAAACAAAATTATAGAATCAAAGCAACCAGCCGACACGTGTTTCGTCACAAGGGAATTTCTTGTGACTCTTCAGGGCTTTGTGGAGTGTTTCACGCGAACAAACATGGTCTCAAAAGTCGGTATGAACATCAAAACCGTCCCGGGGTTTGGGGAGGACTGAAGAATGCTAGTTGAGTCAGGTGTGTTCGAGAAAGTTGTATAGGCTATATATAGGCTGTATATACTAATAATGCCGAAAGAACCGCATCTGGAACAGGTCACGGAAACAGGTTCTTTCGGCCTTCCTCGCTCTACCAACAGGCGCACCCGCCCTCCTACCCGCCCATCTTCCTGGATGGTCGTCGACAGCGTAATTACAGGCGCTGTACTTTTCTGCCACACACGGCATTATTAGTATTACGTTTTAAGGCACCGGATCCTGGAAGGCCTCTCCTATTCTATACCCAGAGCCCCCATTTGACTTGCCACGTACGTCTTGTGGACTCGTAGCTCTGCACCTGCCTATACAAATTTCTCGAACACACCTGACTCAACTAGCATTCTTCAGTCCTCCCCAAACCCCGGGACGGTTTTGATGTTCATACCGACTTTTGAGACCATGTTTGTTCGCGTGAAACACTCCACAAAGCCCCGAAGAGTCACAAGAAATTCCCTTGTGACGAAACACGTGTCGGCTGGTTGCTTTGATTCTATAATTTTGTTTTCTCTTAATAAATACCACTGATCTCTATCCAGACATTAATAACTGTGATTTTACCTGAACGAGACTCTCATACTATTGGTATACCCCCACCACTTGTGCCCAGGATTGTGTTTATATGTCCAGTGTGGGTTCTTCGACTCGCACACTCACGGGGGTTATTGGGTTATTCCTCCGACATGGTAGCACCGTACAATTTTGTGTAGCATTACTTACACAACGCGCACTAGTTTGAGCGCCAATCTTCCTGTTTATACTCAAAACCCTACCCCTAGACGTGACCATGCAGAGATGACTGAGCCTGTGGTGCTCACTCATTGAAAAGTTCCCCATGTGCCCCAGAGCAGAAGAGTAACTCCAGGAGTCAGTTGACTCACTTCCTGTTGCAGCTACAATGCCACAAAAGCTGAAGGAAGCCTGCACTTGTGAGAGCCCAGCTGCCCATGACCACCTGCCTGCAGCTGGATGTCAAAGTGCCTGCTGGGAGACTGAGTCCTGACCTGCCCGAGGTATCTCCCAGTCTGTGGGAGCCGTGTCTTCATTGAAGTGAACCCTTGTCCTCCTTCAAGGAAGAGACACTCACCTGTGGACAACCCTTTGAAGACCGCTGTAACAGGAGACCAGTTGACCAGTTGCAACTGGATCTGCACTGGACTTCACTGGGGCATTGTGGGAGATAGAGTCCTGAGAACAGAGATGACATATAAAGTTGGTGGACCCAGGGTGGCCCCAGGAACACTAATCGCATCTCTTACCTAGCTCCAGTATCTTCAGCATCCTTCTCATCTTCTCAGCATCCTGCATCCCCAGCATCAGGACCACTTCTTGGCTGGAACTTTAGTTTTGGCTAAATCTTCTGTGAGGACTCTGAGACTGCTGGAACCGACAGGTAACTGTCTCTCTGGACCCAAGTGGTCTTTGTGACTGGCTCTCAAACTGTTGTGGCCAGCTCAAGAGAGGATTTGCAGTCGTGCTAGCCGTTGGCTCAGGAATCACAACACCGATTTCAACGATTTATTGGAAATTAAAAGAATTTACTTACCTTTAAAAAATCATATCTACAGTTCCCCTTGATAGATTTTTGTCATTTTGGTATCTAATTTAGGATAAAATACACTCTATTTTTATAAATTGGTGTTGAATTATTATTGTAATGTCTTTATTCCTTAGCTGTTGTTTTGGTACTTCTATATGCTTTACCCTTGTTCCTTTGAGTAACCCTGACTTCTCTGTGCCACAGCTACCCAGGAATTAGCTAAATCCTTTGTTAAACAAACCTAACTGGACCTGCTAGACATTGTGACATTATTTCATTTCAAGAAAACTTTATTTCGGTCATTTTGACCATAAAAGTACATTTGCAAATACAATACATTACATTAAAAAAGGAAGATAAAAAGAAAAGAAAAGGAATTTATCGATCTGATTTGGGCCAGAATTGCTCACAAAAGTGCTTGTGCATCACATTAAAATTCCATAGACCAATCTATAATGTCACATGCCCACATCCAATGACCTGGGATTGGCCAACAAATACAAGGCTCTTGAAAGTGCGTGTGCAATACACGTGCAATACAATAGCGGTAATAAGATGAGAAAAGCACAAAGCGGTCCACATAGGCACGAGCTTGAGCCCCGTAGCCCCCCATTGTGATTGCCTGCTGAAAGTGCAAGTGCCTTAGAGCATCATTTCATGTATGAAAACTGCATAAAAGTGCGCCCTATTCCAGAATCCAGGATTCATGTTACTAACATCAAGGCCATCATTTCATGGTCACATTAAAAAGTTTGCACCGATATAAAATGTTCATAAAACCATGTATACATCATATTATAATTATAAAAAACTTATTAAGAATCATAAAAAATGTATACAGGTTAAAAATGTGCCAGATTCAATTAAAAAAATGTTATAGGGTTGTCAACCAAAGCCTATGGGCTAATATTCAGGAGAGCTCTGCATGCGCACCACATAGAGAATAAAAAACGTGATACTGAAAACACAATAGGCAAGTGAGTGCCATATTTCAGTATCCTGAAAGCCTCTATGCAGCGCTTAGTTCCCAGGTTTCTACATAGCTGAATCAGCCATCGGTGTCTCACCTTCTTATAGCCTGGACAGAAAAATATTATGTTATATTCCTTCTCCACTGCATTGCTACAAGCCGGACAGCCCAGATTGGGTGAGCCCGCCCATTTGTTTGTAAAAGCACACAATGGAAGTACCCCATGCCTAAACTGCAGGTATAACCTCTTTGGAAGGGCCGGTTGGATATCATTCAGGACAGGCCCTAGTCTGTTCTGATCTTTAATTTCTAAAAACACTGTCGTCAGCGTGCCAATTGTAGGGCTCCCCTGAAGCCGGGCAAGTTTATACTCCCTGTAGCTCCCTATCAAATCCTTCTTAGATATTGTAGGACAGGATTCTTCTGCATTATGCCACGGATTGCCCCTTCCCATAGCCACAAATGTGTCCCTGATGAAAGCCAACCACAGTAGTGTGCCCGCACCCTGTAAACTCAGCACCTCCCTCAGCTCTTTCCTGTATTCAGCCATAATGTCTTTATTCCTTAGCTGTTGTTTTGGTACTTCTATATGCTTTACCCTTGATCCTTTGACTAAGCCTGACTTCTCTGTGCCACAGCTACCCAGGAATGAGCTAAATCCTTTGTTAAACAAACCTAACCAGACCTGCTAGACATTATGACATTATTACATTGTGAGGTCTCACACCCACACCACATTATCCACTTTTCTGCAAGCGCAAAAAAAAAAGGGGGATCTGTTTTAAGGATGCGTACACTCATCCTCTGATCTGACCCATAATTGATCAAATCATCTGTTTGGGAACAACCAAAGTTTTACCAACCTCCTGAATCCGGTATTGTCATAGATACTCCTGGTTCTTGCTGCATGTAATCTCCAGATCATGGCTGTCTATACAAAGAAAAAAGTACCATCAATAAATACTTTTCTGAAGGAAGAGAATGTCAGAATTGGAGTTGGTCTGGAAAGCAGCGTTCTTGTGTAGAATTGGCCATAGTCGTGCTTGAAGAAAGGTAGGGCTCAGGCTGTGGGCGGTCAGGTGGTCAAAGGAGAAGGCCTTGTATGAGCAGCATCTTCATCATGGACATCCAGCAGAGAGGCTTGCAAGGCTGGAGACATGTCGCCAGGCTTGTATAGATGTAGGAGCTGCCTGATGGCCACATTCTGTATTCTCTGGAGTCTTAGCAGTACATAGAGTGAGCAAGGCACCAAGGTGCAGTCAACCAGCGTAATCTAAGTATGACAGTTCCAAGATGGTGGTGGCCTGAACGATATGAGGGAATCCTAGATGTAGGAAGATTTGACCTAGAATTTGCCTGGCATGAAAGGCACTGTGAGGCACTTGATTTACTTGCAGAGCAACAGACAGATTGGTGTCCATGCTCACTCCCAGGTTCCTCTCTTCCCTCAAGGTGACTGAGGGGAGTGTAGAGTTCCTGCAAGCTGGTGGCAGTAGGGAGGTACTTTATCCAGCTTCCTCAGGGGAGAATCACCCCATCCTTCCGTCTCCCTGCACAGCTCTCAGTCAGCAGCAGCCTCCTATTGCCCCCAAATCATCTTACTGGAGACTGTTATTCTGGGAGCTTCACACTCGTGCGGCTGCTCTTTCGGCTCAGTTCTGGCCCTGTTGTCGGATATCGATACAAAAGGGGATGATGGACGGAACGTTTGAGCCAATCAAACACTCACCCCCAGTCAACTGATCTGGGTTTAATCCATCATCATTCTTTAGCTCACTCCACCACCCCAGTTCAGACATGGCCATATGCAAATCAGTCTGACCCTGTGCCTCATGGGAACAGCCCAGCCCGAACTGCCAAGCCATGTCTTCCCTGGACCGGAAACAAGCATCCTAGGACCGGTTTCTGGCATTCCAGCCGTCATCAGCCAGGCTTGCTTGAATCCAGTGGCAAAGTGAGCAAGGGACCCACGTCTGGGCATACCCCCGCCAACTTAGGGCGAACAAGCGATACAAAAGGGGATGATGGACGGAACGTTTGAGCCAATCAAACACTCACCCCCAGTCAACTGATCTGGGTTTAATCCATCATCATTCTTTAGCTCACTCCACCACCCCAGTTCAGACATGGCCATATGCAAATCAGTCTGACCCTGTGCCTCATGGGAACAGCCCAGCCCGAACTGCCAAGCCATGTCTTCTCTGGACCGGAAACAAGCATCCTAGGACCGGTTTCTGGCATTTCAGCCGCTGGATTCAAGCAAGCCTGGCTGATGACGGCTGAAATGCCAGAAACCGGTCCTAGGATGCTTGTTTCGGTCCAGGAAGACATGGCTTGGCAGTTCGGGCTAGACTGTTCCCATGAGGCACAGGGTCAGACTGATTTGCATATGGCCATGTCTGAACTGGGGTGGTGGAGTGAGCTAAAGAATGATGATGGATTAAACCCAGATCAGTTGACTGGGGTGAGTGTTTGATTGGCTCAAACGTTCCGTCCATCATCCCTTTTGTATCAGCTGTGATCGCCCTAAGTTGGCGGGTATGCCCAGACGTGGGTCCCTTGCTCACTTTGCCACTGGATTCAAGCAAGCCTGGCTGATGACGGCTGAAATGCCAGAAGCCGGTCCTAGGATGCTGTTTCGGTCAGGAAGACATGGCTTGGCAGTTCGGGCTGGACTGTTCCCATGAGACACAGGGTCAGACTGATTTGCATATGGCCATGTCTGAACTGGGGTGGTGGAGTGAGCTAAAGAATGATGATGGATTAAACCCAGATCAGTTGACTGGGGGTGAGTGTTTGATTGGCTCAAACGTTCCGTCCATCATCCCCTTTTGTATCGCTGTTGTCGGATATCAGCAGTAAAAGTACGTACGTCAGTCAATGTCATTGCATGGGTGGCGTCAGGGCTTTAAGTGGGCCGGGTCTCACCGGTGCTGAGCACCGGCAGTTTTTTAAAAGGGGCCTCGAAACGTGTCTCTGTCGGGCTCTGTTTTGTGCCCTGGCACAGGGCGGTCCGTTTTTTTCCTGACTGCAGTGACAGCAGGCACATCGATGTGCGCGTGCTCACACTGCTCACTTCTCACTAGTGGAGAAGTTACGGCATGATGTCATGCCAGTGAGCTTTGCAGGGGAAAGGAAATCCTTTAAAGAGAGTCATGTTCTCTCTGGATTTCCCTTCTCTTTTTGAAACTCAGGAGGAGCAACATTGTCGTGGTGTCACCAGGGCTTTAAGTGGAAGCTTTTTCAATGTTATATACAAGCCATAGTTGCTGCTTATTTATCTTATGAAACTAACAACCATTGGCAAAGCCAATAGTCCTGTCTTGTTGTAGGTATGATGTTACTTGTTGTATCATATATCTGGATACAATGACAGAAACAGCAAAATACAAGTCGGGTGGCACACTATGCTAAGCACAGGTTTTTAGCTTAAGTGTTTTTAAGCCACGCCCTTAATTACATTGGCCACGCCCCTTTGAGAGACCCCCCAGTTTTTTCATCCCACTTAAAGCCCTGGGTGGCGTACCTCATTTATGGAACTCCATTGGTGAAACACTGTGGTTTCATTGGCCTTACCCGTTCCTGGACGCAGCCCAGGAGAAGAGGCCGCCAGAGGCCCTGGAACTCTCAGTTTGTCATGGAAAACACAGGACCCTTTACAGAGCTCTGGAAAATACACCTATCTTTGTGGATGGCGCGCGCACAAAATTCCTTTGTAACAACCAACCTGCAGGGCCTAAAACTCTGGTGTTAGTGTTAGAAGAAGCAGACACCATGTTTACATAAGTCTGCCACTTATATATAGACTGAATATGTTATTATCCTTGAACCAAGAACAGGCGAGTGTAACCTAACCCAGTAAAGTATAAAGTATGACGTCAGAGCAGAACTCTTCGTACTTGTCCTTCGGCATTACCCTTTGTGCGCAGCCTGCACCGCTGTCCCGCTGCTCCAATAGCAGTAAATGTATGTGACGTGCATCGTACCATTCAAGGAGCTTTCCACGATGCCCCGTCTGCTGCCCCTCTATTCTGCCTCATACTAACTCACGGCTTGGAGGGGGCGGGGCCAGGAAAGGAAAGGAGAAAAAAAGGGGCAAAATAAGAAGCAGTGTCTCTATGTCGGTCTTCTATCTCTTTCCCTAAAGGCAGGAATCAAGATGTCTTTCCACAGCGTGAGTACAGTTGAAAGATATAAAAAATATATATGTTTAACAAAATATTGCTATGACATCGTTCAAACTAGTTTTTATTGGTACAAGTTTAAATTGGTCTTTAAGTGTTCAATAATTTCTTGTATCTTTTTTTAAATATGCTACTATAAATCTTTAAATGCTACCCTCGGTTATGTTAAACACAGTCTTTTAAATCTGGCGAGACCAGATGAGTACGTTTTCTTCGGGGTTCTAAATCCCCACCTGGCGAAATTATCACAATACAAGTATGGCATGTCCTTGACCCCTACGAAAGCCAAGACTGTAAGGAAACCCATGTACGTTCTGCATTGTACTACCCCGTGGAATATATAGGAGAGTGGAAAAGCCCCCACATCCTTAGTGGCTGAAAAAGAGGCTATAATATATATATTTCTAAATATTTTTGCATGATACCAATCCAAAGCCTGCTTGGCACCTTTTGTTCCATTTACTCTGCTTCCAATTTCACGCTGTGTACCAATTTGCCAGTGCCATTGACATCCTGAATCACAGTGATGTGAAGGAGCATTGGGAGCCACGAGAAACAATTAGGCCACTGACATGAACCTTATGTTTAGCATCCAACCAGACAGCCACTGCCCTCGAGAACCGAAAAGCTTGCAATAAACAGGTGCAAAGCAGGAGAGGTTTAAATGGAAAGACATTTAGATCATTGTATTTCAATTAGCAAAAAATGTTTAACTCTGCAACCTGAGGGTTACGATTTATTAAGAGAATGCTTCTGCAAAAGTTTAGGGAATTCCTTTTTATGTGCAAGCAAAGCATAAAAGTACTTATTAAGCGCCGACTCACAAAAAAAAGTAGTGAATCTGTACTCACAGATCTGCACCTGAATATGAATTTAGCTTTACTGCTTTCTGGAATTCGCAAACATTCGCAGGAATAAGCATGGAAAGCTGCTCCAGGCACAGGTTTCCATGTGCATTCCCAGAAAGGTTGTGACATTCCCAGCCGAACCCTCCACACAAAGGAAGGGGGAGCCTGGGGGAGGTTCTCCAAACTGACAGTATTTTTTCCATAGACAAACCCACTAATCTAGACCCATTAGTCCCCTTCTCACCCTGGGCATTCACAAATTTCCAAGACTAACTACTCTTTGGCTCGCCCACTTTCTCACCTTTGAGTGGGATTTGTGGGTGTATAGAACTCTGCACTTGTGGCGGAGATCTCTGCGTACATAAATGGACATACGCCTGCCAGGAATCCCATTGTAAACTCCCGGTAGGCGTGATTAAGAGGTATTCGATCATAAAAATACATCTATGATCAAATGTACCCGTATGGAAAAGGCCCATAGTGTAAACTGTGCATGCGGAAATGCCTTCACCCGTTGAGGTCACCCTATTTATCTAGATCCCCATCAATTCTAGTGACATTCTACTGCCATTCCTGACTTGGATACCAATTAACGCTTGTCATTGGAAGGAATACATCTCCAACTGTGTCTAGAGCAGAAGGGAGTTGTGAAATAACCACTAACCCGCAGGTTTGTAGTTGTTTTCAAACTTTCCAGCGTATCATGACCTGTAACACCCATCACCTGCCCCTTATTGGGCTTAACGCGTGCGTAACATTACCCTGTGATGAATAGATGTTGATTCATAGTATAACAAATCGAGTTACTTGCTTTTGTAAGTTTAATTAAACGTGCAAATGGCTTTGTTAATTAGGCCTTATGTCCCTTGCATTTAAAGTGCATAAGACTTGCAAAAACAGTCCATGCACTGCACAATTCTGTTGTGGTAGATGCACTCTGTCCCAGAAGGGGTTCTATGAAACTCACATTTTTCCGAGGGAAAAACAGGCATTCATGTCCTTGCATGTTAATGAACAATGCCGGGTGCGCCTTGCTACATAAGGGTAAACGCACAACATCAGATTGCTTTAATGACCACAGAAAAACAGGCAATCCAGTGTAAGAAAACAGTGTTACAGTGTAGATATCTCCCACTGTTAAATAAAGGTACAATAAGATAATGTCACAGTGGAACACATTCAAGACATGTACAACAAGGCAAATAATTAATCTAAAGTATTTAATCAAAGTCAAGCACCACCATAAAGTCTTTCCACCAATGGATGTGATTTTATTTCATCACCACATTGGAATAAATCAAAATATGTGGTTAATTTCATCACCACATTTTTTTTAAATGAATCAATGTATAAAGTACAAGACAATTCATACTTAGATATTTCGAAAAACAGGTGCACACAGGGTAAAGTGATAGGTGCATGGGGGGGATTGTGAGAAAGGACAGTAGTGCGCATATATACATCAACAAGTCAATAAACAAACTATCCAGACAGATTCCTGCCAGATACATTGAATGTCAAATCATAACATAATTACAGATAAACATTCTCTGTCATATGAGCCCTGTACCCCTACAGTGTCTAGACCAATTCCTAGACATTGTAAGTGCAGTAATGCCATTAAGAGTATATGGTGCTGGGAATTTGTCATTACGAAGTCCTCAGCACCATAGCGGCTTTACTGAAAACTGGGAAGTTTGGTATCAAACTTCTCAGCACATTAAACCCACACTGATGTCAGTGAAGGATTTAATGAAAAATGCACTCAGAGGGCATCTTAGAGATGCCCCCTGAAAAACGACCAGCCTCTGGTGGGTTCCCTGACTGGTACACACCAGCCTGCCACCACAAGACATGTTTCTGGATCCCTGGGGTGAGAGCCTTTGCTCCCTGAGCCCAGAAACAAAGCCTTTCCTGGGAGGAGGTGGTCACACCTCTCCCAGGCCAGGAAGAGCCATCTGTGGCAGGGGAGCTTCAAAGGCCTTGCAGCCTTTGTAATGCGACCCCCCAGCCTCTCCCGCTATCAGGAGCAGGCCACCTTCCTGTCTCCCCTCCTTTTCGGCGGGAAGACAGGCAGGAACAATTAGCCAGCCCAGAAGGTGTGCCCACCTCTGCCAACCCCACCCCTCAGGTGGGGGAGGCGAGGTGAAGCCCACTCTTCACTGCCCACCATCTTGCAGATGGCAGGCACTCCCCAATCAGGATTAGGGATTGTGCTCACTCCCCCATGTGGGGTGAGCACCCCAAGGGTGTAGTTACCCAAGGTCAGTAGCCCATTGGCTACTGACCTCGAGACCCCTAAAACGCCCCCTAAATACAGTATTTAGGGGGCAGCCCTGAACCAAGAAGGCAGACAAGAAACCACAAGAAGAAAAGAAGAAGAAGGACCGAACAGCCGTGCTGAAGCTAAGATGAGGAGGACGCCCACTGACTTGGCCCCAGCCCTACCGGCCTGTCCCCACCTGGAACCTGCAGAAGCAAAACTCTGGTATGTCCTGCAGCCAGCAACCTCAAGAACCCCGAGGACCTGCCCTGCCTTCCAAACCAAAGACTTTGTCTCCTGTGAACACCGGATTTGTTCACCCACAGACTCCAGCTCCGGCAAAAATCCGCGAGTCTGCACCACTCTGCACCCGACGCCCACTCCTCGAGTGGCCCAACACCACTAGGAGGTCTCCCCAGCGATCCTGACCCGAGATCCGGTGGTCCCTGACCTGCCTCAAGCCCCCAGCCAACGCCTGCAGGCTCAATCCGGAAGGTCCCCCCAACTGCGACCAGGAGCTGGTAAGAAGATCCGACCCTAAAAGACACCCCTGCACCCGACGCCCCATGGCCTTGGTGGCCCAACCGACGGTGTCTAGCCAACCCCCAGCATCCCAACTTACCTCTCCAAGTGGTGGTCGCACCCAGAAGACCTTCATCCCGAGCCTGCAGTGTGTTTGCAAACCGGAGAATCCCCATTGAAAGTAACAGGGCACCCGACGACAAACCAGCACCCTGCACCAGGCCGCCCTAGTGCCGCTGAGGATGCACCTTTGGTGCTATCTTGAACCCCCATTTGCCCTGAGCTTAAGTCTAGGAGCTTTGCTCCCACAACCTTGTGGCCTGCTCGTGAGCAGCCACCAACCGGAGGCTCCCTATCCCCCATTGGATAACATTGGGCCTCAGCACTCTGCACCCGGCCGCCCTAGTGCCGCTGAGGGTGTAACAAGAGTGCATCCTTGACCCTGGGGGACCCCTGAGTCTAACTCCAGAAAATCAACTTCCACAACAAAGTACTTACCTGTTAACCGATAACACTATTTCATCCCATAGGATAACATTGACTGTTTTTCTATGAAAAAGTTTCTAAGTGTGGAGTTGAAAAATCTATAAAAGTCTCTAAAACTGTAACCAAATAACCAAAACGCTTTTACTTACCTGTTTACAGGAAATGTTCCAGTGCAGTATACTACCTTTGGGGTTCCACTGGACTCTGTGCACACTATACCTCACTTAGGTATAGTATATACAGAGCCAGCTTCCTACAAGTGTAAAGACTGATTCATGAAAGGATGTGTATCCCTACTCGATGTGCACTCAAAAACAAGCATGAATGTTTCAAATGTGCAAAATGCACCAGATTCACATAGTTAACGAAATGTGTAACTATGCACAAAACAGGGGCAAGTCCAAGAATGTGGGCAGATCGAGGTCAGCAATAACATAATTGTTCTACTTCTAATGCAAAATGACATGTGCGAAGAGTGGCCAAAAACAGGTAATGCAGAGAAAGACAATCCTACACATGGATAAATGTATGTAAAGGATGTGGGTGCTTTGTAGAGCAACGCTAGCTATGTAGAAAGGGAGTGCTGTATCGAAAGCTAATGGATGCAAACGTACGAATCAAAGGATTTGATCCTGAATTGCCCTCACTCAAATGAGACAGAAAGTAACACATTAATTGAGAAAATTGCTGCAGTATGTGTTTTGCAATGCAGCTATTAGAGAATCAGGATTATCACACCAATAATGAATGCAAGAAGAGAATCACACAGAATACCACTGACAAAAAATGGGAACATTGAAATTAAGTCAGTATTGTTGACACCAATAATATATTTGACATGCCAGTCTACATTATTCTACCCAAGATACGTCATGCAAGTTTATCATCCCTAATAGTCCATGTGAATAATAGTCTGGTGAGTAATAGTGAAATTGGTCATTGTGTAACAATGGAAATAGTTGTCCAGGGCAGAAGGCCACTAAATCAGCAAGATGCTTTTGACTATGGGCTTCCTTCCCATGAGCAGCTTGCCCATTTGATTCACCAATGGACCTCCAGGTGACAGAAACACAGAGGTAGATCCTTTGGAGTCGAGGGCCGCAGGCTGAGGTGTACCAAGCACAGCAGTCCGAGGATAAGAGCCAGACACATTTTCTTCAGGATACTCCTGAAGACTGAGTGTTAGAAATTGGGTCTCTAGTTGGCAGAGGTATGCACACTTCCCAAGTAGGGACCACAATCAATAGAGAATATTTATCTGAGTAAAACAAGAACAAAACGATAAAAATCCACCAAGTAGAAGTAGAGTTATTGAATTTTGAAGAAATAAATGCAAGTAGCATGAAATAAATGCAAGAAATCAATGCAGGTAGCGCGAAAAAGGTTACTTCAGGTCACGAGGGACTGGTGCAGATCTAAAGTTCAGGCTGACCACATTGGAGAGCAGGTCGGCTACAGGGACCCATTTGGGCCCGCTAAACACAGTACGTTGGATCCTAGGCCACAGTCTGCATGGCGAAGCGTTGCAAGGCTTTGTGTCGTCCGGCATGGGTTCCAAGAGGCTGTGCAGCGAGGCTTCGCATCATCCGGCATCAGTTCTGAGGAGCTGTCAGCAGTGTGGCAAGGCTTGGCGAGGGTTTGTGTCATCCGGCGTCAGTTCCGAGGAGTTGTCAGCTGTGCGGCGAGGCTTTGTGGGGCTTTGCAGCATTTGTTTCAGACATCAGCTGCAGAACCCACTTCTGAAACCAACATAATCATTTACTTTGCTACCCCTTACCCAGCCATTCAGTGCCTTACTAGAGTAATGCCCAAAATCTACCCAGGACTGGTTGTGGAGATTCTGACTGTCTCTGAATCTTTGGTGTTATTTTTCGGGAGTCAGACCAAATTTGGCAAGTAAGATGGCTTTTTAATGGGAGTGTACCTGGTTTGGTCCCCATTCTCTAAAGTCCCTCCCCAGTGTAGGCATGTTTTTCCATAGACCTGCTCCCCAGTACTCCTCAGGAACCCTGTGGCATCTCCCACCACATAACTGGGCACCAAGTCCTTGGGTATACGAACCTTATTCTCTCCATCAGGTACTGTATGAGTGCTGTCACCATCACTGCTGGAATCAGACTGCCTGGCCTTGATCTCCAGCTCCTTTAGACTCAGTTCATGAGCCAACAAAGCTTTCTTCTCTGCTAAGGCCCTTTCAGCCTCTGCCTTTCTCTCCTCAGTCTCTATTTTTAACTTCGCCATCTGCAGCTTGAATTCCCTCTCCTCCCTTCTCTCTCTCAGCTCCTCTGGGGATAGACCATGGGAGGATACACTGCTCTCTGCTCTCCTAGGAGGTTGAAATCCAGGGGTTTCCCCCCCCCCCATCTACTGCAGGTAGCTCTCAGGCTCCTCCAATGCATCATTCTCTTGGGAGCGGGGCTCTGCCCACGCCCTCGGGACCGTTTGGAAATAAACAATCTTGGTGGCTCCTGGGGCAGGTAGCCCCATCCCCTTGCAGAAGCTTTTCAACTGAGCCACTGTATACATTTTCAGCTTGGCCAGCTCAAACTCCATTGCTCCACTTGCAGAACCAGCCAGAGACATGATTTAGAGGATGGATCAAAATGCAAAGCAGGGAAAAATGAAGCAAATTCGAAATGGTCTTCGATGTGGATGGGTAGTGCACACATACCTATTTTATGGCACTGCCAAACACAAGTCCTATCCTAACCACTGATCATCAATGTTAGAAACTGGGTCTCTAGTTGGCAGAGGTATGCACCTTGTCCAAGTAGGGACCACAATCCTAGTCAGGGTAAGTCACAACACAATCCAAAAAATATCTTGTGTTCACCCACTGGTGGCTTCGCATGGAGCAGACAGGCTTAACTTAGAAGACAATGTGCAAAGTAATTGTGCAATAACTCATACAACACTGTAAATACACCACAAAAAGACTCCACAACAGTTTAGAAAACTAGAGAATGAAGATTTCTCTGAGTAAAATAAGACCAAAACTATCAAAATCCATCAAGTAGAAGTCGAGATATTGAATTTTGAAGAAATAAATGCAATGAAGCACTTAGAAGCAGGTAGCACGAAAAAAGTTACTTCAGGTCGCGAGGGACCGGTGCAAAGCCAAAGTTCAGGCTACCAGCACCCACTTGGGCCAGCTGAACACAGTACCTTGGATCCTAGGCCGGAGTCTGTGTGGCGAAGTGTTGTGAGGCTTCACGTTGTCCGGCATTGATTCGTAGAGGCTGTGCATCGAGGCTTTGCGTCATCGGTTCCAAGGAACTGTCAGCAGTGCAGGGAGGCTTGGTGAGGTTTTGGGTCATCCGGCGTTTGTTCTGAAGATCTGTCAGCTGTGTGGTGAGGCTTTGTGGGGCTTTTTGTCGGTTTTTGCAGAAGTCAGCTGCAGAATTCACTTCTGAGGCCCAGAACTTGGAGGGGGCACCTCAGGGAAGGGTAGGACTCACAGAAGGAAGAGTCCAACAGCACCAGCAGAATGACAGGAAGTCTGTTGTGTTCCTAAGACTTCAGACACAGGAGGCAAGCTAACAAGCCCTTGGAGATCACTTCGAGGGAAGGAAGAGTCCCCCTCTCCTTCAGCAGAGTCAGAGAGTAGCAGGCAGCAGGGCAACAAGCAGAAAAGCAATCCAGTTGAGTCCTTTGAGCAGCAAAGCAGTTTGTCTTCAAACTGCGATCCTCTCTCCCTAAAATCTCCAGAATTCCAAACCAGACTATCTCAGAATACAATCCTGGGCTCACTTTAGCTGTAGATCAACTGGCCCCCTGCAGATCCGCAGATCCTCTCTTACTAAGAGGGTAACTCCCTCTAAACCCTTGTTCTCACAGAATCTCAGATACCCGAAGCAGCTCTGTAGACTCCAAGAGCGTCTTTGGAGGCTTAACTATGATCCTACAGAAAAAAACAATATATAAACAAAAAAAAACAAATCGCTGAATTAAAAGCCAAGATCTTTGTGGAGAAAACTGCCTACTTTTCACAAAAAATAATTTCAGCTAAAGATTCTAATAAAGAACTGTTTGCCATGATCAAAAAAATGTTAGCGATCAGGACAAAATTGAAAGTAGTCACACTCTCTGCGACAACATTTAACTCAGCTTCCAGGAGAAGGTACTGGATATTTTTAACACATTCTCCAGCTCCTTGGGCCAGGTCCTGTCATCCCCGCTGGGGACAGCAATCCCAGCTTCTGGAAATGTGTCATCTCAGATCCCCATGCCGATCCCATCTGCTTCCAGTCCACTGTCATTTTCCTCTTTTTCTCAGCTGATGGTGGACCAAGTGCAGGATTTAATCCTCACTACTCGGTCCGGCTCTCCTCCGAACTCTTGTTCACCAGCAACCCCAGCCAAGATCATTGAGAAGGCCATCAACGCCAAACTTTCCGAGTTCATCGAAGCAAACCACATCCTGGACCTCTCCCAATCCACCTTCCTAAGCAACCACAGCACAGAGACTGCCCTCCTCGCTGCCACAGACGGCGTCTGCCCCCTCCTCGACTGAGGCAAAACTGCAGCCCTCATCCTCCTGGACCTCTCACCGCACCCTATGCACAAGACTCCACAACACCGGCATCCGCGACAAAGCCCTGGACTGGATCCGCTCCTTCCTCATGGCCGAATACAGACTACCTCCGTTCCTCTCGGAACTCACAGAGATCAGCTGCGGAGTGCCTCAGAACTCCTCCCTGAGCCCCATGCTTTTTAACATCTGCATGGCCCAGCACGCAATCGTCAGGAACCACGGACTCAACATTGTCTTCTATGCCGATGACACCCAGCTGATTCTCTCCCTCACCAATGAACCCACAGTCCCCAAGAACAACTTTCATGACGGGATCAAGGCTGTTGCCACCTGGATGAAGAACAGCTGCCTCAAGCTCAACTCAGAGAAGACCAAAGTCCTCATCCTGGGCTCCACCCCCTCCACCTGGGATGACTCCTGGTGGCCCGCAGCACTTGGAACCTCCCCCACACCCACAGACCACGCCGGAACCTCAGCATCAACCTGGACTCCTCGCTCACCATGAGCCGGCAGATCAACGCCGTCTCATCTTCCTGCTTCCACACGCGACGCCTGCTCCAAAAGATCTTCAAATGGATCCCCACGGAGGCCAGAAAGATGGTCACCCATGCACTCGTAAGCAGCAGAATCGACCATGGCAAAGCACTCTATGCAGGCATCACCCAGAAACTCAAAAAACTGTAGAACATGCAGAACACCTCCACCAGACTCATCCTTAACATCCCCCGCCGCAGCCACATCACCAGCCACCTAAGTGACCTCCACTGACTCCCTGTCAACAAAAGAATAACCTTCAAGCTCCTCACACAACGCCTACAAAGACCTGCGTACCTCAACCACCGCCTTGCATTCCACGTACCCACCAGAGACCTCCACTCCTCCCAACTGGCCCTGGCTAACATCCCACATATCCGCAAGACCACAGCCAGAGGAAGATCCTTCTCCTACCTCGCAGCAAAGACCTGGAACACCATGCATCTCCAACTCAGGCAATCACCATCCCTGCCCCAATTCAGGAAGGACCTCAAGACCTGGTTCTTCAACTGAACCACAGCACCTTGACAGGCCAGCAGCTCCCCCCCTCTCCCTAGCGCCTTGAGACCCTTACGGGTGAGTAGTTGCACTTTAAAAGCCATTGATTGATTGATTGAACCCTTCAGCTGGTACCTGCCACCATAGCCGAACATCTTTCAGAAAGAGTGAAATTTATCTCCATGGACGGATTTCTCTCTAGTTCATTCTCTCTTCCCTGCGGGGAACTACAGTGCTCATTGTAGGAATGAAACGGCACACGTAGGAGTTGATGGATGTAGATTTATTCATCACGAAGGCAGCTTAGACGACCACAATACAAAAGCATCCGGTCAGGTCAACCGTCGCCTCCGGAATCCCAAGAATCACCCCAGCATTCCTCTACCAGATTCCAACATGACAAGTAGAACACTACACACCTTTCCCCTTAACAAAAAAACACAAAACAAACAAAAAACAAAAAAATGTATAAATTCATAAGAGCTAAAACATAGAAAGTGACTATATACAAAATGCTAGTGACTGTATAATACATATGATACTCAACATCAAAATAGAATAAATCAATACTGAACAAAATCTTTCAGTCTCATGGACACATTCTTAACGTGTGAACTTCTCCTCACTTCCACTACGTATTCTTCACTCATAGGTTGAGTATTACATTGTACCACTTAATTATCCAAAACGGTAGTTGGAACAGAGCCCTGCCCAACAAAGGTCTTGCTCCCACTGGCATCAGACTCACTAAAACTGTCAGCATTCAGACCGCCATACATATCACCAGAAACAGCAATCCATTCACAATCCTCATCAAGCTTACTGTGAGGAAATTTCCTACTCGGAGTTATCCCGTCCTTCGAAACTTCAGTGCAATCATCACTCGTAATCCCATGTAGCTTCTCTCCAACATGAAATTTACACACAGAAATGCGTCTAAAATTCCATATTTTCCTACCTTCTACTCTTACTGCTTTACTAAAAACTTCAATCACTCTCACGGGATCAGACCATTTGGACAACTTCTTGTTTTATAATCCCCACAATTTAACACGGACCATATCCCCCACTTCCAATTTCGACTCCTTAAACTGATTCTTGGAACTGTCACCCTTCATCTTCTCTTGGTACTTCTTAACACGCTCCCTGACTTTAGCAAAATCCATAACAGTATCATACGAATATTTCTCTTTCAACCACCATGGCATGCGTTTAGCTCCAGGTCTCCTGCCTCGCAACATTTCAAAAGGGGATAACCCTGTGACAGAATTGGGTGACGTACGAAAAGTCAACAAAGTCCCCCATAAAGCTTTTCTCCACTGCATACCACTTTTAATAGATAGACTCCTTAACGACTCTGTTGAAGCGTTCTACTTGACCATTAGCCTGAGGATGATAATTAGACACCCTCTTGTGTAGGACACCACATCTTTTGAGAAACAATTCTAGTTCCTTGCTTACAAATCGTGGACCATTGTCGTAAATAATTTCCTCAGGTAACCCTTCACGACAAAAGATGTCATCAAGAAACTCAATGACCTGCACTGGCATAATTTTTTCCACTATTTTCAGCTATGGCCATTTGGAAAAATAGTCCACAAGCACTAAAGCATACATATTCTTACCAAGATGTGTTCCAAACGGACCCAAAATGTCAATCCCCAATTTTCTCTAAGGACCTGAGCATATTCGATAGGAGTAACATCGACAGTTAATGGTTTGACAGACTTGTCACTCTGAGCACAAGGAGAACATTCCCTGACCCATTTGTCAACCATGCCATCAATACCAGGCCACCAGTAGAACACTCTTATCCTTCTCTTTGTGGTGGACGTTCCCATATGACCCTCATACGCCAAAGCACAAATCACCTCCATAAGTTTCTGTGGCAGAACAATTTTGTCCCCCCTCATAACAATTCCATGCAAAAACATAAGCTCCTCACTAATTTTGAAAAGTGAGGCCAGTTCCCACTCAACTTCCTCTCTTCAGGCAAACCCTTATACAAAAACTTCTGAACTTCACTCAAAATACAATCTTCTTTCATAGCTTCTTTCCATTTCTCTTCAGAAATGACTTTGGCTGAATGCTCCTCCACCAAGTATCTATTGACATCATCCATAGTATTAGCCACATCACATTCCTCCACATCCTTGATCTCGGTTACATCCACTAAAGGTAAACGTGACATACAATCTGCATGAACGTTAATGTGACATACAATCTGCATGAACGTTAACACGACCTGGAACATATTCAACCACACACCGGTATTCCTGCAATTTGGCAGCCAGTCTCGCTAAGCGAGCTGTCAATGTTCTGCCTCCACCAGCTGCGAGCATATTAATCAATGGCTTATGGTCAGTTCTTAACCGAAATTTGGTTCCCCATAAAAACGGACGAAAGTGTTGAGCCGCCTAAGTACAGGCTAGCAACTCCTTCTCAATGGTGGAGTAATTGCACTCTTAGTCACTCAGCATTCTTGAAGCATATAATACTACATATTCACCTGTACTATCCTTTTGTATAAGCACAGCGCCCAAACCCACACTATTAGCATCCACTGATACAATACATTCCTTACCAATCACATAAGATTTTAAAAATGGAGCACAGACAATTTCCTTCTTTAGTACTTCAAATGCCAGCTGTTGATCTTTACCCTATACAAATTTTGCATTTTTCTTTAATAACAGTCTTAACGGATGCACTTTTGTAGAGTAGTCTTGTACAAATTTACCATAAAATTTAGTTAAACCCAGAAACGATAACAATTGCTCTTTGGTTACCTGCGCAGGTGCATTAGAAATGCTTAGCACATGGTTGAGTTTGGGCCTGATACCCTCACTGGAAATTTCATGACCTAAATACTCAACTTTGTTCTGCCTAAATTTGCATTTAGAAAATTTCAAAGTCAACCCTTTATCTTGTACTCTTTTCAATACATCTTCTAAGTTCTTGTCATGTTCTTCACACGTTCTTCCAAAAATTAAAATGTCATCCTGGAAAGCAATTCCTCCCTTACTACCTTCGAATACCTCCTTCATTAAACGCTGAAAAACAGAGGCAGCACTTGCCAATCCAAATGGCATTCACAAAAATTGAAACATACCTTCTGGTGTTACAAAAGCTGTTAAACGTTTAGATTCCTCATGCAACTCTTCTTGGTGGTAGGCACTTGCTAAATCAATGGTGGAGAAAACAGAAGCACCTGATAGCGTAGATATTAATTCATGTATATTAGGGAGAGGATGTTTGTCAACCCAGGTCTCCTTATTTAAGCTGCATAAATCTACACACAAGTGGAGATCTCCTGTACCCTTTAGAGATAAAACAATGGGAGACACCCAAGGTGAGGATTCTATGGGCTCAATTATACTCTTCTGAACCAAATCATTTAACATGACTTTATGTTTGTCCCGATATGCCAAAGGTACATTTCTCACCCTGTGCCTGACAGGTATTGCCTCATCTTTAAGTATAATCTTATGTTTGAAATTGACTTATTTCCCCAGTTCCATCAAAAAGTTTTGGAAACGTTTC
Organism: Calotriton arnoldi; assembly: GCA_963921515.1. NCBI lineage: Eukaryota > Metazoa > Chordata > Amphibia > Caudata > Salamandridae > Calotriton > Calotriton arnoldi. The sequence continues at coordinate 65,228 of CAWUFW010007937.1, forward strand.
TCTGACTCCACTGACAAACTCTTAACTGTTAATAGAACAACATAAACTGGTGGAGTAGCATTGGGATCTAGGCGTATGCCCATTTCTTGCTGATGAAGCCATCCCAAAATAGATACTCCTTAAGATGCCACATACACCTTCTCTCTAGTTCTTCTTCCCTCAAATTCCAAATCTGCCCATATAAACCCTTCCAAATCGATTTTGTGACCCGTGTACCCACCAGGTTGAATATCAGGTGAAAATAATTTTTCTCACTCCAAAGTTCGTTAAACAACTTCTTCCCAATAATGCTGTACCAAGCACATGAGTCAACCATCATAGATACAGATTTGCCATCAATTACTACTGTACATCTGGGAAAACCTTTACAATTAATGTCACCAACACATAATAATGAGTTGAAATCAGAAGGTGCTTCTTCCTCATCATATGTGACGTGATTGACTCTTTGAAACGATCTACACACTATACCAAAATTACCTCTTTTTTTTTACATTTGACACATACTTTGTCCCAGGCAGGACACCCTTTGAAATTTCCTACATGGTTCAAACTGCCACACCTGTAGCAAATTATAGTATTTCTCTTTCCATAAAATTTGTTGTCAAAGGTTTTACCCTCAGCATCCTTCTTGACAGAAATAGTCTGATTCTTCTTCAGCCCCTTTTGGTTCATTACCACTGAAACCTCAGGTTCAGTATCTTGAGCTTTGACATTTTGACTTCTAATTTCAGTAATACATTTCTCAGATTGTTCAATGCCCTTTGCTATATTAACCACCGCACTTAGAGAAGATTCAGTACCCAGCCATAATCTTTCTTGAATCTTTTTACTCTTAGTCTTCCTCATTATCTGATCTCTTAATACTTGTTCATAGGTAATAGTTTCAAGGGCCAAGACCCTGCCAAAGTACATAGTGCAGATACGTAATCTTCTTTAGATTCCTCTTCCTTTTGTGCGCGTGAATAAAATTTGAACCTCTCAATCACTACGTTAATCCTCTTTCCAAAACGGACCTTCATCTGTCTGATTGCCTGTTCAAAAACATCCATGTCCCCAGCATCCTTTATTGGAGGAAGGTTACTCAATTCCTTCAAACCGGCACCACCCAGACAATGTTTTAGTAATGCTAATTTCCTTTTAGCAGGACAATCCTCTTTCTCAAGAACTTCCACATATGCTACAAACATTGGATACCATAGTTCCCATTCCATTTTGGGCTCACCTGCCACTTGTAAAAAATGTGGCGTTGCTGCAATGTTGCCCATAATAGAAACTACACCCAAAACTTATTCCACCATTGCCCAAAATAAATATAAGGGATACAGTATAATTCTTACTGTTACTAAAGGTGTGCCTGTCCCCAACAATACAGGCCAGCAGATTCCAATGTTGAAAAAGGTGTGCCTGTCACCGAAGATGCAGGATGAAAAACCTTTTTATTCCCAATGGTGTGCCTGTCACCAAAAGTGCAGCCCACTATTTGCAGAAAACTGAGTGCGGGATAGAGTGGTCACTGAAAATTACAAGCAGAATGAGGCATTGTAAACGGGCAATGGAATTTACTCAATGAAACAGGAGTGCTGCGGTGAACGAGTGAATTACGGGCCTAAGTAACAGCCCAATCCAAAATGGCCACCAAAACGTGACCCAACGTGCTGGTGTCAGTGCAAGACTTACACAAAAAGAACAGTTGATGAACAGAATGCAGAACAATGTCATACATTCATCCCAGTACAGAGATCTGGCCCTAAATCCATCGTTTTTTTGCTCACCAGGCCATTCCAGTTTGAACCCAGCTATATGCAAATCAGTCTTGACCCTGTGCCTCATGGGAACAGTCCAGCCCAAACTGCGAGGCCAGGTCCTCCCTGGACTGGAAACAAGCATCCTAGGACCGGTTTCAGGGTTTCACCCCTCATCAGCCAGGATAGCTTGACTCCAGTGGCATGGAGAGCACAGGACCCACGTCTGGGCATACCCGTCCCACTCGGGGTGACATACGCAAAAAGAACAGTTGATGGACAGAATGCAGAACAATGTCATACATTCACCCCAGTACAGAGATCTGGGCCAAAAGCCATAATTTTTTTGCTCACCATGCCATTCCAGTTTGAACTCAGCCATATGCAAATCAGTCTTGACCCTGTGCCTCATGGGAACAGTCCAGCCCGAACTGCCAGGCCAGGTCTTCACTGGACCGGAAACAAGCATCCTAGGACCGGTTTCGAGGTTTCACCCCTCAACAGCCAGGATAGCTAGACTCCAGTGGCATGGAGAGCACGGGATCCACGTCTGGGCATACCCATCCCACTCGGGGTGACATACGCTAAAAGAACAATTGATGGACAGAATGCAGAACAATTTCATACATTCACCTTGGGGGTGAGTGTCTGAAAAGTTTCAGCGCTCCGTCCATCATCTCCTTGTGTTTGCTTTGTTCCCCCTAAGTTGGCAGGGTATGTCCAGACATGGGTCCCTTGCTCACTTTGCCACTGGATTCAAGCTAGCCTGGCTGGTGAGGGCTGTTAGCCCGAAACCGGTCCCAGGATGCTTGTTTCTGGTCCAGGGAAGACATGGCTTGGCAGTTCGGGCTGGACTGTTCCCATGAGGCACAGGGTCAAGACTGATTTGCACATAGCAGTGTCTGAACTGGGGTGGCAAAGTGAGCTAAAGAACGATGATGGATTCAACCCAGATCTGTTATTGGGGGTAAGTGTCTGAAAAGTTTCAGCGCTCCGTCCATCATCTCCTTGTGTTTGCTTTGTCACTGCAAGACTGTCAAGAATACGATGCTCGTGCAAAGTTACACTAAACAGCGCAGACTGAGTTGCTGCCAACTGCCGCCTCCAATACTGACAAAATTCAATCAAATTCCCTTCAGGAGACTCACAAAACTCCCAAAATCATGGAAACTTCGTTGCAGCACCACAGGAACTCGAGCTGCGCATTCTCGACCGTTCCACCGAGGATGAACACATGAACAGGTGAGCGCTGCCTTCTTTTCTTCCCGGTCATCGCCAAATTCATGTAGGAACAAAACGGCACACGCAGGAGTTGATGGAAGTAGATTTATTCATCACGAAGGCAGCTTAGACAACCACAATACAAAAGGGTCAGTTCAACCGTCGCCTCCGGAATCCCAAGAATCACCCCAACATTCCTCTACTGGATTCCAACATGACAAGTAGAACACTACACTCATCATTTAGCCCTACCCATTTTAACTTCTGTATCACCCCCTTAGCCACTCCGATAAAAAAATGTGGTCTTTCGGTTGTCAGCTACGCTGACGACACCCAAATTGTTGTCTGTGTTTCTGGAAATCAGCAGGAATCAGCAGCTAATTTTCTCAGCTGTGTGCAACATGTTAACAAATCGATGCAAGAGAATTGCCTAAAACTGAAATCGGTCAAAACGGAAGTTTTGTTGTTAGGCAACAATGTATCCTTTTGTTCTCTAAATTGGTGGCCACGTGAGTTAGGAAATGTTCCTCTTCCAGCTACAAAAGTAAAACCTGGGAGTTGTTTTCGACAACCATCTGTCATTTGGCAAGCAGGTGAACAGTCACTTCCTCTGCCTTTCTTACATTAAAATTCCTGAGAAATATAGGGCCTTTTATTCCGCTTGAGCTGAGGAAACAAGTAGTAACCACTCTCACCCTTTCCAAAATAGGTTACTGCAATGCCCTTTATGTCAATCTTCAGAAACAATCACTTAATAAGCTACAGATCTTGCAGAATTCTGCTGCTCGGCGGCTGCTTGGAATACCTAAGCACCAGTCGGCCTCTAAGGCATTGGTTCATCTTCATTGGTTGCCAGTACACAAGCATATTGATTTCAAGGCTTTGTGTATCACCTTCAAATCCTTGCATGATGAGGGACCAGACAATCTTAAAAAGAAATTAATCCGATATGTTACCCCCAGGCTATTGCGTTCTTCATCTGCCTTCATTCTCATTGTCCCCAAATTTAAATGAGTCTGCTGGGTTCGAAGAAGTTTTATACATGGAACAACCAAGTGCTGGAATGCCTTACCACTCCACTTAAGAATATGTCCCTACTTGTCCTCCTTCAGAAAGAATCTCAAAATCTGGGTTTTCTAACTTATAGCTCCACATTTAGATCTGCTCTTTCGTTTTCCCCTCTGTTGCTGTACCAGTGCCAAGACGCCCACGGGCAATCAATCACTTTATAAAACTTATTTTCAATTCATTTAATTTCTGACAGAAATTCGGTGTAGGTCCAGAATTGTCTGATTTCATGGGGTCAGAGACCAAGTACTTATACACAAATGTGCCATTGATGTGGGGGAAACTTCAAAGAGTGGTTTCAAAGTGATTACGGGATCCCTTTCAACCCAGCCCTGGCTCCAGACTACCAGTGGGGCATAATAAGTCCTTTGTGTGGGGTCAGGCCACTACCCTTTTAAGTGTAAGTGTGAGCCACTTCCTCCCGTATGCCCAGAAGGCCCATCAAAATGCAGATGAATGCAGATGGGTGCTCAATCACACCCAGCACTTCCTGTGTTTGCGGCTGTCTAGAAGGAATGAGCAAAGGGGAACTGTCACCTAGCCCAGGCGTGTATTAGAGACAGGCTGTAAGGCACACAGAGCAGTAAGAGCAGAGAAATGTCCACTTTCTAAAAGTGGCATTTCTAAAATAGTAATGTTAAATCCGACTTTCCCAGTGAAGAGGATTTTTCATTTCCATTCCAAAGATATGAAACCTGAAAAAGCTACTCCTTTCTGATCAGGAATTACAGCTTAAATGTATTTTAAGGAATTCCCAATACTAGCCTATGAGAAGAGTAGGCCTCACAGCAGTGAAATATGAATTTAGTTGTTTGTGACTAATAGGACATGTAAAACATAAAAGTACATGTCCTACCTTTTACTTACTTAGCACCCTGCCCTTGGGGTTACCAAGGGCCTTCTTTAGGGATGACTTAAATGTAATAAAAGGGGAGTTTAAGGCTTAGTAAGTAGTTCTAAATGCCAAGTCGAAGTAGCATTAAACTGCACACACAGGCCCTGCAATGGCAGGCCTGAGACTTGGTTAAGGGGTTACTTATGTGGGTGGCACAGTCAGTGCTGCAGGCCCACTAGTAGCATTTAATTTACAGGCCCTGGACACGTGTAGTGCACTTTACTAGTCACTTATAGGTAAATTAAATAGGCCATTGGGTATGAGTCAATTTTACCGTCTTTAGAGGAGAGAGCACAAGCATTTTAGCACTGGTTAGCAATGGTTAAGTGCTCAGAGTCCTAAAGCCAGCACAAACGAGTACAGAAACATGGAGGAAGGCAGGCAAAAAGTTGGGGAGACCATCCTAAGGCTGTCAGGCCTAAATTCCCATAATGACAGGGATCGCTATGCAGGAAGAGTGGATAGAGGCATACCCTTTACATCCGGTTGGAGTCTTGGAGCCACATGATCCTTTTCTTTGGTGTTTTAAACTAGCTGTAATAAACAGCATTATGTTGTGACCAGTTGGCAAAAAATGGCTCAATATAAACTTCTTAAATCAATCATTAAATCAGAATACATCTCATCAGACGTATTTTACCATGACCTGCTTAATCAGGCTATCTAACCACTGAGTACATGCACTCACAACAAATTTTTGATAATTCACAAACATTTACCATGATCATGTTTATGATGTCACCACAGTTTTACATAGTCCAATTTGCTATTTGTATTTGTTATTGTAAATTGAGCCTCGGTCCACACTATTCCTTCATCGTGAAAGTTGTAACACAGACAAAGCACTTTCAAGCATGACATTCCCAGACATCGCTGTGGGGTGCTATGGGAACACTGCTTGTGATGTCTCATTGTCTCCTGGTGTAGTGTTCTCTGGATTATTTGATATCCCTCCCACTGTGGTTTCGTCTAAGAAGATGACAATTCTACCAGTGATGGCTAGAGATGTCTGAAACAACATTAATAACTTTGAGAAAGTTGAGATTCATCCCTCAAGGATTATAAAGTGACACTGCGAAGCCTCATCGCCCCCTCCCTGGAGGTGCATAGTGACACAGAGGACACAGCGCTCTCTCCCTGGAGGTACACAGTCACACAGAGAGGACCCCCATCCCCTTCCACCAGCTGCTCTGAAGGTACACAGTGACAGAGAGGACACAGTGCCTTCTCTCTGGAGGTACTCAGTGATAAACGTAGGATAACTCTCCGGTCCCTGGAGGTACAAAGTCAGTAGAGAGAGCACAGCGGCTCCTCCCTGGAGGTGCATAGTGACATAGAGGACACAGCGCTCTCTCCCTGGAGGTACACAGTCACACAGAGAGGACCCCCATCCCCTTCCACCAGCTGCTCTGAAGGTACACAGTGACAGAGAGGACACAGTGCCTTCTCTCTGGAGGTACTCAGTGATAAACGTAGGATAACTCTCCGGTCCCTGGAGGTACAAAGTCAGTAGAAAGAGCACAGCGGCTCCTCCCTGGAGGTACACAGTGACACAGAGCTACTTCCTATAGGTACACGGTAACAGAGAGAACACAATGTCTCCTTCCTCAATGTACACAGTGATACAGACTGAGCACAGCCCACCTTGTAGTTACACAGTGATACAGAGATGACAAACCACCCCAGCCTTCCTGGAGGTAACAGTGGCACTGAAAGAACCAGTGTCCCCTGTAGACACATGGCGATACAAAAGGGGATGATGGACGGAACGTTTGAGCCAATCAAACACTCACCCCCAGTCAACTGATCTGGGTTTAATCCATCATCATTCTTTAGCTCACTCCACCACCCCAGTTCAGACATGGCCATATGCAAATCAGTCTGACCCTGTGCCTCATGGGAACAGTCCAGCCCGAACTGCCAAGCCATGTCTTCCCTGGACCGGAAACAAGCATCCTAGGACCGGTTTCTGGCATTTCAGCCGTCATCAGCCAGGCTTGCTTGAATCCAGTGGCAAAGTGAGCAAGGGACCCACGTCTGGGCATACCCCCGCCAACGTAGGGCGACCAAAGCGATACAAAAGGGGATGATGGACGGAACGTTTGAGCCAATCAAACACTCACCCCCAGTCAACTGATCTGGGTTTAATCCATCATCATTCTTTAGCTCACTCCACCACCCCAGTTCAGACATGGCCATATGCAAATCAGTCTGACCCTGTGCCTCATGGGAACAGTCCAGCCCGAACTGCCAAGCCATGTCTTCCCTGGACCGGAAACAAGCATCCTAGGACCGGTTTCTGGCATTTCAGCCGTCATCAGCCAGGCTTGCTTGAATCCAGTGGCAAAGTGAGCAAGGGACCCACGTCTGGGCATACCCCCGCCAACGTAGGGTGACCAAAGCGATACAAAAGGGGATGATGGACGGAACGTTTGAGCCAATCAAACACTCACCCCCAGTCAACTGATCTGGGTTTAATCCATCATCATTCTTTAGCTCACTCCACCACCCCAGTTCAGACATGGCCATATGCAAATCAGTCTGACCCTGTGCCTCTTGGGAACAGTCCAGCCCGAACTGCCAAGCCATGTCTTCCCTGGACCGGAAACAAGCATCCTAGGACCGGTTTCTGGCATTTCAGCCGTCATCAGCCAGGCTTGCTTGAATCCAGTGGCAAAGTGAGCAAGGGACCCACGTCTGGGCATACCCCCGCCAACGTAGGGCGACCAAAGCGATACAAAAGGGGATGATGGACGGAACGTTTGAGCCAATCAAACACTCACCCCCAGTCAACTGATCTGGGTTTAATCCATCATCATTCTTTAGCTCACTCCACCACCCCAGTTCAGACATGGCCATATGCAAATCAGTCTGACCCTGTGCCTCATGGGAACAGTCCAGCCCGAACTGCCAAGCCATGTCTTCCCTGGACCGGAAACAAGCATCCTAGGACCGGTTTCTGGCATTTCAGCCGTCATCAGCCAGGCTTGCTTGAATCCAGTGGCAAAGTGAGCAAGGGACCCACGTCTGGGCATACCCCCGCCAACGTAGGGCGACCAAAGCGATACAAAGGGGATGATGGACGGAACGTTTGAGCCAATCAAACACTCACCCCCAGTCAACTGATCTGGGTTTAATCCATCATCATTCTTTAGCTCACTCCACCACCCCAGTTCAGACATGGCCATATGCAAATCAGTCTGACCCTGTGCCTCATGGGAACAGTCCAGCCCGAACTGCCAAGCCATGTCTTCCCTGGACCGGAAACAAGCATCCTAGGACCGGTTTCTGGCATTTCAGCCGTCATCAGCCAGGCTTGCTTGAATCCAGTGGCAAAGTGAGCAAGGGACCCACGTCTGGGCATACCCCGCCAACGTAGGGCGACCAAAGCGATACAAAAGGGGATGATGGACGGAACGTTTGAGCCAATCAAACACTCACCCCCAGTCAACTGATCTGGGTTTAATCCATCATCATTCTTTAGCTCACTCCACCACCCCAGTTCAGACATGGCCATATGCAAATCAGTCTGACCCTGTGCCTCATGGGAACAGTCCAGCCCGAACTGCCAAGCCATGTCTTCCCTGGACCGGAAACAAGCATCCTAGGACCGGTTTCTGGCATTTCAGCCGTCATCAGCCAGGCTTGCTTGAATCCAGTGGCAAAGTGAGCAAGGGACCCACGTCTGGGCATACCCCCGCCAACGTAGGGCGACCAAAGCGATACAAAAGGGGATGATGGACAGAACGTTTGAGCCAATCAAACACTCACCCCCAGTCAACTGATCTGGGTTTAATCCATCATCATTCTTTAGCTCACTCCACCACCCCAGTTCAGACATGGCCATATGCAAATCAGTCTGACCCTGTGCCTCATGGGAACAGTCCAGCCCGAACTGCCAAGCCATGTCTTCCCTGGACCGGAAACAAGCATCCTAGGACCGGTTTCTGGCATTTCAGCCGTCATCAGCCAGGCTTGCTTGAATCCAGTGGCAAAGTGAGCAAGGGACCCACGTCTGGGCATACCCCCGCCAACGTAGGGCGACCAAAGCGATACAAAGGGGATGATGGACGGAACGTTTGAGCCAATCAAACACTCACCCCCAGTCAACTGATCTGGGTTTAATCCATCATCATTCTTTAGCTCACTCCACCACCCCAGTTCAGACATGGCCATATGCAAATCAGTCTGACCCTGTGCCTCATGGGAACAGTCCAGCCCGAACTGCCAAGCCATGTCTTCCCTGGACCGGAAACAAGCATCCTAGGACCGGTTTCTGGCATTTCAGCCGTCATCAGCCAGGCTTGCTTGAATCCAGTGGCAAAGTGAGCAAGGGACCCACGTCTGGGCATACCCCCGCCAACGTAGGGCGACCAAAGCGATACAAAAGGGGATGATGGACGGAACGTTTGAGCCAATCAAACACTCACCCCCAGTCAACTGATCTGGGTTTAATCCATCATCATTCTTTAGCTCACTCCACCACCCCAGTTCAGACATGGCCATATGCAAATCAGTCTGACCCTGTGCCTCATGGGAACAGTCCAGCCCGAACTGCCAAGCCATGTCTTCCCTGGACCGGAAACAAGCATCCTAGGACCGGTTTCTGGCATTTCAGCCGTCATCAGCCAGGCTTGCTTGAATCCAGTGGCAAAGTGAGCAAGGGACCCACGTCTGGGCATACCCCGCCAACGTAGGGCGACCAAGCGATACAAAAGGGGATGATGGACGGAACGTTTGAGCCAATCAAACACTCACCCCCAGTCAACTGATCTGGGTTTAATCCATCATCATTCTTTAGCTCACTCCACCACCCCAGTTCAGACATGGCCATATGCAAATCAGTCTGACCCTGTGCCTCATGGGAACAGTCCAGCCCGAACTGCCAAGCCATGTCTTCCCTGGACCGGAAACAAGCATCCTAGGATCGGTTTCTGGCATTTCAGCCGTCATCAGCCAGGCTTGCTTGAATCCAGTGGCAAAGTGAGCAAGGGACCCACGTCTGGGCATACCCCCGCCAACGTAGGGCGACCAAAGCAATACAAAAGGGGATGATGGACGGAACGTTTGAGCCAATCAAACACTCACCCCCAGTCAACTGATCTGGGTTTAATCCATCATCATTCTTTAGCTCACTCCACCACCCCAGTTCAGACATGGCCATATGCAAATCAGTCTGACCCTGTGCCTCATGGGAACAGTCCAGCCCGAACTGCCAAGCCATGTCTTCACTTTGCCACTGGATTCAAGATAGCCTGGCTGATGAGGGTTTTGAACCCGAAACCGGTCCCAGGATGCTTGTTTCCGGTCCAGGGAAGACATGGCTTGGCAGTTAGGGCTGGACTGTTCCCATGAGGCACAGGGTCAGACTGATTTGCATATGACCATGTCTGAACTGGGGTGGTGGAGTGAGCTAAAGAATGATGATGGATTAAACCCAGATCAGTTGACTGGGGGTGAGTGTTTGATTTGCTCTAACGCTCCGTCCATCATCCCCTTTGGTATCGCTTTGTTCGCCCTAAGTTGGCAGGGTATGCCCAGACGTGGGTCCCTTGCTCACTTTGCCACTGGATTCAAGATAGCCTGGCTGATGAGGGTTTTGAACCCGAAACCGGTCCCAGGATGCTTGTTTCCGGTCCAGGGAAGACATGGCTTGGCAGTTAGGGCTGGACTGTTCCCATGAGGCACAGGGTCAGACTGATTTGCATATGACCATGTCTGAACTGGGGTGGTGGAGTGAGCTAAAGAATGATGATGGATTAAACCCAGATCAGTTGACTGGGGGTGAGTGTTTGATTTGCTCTAACGCTCCGTCCATCATCCCCTTTGGTATCGCTTTGTTCGCCCTAAGTTGGCAGGGTATGCCCAGACGTGGGTCCCTTGCTCACTTTGCCACTGGATTCAAGATAGCCTGGCTGATGAGGGTTTTGAACCCGAAACCGGTCCCAGGATGCTTGTTTCCGGTCCAGGGAAGACATGGCTTGGCAGTTAGGGCTGGACTGTTCCCATGAGGCACAGGGTCAGACTGATTTGCATATGACGATGTCTGAACTGGGGTGGTGGAGTGAGCTAAAGAATGATGATGGATTAAACCCAGATCAGTTGACTGGGGGTGAGTGTTTGATTTGCTCTAACGCTCCGTCCATCATCCGCTTTGGTATCGCTTTGTTCGCCCTAAGTTGGCAGGGTATGCCCAGACGTGGGTCCCTTGCTCACTTTGCCACTGGATTCAAGATAGCCTGGCTGATGAGGGTTTTGAACCCGAAGCCGGTCCCAGGATGCTTGTTTCCGGTCCAGGGAAGACATGGCTTGGCAGTTAGGGCTGGACTGTTCCCATGAGGCACAGGGTCAGACTGATTTGCATATGACCATGTCTGAACTGGGGTGGTGGAGTGAGCTAAAGAATGATGATGGATTAAACCCAGATCAGTTGACTGGGGGTGAGTGTTTGATTTGCTCTAACGCTCCGTCCATCATCCCCTTTGGTATCGCTTTGTTCAGCCCTAAGTTGGCAGGGTATGCCCAGACATGGGTCCCTTGCTCACTTTGCCACTGGATTCAAGATAGCCTGGCTGATGAGGGTTTTGAACCCGAAACCGGTCCCAGGATGCTTGTTTCCGGTCCAGGGAAGACATGGCTTGGCAGTTAGGGCTGGACTGTTCCCATGAGGCACAGGGTCAGACTGATTTGCATATGACCATGTCTGAACTGGGGTGGTGGAGTGAGCTAAAGAATGATGATGGATTAAACCCAGATCAGTTGACTGGGGGTGAGTGTTTGATTTGCTCTAACGCTCCGTCCATCATCCCCTTTGGTATCGCTTTGTTCGCCCTAAGTTGGCAGGGTATGCCCAGACGTGGGTCCCTTGCTCACTTTGCCACTGGATTCAAGATAGCCTGGCTGATGAGGGTTTTGAACCCGAAACCGGTCCCAGGATGCTTGTTTCCGGTCCAGGGAAGACATGGCTTGGCAGTTAGGGCTGGACTGTTCCCATGAGGCACAGGGTCAGACTGATTTGCATATGACCATGTCTGAACTGGGGTGGTGGAGTGAGCTAAAGAATGATGATGGATTAAACCCAGATCAGTTGACTGGGGTGAGTGTTTGATTTGCTCTAACGCTCCGTCCATCATCCCCTTTGGTATCGCTTTGTTCGCCCTAAGTTGGCAGGGTATGCCCAGACGTGGGTCCCTTGCTCACTTTGCCACTGGATTCAAGATAGCCTGGCTGATGAGGGTTTTGAACCCGAAACCGGTCCCAGGATGCTTGTTTCCGGTCCAGGGAAGACATGGCTTGGCAGTTAGGGCTGGACTGTTCCCATGAGGCACAGGGTCAGACTGATTTGCATATGACCATGTCTGAACTGGGGTGGTGGAGTGAGCTAAAGAATGATGATGGATTAAACCCAGATCAGTTGACTGGGGTGAGTGTTTGATTTGCTCTAACGCTCCGTCCATCATCCTCTTTGGTATCGCTTTGTTCGCCCTAAGTTGGCAGGGTATGCCCAGACGTGGGTCCCTTGCTCACTTTGCCACTGGATTCAAGATAGCCTGGCTGATGAGGGTTTTGAACCCGAAACCGGTCCCAGGATGCTTGTTTCCGGTCCAGGGAAGACATGGCTTGGCAGTTAGGGCTGGACTGTTCCCATGAGGCACAGGGTCAGACTGATTTGCATATGACCATGTCTGAACTGGGGTGGTGGAGTGAGCTAAAGAATGATGATGGATTAAACCCAGATCAGTTGACTGGGGGTGAGTGTTTGATTTGCTCTAACGCTCCGTCCATCATCCCCTTTGGTATCGCTTTGTTCGCCCTAAGTTGGCAGGGTATGCCCAGACGTGGGTCCCTTGCTCACTTTGCCACTGGATTCAAGATAGCCTGGCTGATGAGGGTTTTGAACCCGAAACCTGTCCCAGGATGCTTGTTTCCGGTCCAGGGAAGACATGGCTTGGCAGTTAGGGCTGGACTGTTCCCATGAGGCACAGGGTCAGACTGATTTGCATATGACCATGTCTGAACTGGGGTGGTGGAGTGAGCTAAAGAATGATGATGGATTAAACCCAGATCAGTTGACTGGGGGTGAGTGTTTGATTTGCTCTAACGCTCCGTCCATCATCCCCTTTGGTATCGCTTTGTTCGCCCTAAGTTGGCAGGGTATGCCCAGACGTGGGTCCCTTGCTCACTTTGCCACTGGATTCAAGATAGCCTGGCTGATGAGGGTTTTGAACCCGAAACCGGTCCCAGGATGCTTGTTTCCGGTCCAGGGAAGACATGGCTTGGCAGTTAGGGCTGGACTGTTCCCATGAGGCACAGGGTCAGACTGATTTGCATATGACCATGTCTGAACTGGGGTGGTGGAGTGAGCTAAAGAATGATGATGGATTAAACCCAGATCAGTTGACTGGGGGTGAGTGTTTGATTTGCTCTAACGCTCCGTCCATCATCCCCTTTGGTATCGCTTTGTTCGCCCTAAGTTGGCAGGGTATGCCCAGACGTGGGTCCCTTGCTCACTTTGCCACTGGATTCAAGATAGCCTGGCTGATGAGGGTTTTGAACCCGAAACCGGTCCCAGGATGCTTGTTTCCGGTCCAGGGAAGACATGGCTTGGCAGTTAGGGCTGGACTGTTCCCATGAGGCACAGGGTCAGACTGATTTGCATATGACCATGTCTGAACTGGGGTGGTGGAGTGAGCTAAAGAATGATGATGGATTAAACCCAGATCAGTTGACTGGGGGTGAGTGTTTGATTTGCTCTAACGCTCCGTCCATCATCCCCTTTGGTATCGCTTTGTTCGCCCTAAGTTGGCAGGGTATGCCCAGACGTGGGTCCCTTGCTCACTTTGCCACTGGATTCAAGATAGCCTGGCTGATGAGGGTTTTGAACCCGAAACCGGTCCCAGGATGCTTGTTTCCGGTCCAGGGAAGACATGGCTTGGCAGTTAGGGCTGGACTGTTCCCATGAGGCACAGGGTCAGACTGATTTGCATATGACCATGTCTGAACTGGGGTGGTGGAGTGAGCTAAAGAATGATGATGGATTAAACCCAGATCAGTTGACTGGGGGTGAGTGTTTGATTTGCTCTAACGCTCCGTCCATCATCCCCTTTGGTATCGCTTTGTTCGCCCTAAGTTGGCAGGGTATGCCCAGACGTGGGTCCCTTGCTCACTTTGCCACTGGATTCAAGATAGCCTGGCTGATGAGGGTTTTGAACCCGAAACCGGTCCCAGGATGCTTGTTTCCGGTCCAGGGAAGACATGGCTTGGCAGTTAGGGCTGGACTGTTCCCATGAGGCACAGGGTCAGACTGATTTGCATATGACCATGTCTGAACTGGGGTGGTGGAGTGAGCTAAAGAATGATGATGGATTAAACCCAGATCAGTTGACTGGGGGTGAGTGTTTGATTTGCTCTAACGCTCCGTCCATCATCCCCTTTGGTATCGCCCTGTAGACACATGGCAACAGAGAGGAATCAACGACCCCTCCCAGGACGGACACACACATTTGCACAGAAAGAGTACTGAGATCCCTTCCTGGTGTCGGATGCTATGAGGTAGGGGGGCGGGAACTGAACTATCTCTAAAGTGATGCATACAATCCGAACATGTTTCAAATAAGTATTTTATTTAACGTGTGCATCCAGCAGTGATTCAAGATGTTCTCTTAACAGTGGCGGCTGGTGGAATTTGAAACTGGTGCGGCGTATGCAGAACGAATGAACGTATGCAAGCGCAGCGAGCGTGCCCGACGGCAATAAGGGGGGCTCGGGGGGGGGGTTCTCCCCCCGTGAAGATTTTTTTTTTAAATTGGCATCTTTTGGTGCGATTTTCAGCACTATTTCTGTGATAAATGGACTAAAAATTCAGTTCTTCTAGGCATTCATAAAAGAAAACTCATACATTATTTCAGAGAATTTCTGGGTTGCCAAGCAAGTCTGACTTCTGAAGAGGGCTAGGGTACTAAGCAAGACTGCTTTGGCTCTACCCTTTCCAATAGAAAACACTAGTTAGCGATGTGAACAAGTTCAATGGACGAACCTGGGGTCTAGGGAGAGTCCCTCTCCTGAGAAAGAAATTTAAAAAGATTGGCAAATGGTGCATTTTAAAGCAAATGAATGCAGCGATAAAGCAAGGCTTATTAAGCAGTGGGAACCTATAGTCTTGAAATATGAAACACATTAAAAACTGCCCTGTATCTTCTTGCATCAATTTGTTCAACAGTTACTGTAATATGTAAATTGTTCTTCATGACAACTTTAGCCCTTTAAAATGTATGCTTGCCCAGTGTCTTGCACTGCATGCAGCATTAACTTTGGAAAAATATGATCTAACCAGACTTCGGGAAGCACCCACAGCTACTGGCTGTAACCAGTCATATAGAAATATGTGCAGACAGGTCTTTAAGTGAGATTAAAAAAGTGGGTGCTCCCTATAAAGGAACATGCCAAATACATTTCTGTGATTCCCATAGTGTGCCATCAGACCGGTATGTTGGTTTCTCTCTGAGATGTAATTTTATCTAGATAAATGGCACAGCAACTGACATACGCCTAATTATGATTGGCTTTGTCACTGGGTGTTAGCTGTTTAAGATAAATGAGTAACAACAATGATTTCTTATAAATAATTAACATTGAAAATTCTGAAATTCTGAAATAGTGAGTCTGTGAATTAAATAGCATTGAGGCCTGTGGAAGGAGTTTTGGCCTTCGAATATGTGTGCTTTATGTTAGATATGTATCCTCTTTTTCTCTGCATATCTTGTCCATCTGCACATCTTCAACCCCCTCTCTTTCCTCTTCAGCATCCTCTTTTCACTCTTCCCCAAATGCCCTTCCTCACATCTCTGTCACTTCACCGCCCCCAACATGCACTGCACTCTCTCAAATATAAGCACTTTAATTTCTCTTACTTTTGCCTTGCAAATATTTTGACAACAGTGTACCCCCTTCACACACATTTCCACAGAATTTCAGTTGCAAAAGGAATACACAAATAATGTTCTGTGTGCTCTGCAGAGAGGCCAACCCACTGACAGGCACTTTGTTTGGCTTTAGCCTTAGCGCCTGCGTGCTCAATCAAAGCCCCTCATAAACACCTGGCATGGCTCAAGCCTCAAAGTATGCACAGACAAAAATACAGATAAACAACAACATTATAAAATAGCTACCTCGTGGGGAATGCAAGATCAAGTAAACATGTAAAATAAGAGAGGAACTAAATCGCTGAAATGCATTCCCTCGACGTTTTTAACATTAATTGTTTGCAAGTCAATCCATGTTTTTGGCATCAGTGTTAACTTAGGGGCATGTACACAGGGCCAGTTTTAATGCCATACATCAGAGGACTGGCCACTGTAAGCACATGTTACACAGTAAGCACATATCTCTCGCTTTGGGCCTAACTCAGATATTTGGATCCATTTCACAAGGGAGCAAATGCCGCAGCTCCACTTCTAAAGGAGCAAGCAATGTGCAGGGAGGGCCTGGGGTGTCAGTGGGGGAGGTAAGCATGATGAGGGGTCTCGGCACAATATACAGAACACAGCATTAGCTTGCAAACACTTACCGGCATTACCGAGAACAAGGCACTGGATCGGACGTGCGTACAGTTAGATATACATGAATGTTACATTCCTAAGGGTGACACCCGGTTGCAGTCCGATAACATGCTCAATAAATTCCACCATGTTAGTCTAACGTGATCCAAGATGAAAACAGTATGACCGAAATCTCCAATCCTTATTATCCCCATCCGATATAAACAAACGAAGCAGTACACCCTTGCGTTCAACAGGCCAAAATGCTTCTAAAAACCCATTTAACGTAAAAACCAAAATCACCCAACATTTGTCATTAAATGATCCTCTGCACTCTAGAGATATGTACATAGTCCCCATATGACGGAATTCATTCAAACCCATAGGGCCCATTCCGTAAACCACGTTCCGCATTGCTTCAAACATCGTTTGGCTTACCAAATGTGCTGGTCATGAGTTCGCCCGCATCTACATAAAATCCATAGATCTCACCTTCGGTAGCACCCGCATACAGTTACTAGGTCTCGAAGAGTCCAAAACAAATATTACAGAAAGCCCACTAGGGCCAAAGACCCTACAGAAACGAAGGGAACCGACCAGGTTTGAGCATTTTCGCCAGGGCTGCTTTAAGTTTCCCAGTCCAGCAGCTTTTCTCCCCTGCCACTTGAGATTTGCTTTCACATTGAAAGCAATTAGCGGCTCGTCTTTTCCACTACCGTCCCGACACTGCTGCTGTTAAGCGCCTCAGGCGGATTATGGCTTGTAAAGCACAAAGAAAGCCAGACCTATTGGCTTTGCCAATGTTTGCACTGATCACTAATATGTTGTGTCACTAGTCCTTATCACTTCTTTTATCCTCTTTCCCTTCATTGTTTTCACCTACTTGTTTCAAGCACTCTGAAGCGGCCTTTCATGCAGCCCACCTTCAGCATGCAGCCCTTTAGCAAGAAAATAAATAATGGAAACAAAAAAAAAGTGCTATTTGAAATTCATCGTCTTTGACTACAAGGCACAAAATGCGAACTTCATACACGCATTGGCGTTTCAAGCGCAATCTTACAGAAAGCAACAAGGGACAAGCAGCCTATCACAGTAGAGAGGAAAGAAACTCGTTTATTCACAAAAACACAGTTTTAATGCCTTTGCGAACAGCTCCGGCGGCGGGATCAGCACGAGCCTAGCATGGCATGAATACGCTGACTTGGCTTCTCCAGAAACGGACGTTAAGGATGATTTTCAAGTGTTTACAATTACGGGCCTTGTAAGATGTTATTGTAATGCTGGCTCAAACCCCCACGCAACAAAATGTGCTTTTCCCGGTCTGCCTGTTTCTATTAAAGCAGGCAATGATCGTGACATAAATTGGCAATCACCAAAGGTAGGCCTAAAATGGAAAAACATGCATTATACTTTAGAAACCAAAGTCGTTTCATCGACCTTAGCTCTGATTATAACCCGCTCGGTTCAACTGCGGTTTCCAGTCGGCAGGCACGGGGGCCGGGCTGACTGTGGCTAGAACTTCACGTTGTTGCCCAGTGCCAGAGACCCTGACTCTGCAACACTTTCTGGCCAGTCCTGGAGGGCACAGCCCTGCATATCAGCTGGCGCTCTGTGATGCGCTTGCACAGAGTTTACTGTACTGTGGACCTCACCTTCTGTCCTTACAGGCTGAGATAATAAACCTTGACCCATTCATGCTTTAGAACTACGTTTGTCCTGTATGATTTCTTCTGCTGGTTTGTTTGACTTGGACTCGTGTTTACCGTGTGTGTCTTCCCTTTCAGGAGCCCGGAGATTCTTTAGGTCACAGCTAATTCATCTACCCCAGTCGCGGCTCGCATCGCAATACTCGTGGGGGGGTGGGGGGTTGTCGCGCGGGGGTGGGGGCCGGGGAATTAAAATTAAAATAAAACTTACCTGACAGCCGGTCCGCGCCGCCTCTGCTCCCCTTGGCGCCTTCACGAACGGCACTGGAGTGGCAACCCCTCTCAGCCAATACTGGCGCTGCTCCAGCGCCAGGATTGGCTTAGAGCAGGGTTACTCGCCGCCCGCCTGACCATTAGGAGACCGAGGGTTCGCTCTCCTAATGGGCATGCGCCAGCCAGAGCAGACACTAGTGCGCATGACTGGGCACAGCGGAAAAATTCGCCGACCTCACCAGTCATGAGCACTTGTGCTGCTGCCTGCTGCCCCTGGTCTGACAATGCATGTCAGTCAACATGACCGCGGACCGCCCACCCCCTTCAGACTCTGAAGGGGGTGGGCGGTATGACGTCATGCTGACTGACATGCATTGTCAGTTCTCCCTCGGCGTCTCTGAACTTAAGTAAACTGAGAGTTTACTAAAGTTCAGAGACGCCCGAGGAGCTGCGGCGCGGGCGGGGGGCAACGCCCCAATGCCCCCAATGGATGCACCGCCACTGTCTCTTAATTCCTTCTCTTAGGAACCATGGATCAGTGGAAAAAAAACACAAGCTTCGTGGTCCTGTGTTTTACCCGAGCAGTAACCTCCTACAACGCTTTAGTCTTCGAACACCCGAGACCATGGTACCTCACCCAACAACGAGATTAACTTGACAATCTACTTAGTGCAAGCTTGCAAAATTCTCCAGCATTGTTTTTGTCCATCTTTTTCTTTTTTTAGCACTACACACACTTAAGATCCCCAATTGATTAACACAACAGATCTAGATCAAATAAAGACCCCTGCAAAGCATTTTACGCTCTGCAGTACTATCTCTGAGCCACAGTTTCTCTCTTTCTGCTCCAGGCAGGTGGTACACCTGAGTGGAGGGGTTCAGGATGGGTGACAAGGGTGAGGAGCCAGGAGGGGCGTGGCCAAGATGGCGACCGCAGCGGATGCTCAGTGAAGAGCTCCGTCCCAGCCCAGGTGAAAAATCCTGATTAATAGCTGGTGCGGCCGCTGACTGCTGCCCACGAGCTGCCTGACACGCTCCACGGCGGTGGGTTAGGACAGCGGAAGAGCCTCGAGAATCGGACAATTAGTCCGAGTGTTGCGGGAGCAGGCGCCAGGCCTTTGCTGTAGGAGCGGAGGCATGGGAGCGCAAGGGAAGATGCAACACCCGACCCCGAATACTGTGAACGGGGGGCAGGGAGTGTGCCCCCATCGACTGGTGAAGCCCTCGATCCCACCCAAGATTGGGCCGGTAAGTCTGGCCGAGATCCAGCCGTGCAGCTGGTGTTTGAGGATCGCCTGCGACGGCGTGCTCGGCAGGGGCATGCCGCGAGAGATAAATGACCTACAACGCACATCAGCGGGAGCACGAGGGGTCTCTCTCGCTGCGCTGGGCGGGGTACTGCTGTCCTGGGTCTTGAGAACCGCAGTGTGGCCATTGAGCGGAGGCCCCAAAGCAGAAACGACAAAGGCGGAAGATTGGGAGAGCTGCAGCGACCGTGGGAAGCTGGAACAGAGGGACACCTGAACGCATGGACAGTAAGGGGGAGCCCTTGATAGACGAGAGGCCCACACCTGGCATTGTGCTGAGGGTGAAGAGCAATGCCACTGTTGTAAGTTCCTGCATTAGGAAGAGGTGGCAAGGGACTTACAGGTTCTAGGAATCAAAACACCATGAAACCAGTGGCTAGGGATGGGAGGCTTTTTTTTCCAAGTCTAATTTGTTTAATTGTTGTGGAATAACAGTCAACCGTTACTGATTGCATCCAAAAACAAAGCGAAAAGGAAAACAAAACAAAGTCCCTGGGATTCAGTCTCTGCTGAGGGAAACGGGTAACATAAGAGTCTCTGAGCTCCCAATTCCTGCTTAATGGGCCTTCTCGTCAGGTCCCCTTCAGCAGGGCCGGACATGGGAACCAAAACCGGCCCTGGCAAAGTGCTCGGCCGGCCCCCCGGGTGGGGCTGTGCGGCCGAGCTGTTTACCAGGGCCGGATTCGGACGATTTTGTTACAGGAGCCGATATTGCAGCTATGCTGCAAAAACGGCCCTGTAACAAAAACGGCCCCCACCCTGGCGGCCTACCGGGGAAACGCCCGGTGCCCGCCACCGCCAGTCTGGCCCTGCCCTTCAGGCTGTTTGTCTTTCAGGACCCGTCCTCCGGAGATGCTCCAGACGTCCAAAAATGGGGAAAAGCCAAAAAGGAAACAAGAACAAAACAGAGGTCAGTCTCCTGTTTTACTTATCAGGGGTACTATCCGTCACCTGTGTTGTACCGTCACCAATGTGATGGAAAAGGGGGTGAGGAACTTAAAACATTGACCGTGCCCCAGTCAAGCTGTGTTTCCCTTCACCTCCCTCCCCGTCAATCTTTTTAAATATTTTAGAAAAGGCACTTGCCTGGAGCCACGGTCCTCTGGGACCGCAGCAAGGGGTACCACGGCGTCCTGGGCTCCTCCTGGATGTCCGGATACTTCAGCGTTCTCTGCTGGGCAGGGCTCGGTTTCTCTCCTGGTCTCTCCTTTCTCTGGACTACTCCGTGCTTCTTTCAATGTTTCTTTTCCCTCGCTAGTCAGTCACGCTCCTTGCCAGTCTTCTCCTCCGAGTTCGATTCCTTCCTTTTCTCCTCGACCAGCGTCTACGCGTGTGACGTCACCGCTTGATGTTTCGGTGCATCGCGTCCGCCGACTTCTTCAGTTGACGGTTGAATGCTGGGGGCCATCTTGGAGTTCCCGGCTATCGGGCACTCCATATTACACTGCCTTTCTTCCCAGGATGGATGATCGAGCCATTCAGTTACGGGAAAGGGGGAGAGGTAGTCAACGTTCCCCTGTAATCTCCCCGGGATATGCAGAGTCTGAAACGAAAATGGCTGTAAGGCTAAGAACCATCGTAGTACTTTGGGATTGGTGTCCTTATGGGTGGCTAGCCATGTCAGGGGTGCCTGATCTGTTAAAAGGAAAAACAGGCGTCCCAGCAAGTAGTACTGTAAGGACTCCATGGCCCACTTACGGCTAAACATTCTTTTTCCTTCGTCGCATAATGAGTTTCCCTCGGGAACAGCTTCCTACTCAGGAACAATACTGGGTGTAGAAGTCCCTGGAAGTCTGGTTGAGACAACACTGCCCCTAGTCTTCTGTCAAAGGCGTCCGTTTGTAGCACAAAAGATTTCTTGAAGTCCGGACAGGTCAGGACAGGTGTGTGACATAACAGGTGTTTCAGGGAACGAAAACTACATTCCTGTGCTTTACCCCATTCTATCTTGGTACGTGTGTGTGTGTCTGCCTGAGCAAGTCTGTGAGGGGACTAGCTACTTCGGAGAACTGAGGGATGAACCTGCGGTTATAGCCTACTAACCTAAGGAAGGCTCGTACCTCTTTTCTAGTGGTGGGTTGGGGAATGTTCTGAATAGCTTCTAGTTTGTTGTGTTGTGGCTTGATCATCCCTTCGCTTATGGTGTATCCCAAATACTCTATATTATGCGTACCAAGGGTAGTCTTTTTTGGGTTCAACGTAAGGCCAGCCTGACTCAGGGTATCAAAAACGTTTCTTAGATGGTATAAGTGGGTCTCCCAGTCAGGGCTATAGACCACTATGTCATCTAAATACGCTACAGCGTACTGTTGGTGTGCTTTGAGTGTGACATCCATGAGTCTTTGAAACATTGCTGGAGCCCCGTGAAGCCCAAAGGGCATCAGTTTCAACTGGTATAGTCCAGACGGTGTAGAGAAAGCTGTCTTTGCTTTGGCCGAACGAGTCAATGGGATTTGCCAATATCCCTTCGTTAAATCGATAGTGGACATGGCCCGGGCCTCCCCTAGTCTCTCTATCAGTTCGTCCACCCGGGGCATGGGGTAGTTATCGTACTTAGAGTGAGCATTAAACTGGAGAAAGTCAATACAAAAGCGAATACTCTCATCTGGTTTGGGCACTAAAACTATGGGAGAGCGCCAAGCACTTTGGGATGGTTCAATAATATCTGCTTTAAGCATTGCCTCTATTTCCTGTTCTACAGCTATCCGTCTAGCTTTTTGTATCCTGTATGGTTTAAGGTTCACTATCTGGCCTTCTTGGGTGATGATGTCATGAGCTACTAAGGGGGTACGTCCTGGCTTACTAGAACTTAATCCGGGAAACCCGTCCAATAGTTGTTTTACTTGCTGTTGCTGGTCAAGAGAGAGTTTGGGCCCCATTAGGGGTCTTTCTACTTCTCCCTCGTCCCTAGGTCCTATGTGTACTTCTAAGGGTTTGGAGAGGGTCACTTGGTATTTTGAAATAGTTTGGTCTCCTGGAGGGACAGTAGAGTCTTTGCATTTTTTAGAAGGTTGATGTGATAGGTCTGTCCGTTCTTCCCGGTGTGGGGAACGGCCAGCCTATAGGAGACTGGAGTCACCTTCTGTGTAACAACTTAGGGAGCCTGCCATGTGGCCAACAGTTTCTTCTCGGAGGAGAGCAGAAGGATCAATACTTTGTCTCCTACGGCTAGTTCTCTCATTTTGCTGTTGTGGTCATAATGTTCTTTCTGATTGGCTTGGGCTCGGTCCATATTCTGGTGAACGGTGTCTCACAGAGTGGCTAAGGTTTCCTTTAATGTCTGCATATATCCTAGGAGGGGTTTCCCCTCATCTTCCTCCTCTGTCCACTGTTCTGCGGCCATTTCCAACACCGTACGGGGTTTTCTCCCCAAACAAGAGTTCGAAGGGGCTAAACCCAGTCGATTTCTGTTCATGTGTTCTAATGGCAAAGAGTACAAGGGGCAGTTTACGGTCACATTCCTTTCCAGTATCTCCTATAAGCTTTCTGAGTATGATCTTGATGGTCCGGTTGTATCTTTCAACCAAACCGTCAGTCTGGGGTTGATATACGGCTGTTCGGATGTGATGTACCCCTAGAAGTTTACATATTTCTTTCATTAATATGGCCATGAACGGAGTCCCCTGATCCGTCAGGATTTCTTGAGGAAATCCTACCCGAGAGAAAAAGGAAATCATGGCCTGGGCCACTGAAACCGTGGTCATGCTTGTGAGGGGAATAGCCTTGGGATATCGTGTGGCATAATCCACAAGGACTAGTATGTATTGATGTCCCCTGGCTGAGGGAATCAGGGGACCTACTAGATCCATACCCACCTGGTAGAAGGGAATGTCAATCAGGGGTAAGGGCTGTAGAGGTACCTTTCCATCTTTAGAGGGGTTAACCAGCTGACACTTGGGACAGGCAGCGCAGAACCGAGCGGTCTCTTTATAGACCCCTGACCAATAAAATCGCTCCAACAGATATCTTAACGTAAGTTCCTGCCCATAATGACCCCCCCGCTTGGCTGTGAGCTAATTGTAGAACTTGTTCTCTAAAGGCAATGGGAACCAATAGCTGTTCTGTCTTGTGTCCAATCCCTCCACTAGCTCTGTACAGTAGTCCCATTTTTATGAAGAAATATGGGCCTACCTTGTTTGGGTCTGTTTCCTGTATTTGGTTCCAGGCATTCAACAAGGTGCTGTCATCTTTCTGGGCTGTTCGAAAGCTCCGGGAGGGAGTGTTTCCATTTTCTGGGGAAGAGAGCAGACATGAGGAAATAGGTTGACAGGTATATGTATACTTTTCCCTTTCTTTCCTTTTTTCGTTTTTCATTTTCTTTTCCCTCTCCTGGGGACTCTGTATCTGTTCTTCATAGAACGGGGCCTCTTGTAACCAATCGACGACAGTGGAGGATTTTCTTATAGTTGTCAGGTACTCATGAAAGTGTTGTAGGTCTATGCCTAAAAGGACTCCTTCTGGAAGCACAGGGACCACCACTACCTTTCTGACTTGGGGACATTCATCTATTTCCATTAATACTTCTGCTAGGGGATAAGACCTAACGTCCCCATGAACGCAGGAGACTAGTACTGTTTCTCCTTCACACAGTTTGGCCAACGGAATCAAGTCCTTTGAGACTACCGTGTGGTGACAACCGGTGTCCAGCAGGGCACCGAGGGGGCGGCCATTCAGTTGAATAGTTTTCTTGCATTGTTCTCTAGTTTCTCCAGTGATTAGCACCCTTCCCCTGGACAAGCCTAATTCCATGGGTTCTGTGCTCTCAGTGTGCAGGGGGCAGTTTTGAGCTATGTGACCCCACTCTGCACAACAAAAACATTGGGGTCCTAAGGGTACCTGAGGTGGTATTTGAACATAGGCCTACTGATGTGGATGGCTCGTCTATCCCCGCCTTCTGCATGTGTTCTGGGGGAGGGCTTGAGAAGAAGGATAGGACCCTTTCCTGTCTGTACTTTGAAGTCAGAAGCCCTGTGATAAGCACAGGCTAACTCCACAGCGGACTGTGAGGTGAGACTCGGGTGTTGTTTGACCCAGGCTTTGGTGTTGAGTGGTAAGGCTTCTAAATACTGCTCTAAATATATCATTTCTGTGACTTCCTCAACGGTGGAGATGTGTGGCTGTAGCCAACGATTCCCTAAATCCCTAATCCTATAAAAGAGAGCCCTGGGATTGTCCCAAGTCACCCATTTTTCCTTGCGAAAGCGTGCTTTATAATACTCATGATCACACCTCAGTCTTTCTAAGATGGCTCTTTTAATATCCTGGTAGGGGTCACCCATTTTTCCTTGCGAAAGCGTGCTTTATAATACTCATGATCACACCTCAGTCTTTCTAAGATGGCTCTTTTAATATCCTGGTAGGGGTTAACTCCGGCTGGGTTGGCTGTCTGATAGGCTGCTTGTAGCTCACAGGACAACAACGGGGCGATATATTGACCTCACCTCTCAGGAGGCTAAGTGGCTGTGGCGGCTACCCTCTCAAAGTTCGTAAAAAAATAGTCTGGGTCGTCTCCCTCCTGGAATTTCTGGAGAACACTCCCGGGGACATTGGGATGGACCCTAGTGCTTGAAATGGCATCCGTGAGGCGTAGGATGGCCGTGTCTTGAAGCTTTTGATTATTTGTCAGGAGTATTGCCTGTTCTTTTAATGCTGTTTGAAAGACTTCCCTATCTTTCTGGGCGTTTTGGTTCTGTTGTTCGAGAACCAGCTGTAAATGTCTCTGCCCTTCAGCCAGTTGGGCTATCATGGCTTGCATTGATACGGGTTGGGTCATCTTCTGGCCTCAGATGACAAATCCCACTTCTGACACCACTGTTGTAAGTTCCTGCCCTAGGAAGAGGTGACAAGGGACTTACAGGTTCTAGGAATCAAAACATCATGAAACCCTTTGGCTAGGGATGAGAGGCTTTTTTTTCCAAGCCTAATTTGTTTAATTGTTGTGGAATAACAGTCAACCGTTCCTGATTGCATCCAAAAACAAAGCAAAAAGGAAAACAAAACAAAGTCCCTGGGATTCAGTCTATGCTGAGGGAAAGGGGTAACATAAGAGTCTCTGAGGTCCCAATTCCTGCTTAATGAGCCTTCTCGTCAGGTCCCCTTCAGGCTGGTTGTCTTTCAGGACCCGTCCTCCTGAGATACTCCAGTCGTCCAAAAATGGGGAAAAGCCAAAAAAGAAACAAGAACAAAACAGGGGTCAGTCTCCTGTTTTACTTATCAAGGGTACTACCCGTCACCTGTGTTGTACCGTCACCAATGCGAGGGAAAAGGGGGTGAGGAACTTAAAACATTGACCGTGCCCCAGTCAAGCTGTGTTTCCCTTCACCTCCCTCCCCGTCAATCTTTGTAGAAAAGGCACTTGCCTGGAGCCACGGTCCTCTGGGACCTCAGCAAGGGGTACCACGGTGTCCTGGGCTCCTCCGGGACGTCCGGATACTTCAGCGTTCTCTGCTGGGCAGGCCTCGGTTTCTCTCCTGGTCTCTCCTTTCCTTGGACTACTCCGCTCTTCTTTCAACGTTTCCTTTCCCTCGCTGTACGGTCTCGCTCCTCGCCAGTCTTCTTCTCCGAGTTTGACGCCTTCGGTGTTCTTCGCCTTCCTTTTCTCCTCAACCGGTGTCTCCGCGGGTGACGTCACCGCTTGTTGTTTCAGTGCGTCTCGTCGGCCGACTTCTTCAGTTGACGGTCGAATGCTGGGGGCCATCTTGGTGTTCCCGGCTATTGGGCACTCCGTATTACAGCCACATAAGGAATTTACCAGGAGGTGAGGGCTGTCTGGAGACTGTGCATGGGACCCGACGTAGAATGAGCAGGAGCCTGCAAAAGGGCACCATTTGGGGGCCCCGGAAAAGAAACAGGAAGCGAGGAGGGGTTGTGAGGCCTACAGTGAAGGAAAATCCGAGAGGCCACTTGAAGTGAGACAAACTGAGATCCACCCAGGGAGGGCTTGGGGAGAACCTTCTGACCTGAGTGAGTGTGTGCCGACCAAACTGGGGAAGGAGTAGCCCAAGACTAGTGAGCACAAGAATTTCTAGGGCTCCAGGATACTAGGAGCGCTGGGCAAATGATCACAAGTAGAGCCATGCAGGACATAGATCATTATCACTAACACGAGCGGGGACACGGGAAACTGCAGCGGGAAGGTTACAATAGAACACTCCCATTAGCGGCGTTTCCAAACCGTAGGAAAAGCGTATTGAACACTGTTGTAAGAACTGAGCCCGGCAAAGTAGTGACCAAGATGGGCCTAAACAAGGGAGCGGACCACTGGACACAGGAGTATCCTCCCAGAGTAAGGTAATCACTGACGAAGAGGAGACAGACGGTCAGGATCAGTCAATTCACACCCACCTGGATAAAATACTGGCTACTATCAGGGACACAAATGCCACCCTCCAGCAAGACATAGGGACTGTGTCAGTAGGGTTGGGGTTGTTACAAGCCGAACACCACAAGCTTGCGGATAGCATAAAGGAAGTGGATCCTACCTTAGAGGAGAAGCAACCAGAACAGAAAGTGACATCCCACAAACTGGATGACTTGGCTCTTAAGGTGGCCACTTTAGAATGACGGGCTGAAGATGCCGAAGGACGCAATCACCGCAATAACATCCGGGTGGTGGGGATTCCAGAGGGCAAAGAGGGGACGGACATGGTGTCCTTTCTGGAGGACTGGCTCCAGAAGACAGCAACACCGGGATCGCTCACTAAATTCTTCGCACTGGAAAGGGCACATAGAGTCCCGTCACGGCCCCAGATGCCGGGGCGAACCCCACGGCCAATAGTGGCAAGACTGTTACACTATAAAGACCGAGATGCAATAATCCAATACTCACGTACACAAGAGCCGACTGTGTTAGACAATTGCAAAGTGTCTGTGTTTCCGGACTTTGCGGCCCAGGTGCAAGCACAATGGGCATTTCCTGGAAGTGAAAAAAGCGCTTCGAACAGATGGGATACAATACTCGCTGCAGTTCCTGGCCCAGCTCCGACTGCAGCTAGATGGAAAGGCCTACTTTTGTGACTCTCCTGCCGAGGCGTGGTCTTGGCTGAAGAGCCACAGGATGGACACACATACACCGGACTCTAGAAACGGCACGAAAGAAATGCCCAAACCGAAGCGGAGGAGACTACGGAAATCCACCAGGCGGATCGCCTTGCAAAAACCTTCATCATCCCAGACGGCAAGAGAATGGCAAGCAGCTCTGCAAGCAGTGGCGGAAGTCCTATCAATGCCCCCAGAGGATGGCAGAACGGTGGAATCCTCAGAACATGGGACTAGTCAATCAGACTCGGGGAGATCGGAGCGGAGTGATGCAATGCTTCCATGGTGACCCCTGGCTCTGTGGACAAACTGATATGACTTGGATAAGTGGAACAAACGGTAACAGGTGATGGGTTGGGGGGGGAGGGACTGAAATGGGGTTAAGTGCCGTAAATGAGTAACTAGGAAGTGAAAATAATATTGGATGGGCAGGGCACAACAGATCGACGGACAATACACATGTAAAATAAATGTGGAGAGGGTGGGGCAGCGTAGGATTGCGGTTGGGCGCCCGAACGTGCAGAGGCCTGCTGTGCTCCTGAACCGAATCCTGGGCGGGCAAGGGAGTTAGTTGGACTTAGCCTGAGTCACGCCCCCAACTAGATAGGCGCCCCACAATGCGGATAGGCGACTTCTACCTTTCTTGCTTTTTGCTTTCCTTGCAGGTTTGGGCGGCCAGCCGTTGCGAAGCTGCCCTCGGGACGGGGAGTTGTTGGTTGATGGGGTTTGTTTTATGTCCAGTGGTCTTCATGCATGCAGTGACTGGAGGGGTGGGGAGGAGGAGGGGGCCAAGGGGGGGGAGGTAAAAAAAAAAAGGAAACGCCTGAATTATGCTGGAATTGACTGTAAATCACTCATCAGGAAATTAAACTCCTATCCTGGAAGGTAAGAGGGATGGGATCGCCTGTAAGTGTCATAAGATACACAGCTACCTTATAAGGAGGGGGGCACATATAGTCATGTTGCAGGAGACCCATCTAACAGAAGACGAAGAAATAAGATTACGGCGTAAGTGGCATGGTTAGTTGTATGCCACCTCATATTCTGCTTTCTCTAGGGGCGCACTGATATGGGTCAGAGCTGGCATATCGTTTGAGTCGGTACACGTACAGATAGACAAAGAGGGCCGATATGTACCAGTGCAGGGTAGGTTGCTGGGAAACGAAATCACCTTGGGAAGCATATATGCCCCGAACCATGATCAACTCAGTTTTTAAAAAAAAACTCTTTTTATTAACAGAGCTCAAGAGACCATACAGTACAAAAACCATTTCCATTAGTACATCGTGTATCGAACACAGAAGATCAATAGCAGTATGTTCATGAGGGAATATAGGAAAAATTTCGACCATTCAGCCACCGTCTATTCACCTACGCCCAGCCCTCTGTGCTTTCGCCAGGGCGCCCACACTTTTTCCCATTTTTTAACACATCTCCTGCTTTTGTACACTGTTTCTTCGGCCCGCTGGCACCAATCAAGATCACGTTTCCACTCCTCCACCTGCGGAGGTTCAGGTGCCCCCCATCCACTGGCAATGTTGCGCTTTGCTATGCCCGCTGCCAGAGCCAACCATATTCCCACATATCTGGACCAGTCAAATTCCCCTCTGATCATTAGTAAAAGCCTTCGGCTCCAAAGGGACAGGCTCTCCCACCACTTCGGACATAGTATCCGTGACTTTCTGCCAGAAGCGAACTAAGTCGGGACATTCCCATAGAATATGCAGGAAGGTACCCTCCCGCTGACATCCCCTGACGCACAGCGCTGTCGGGATCCTACCCCAAGTGTATAGGTGGGTACGAGGATAATACGTGCGGTGTAAAATCTTGAGCTGCACTAGTCTAAATCTGGAGCGTATTGTGACCTCTCTAGGGCTCTGGATAGCCTCCTGCCACTCCTCGTTGTCTATACTACCAATATCTTTGACCCAGGCCTCTCGGAGGGTAATCAGGGGGTCTGGTACATTATTTATCAATTTACGGTATATCATGGAGGTTGGTTTCTCAGTGATGGGATCCAGCAGTATCCTATCTTCTAACGGGGAGTAGTCCGGGACTGAGACCCCAATGTGCGTGCGCAGAGCATGCAAAAGTCTCAGGTAGGGGTATCTCTGCGACTGGTGCAAGTTATATTCCTTTTGGAGATCCTCAAACGTGAGGGGGGAATCCCCTTTCCATACATCCCTCAAATATTCAATACCGATCAGTTTCCACCCTTTAAAGCCCGTCAGCGCGGCCACTTCATGCAGCGGTTCGCCCAACCACAACAGGGTTCTATCTGTCAGTTTTTCTGCCCAACCCAAGAGTTTATTAGCCTCTCTCCAGCACTGTAGCACCACTTTAGTGTGTTCAGGCCACTCCGGTCGCGATCTCCTAGAATATAAGAGGGGCTCACAATTCCCTCCTGGCATGACTGTTTTATCAACTCTATAGGCCGGCTCCTCCTCTCCTACATATACCCAGTCATTTATGACCTGAAGCTGCGAGGCCCAATAGTACAGCCTGATGTACGGAATAGCCAGGCCACCATCGTATACTCCCTTTTGCAGCTTGTGGAGCGCGATTCTCGGGGAGCCACCCTCCCACAACAATGTCCGAACTGCCTGTGCTATACGTTTGAAGATAGTCGGGGGAACCGGGTAAGGGGTGTTCTGAAGAATATAGAGAAGCCTCTGCAGCGTCATCATTTTAAAGAGAGCCGACCTTCCCATGAGTGAGAGCGGGAGAGTGCGCCAATGACTGACGTCTGCCCCTAAATGACTCATTTGGGGTCCAAAATTCCTGTCCAGGAACACCTTCTGATCTCGCGTGACGTAGACACCCAAATACTTAAAGCCCTCAGACACCACTGGAGCCCAACACCGTAACGGAATCCTGGGGGGGGACACGACAATGGAAAAAATCACCGACTTTGACCAATTGATATTGTAGCCGGAATAACTACCGAAGAGCTAAAAAATATGTAGTACTCGCCCTATTGAGTAATACGGCCGTGCCAGATACAAAACAATGTCGTCGGCGTAGAGGGAAATACACTCCTCCCACCCCCCTGGGCCACTGTACCCCAGACCATGGGATCTCTCCTGATCCAGTGCGCCAACGGCTCCAGCGCCAGAGCAAATAGGAGTGGGGACAAGGGGCCCCCCTGCCTGGTGCCTCTACGCAATTGAAAGGGTCTGGATAGTGCCCCGTTAACTCACACTCAGGCCGTGGGCATCTCATACAAGAGTCTAACCCAACCACAGAAGGTAGGACCGAAGCCCAACCTCTGGAGGACCATGAATAGATATGGCCACTCGATGCTATCAAAGGCCATTGATGCGTCCAGCGCCATCAATGCCGTCTGTTGGGTCTCAGTACCACTAGTCATGTGCAGCATCCCATAGAGTCTCCGTAGATTGTGCCGGGTACTTCTACTGGGCATGAACCCTGATTGGTCCACGTGTACCAACTCCGTAATGATGGACACCAACCTGTCCACCAAGGCCTTCGCCAGGACCTTGGCCTCTGTGTTGATGAGAGAGAGAGAGGACGGTAGGAACTACACTGGTCAGGCGGCTTTACATCTTTATAGATCACTACAATCGTCGCTGCCCTCTGGTCCGACGGCAGCTGCCCTAGGTCGTGTGCCTTTAGCAGCATTTCTCTGAGCAGAGGCAGTATGGTCGAGGCCTGCCTCTTGTAGATCTCTACCGTGAGCCCGTTAGGACCCGATGCTTTCTCTGATTTAAGGGAACCCAGAGCTTTACCCAGCTCTTCCTCCGTAAGGTCCGCTTCAAGCCGTTCGCGCGCCTCTAAGGACACCGTAGGCAAATTAAAATCTCTCAGAAACTCTACACAGTCCTCTTCCGACCTTGTGCAGACCGGTGCATAAACTCGCTCAAAGTGTGTGGCAAAGGCTTCTGCTATATCATTGCTGGTGGAGTTAAGCGAACCAGTCGCGTCACGCACCCAGTCACCCATGATCTATCCCGGTCGCGAAGTTCCAGCCACGCCAGGAGCTTAAGGGCCTTGTCCCCAACATCGTACACGCGGTGCTGCGTAGCTAGCGCGTATGCCCTCGTCTCGCCATCTGCCAGGGCCCTGAGGTCCCGCTGTCTCAGTGCCAGCCTGTGGCACAATTCCGCACATGAGGCAGTTGCACTGTCTCCCTTCATCTGGCTAATTTCTTGCTCCAGTTGTCGAATCTGCAAGGACTCCTCTTTTTTCTGTGCTCCGATCAGCGCCTGCGCCCTCAAAACTGTCTTATAGGCCTCCCACAAAGTAATATGTGAATCTACAGACCCCTTGTTCTCCTTAAAATATAGCTCCGAGCCCTCTCGGAGCTTGTCCCCAATTGTTGGGTCCCGGAGACACCAAGGGTCTATCCTCGGGAATGCAGCTCTATCAATAAACGGGCCTTTAAGAGTGATGCACACTGGCGAGTGGTCCGAGATCCCCCGCGCCATGTGTTTGGCGTTAAGGAAGTCCCCCACCTTATCATTGCGAGTAAAGAAGTGATCTATCCTGGAAAAGGACCCATGTCTAGCCGAGTAAAAGGTGTAGTGTCTCAATGAAGGGTTATGCGCCCGCCACAGGTCTACCATACCCATCTCCATGACGAAGTCTGCCAGACCTCGTTACCCTTGCCTGCCAGTCCGGGAGCCAGACCGGTCCACTTCCGGGTCCATAACTGCAATTGTGTCCCCACCAATAAGTAGAATACCTAAGGGAAGGTCAGTTATAAATGAACTAAGCTGTGGGAAGATCACTGAGTGGAGACCCGTCGGTATATAGCAAGAGCAGAGTACAATCAGGCGCCCCTCCCATTTACCCGCTGCCGCAACGAAACATCCCGCATCATCCGTCCATGTGCCTATGATGACAAGGGGCAGTGTGTTACGTGTCAGGATTCCCACCCCCCGTGCCCCTGACGTAAACCCGGAGTGAGTTATCATTTTGTAGCCAAAACGGTCTAAGGCCTTACATTTACTTCCCCGCAAATGCGATTCTTGGATCAGAACTACGTCTGGGGAGTGTCTCCTGATAAGCTGCATCACTAGTGTGCGCTTGATCTTGTTCCCAAGACCATTCACGTTCCAGGTCCATATCTTCATACTAGCTGGGTATCCCATGGTTGCTTGTTAGGCCGATAGTAATGAAGTGTGCCCTCGCCATTGAAATACTCTCTGTGTCGACCTCCAGTAACTGTTGGATATCAAGGTCTCAAGCATATGTCCCCTCCCCCTCGAACAAAACAAACAATAAACCCAACACCCCCCTCCCTGCAACCCTGCTGGGTGAGTCCCCAACCTCCCACCTCCCAAACTTGCAGAGTGCCTGTCGCCCAAACTGTACGGAAAGAAACATTTCTGAGGAGTCGTGGACTAGCCTCCAGCGTGAAGTAATCTAATACTGCTGACGGGGATTACAAGCCCGTAGCAAAACATTCAAAGGCTCTCTGCCATAAGAACCACATATACGGCCCAACTGCACACCTAACCAAGAAGAGAAAAGATAGGTGGGCCATGCATTACGGTAGTCTGTTCAGAAGTTGCAGGCCCCCAGTAACAGGAGGCACCATGTCGCTTATCCCCCCTCCCTGGATCCACTGACACTCTAGGTAGTGTTCGCAAAAAGAGTGTAGTTCAGTTTCAGCAAATTAAAGGGTGTCCCACAGGTCACTTATCTGTCTGTTGCCGTTGCGTCTGGCTACTGGAAGACCCCTCAGTCTCGTGCTCAAGCTCCTCGTGGCCATGCTCCGTCCCGGTCCGATGTTTCCCTCCTTTGCGACAAACAGTTCGCCAGCCCTCCAGCCAATCGCTTGCATCCGTCGGCGTGTCAAAAAAGTATGCTTTTCCTCCGAAGAGAATTTTAAACCTAGCTGGAAAAAGCATCATATATTTCACATTGTGCTCCCAGAGGGCTTTTTTGACTGCATCGAAGGAGCGCCTCTGGCGTTGAACATGCAGTGTGAAGTCCGGAAAAAAACGGATGGTCGCATTTTCATGTCGGAGGTCACCATGCATACGTGCTGCTTGTAAGATGGCATCCCTATCCCTGAAATTCAGGATGCGGGCAATGATTGTGCGTGGGGGCGCTCCGGGACGAGGCCTGCCCCCCAAAGCCCTATGAGCACGTTCCACTGAGAAGAAGTTCGACAGGCGTTTGGGCTTCAGGTGAGTTAAGATTAGGTCCTCCAGGAACAAGTCCATTGACGATCCCTCCATTCCCTCCGGTACCCCCACCACGCGAATATTGTTGCGCCGGGCTCTCCCTTCCTGGTCTTCAAGCCGGGCGTAGATGTCCGATTGATTCTTTTTGAGCGTGGCAACCTGGTCTTCAAGACGTTTAGTTTTAGACTGTAGGCCCCCAATGCCCGCCTCCGCCATGGAGACTTTCTCTGAGATTTTCCGGAGGTCAGCTCGCAGGAGATTCACCTCCTCAGTCAAGCTTCGGCTCCAAAGTACCTTTCAATTCCTTAATGGCCATCATGATATCCTTCAAGGATGGGTCCGGGGTGTGGTCATCGGTGTCCTTTTGCGGGCCTCCTCCTGTCGCTTCCTCCTCGCGACCCATGGCCACCGTGTATTTGTCGATTTGGTTGGCCTGTCCAGACCCCGGTGCTTTATTGCGGCCCATGGCGCAGTTCGTTGGCCACCTGGAGTAGTGCCCGGGGATTAGGGCCGTTCACGACCGTCCCCACCGGGCCGCAGGTTCCACCCTCCACTCAGGGGTCGATAAGGAGTAGGACCTCTTTCTATATATGGGTGACAACACCCCCACGCACCCCAACAGGCCAGGGCCACCACTCCGTTAGGCGGCCGAGTTACACTGGGGTTTCAGGGAGGTACTGGCCGTCTCCGATGCCCAGGACCGGGAGTCCCCGTCCACGTGTGCACCTGATGGGGGATGGGGACACCGCTGCTGAACCGCCCCTGGGCCACTGTATCGCTGAAGGACAATGTCCAGAATCCGGATTCCACTCAGGCCCCAGTATTTAAGTATTCAGACCCGCAGGTGCCGGGCTCACAATTCTCTCGGCCGGGAGGCAGCGTGGTCTCCCAGCCACAGCGCCACTGACCTTCGGGGGTTTCAAGAGCCGGTCTCAGTCCGAGCCTCCCACACACCAGAAAGCACGCGTCGTTGCTCCACAGTGCTCCAACCGCAACGGCGAAGCCTCGGGAGCCTGTCCAGGGCCGCTGTTCCACCTGCGGTGGATGAGCGGCGCGAAGATGTGCCTCCGCCTAGGACTCCCGGAGGGGTGCCATCTTGCCGTCGCGAGCCGCCGGCCGTGTCTCTCGCTCGCTCGATATTTTGCCCTTTTCCAAGGGGCTTGTTCGCCCCACACGGTCACCGCCGCTTCACGGCCACTGTATCACCTGGAAGCAGCCTGCAGGGCCGAGGATTATGACAGATTTTACGGGCTAATACGCTGTCTGCTAGCACAGCGCGATCAACTAGCGGCCATCTTCCGCGGCTGCTAGCCACGCCACCCCATCAACTCAGTTTTTTGAAGAGGATGTCTACATCCTTATCCTCATTGGGCACAACTGACTTGTTTCTAGGGGGGACTTTAACTGTGTGGCAAATGTCGCATTGGATTGATCGACCCCCCCCATTGCAAGGCACATCGTTATCAAGTTGGCTCGGGGTTTTGGGGAATGGTTGCAGCAGTGGGAATTAACTGATGTTTGGAGGGTGCAACACAGAAGGAAGAGGGATTACTCTTATTATTCCTACCTGTATGACTTGCACACCAGACTTGATCTGTTAGTCTGTTCCAGCCGATTAACCTCGGCTGTAGCACACACTGAATATCTGGGGCACACTTTTTCGGACCTGTTGGACTTGGCCCTTTTGGCAGGTTCACCCCTAAACTTTTTGCATTCTCCTAGCCTTCTTCTCTGACATGGTGTTGGTGGTTTTAGGCCTCTGGGCACTTTAGCACTGTGGTCCAGTGGAAAGTGCGTGCGCTCTCTGTGTTACATTGGTGAGATTGGCCTGCCCTCCCATAGGAATGCATTGGGGATTCCCTGATCACTGTGTGTCAGTGGTAATTCAGGATATGGGAGGAGCAGCGTGGTCGAGTTTAGTATGTATGAAATTGTGAGGATAAATGCTGCGCAATGGTGTGCGCAGAATTATTATGACTGTGGGAGAAATGCCACTTTTGGAAGTTGGCATTTCTGTGTGCTATGTGTCTGCCTGCCTGATGTGAATTGCATGTCTGGCTTGTGAGTGACAGGGGCTGGGAGCTGTGTGTGGCTCCAGGAGGGGCAGGGTGAGTCAGCGCTGGGCTGAATAGGACATCTGTGCTGGGAGTAGTGGGAGGAGTAATCCCCTGACTCTGAATAGTAGTGTGCCTGCCCTGTACAATGCTGGCTCCGCCCCCTGTGGTGTGTCTGATCACCTAGCCCCCACCTGACAAAGGGGAAGAGGAGCTTGCAAAACAAAGTGCTCCAAATCCCCCCTGAACCAGTTGCATCTGGTTCCCCCATGCCCTGCACTACAGACAAAAGATTATGGGGTATAAGTAGAGGGGCTGTGACCCCATGAAATTGTTCAGTTCTTGTTCCTGAAACCTGCGGGGGCGGGCTGCTGCTGGGGCCCAGGAGGACCTGCCAGGAGGGCTGCCTCCCTGGTCCCAGCATTGCCCCCTTGATTCCTAAGGACCTTCAGGACTTCTTGTTGCCTTGGCGCCCTGTGAGCGCTATGCTGTAGTTCCTGATTTTTCCCCGAGGAGGAGAGGAAAAGCGTGGGCTGCGCAGCGCTGAAGCTGCAGCCCCCTGTGTGAGGGAATCCCCAGCATAGGGATTCCCCTGTGATGCCGAGACCGAGCGGGAGCCCACCCCGCTTTATGCTGAGAAGGATAGCGGGTACCCACCCCGCTGCCGTGAGTTATTCCTGAGCGGGTGCCCACCCCGCAATTACTGTGGTTATGGCGGGTGCCCACCCCGCTTTAGGGAGAGCGAGTATTGCGGGTGCCCACCCCGCGTTTGCAGAGGAAATCACTGCCGCTCTCCCGGCAGGAAGTCAGGCAGCGTGATGCCTGATGTGGGGCGGGACTTCCGCCTCCCCGAGGGAAGCCCCGCGCCCACGGAATCGTCGGAAGAGAGGAGAAGTGATGCGGCGGTTCAGCGGGACTCCCGTGGCAAAGGGAGAGCCCCGCGTGGTGCCGCGTTGGGTGACGACGGCGGAGGGGGCACGAGGCACATTGTCGGTGCCTGCCCCCGCCGCATGTGAAGTAGGGAGAAGTCCCGGGTCCCAGGAGGAGGCTCGGGTGAAGAGGAGAGGCAGCCGAGGCCGCCGATGGCAGCGCGGGGCTCCCGTGAATGAAGGGAAGTCCCGCGTGCAGGAGAAGCTGCAGCCAGCGTGAAGAGAAGTCCCTAGTCCCAGGAGGGGGCCCGGGTGAAGTGAGAGTCCGGTGAGTGGAGCCTGGTGGGGAGGGGCGTGTGTGTCGAGGCACGCTATCGGTGCCTGCCCCCAGAGCTATTCCCCCGAGGCACAGAGGTGCCAGTGCCTATTTTCCATGAGCGGACCCGCTGTTGCGGGCCGCTCCAACTTTGGGGCACATTTGTTTAAAACGCCCCAGTGGGGCCCCGAGGGCACAGAGGTGCCAGGGCCCCTTCACTTTGTTTATCTCAGCTGCCCCGCTTGCAGAGGGCAGCTGCACTGATGGGGTATTTCCATTTGAGTTAGAGAGCCCCAGAGCAGGGCCTTGTGGTGATTTCTCAGTTGCGCCGCCGTAGCGGGCAACTGCAACGTTTGGCCCATATGTGCTAGAGCCCCTGAGTGGGACAGGAGGGCACAGTGAGTGCCCAGGCCTACAATTATTCACAGCTGCACGGCAATTAGCGTCAGCTGCTACGTTTAGGTTGACATTCCTTTGGGGGCATTTTAAATGAGGTAGGAGTGAGGTGCACTCCTCTGCCCCAGTGCAATTGCGCACGTGGATTCCACTGCCTTGGCAGCAGCCCTGACATTTTGGACATCGGGCATTTGAGCCCCAGTGAGAAGGCCAGTTGGCCAGGGGGACTGTTAGGTTTGTAGGGCGCCAGGCCCTAATGTGATTTATGTGGTTCATGCACTGTGTTTTATGCACCGTGATTGATGCCTCTACTGTGGTTTATGTTATGAGGTTTTGCATACTGTGGTTTATGCTAGTGAGATTATTCTCTACTGTGAGTTATGCCCCTAATGTGAGTTATGCTTAGGAGGTTATGGTCTAATGCGTTTAGACTTATGAGATGATTGCATAATGTGTTTATGCTGGTGAGGTTGGCGCAGAATATATTTCACGCCTAAATGTGATACTGTGCATAATATGGTTTATGTTACAGGATGATGCTGAGTACAGTGTTGGCCAGTAATTACTGGTTGTGTTTTACGTTTATGATATGTCCTAAATTTACTAAGTTCACTTTGTGATGGTTCTGACAGTGGTCCAGATGGCCCTGTCAGGTGTACATAATCCCTTGTAGATATTACCTAGTGCCAGGTGGCATAATGTATATTATGTGATTACTATTCTAATGTGTTATGAGAATACAAAGGCTATTTTTGATATAACCTTGTGTGGAGTTCCTTTTGTGGTGTGCCTAGTGTGTTGTTGCTGTGTGTGGGTTGCGCAAACGCTTTACACATTGCCTCCGGGATAAGCCTGACTGCTCGTGCCAAGCTACCAAGGGGGTGAGCAGGGGTTATCTTCGGCGTGTAACTCCCTTGCCCTGACTAGAGTGGTGGTCTCTGCCTGGCTTTGGCGCAAGCCTTAGCCAACCAGAGATCCCATTTCTAACAGGACCATACCCACAGTTCCTTAGCTTCTGCCCTATTGCAGAACCAATTGTTACCCCTACATTGCGACTGAACCCTGCCCTCCTGACAGACAAACGTTTTAGACACTCACTGGATGAGATGGTGGCTGAAAACTTCCTACACAATACTGGGTCGACAGATACCTGGGCTACAGAGTGGGAGGAATTTAAAGTGGTGGTACGGGGGTATTGCTTAGTCCAAACAGTGGGTCTGTGAAAAGAACTGTTGGCGGACCTTACCAAGTTAGAAGACACATTACATGACTGTGGCTTGCAACTATCAGGGGATGTGAACACCCATAGGTAGATGGACACCATGAGAAAGGAGTATAACAGTGCATTAGAGAGGCTGCGGACCCTGGGCCTCCGAGAATACCACACTAGGATATATGAGGAGGGAGGTAAAGCGGGTAGATTATTAGCGTGGTTAGTGCAGCCTCATACTAGGGGGACGCCCATCACTCATATCACAACAGCAGAAGGGGTGAGCTTATACTCACCTACTCCGATAAATGAAGCATTTAGCTCATACTATGAGAATTTATATGAGGCCCCGGTTGCACAAACAGAGGAGACTATACAAGTGTTTCTGATGCAACTACCGCTGAGGATTTTAGACCCTCAATAACGGGCAGAGTTGGGAGGTCCAGAGTTCAGCCCATGAAATAAGAGAGGCCATCCAGGAGATGGCTACTGGGAAAACGCCAGGACCGGCTAACTTACCGGTAGAATTTTACTCAGTGCTGACGCAGACTCTGACCCCCAAATTGGAGGTGTTATATGCAGAAGCGCTGGAAGCGGGTATGCTTCCGGCCTCGACCAGAGATGCTTTGGTGATACCCCTGCCAAAATCGCAGCAAATAGGGGCGGGGGTGTCAGGGTTCCGGCCTCTATCTATGCTGAACGCTGACTTTAAAATCCTGAGCAAGGTTTTGGCCGCATGCCTTTTACCATGTATGACACACCTAGTCCACCCAGACCAAAACGGGTTCATACCGACGAGGTCCACATCTGCCAACATTCGTAAACTCTTCTACAATATGCACCACTCAGAGAGGAGTAGATACCCAGATGCTCTTATAATGTCAGTGGATTTGGAGAAAGCTTGTGATTCTGTAAGATGGGACTTTCTGTGTGCTCCGATGACTAGAATGGGACTGGGAGCTGGGTGGATACGGTGGGTCAAGTTGCTAAACTCGCTCCCTACGGACTGAGTGAAAGCAGGGGGAGTGATATCTTGTTCATACAATATATTCAGGGGCACTAGACAGGGGTGCCCACTGTCCCCACTCTTGTTTGTCCTGGCCATCGAGCCACTGGCAGAATTGTTAAGATTAAAAGGCCAACAGCACGGGATGTGACTGGGGGATTGAGACCATATTATTTCACTTTACGCAGATGATCTATTATTATATTTGGGGGACGGAGATTGCGGAGTAATACAGGCGCTGACCCTCCTGGAGACATATTCTGTCTTGGTTGGATTGCGACTAAATAAAACAAAAACCTGCATATACCCGCTAATAGGGGGGGCCCAGGGACCTACCTGTGAAACTGTCTTGGGCTCCCCGTTCTTTTAAATATCTTGGAATACAGGTATTTCATGAGATAGAG
This sequence comes from Calotriton arnoldi, assembly GCA_963921515.1. Lineage (NCBI taxonomy): Eukaryota > Metazoa > Chordata > Amphibia > Caudata > Salamandridae > Calotriton > Calotriton arnoldi. The sequence continues at coordinate 105,367 of CAWUFW010007937.1, forward strand.
GATCTGCGGTAGGGGAACTTGAACCCTGGTATGCGGTCCTACAGGATGTGCATCCTATTTTGGCGCTCACTAAGATGATGGCTCGAATTGCACTGGCAAAAATGGTCACTCTCCCTAGATTATTATATTATTTCGTGAATCTTCCGGTGGTGATTCCGCCTGCGTGGTTCACAGGACTTAATAACTTGCTACGGGAATTGATCTGGGATGGGGAAGAAACAGAGTTTCGCTGGCTGTCCTACAGAGGATCCCAGAAGGAGGAGGGTTGGGGGCCCCAGAGTTTGAGTTATATTATCTGGCAGGCCAGCTGCAGTGGCTGGCCCAATGGCTGGAGGGTCGAAACCTGGAATTGTTTAACACTTCGAGTTCAGCCATTGATCTGAAGTACCTGCTGGTGGGACTTCTGCACCCAGTGGTGGCCGTCAAGAATCCAGGGGTCCTATTACGAGTGGCACTGGATAGCTAGAAGAGATGCTGCCGACGTAGGAAGGGAATCCCGTTGTATGCACCGAGCTTGCCCATTGCGGGACTCCCAGGGGGGAAACCACCTACATTTCTCTCGAGTGCATAAATGACTAGTTGGACAGAGGCTGGAGCAACATTGGTGGGTGATTGCTACCAGAACGGAGTACTGATTCCACTAGAGGATTTCCTGTGTCAATATGATTTGCCTAGAGGCCAATTCCTCACTTACCATGCAGTAGTTAAAAAATTCAAGAATCTCTGGGGAGGTGCTCAACTGGAACCACAGACTCATGAATTGCTGCAAGTGTTGGTCACACTGGGGTCAGTAAAGTGGCATTACAGAGCACTGATCAGCATGGTGAGAACAACCCTAGAGCGTTTACGAGATCGATGGACTGTAGCAGTGGGAAGGGACTTGCTAGATATGGAATGGTCCCAGGTGTTAAAAGGTCGGAAACAAATATCTAGAAATGCTGCGTTAAAACGTATTTGGGCTATCTTACTCCTCACAGGCTAAACGTAATGCATGGGGGGAGCCCCGGGGCTGCCCCATTTGTGGACAAGATGTGGGGTTCATACACATGACTTGGGGGGGGTGGGGGGGGGTGATACTACAAGAATACTGGGACACAGTGCTTGCACAGATTAACTCGACACTAGCCCGAACACTGCCATGCTCGGTGGAGGTATGCCTCCGTGGATTGTTCCCCAGACCGAAAAGCTAAGAAGGTGGGTTCCCGATTTGCAGACCTAGCTTTGGTTTTAGCACCCAGGCAGATAACCATGAATTGGAAAGCGCCGAAGGGCCCCCCAATAGTGTCATGGGTGAAAGATGTGGATAACTGGGCTAAGACAGAGGAAAGAGCCATACAGCAAAAAGCAGCCAGAGGAATCTGCAGACGCCCCATAGCAGAATTATAGACAGAAGTATTGAGAGCCTGGGTCGGTAGAAGAGACAAGCATAGCGATGAACAGGATTACATGGATAGGAGTATAGAGGCAGAGAGTAATAAGTCTGCTAGATCATAAGTAGGAAAATAGGAGCAGACACTTAAAATGGGGGGATACATCACTGATGGCCCACGCCCCACCCCACTCAAGTTAGTGAATAGAGCACAAGCAGTACACATGGTGAAGCTACACAGACAAAATACAGTATTTAGGGAATACCACTGGATATGATTAAGTTACTTGGTTTCCCGGATAAAAGGCACAGTTTGTTTATTAATATAAAATAAGATATAGCTATTAAATGCACAGATACCTGCAACTCCTCTGGAGTATATATAAGCCAGTGATAGAACAGGAATACTTAATCGAACACGATATGAGACTAACGTAGTCTGTTGCATGTAGACGCCAGAGTCAGAAACACGATTGAACATGGGGTTACAGGAGAAAGATGGTGGCAATTAACTATTTAAATACTGTACTTGGTACTCTATTATATTTTTTGTGATGCCTGTGTGTTAGCAATATTGAAATGTTAAAAATACCAATAAAGATATACCTAAAAAAAAAAAGGGTGAAGAGCCAGGAGGCCATCCGGTGGGGGGAGGAGGGAACAGGTCCTTGTTCAACAAGGGAAGTGGTATGTCCTCCCCTGTGGTGTTCCAGGGGGTTGCTGGAGGCTGGTCCGTCTCCCAGCTCCTGCCTCTTTCAGCAGTGGTTTTACGGGGTGAGAACCTGTACCCAGTAAAACTAGGCCAGTACAGTGCTCATGCACCCACTTTCCCAGGTGACAGAATACCAGGAAACTTGTTGTTTGATGGCGTGCTATCCTCCTCAACCCACGTATATCACTGCCAGACTCGTATTTGGGTCTCTTGTAGTGCTAGTGAACTTGTTCACCAATCTTTTCTGGAAACCAGGAAGGATGTCTTTATCTAATACCTGAGTTTTGGAGAGATGTTCGGACAAGGTCACAGCTACTGCATCTATAAATGCTCGTTTTTTCGATCTCCAGTCTCATCAAGTTGATTTTTTGATAGTGTTTGGACGACCAGAGAGGAAGCGCTTTCCAGGTTGTTTTTGTAAAGTGTGCAGCGTAGTAAAGAGTTTAGAGTTACTATTCTCACATGAAGAAGTTCCTTATGGTAAAAATGAACGTCCTCTTTTTTTATTGTTTTAAAAGTGGTGATTTATAATTCTGAAGAATTTAGAAAAGTGTCAGGCACATTGATCTTGATGTAGCGGAAAGGGGCTTTTGCCAATTTTTAGCATCTGGACCCAATTTAATGCTTACCAGTCCCTTTCACGCTGCATGAGTTTAAAACATATTACCAATTTCTATTGTCTATATTGGTCCTCTCTCCTCTCCGATGAACCTTATGTAGTTGATAGGGATTGGCAAAGGATTGATAGAATTCTAAAAAAGAGGACCTAAATAAAGAAATAATCATTCAATATAACCTTTTGACATTAATAAAGACAGACTCTGATTACTTATCATTGTGCTTTATCCAAATAATGTGAATGCTTATCAAGTACAATACAGCTCGAATCATAGATCAACATACAAGAGAAATAACAAAATAGTAATTCATATACACATCTCAAATATCCGTGTCATGAGAGTGGATAGGTGAAGAGACAAAAGAATAAAGTCATTTGCAAATAAGATTGATGCAAATTCGGAATATCATACAAACCTATTATTGAAATGGGTGCAGCTTTTATACGCGGAACCTTGTGCCAGGATCAGAGTGGGTCGGCTGGTGTCACGAGTGATCCAGCGCGATATTAGCAAACAGCATTCATACACCAGATACTCACTTGGGCCCATACATTCATACTACGCTAATACTTACGCTGGGTTTTATCAGTTGTTACTCTTTATCAAAATCCCTGCTACCAATTACCTTCTGAATGAAGAGTAATGACTTACCAATGAATCCTTTGCTAATTGGGAAATTTAAAATGAGTGACATTCATTATAGTACATTATCCTGAAATAACCACTGAGTCAGGGAGTTGTAAAATGTTTATCTAAAGATTTAGCAGAGTAAAATACAGAACCACACGGTACTTAATCGTAATACCCAAGATGAAGCATAGAATAATTATTGCTAATTAATGACGGTTCCTCAGGAAAGGATAGGATAGAGACAGCAGCGCAACTAAAGGTTGCATTATATTTACCTAAGTGCGAGAACCAAACCCTTGGCCAAGGAGTTGGAAAGAAAAGAATCCAGGAAGGATGAAGAGCAAAAGACCTCCTCCAGGATCAGGACAGGACCGATGACCTCTCTACAACGACGCCTGCGTCGCCCCCCTCTCTGATACTCGACTTCTCCTCGATTCTCCCGTGTCTCCCTTCTAATGGACTCCGCCGCCCCCTCCTCAGGACTTCTTCTGGACAGGGATTCGGTCTGCAGTTGGTCAGCTTGGCAGTCTGGAGCTAAGAGCTAACTAATTAGCTAATTCTAGATCTATTATACCCTTCTACGCCCATGTACCTCCCCTTAATGTTGCTAAAATATGGGACCACTACTTCTGATTGGACAGGGACAGGGGTTGATCCTCACACCATATTGATTTGCCTTGTATTTCTGAAGCCTATTGTTTTTAAACTACCGCCCCTTCAATTTAATACATTTGCTGTATTCCCCACCCGTCTCATGACAAAATTTACAATTTATTCATATAAAATGTTTCTCTTCGGCAAGAACATCTTGGTATGTAGTGGTGTCGGCCAGCAGGTCATGGCCTTGGGTGATGTCCAGGTTGACTTCATCTTTTTCTATCTGGTCTGCTACTGCAGGGCGCATGTGCGGAATCTTTGACACACGAGCCTTCATTGCACCAAACCCAGGCCCAAGTTTACGAACTGATAAAAAGTCAAAGAAGAAAATATTAAAATCACAAATAAAATGTTTCACTGTATGCCCACTTTTCCTACTCTATTCCCATTTAATTATAATACTGTCCCACATTAGTAGCGTTAAGAAAATGACAATTATATAATGACATGAGAGCAAGCTGAAGCATGTGAAAACATCAAGCAGCCATTTTAAAGCACACTGCGCAGAAGCAGAAGTTTCCCACCAAGCAAAGAGAGACGTCACAACACGTGATATGGTTGAGACATGCGCAGATAGTTTCCCACGCTTTAGCGGCCATTTTAGAATACGGACAAGCGTTATTCATTAGTAAAACACATAGGCAAGCATCCTTTCTATTCGTGTAGTGTATGCAATGATTAATAGAGACAATACAAGTTTAATAAATTAATACTATGAGGATTGTATACAAGCAAGTTTCGTTTATGAAACCTTGCTCCATCAATCACCTCTCTGATGGCGTTTCTGAGCCATCAAAATACTACCCACAATCAGATGCAAACTTCTAGCAAATTACTTCATTCTCATTCTTACACTTTCCATTTTTGCCATCCCCTTTCAATTTCTTGTATAATTCACTTCTCCACTCTTCAAGTTCTATTTCATCAATTTTTCGCTTCTTTCCTCTACCTGTCACTTTATATGTTCCACTCTTTCTACAACATTTGCACCATATTGTTATTGCCAATATTATTATTGCTATCCCTGCTAAGGGTACTAATATTTGACCTATAAGTCCTTTTCCTACATTAGCAAACCAGGTACCAATTGACGAGATACTATTTGTCAATCTTTCCCATACACTATCAACTTCCAGTGGTTTTAGTTCCTTCTCAAGTTTTGTTATATTCTGTATATACGTTCCAATCTCTGCACTCTTATCAGGAATATAAGTGCAACAGTGTCTCGTCTTCAATAATTTACAGACTCCGCCCTCTTTTGCCAATATAATATCAAGAGCAAGTCGATTTTGCATCACCATAGACCTAATCGCAACCATCTCCGCGTTAATCATTAGAAACCCTCCAGCAGTATCCGTTGATAAACGATCAACCACTGTAGACAATTTACATATTTTCCTTGAGTTCAGAATTATTCCCACTGAAGGTATCAATGCACCAAATATATCACCTACAATTTCTGAAAAACTAGCTCTTTTACTACGTATTAATTCACTATTGTTTTCATTGCTCCCAGTGTTTCTTTTTACGTGGTATATCTTTGGAAATACTATTCCAAAATAACAACTTCCATACCACCGTGCAGGAAGCCTAAAGTAAGCCTTATTCCCACACACATAATAAATTCCAGGAAAAACTGAATCTGTTCCTCCTTTGATCCCCCAACCTCCAAGAATTAAGAAATTGTGTTCACATTCACTGGTACCAATGAAAACATTGTTATAATCAGTCTTTAACCTATGAAGACAAATTTTTCCTGTCTTTACGAAATCCAGAGCCATAGCAGCTTGAGCCTTGCCAGGTGTGTAACTCCCTTCTTTCTCCGCCCAAGGTGGCAAATGAGCCTTATGCTCAGAAGCTTTCTTTTGAAAATCTTGTCTTCTATCTTCTACTAAATTCAAAAATATCTTTTCTTCTTCATGTAAAGAACATGTTAGATTGTGTCTATGTGCATGTGTTATGTCTATTGATTTCATTGTTAAGAAAAATTCTCCCATAAACTGTGCGTCTTGACTACTAAGCACTGGGTTCATACTCTTGCGAATCGGAACCTCAGAAAATATCACATCTAGGTTTGAATAATAATACTGAAGTCTACCTGTTCTATAAAATAAACTAGACAAAACACTACATGATATGCCATATGTCAGTGGTAAGTGATGGTATGTTAATCCTTCTGCTACTGATTCAGGTAACTTCATACAGACATAACAGTTACTAACTTCCATTGTGTCTACATATTGAAACAATAACTTTGTGAAAACGTTTAAACTAGTGTCGTTGTCAGCTACTTCATGATGAATTTCTGGTTCATTCTCTGCCATTAGTTCTACTCTATTGCCCTTCATGTTTGCTGTCCTTTCCTTAGTTTCATTATTAATCTTTTTATCCATTATCATAAGGTAAGGAACTGCTACAATCAGGACTAACCATACTATAAGCACCATTACTAGACTACATATGCATATTGCACAGCATCTTCTACAACATCTCTGTTTTGGTCTCCCAGCAACTCTATCGTCAGGCATTTTTCGACAAGGAAGATCGCTCTTCTTATCTATTTCCTTTTCTTTATATGACTCTTTTGCTTAGTCAAGGTGGTCTTGTTTCTTTTTCGTACGTCAGTTCTGCACTTGTTCCTTCGTCACCACTTTCACTTGACTCTGAGCTTTCGTAATCTTCAAGAATGATGTAAGTCCAATCAGGACCCTTGAATTTGTTATTCACAAGTTTCAGTCTTTTACTTCTTCTTTTCTCAGTTTTATTTTCTTGTTCAGTTTGACTTGTTACTTCATTCACTTGATCTGGATCTTCACTTCTGGTTGTTATGTGGTATTTTACTCTTTTAATGACACTCAGCCAATGATCTCCTTTTCTTGTCTTCTTTGTTTGCACTGTTTCTTTATCTTTGTCTTCAGAAATCTTTTTATTTTCACTGCTTAGTACTGTTTCGTGTTCTGCAATTACTGTGTTTCTTGTTTGCTCTTTTTCAGGTCTGATTGGTTTCTCTGCAACAGCTCCACTGTGAGTTTCCAATAATGGATCTTGTTCTTGATTTATTTCTTCATGTTCTTGATTTTCATGATCTTTTTCTTCTGTGCTTTTTTCTTGACCTAACTTATTCTGATCAGGGCTTATTGCACTTTGTACTTCTGCAGCCTGACCGGATTCTTCTAAACCTGTCTGTCCCTGCTCAAAGTTTATCAAATCTTCGTCGCTTTGAGCCCAGTTTCCTTTCCCTATCTGATCTTGCTCAGGTTCTCTTATTGTCTCTTCTTCTTGTGCCTGAGCTGCTTCTTCTTCACCTATCTGATCTTCTTCAATTTCTTCCAATTTTGTTTGACTTCTGGTTCTGTGGTAAACTTCAGAAACTTCTACCACCGGTATCCAGTCCTGACTTGTGCTCGGTTGTTCTTCTTCAGCTTCTCTTGAATCTCGAGCCTGAGATTCCTCAGCTGGGCAACCTTCAGCTTCCTCAGTGATTGATGCTGTCTGAGGATTTTCTTCTTCAGGATCTGGTACTCTTTTGGTGTGGCTTACGTGAATCCAATTAGGAAATCCTGCACACTTCACTGCTGTGTTTGTGGTTAGTATGACTTGACAAGGACTGCTCCATCTGGGTGATAGACACGTTTCTCTGGTGTGATTCTTCACTACCACCCAGTCACCAGGATTCAGATCATGTTCTTGTTCAGGCTGCCTGGAAACTGCGTCTTCTCCAACCTGATGAGAGACAGAACGCACTAGGTCAGCCAGTCCTTTACAATAGTCCAGAACCATATCATCAGATATATTCAGTAGTTTGTTTGTGGGAACATGTGTTTGTCTCATTGCTCTTCCCATCATTATTTCGTGTGGGCTCAATCCTGTGTTTCTGTCAGGTATGCTTCTGAGTCCCATTAAAACAAGTGGCAATGCATCTGGCCATTCTAATGATGTTGATGCACACATTTTTCCCAATCTTGACTTTATAGTGCCATTCAATTGTTCAACCACTCCAGAAGCTTCTGGACGATATGCACAGTGCAGTTTCTGTTGGATTTGGAATGCTTCACAGATTAGTTTGATCACTTCACTGTTAAAATGTTTTCCTCTATCTGATTCCAAAGTTACTGGGAAACCAAACCTAGGAATGAGCTCTCGTAGCAATAATTTTGCCACTGTAATGCTATCATTTCTCCTGGTAGGGTAAGCCTCCACCCACTTTGAAAACAGACATACTATGACCAGTACATATTTCAGCCCTCTGCATGGTGGTAACTGTATAAAGTCGAATTGAAGTCTTATAAATGGTCCTTCTGCTTTTCCAATCTTTCCAAACCCAATTATTGTCTTCCTCCCTGGATTGTGCATCTGGCAAGTTAAACACCTTTGGCAAAGACTCTCTGCTACAGCCCTGAACCTAGGATTATACCAGTTTTGTCTGAAGAGCCTAATCATTGCATCTCTCCCTATGTGTGTGTCTCCATGATACATTCTGGCCATTTGTGAGAGTAGACAATCTGGCATGACTGGTCTGCCATCAGCACTGATCCACACTTCATCATCTCGTCTCTGGGAACAACCTACTTTGATCCACAAAATTCTTTTCACTTTCATCCACTTCATTTTGCAGTCTTTTAACATCATTCCATGTTTCAGGCGGCATATACAGCATAAGTTGGCAGCTGATTCCCATTCTTTCCACCCTCTTATTGACTGACAATCTATTTTTGGCACAATGTTGAGCCACCAGATCTGCGTATCTGTTGACGACTACCACCCAGTCATCTCCTGACTGATGTGCGGCACATTTCACCACAGCCAATTCTTTTGGTGATTGTATTGCTTCCAGCAATTCCTTTACAAACTGTCCATTTTTAATGGGGGATCCTGAAGAAGTCATGAAATCCCTCTGCATCCCTAATTGGCCAAAATCATGCACAACCCCATAACCATATTGACTATCGGTGAATATAGTTACTTTTTGATTCCTCCCAATTTTGCAGGCTTTTATCAACGCAATCAATTCAGCTACTTGTGCAGATTTTACTCCTGGTAAATAGGATGCTTCAACTATTCCAGTTAATTCACATACCGCATAGGCAGCAGTTAGTTTACCGTCTTCATGTCTTTGACATGAACCATCAACAAATAGCTCCCTGTCTGGCTTTTTAAGAGGCTGTTCCTCAATATCTGGGCGTGGTTTTGTGCATAATTCTGTAATCTGTAAACAATCATGTTCATCTTCTTCGTCATCTTTAATTCTCTCATGATATGGGTCTGGTAGTAAGGTTGCTGGATTTATTATAGTACACCTTACCATGGTCACATTTTCAGCACCCATTATTATTCTTTCGTATTTAGTCAGCCGACTAGGAGTAAGATGCTGAGTTCGAGTTCTTGTCAACAGAATTACAACCGCATGTGGAACATACACTTTTACAGGATGTCCCATCACAATTGACTCACTTTGTTCAATGCTCAAACAAGTAGCCGCCACTGCTTTTAAGCATCCTGGCAACGCGGCTGCTACTGGGTCCAATGTAGCAGAAAAATACGCTATAGGACGTCTGTCTAACCCGTGTCTTTGAGTTAGGACAGAAAGTGCACAATTTTCTCTTTCCTGACAGAATAATGCAAATTCTCTTTTATAATCAGGCATGCCTAAGGCAGGTGCTGAACATAGAGCATTTCTCAATTTTACAAAAGCTCCTACACTTTCATCATCCCACTCAACAGGATCCTTTGCTTTCTTTTTCGTCATGTTAATTAAAGATTTAGCTAGTAGGGAAAATCCTGGTATCCATTGCCGACAGTAACCTACTATTCCTAGGAACATTCTTACTTGTCTTTGGGTTACAGGCATTTGCATTTTCTTTATTAATTTTACTCTTTCAGAGGTTACTCTTCTTTTTCCCCTCTCAATTTGGTGTCCCAGGTACTTAACAGCTGTTGTACAAAACTGCAACTTTTCAGGTGAGACTTTATGCCCTTCTTCTGCCAAAAGATTTAATAATGCTATGGAATCAACAACACAGTCCTCTCTGGTGTTCGATGCCACCAATAAGTCGTCGATATATTGCACTAGGACTGAGCTTCCTGGCATCACTAGTTTCTCAAGGCACTTTTTCAATATCTGATTGAAAATGGAAGGACTTTCTGTGTACCCCTGAGGAACACGATTCCATACATAGACTTTGTTCTCAAATTTAAATGAAAAAAGATATTGGCTGTCTGGATGCAATGGTATTGAAAAGAACGCTTGACACAAATCAATTACTGTGAACCATCCTGCACTCCACGGAATCTGGTATAGGATTACTGCAGGATTTGGTACTATAGGACAACATGGTTCTACAATCTTATTTATTTTCCTCAGGTCCTGAACAATCCTATATTTTCCACTAGGTTTCTTTAATCCCATTATTGGTGAATTACATGGGCTACTCATTACTTCTTTTAGTATGTTTTGTTCAACCATTCGATCGATTTCTTCAATGACTCCTGCCTTTACTTCTGCACTCATTTTGTACTGTCTGGTATTTGGGAAAATTGCACCTTCCTTTACAGTAATTTTAACTGGGTCTATTTTAGCCATAAGTCCTACTTCTTTTCCTGTGAAATCCCAAACTATGGGGTTTACTGTACCTTTTAATTCTTCTGGCAACTCGTCTTTTGTTATTAATGAAAACATCTCATCTACTTCTGTACCCTGTTTTGCAATCATAATTTTATATACATGGTCTTCATCTGGTGTCTGAACTGCCACACCATCCGGCGTGCAGAAAATTGTACAATTCATCTTGCACAACAAATCCCTACCTAATAAGTTTACTGGACTAGAATCACACACTACAAATTGATGCATTTCTCTGAAATTTCCAATTTTAACTTCCATTGGTTCGGTAAGAGGTGTTCTAATCCTCTGATTAGCTACCCCCACTACTTGGATATTTTCACCAGAGAGAGGAAGGTCTGGAATGTCTGCTGTTCTTACAGTAGACCGGGTAGCACCAGTGTCCAAAAGAAAAGTAATATCATTACCTTTCACATTTCCTTCAACATATGGACCTGACTGGTCTACCGGTAGGGATGCGCCAAGTACGCACTCCTTCTCCCCTCTCCTAGGCACCGTCATGAACTGTATTGACAGAAATCGTCCTGAAAAAGAAACTGTGATGTTATATAATCATTCTTACCACTTCCTCCCTGATATCCGATGTCTGTACCGTGCTTTGCTCTGCTTACATTACCCTGAATAGGTGCAGGTGGCAACTGACTCTGAGGGTTTACACCCTGCTGTGAGTCATTCTGCGTCTGTGGATTTAAATTTTGATTTGGGCCATTATTATTCCGGATCTTTTTACATTCATCCTTCCAATGCCCCAATTTTCCGCATCCATGACAAGGAAATTTCTTTTAGCTTCTTCTCTACTCATTCGTCCTCTAAATTTTCCACCATTCCCAGTATCTCCATTCGTTCCAGAATCTTTTCCTTGATTTTCACTCGGATTTTCCAAATTAATTCCCTGTTTCTCAGCCATTTTCACCTGAGCCCACATCACTTTTTCCTGCAATTTCTTGTGTCTATCCTCAATATCGTCTCCACAATATTTTGCATACTTCAAGATTTCATCAATCGGCTTCCTTGCCAACACAGCATATGCTGTTTAATCATCTGACAAATTTCTGGCTTCAAACCGTAAACAAATCGATACACAAACTGACTCATGTTCTTGTCTCCAATGTCCTCAAATCCACTATACTGTTTAAATACCTGCAATAGACGCTCATAGTATGAATGTACCGATTCATTAGCTTCTTGGGTAGTTCGATCTATTTTCACCCAATCTGTTTCTTTCGGTGGTATTTTCCCTTTCAGGTAAGTTATCACCTGCTGATACTTTTTCATCACATCATTTGACGGGGCACCTGTTTTCGGATCTCTAGGATATTCGTCACTTGGCCAATCCACTGTGATTTTGCAATCTGTCCATAAATCGGCAGGTACCACTATGTCAAACAAACCATCTAAATCTTTCAACAATACCTTTGACACCTTCACAAACCTGTCAACCTGCTTGTACCATTCAATTGGGTTTTTCTCTCAACTTTGGAAAATCATTCGTAAATGACAAAATATCCTGTCTGCTCCATGGGACATGTACGTATCCTCCTCCCGCAACTTCTCGCATTGGATACATTTGGTCTGGTTTCCCTGTCTCTTTCATCACATATTCAGATGCTGTTCTACTTGTTCGTGCTTCTTCCTTTTTCTTGGCCCACCTAGTTCTCCATTTATCCAAGTCTCCCCATTTTTGCAAAACTATCATTAATTCTCTTATTTGTAATTTTCTTCCAGAGGCATTCATATTTTCTAAATCTTTGTCTGAGAATTCTGCTCTATAGGGTTTCTGTAGTACCTTTGATCTCCCTATTTCTATTCCCATCTGTAGTGCTAGATTGGATAATTTTTCATGGAATAACCTTACATTTCTTGTGATACTCCTGCACATGAACAATAATTCTTCATCATCATAGGTATTTAAGCGATCTAGTCCTACATTTCCTGCTATTATTTCTTCTAATTCGACTTTCAATTTATGAATGTCCATTATTTTCGGAGGTGTGCACTGTTTAACTGATTCTTGTGCCCACCTTTCTAAATCTTCAGGGGTGACTATTGTGGCACTTTTTGCTCCTGATGAAGTCACTAGACTTATATCTTTTGAACACCCAGGTGTAGTTCTCTTGGGAGTAATATTGACAGAATCTCGAATGGGTAAATCCATCAATGATATTGTGGATTCGCTGTCACTAAAGTGATCTTCAACCATTACTACTGTTTCAGGGTTTGTAGCGTTTACAGGAGTAGGTGCAAGTATCGGTGGAGGACAGTTTCCCTGAGTACCATATAATGGAACTACTGGACCAATTGTTACAGGTATGGTCAATGAATCAGGATGTACTTTTATCTGTGTTATTTTCTGTATTAATTCTGCTCTGGTCTTCTCTAGGGCTTCTCTTTCTTTGTCATGAAGTATTCTACTAGGGGTGAATTCATGCATTACCTGTGGCACTAATGGAGTTTTTATCGGTGGTGCACTTGGGGTGCATCCACTTGCCCCTTCCTGATATGGTGGGGGTTTCTTAACATTTCCTCCATAAATTCGTCTTCAGAGTCGTCACTTCTCATTAAATGTTTGGTCTTTTCTGTGCATTTACTTCCTAATTTCTCCTCTGCTGTTAACAATGGATATAATCCTTCTGTAATCATTGCTCTTCTCCATTGTTTCATCTGACCGTCCCTAGACTCATGTAGATATCTGGGGAAAAATCCTGGATAACCCCTATTACTCCTAGATCGGTCACGCTCAAATGCCTCGGTTTTCCATTCCTCTAGAGCTTCGTACTGAGTTAATCTAGGTCTGGGTTCTAAGTCATTCATCCTCAATCTCAAGTTCTGCAGAATTCGCCCATTGAACGTGCCATTCTCGGGAAATGCTAGTATTCCATCATTTTTGGTATATTCTATCCAATTCTCCATCCATACACAAGTATGATAACCTCTCTCCATCATTATGAATGAAGCGGGCGTTTTAGCTGGTGGAATAATAATTCCTTCTCTAGTTTTGATCGGTTTGTCCTTTTTAAAATAATTCTTAATCTTTTGTAATAATGACATTTTTCTCTTTTCTCCGTACATCTTGGGTAAGTACCGATGTATAAAATTATATTCTGCAAAGCCTAAATATCCCCTATCCCGACGAGTTCCTGTTAAAGTCGGATCGCGTTTTAACATGCAATCCTTATCCACTAAGAATTTCGCTTCTATATTTTCATCCAATCAAATGTCTGCTATCTTTTATTTCCGAGCCAATCCTTGCGCGGCCTTTTGGTGACGTTTGTCTGTCAACCCCTCCTTTACAATCTGCGCTTTTCTGTCCCTCGCTGTTTCAACCAATCCCAGCGCGGTACCTGTGACGTCAGTACTGCTCCTAACTACTGACCCCTCCTTTACAAGAGTTTCTCCACACCCGCTGATTCAACCAATCCCAGCGCGGCGTTTGGTGACGTCAGCTCCCTCTCCGGCAACTGACCCTCCCTTTACAAAATTTTACGCAAACTTATTTTCTCTTCTATTCTTAATTAATTTTCAGTAACAACATAAAACATTCGCTATCGTGCCAGTTTCTCTAAATTTAGAAAAGATAGTTTTCTCTCACACTTAGTAAAACCTTTCCGTTTACTTACATATACTACGAGTAAAACCCTTCCGTTTACTCTTCACACAAGCTCCAGGAGTACCTGTTACTTCTTCAATGTTACCCTTTCTAGGTGATATAACATCAAATTTTCACCAGCGTACTCTTTTGCTATTACTCACACGCATAGAGTCCCTAACGAGTACTGATAGTCCTGCTTAACTTTTCAGTACTATTTCTGCCTGACAGATAACCTCACTGCAGTATGGCTTCCACTTACCATCCGCTATTCTTTTTACCCGGGGATTCTAGACAACATAAAACAAACTTTGAATACACGGATGTTAGTTCATAATAATAGAATTCTCATTACCCAATTAACAAAGAGTAACCATCCTCTGATTACCACAAAACTGATCCAGCGCGATATTAGCAAAGAGCATTCATACACCAGATACTCACTTGGGCCCATACATTCATACTACGCTAATACTTACGCTGGGTTTTATCAGTTGTTACTCTTTATCAAAATCCCTGCTACCAATTACCTTCTGAATGAAGAGTAATGACTTACCAATGAATCCTTTGCTAATTGGGAAATTTAAAATGAGTGACATTCATTATAGTACATTATCCTGAAATAACCACTGAGTCAGGAAGTTGTTAAAATGTTTATCTATAGATTTAGCAGAGTAAAATACAGAACCACACGGTACTTAATCGCAATACCCAAGATGAAGCATAGAATAATTATTGCTAATTAATGACGGTTCCTCAGGAAAGGAGAGGATAGAGACAGCAGCGCAACTAAAGGTTGCATTATATTTACCTAAGTGCGAGAACCAAACCCTTGGCCAAGGAGTTGGAAAGAATAGGACCCAGGAAGGATGAAGAGCAAAAGACCTCCTCCAGGATCAGGACAGGACCGATGACCTCTCTACAACGACGCCTGCGTCGCTCCCTCTCTGATACTCGACTTCTCCTCGATTCTCCCGTGTCTCCCTTCTAATGGACTCCGCCGCCCCTCCTCAGGACTTCTTCTGGACAGGGATTCGGTCTGCAGTCGGTCAGCTTGGCAGTCTGGAGCTAAGAGCTAACTAATTAGCTAATTCTATATCTATTATACCCTTCTACGCCCATGTACCTCCCCTTAATGTTGCTAAAATATGGGACCACTACTTCTGATTGGACAGGGACAGAGGGTTGATCCTCACACCATATTGATTTGCCTTGTATTTCTGAAGCCTATTGTTTTTAAACTACCGCCCCTTCAATTTAATACATTTGCTGTATTTCCCACCCATCTCATGACAAAATTTACAATTTATTCATATAAAATGTTTCTCTTCGGCAAGAACATCTTGGTATGTAGTGGTGTCGGCCAGCAGGTCATGGCCTTGGGTGATGTCCAAGTTGACTTCATCTTTTTCTATCTGGTCTGCTACTGCAGGGCGCATGTGCGGAATCTTTGACACACGAGCCTTCATTGCACCAAACCCAGGCCCAAGTTTACGAACTGATAAAAAGTCAAAGAAGAAAATATTAAAATCACAAATAAAATGTTTCACTGTATGCCCACCTTTCCTACTCTATTCCCATTTAATTATAATACTGTCCCACATTAGTAGTGTTAAGAAAATGACAATTTAATAATGACATGAGAGCAAGCTGAAGCATGTGAAAACATCAAGCAGCCATTTTAAAGCACACTGCGCAGAAGCAGAAGTTTCCCACCAAGCAAAGAGAGACGTCACAACACGTGATATGGTTGAGACATGCGCAGATAGTTTCCCACGCTTTAGCGGCCATTTTAGATTACGGACAAGCGTTATTCATTAGGTAAACACATAGGCAAGCATCCTTTCTATTTGTGTAGTGTATGCAATGATTAATAGAGACAATACAAGTTTAATAAATTAATACTATGAGGCGGATTGTATACAAGCAAGTTTCGTTTATGAGACCTTGCTCCATCACAAGCCTTTCTCCTACAACGGGGCACCAGACAAGGGTGTCCATTATCGTCACTGCTTTTTGCAGTGGCAATGGAGCCCCTGGCAGCGAACTTGCGAGTGGGGATGGAGGCATTCGGGATCAAGCTGGGGGAGACTAATCATGTCATGTCCATGTATGCAGACGACACCATAGTGTATGTCCGGGACCCGATAGTTGCTTTGCCGACCCTGCTGGGCATCCTGGAGAGGTTTGGCCACATGTCGGGCCTGCGGATTAATCTAGGAAAATCCAAGTTGGTCCCACTGCGCTCTGATGAAGGATTACCGGAGGTGGGGCTCCCATGGGTGTGGACAGCACCCCGATACCTGGGGGTCAGATTAGCGGAGACAGCCGACCAACATTTGGCACTCAACATTGGTAGAGTGTTGGAGGGTCTGAGAGGCTCGGTGCGATTTTGGCAGGAGCTGCCTATGTCACTTATGGGGAGGATAGCTCTGATAAAAATGGTGGTCCTGCCTAGATGCCTGTATGTGATGCAACACTCTTTCTTTAGAATTCCCCAACATTTTTTTAACAACCTGGATAAGCTACTTACGGACTTACTATGGGGACCCAAACGCAAACGAGTCAGTCTAACCACTTTGCAGAGAACGGTGGGCAATGGAGGGTTAGAGGTCCCATGTTTAGAATATTATTACATGGCCTCGCATCTACAACATGCGGTACATTGGCTGGATGGGGACGACAATTGGGAGAAGGCCCTGCTGGCGGGGACTTTCGGAGATAGGGAGTTACCAGAGTTGCTTATGATTGGAACAAGGGTGCCCACGTCCTGCCCATACATTGTTCGCCATGTGGCGGAACTGTGGGAGCTGGTGGTCCGGAGGGTACTGAAAAGAGCCCCATATGCCCCGGACATGCCCTTGTGGGTCGTCCGACCTTTCCAACAGATTTCTGCATCCATGTCGGTGAGGAGGTGGCAGGAAGGAGGGTGTTTGAACATGGGTGACCTCTACGACAACGCACGATACATCACGCGGGAGCACAATGGAAACCTTTGAGTTGGGTCCAGGACAGTTTTTACAATATGAAAAGATAGCGCAAGTGGCAAGGGAATTATGGCCTATGGTTCCGGACGAACCTCCTGTCTCCCAAGTGCTACGGACTCTGATAGTAATGGGTAAGGGCCGCAGAGTGATATCTCATCTTTACCGGGCGATACGGGAAGATAAGGTGGTTGGGGGCGCTACCAATTCAAGCGAAATGGGAAGCGCTGACGGAGGGCCAGATTACAGAAAGGGAATGGACCAAAATCCATGAAGGGGTTAAGCAAGTGAGTGCGAATACAAGGTTCAAATTAATCCAATTTAATTATATACACCAAACGTATCTGACTCCCAAGGTGCTACATAAGATTTACTTGGAACGTTCAGGGCAGTGTCCAAGATGTGGTGAGATGGAGGCTGCGTTTATCCACATGGTCTGGGCTTGTCCTGAGCTGCAGGGATATTGGGCGGGGGTGCTGACTGCGCTACGGGGAGCAAGGGGGTGGAAGATAGCAGGGGAGATCCGGGTGGTGTTGTTGGGTTTACTGCCCCGACCTAAGAATAAGAATCTTAGCAGGAAACCTGTCCTTTTGGGACTGGTCCTCGCAAAACGGCGGATTGCCATTTCGTGGCTGGGCCGCAGGCCACCAACGGTAGCGCAGTGGGTGTGGGACATAAAAGAATGGGCGACTGCTGAAGTGATTCGGATGCAGCAGACTAGACGAGACGAAAAGTTAGAAGAGGATGTACGGGCCTGGAGGGCAATGGTGATAGAGTTGACAGTTGGAGAGTCGAATGGTGAAGATGGAGAGGACGCTGAGGAAGGTGTAACATCTGGTGGTGGGTCGGAGAACGAACAGGAGGCGAAAGGGATGGGACCGCAGGGTCAAGCCGGGCAGTGATTAGACTAGGGACGGGAGGCTAACTGACGGAGTCATATGACTTGGGACCATACAACAGACATGGAGGGGAGGGGGGAGTTTAGTTGGGGGAGGGAGGGGGTTGGTCGATAAAGGGTAGCTGATAAGTTCGGAGACAGAGACCACAGTAGTTATGCGTGGGATTCACAATGTAGAGGCACATGCATAGGAGAAAGGCCTCGGAGATAACAGATGCAGATCTGACTGTAGCTATACTGTAAATAGATTATGGACTATTGTGCATGTTGCCTTGCTGCTCTATAATATGCGAATACTGAATATACCCTGATTGTTTGGAATGTTTATTATAAATGCCAATAAAGATATCAACAAAAAACAAAAAAAAAACATACGAACCTATTAGCACAAAAATGCTAGAAGTCCGAAAGCCACTCTCCGGCTGAGAGAGTAAGCTGGGGCACCCTCAAAAGATAATGAGGAGCAAAGTTAAGAGTCAGGATAAGCAGCCAGCCAATTACGTTAGGAAACAGCAACACAGATTTCTCCTCTGGCAAAGTAAATCTCGCAGAACTCCTCGCAAGCATCTCCCCAATAAACATTTCAGTACTAATAGTTATACCCTAATACACTAAAGATCCAACCCCCCATATACTATCACACGAAAAATTCTTAAATCTCATTGGTTTAGACCAGGGGTGTCTGGTCACTCCACCTTTGGTGTGCCTAACATTTCAACAGTTCATTTGTCTTTCAAAAACCTTCGTCATCAACCTTCGGCAGAGGAAACTCAGATTATCTCTTCCGCGGCTTGCACATTTCTCCATCTCACTACTGGATCAAACTCATAGTACAAGTGTCCACATACTCTGCTCGGCAAGGAAATTCCATTCATAATGTTCATTACTTCCTCCACACAGCCTTGGCCATCATAAGGAATTCACAAAGGACAAAATACATATTTTTGCAGCCGACGTTTTAATAAGCAAATTAAAGCTAAAAAGACTCTTGAGGCCTTCTCTGCAGAACAGTAAAATGTGCTCTAGGAAAAACAAATACGCATGTGATTATCGTTGTCACTTTACAAAACTCCACTATTAATGCTTCTTTGCATTACATTATATACGTTTTCAAACAGTTAGTGAAAAGGAACTTATGACATCTATCATTATTATTTTCTTTGGCTGTTATTTATGCATTATTCATTTACATTTGCGGCCTACTTCAAAAGCACTGAAAACAATAGTTTTTTCCAGCACGCACTTGCGCAGTTTTCATCCTCCCCTTTTTAGTTTTGCACTGTTCATTTTCACACCATTTTGTTAATAATGCACACAATGAGGAGTTTAATCCGAGCAGGTTTTAATTCGCAAAACCCTGCTCCATCAATCTCATAATTTAAGGAGGGATCATTTGTTCAGAAACCATGCAATTTGGAGATTGTTGATGCAAAGTTCTACTTTTCCATTCGACGTGCTTGCAGACTCCTGAGGGACTCCAGGTCCCAGAAATTCTCGCACCAGGCGGCGCTTGCTGTGTAAGCTGGGAGAGGAGCGCCTGACTCATTCTGTGCGCTATACATAATTGTATACACAAAACAACATCAGGTGGTTGTGAGATTTAAACACATCTTTGCTTATGCATGAGGGACATTTCACTCAATAATCATGACCTCAAATTTGTTTTAGTAATGATTGAACAGAAACGTTTTTTAAACTGTCACATTTGGTGCGATAAAAGAAATGACAATCCACATTCAACTCGATGGATATACAGTGAAAAATATTTGAAAAACGTGTGAAATATGGAAAAATAAATCAAATATACATTAGAACGCAAAATGTATACATGAACTAGGCTAAAATTGCATCTTTGCCAATCCAAGATTTTACAAGACCAGAGCATTACATTCACAGAAAGTGCCCTTAGTACTGTAACATATAAAGGGTCCAAAGGTATCTAATATGGGCTTCCAATAGTTTCTTTAGACAAATGAATTTATAAGTCCATATTGATACTGGTTGAACTATGATCCCCTATTGATCCCGGTCTACGAGTTTTGAACCCACACTTTCTTTGGGGGTTCTCTTCAGGACAAGGATTTGGTGAATTCTGCAAGGGTGAAGGAAAAAGACTTTTGAGTTGAGTGATCAGCAAACTCCAATATACTTTCACATGGCGCAATGGTTATGAATTGTACCTTAGGGGGCACGACAAAAGGTTTTTATTCCGACTTATCAGTTGTCAAGGTTATTAGGGATTTGCACTCGTTCACCAAATCAAAGGAGTAGGACAGGCTTTTCTGGATTGCTCATGTTGTTCTGAAAGGAAGGGATGAACTTAAATAAATAAGGTCTTTTAAAATTGGTAGTGAAGCACAGAGTTCGTGGTAAATTACAAAGCTTCTATTACCTGTGAGTCTCTGTAATTTTTATTTGTTTAGAAGTGGATTCTGGAGCCCAGTGTAATTCCTTTCTGTAAAAAAATGAAACGGACCTGTTTCAGTCTTTGCTTTTGCCTGCACGCTTCAAAAACACAATAAATACTCAACAAGCCTTGTGGAAAATGCTTGCCATCAAGATTAGCTGTTAGGGCTTTTTAAAAAAAAAAAAAACGTGAGAAGCATCTTGCTGCCAAACCATTTGTGCTGCATTATATCAAGGTCACTCTTGCTACTATTGTAATTAAGTTACATTCGCCTTCCCCGTGTGAATAAACAGTTTTATCAGAGTGCCTATTCACAGAAAACAAGCTTGCAAGACCAAGGGGCCGATTCCGATCTCGGCCGGTAGGGCTCCGAATCGGATTCGGCTTTACCGGATCCGATTCGGAGCCCTATTTCCCGACCGAATCGTACGTGCGTTCGGGCGAGCTAGTACGATGCGTGCGCTCGCGAAATCTCCGACCGACTCGTACGCAGGACCCGACCGCTCCGACCGACTCACACGGGGACGACTCGCACTGCGCTATGGAGACGTTCCCCGGCCGGGTAAGTACGATGCGCATCGCGACCGCTCCGACCGACTCGCGCAGTCCGGCTCCAAGGAGCTGTCGGAGCCGCACTTTGGGGGTCCGTATCGGACCCCCTGGAAGCATAGGCGTGCGAGTCGCACACAGGGGACCCATGGGTCCCCCTACACGTGCATGTACGGTGCGACCCGCATCGACGCGAACATGCTGTAGGGGCGCCCTTGTTCGCGTCGTGCCCATTGAGTCAATGGGAGCCCGTGTACGCGTCGTACGACTGGCTCCCATTGACTTCAATGGAGTCCGACCGACCGAGTCCGATAGCATACGTGTGCATCGTACTCGTTCGGTCGGACTGCTAGAGTCCGATTCGGTCGGAAATCTCTCCGGGTCCGGCTCGGTCGGAGAGATTTCCGGCCCGAATCGGAATCGGCCCCCAAGTCTTATGGTATTTAAGAATATATGACGTTACAACTCAAACAATTACAACGCATGCCTTTACAACGCGTTTTTTACATCGCAACTACCATTACATCGCATGATTTTACAATGCATGCCATTACAACGCATTTTTAAAAACTACCATTACAACGCATACTACTTCTAGGGTAAGAGTGGGGTAAGTGTTGGATAGTGTAGGGGTAAAAATTACTATTCCCACTCCAGTGAGTGCAACGGTAGTGTAAGTGTTGGATAGTGTAGGGGTAAAAATTACTATTCCCATGTACCCCAAAACCCATACCCACCCTAAAACTAAAAAATCTCCATTACTTACCTTATAATGCGTTGTAATGGCATGCGTTGTAATGGCATGCGTTGTAATGGCATGCGTTGTAATGGCATGCGATGTAAAGGCAGTTGCGTTCTAACAGCTGCGTTGTAATGGTTGTTTCCCGGTATTTAAAGTATGCGCTTTTGGTACATGGCATATTATCGCCGCTGCTAAGACTCCAGGGTTGCCTGGGAGTGCGAAATGCTTAATTCTTTTAAAACATGATGCTACAGATCTTTGTTTTCACTTACACAAAAGCTTGTTAGGGCTCCCTCTGGATCAGATCGTCCTTCTGCCACATGGATAATGGCGTTGTGTTCCTCTGACCTTTCTTTTGTAAATTGGGTGAGTCCCACAGCAACCGGTCCTGCTCGAGGATTCTGGGTGATGTAGTGTATTGTCACTGAACTTCTATAATGGTGCACAATTCATTGTTCTTTTTACTAAAGCGAAGCCTCAGAGTGATGGTTGTTAAACAATCCAACGTTGTTTACGATTATTCGACGCAAAAATGAGATGAGTGATTTTTAAAAGAAAGGATATATAAAAGATAATGTAAAACCTGAAATGGATCACAGGCCACAGCGGTGTCTACCTTGTTTTTAGAATGGAAAAACTTAACATTTTCATTGTTGAAACAACTACAAGAGACCGAGTATGGACGCAGGATTACACAAATGGGTTGGCTACAATCTGTTTGTTTCAGACATCTCATTCAGACCTTTACAGAATTGATTTGATCCGCACACATTCACAGCTAACAATTATTAGTTCCACCAATTAGATTTATTCAAACTTTTCTTTTTATTCTTTGAACTTTATCCTTTTTTCCTTCACTGGTAGCCAACGCATTTCGTCCTATTTAAGGACTTCTTCAGGGCTCATCAATAATCCGTTTCATAACATAAGTGGCCTTTCTCCTCAAAATAAGGGTTGTGTTGGACAATTAGTGATCTCCGTATCTGTATGTTACTTGTATTGGATTAAGATCCTGAACGGGGCTGGTGCTATTGGATGTGTTCCCTTAGGCGGTGTGTGGTCATGGCCGGCCCGTATCTTTTAAAACATGTAGTCTTCCGCGTCTTACACCGTCTCATTCAGACCTCTTGATACCGAATTAAATTTCATAATCAAGTATGCTTCTTTACGCATTAACCTGGTGTCAATATCTCCACCTCTGGGGTATGTTTGGATAGCACTTAACACAGTCCAGTGGAAATCTTTCTCCATGCGCTATATATAAAGCACTGCTCACAATCCCGTTGCGTGGGCCGTGACTGGGCCAAGGGTGGACCCGTCCTGCACCCGTCAGAACGCGGAGGAGGCTGAGCTGGGCCACCCCCCTAACATCTTCTTCCTTTGAGGTCCTCTTTTCCATTGCAGCAAGGGTGAGTCTCAAATGTGTTTGTTCACGCCCTAAATAGAGTACGTACAGGTGCTGCAGCAATGGGCACTCGCAAAGCAACGGAAACTCTGCCAGGGAATAAGAATACAAATTCTCAGCTTGCACCGACTTTCTCTGCTGACAGGGCCCAAGTGAACATAACACTCGAGGACATTGACTCCCTAATTGAAGAAGTTGAAACACTTTTGGGAGGCGACAAAGGGAAAAGCCTGAGCCAAGGTTAAGTGGCAGACAAAGTTGCCCCCATATTTACTAGAAAACGAAGACTAAACCCTTGGGACTTAATGCAACTTCACCAGGTGCTGAGGCTTTGCTACTTGTCGGACGCCTGAATTCTATATCTAAGACGACTGTCGACACTAATTCCACCAGCCACCATCCTACGGCATTGGTTCCTTCACTTTCATGCTCAAATAGATACTTTGTCCTTGCGGCCCCTCAACCATTCATTGGCCTGGACGAGGAATCTGTGAAGATGAGAGAAACGGGGAGCAAAAACAACAGCAACAAACCTCATTATGGGCTGCGGCCTGTACACTCTACTATTACTGACCTTCATACCACTCCGCTGTTGCAAAAGACCCTGTCATCCGCTTCTACCAGGCCACTGGCTGTTGTGGCTGACTCTAGGTATCCAGCTATGGCCTTAGGAGAGCAGATAATAGTGGGACCTTTTTCTTAGAGGTTAACTACAGGAGGCACAACAAGGAGAGAGCAAGTAGCTCAGACCGGAAGCCCAGGTTGTGCCTATACGACAAAGTCCCAAAATTGGTCCCTGGGATGAGAGAGGATGAGGATTCCTTAATAAATAAGTGCATCCATCAGATAAGGTCTGTGCGCACTTGTTATTCTATAGTACGCTTAGACATTATGCACGCTAGAAGACTTCACGGTTCATCAGTCCAAGAGGGGATCCTTGACTATATCGAGATAAGCTTGAAGCATACCCACATGGTTGAAGGGTTAGTGTTAGCCTTGAACTACGTAACAATCTTCCAATTGGCACCTTAATGTGGTTCAAACTTAACCCACCTTCCTCTAACACCTCTCAAATACCTCACTGTCCCACACTGCCTAAACCAAAGGAGGACTTTGGCACTTCTATAGTGGATTGACTGGGAATTAGGGGTCACCTTATACCTGTTGGGGAGTGGAGCACCCAGTCACAAATGAGGCAATACTGTACAAAGCTGATCATAAGTGGTCGGCCCCAATTTGCGTACATCACTCAGTGGTGACCCTGAATTCAAATCAGGAAGCAAACCAAGAACCCAAATATTATTGACATCTTGTCTTGGAATGTGGCAGGTGTAAGATACAAGTTTGGTGACCCCGCATGGGGTACGTTCAATCACCCATTTGATATATGCCTTCTCCAAGAAACCTGGAGTCTTGATCCTGTTTATAGGTCTGGCTATGTTAACTTCTTTGTTCCTACTTCTCACAACAGGAAGGGACGGTCTTCCGGTGGACTTCACTCAATGTCAAACTGTGCCCACTTGCCATTGCCTTCCATGATATTCAAGGATAATTTTCACAGGGGAGGATTCTTGCGTGCTCTGTTTGCACAAGGTATATAACCATGGGGTTAGAGGGTGAGGTGAAACACGTTAAAAATTCATTGCACACAGGGAACAATTCGATACACATGATTCCATAATTATTGCAGGCGATTTCAATATCACTTTTGAGCCTCTTGACAACAGTGGTTTCTCCCTCACAGAGGTAGAAGACGAAGAATGGGGCATCCCCCCCATTAGCTATTGCACCTGTGAAGGGTTGGTCAGTCTCAGAATATCAGTTATTGTCATTTACTTTATCTAATGGTCTGAGGGAGTGTATCAGCCGTACATCATCTGACTTACAAGCATCTCATACTTTCAATCGTCCTGGACAATTCAGTAGGATTGGCTATATATTGATCTCTCTCCCACTTTGTAGTTTTGTAATGGACATGAAGGTGGTCACCAGGAGTGATAGTGACGACAACGCCATTCACTGTTCCCTGAATGGTATAATTAACCATTCGGTGGACTTTCCACTTTCACTCTCCACAGACCTAAATCCATCTAACAATAGATGCAGGATAAAATGGGCCAGAATAGAGGTCCAACCAGACCTTAGGGCTAAAATGAACAGGGCAATGCAAGACGCAGTATCTGGCAAACATAGTTTTGTGCTACCACAGGACAGAAATTCTGCAATCACTTCTATACATGAGAAGTTATTTAATAATGTAGGTAAATGCTTTATGCCGAACCATTTTTATGGCCCAATGGTAGTGAAATCTGGTCGTACATGGTTTAACAAGGACTGCAGTCTAGCAAAAAATGAGCTAGGTCAAGCCCTGGAGTGCTCTAGCACGGATCTCATTGGAGTCAAAAGGAAGCGATACAAACTGGCCCAGATAAAAAGCTCAAAACAACTGGGACACACAGATCTGGGAAGACCTCTATGAGGCAGTAATATCTAAGGATTCCCGGAAGTTTGGGCGGTTGGTGGCAAACGGGGGACAGAGTGCCTCAAACCACCTTGCACATTCTATCCATCCTGAGTCCTGGCACAAACATTTCTCCGATCTCTATGGCCCTCTCCTGGTGATGGCTGTGGATGACTGGGTCCCCTTAAATCTAGGGACATATGTATCCACTCCACCGTTAACCATTGAGGTAAATAAAACCGCTAGAGGAATCAAATGCATTGCCGCGGTTAAAGCTGAAGGGCATGACGGTGTTCCTGGGGATCTCTTTTTATCGGACATAGAGAACTGGGCCCTATACTTAAATAAACTATCCAACGCTATACTGGGGGGGTGGACATCCCGTGCAGATGGAAAGCAGCAGAGATTGCCCCAGTGTATATAAAGGGCCCAAGGGATTCTCCTCTAAATTACGGACCAATAAGTCTCATTGATGTCACCCAGGTCTTCTGTAGGCAGATTTTGAACAATTAGGACCTCTGGATAGAGGAGCACCAAACTTTATTGAACCTGCAAACGGGGTTTAGGAGGCAGATAAATACAATAGACCAGGTCTTTAGGCTCCTGACTATCTAGTGGAAAATGGTTGTCCTCCGGAAGTCACACCTATACTTAGTATTTGACTTGGTTCCCCGACAAAAACTTTGGAAGGTTCTGTAGCAGAATGACGTCCCCACTGACTTGCTGGACATTCTTATGCATCTGCATCATGACACAAATGCCAAGTACGCTGGGGCACTTGGGGTGAGTTAACAAAAAGCATAGGAATACACAACAGCGTACGCCAGGGATGCATCCTTGCTCTAAACACTATTCTCTCTTTTTCTCAATGATTTGGTTGACCAACTTGAGGACTGTGAGAGGGACACCCCAAAGGTTGTGGGTAGGAAGATCCCTCTGCTTCCTTTCACAGATGACACCTTGTTGGTGTCCAAAACTCTGGCTGGCCTACAAATCTTGGTGGAAAGATTTGCGGCCTTTTGCGCCGACCAAGGGCTGGAGATAAATCTCTCAAAAACTAAATTCATGACCATCAACCCTCACAGATCATACAGAGGCTCTATCATGCTTGAAGGAAACACCTTAGACAGGGTCACCATGTTTGATTATCTTGGAATCAAACTAACCAGGAACATGGTATGGCCCCATTAAGTAAAAAAAAAAAGTAGCCTGAATGTAATCCATCAAGTCGGCAATTTGAAGACCATACAAGTCCATAAAAGTTAGGTGCATTTCACCAGCCCTAAATGTTTACAGCTCAAAGGCAGAGGGTAGTGCGCTGTATGGGGCTGAGTTGTGGGGTTTTTTGGGATTGACCCTACTAGGTGTAGCATAAAATAACTTTTTAAGATCTCAGGTAAGTCTACCCAAAAGCACCTGTATTTCCCGTACGCTGGGACATGTGCGTTAAACCGATAACCCATAAGGCCCGGCTAAGACCTCTACTATACTGGTATAGGCTAAGGTACACCCTGGCCCTAGAAGAGTATGACGAAGCCTTCAAGGAAATAGTGGCGTTGGGGGGGAGGGGGGCGGGGGTCAGGTCAGCAACTCAAACCAAGTTTCCCTCATTAGTAAATTTCTTAGCATCAAACCACATACTCTGTTTGAACCCTTTCTCGATTATATACTTACCCCAGATGCCAGACATTTGTATCTTAAATTTCGGCTGAGTACATTACCACTTCAGTCTTTCTGCTCTAAATGGAAATCCAAAGCTGACCCGAGCAATACCTGTCCAGTGTGTCTGCAAGCAGAAGAAACTCGTTTACACCTTACTTTCTTCTGCCCTGGATATGAACGCCAGAGGAAGAGCTGGACTTCCCCGATTTGTAGACAGCTTAGGTGTAGGCAGTGTTTTGTAATGCTTTTATTTTGTTGTATGATTTTATGGGATTTTATATTTATTTGATTTTATCTAATTGTGATATGGAAACTTATTAAATTCTGATCGTTGTTTTTATAACTTGACTGAATACTTTATCACGTTTTATTTTGTTTGTCTGTGTTGTTATGTGTACTCTTGTGGTCTTTGCAAACCGAATAAAGTATTTTGACTGACTGACTTTCCAATCTGTAGTCTATCACACTTGGTGAGTGCAGATAGCACATTCGAGATTGGAAAACTCACACAGATGATCAGTTCTGGCACTTCACATACTCAAACCCCACCTTTTCATGATGGCACTAAAAATATGATCTTGGGACAGGTTCTCTGCCCTGGGTGCCAAACCATATGGTCAAGCTAACCATGATCAGTCTTCATTAGGACCATTCTTGGGTTCTTCTTCCCTGGTTTCTAGTAATTGTATAGACCTCTCTTCACTTCATGTTGTTATTCTATCTTATCTGTTGCTTCTCTTTCTGTTGCTTCAAGTATTTAATTAGGCAGTGGTTACATTCCTATTCTTCTAATTTCACAATCAAACTCCATTTTGTATTAGTCTTCCAGATATGCTCTTTAACTGGCATGATATCTATACCATATTTATGATTATCCTTCATTGAATTAACGATTGCTGCGGTTATATTCTTTGAATAAAAATAAAGTATTGTTTTATTTATAACTATTTCTGGCAAATAATGCCAAGTCAAGATCGCTCGGCTTTACCCCATCCAAAGGGAATATCAGATGTACAATTTTAAGTATTCTTCTATGCAAAGGGGAAGAATTTTTCAAATAATAGGGCCTTTAGAATATAGGATTAGGGATTTGATGGGGCACAGTTTTCCACCTGTTCCTACCTCCCACTGGCTCCCTTTTCTATATTTTAACCATCGTTCATATGCAGTTTTACCTCATTCTTGAACTCCGAATTACATTCCCTCCTTAGTGTAATCTCTATGTCATCTGTCTCTTGGCTGAATCTATAGTCTTATTCCTAAGTGTTCTCTCAGAGGGCCTCCTAATATCGAGACTTTCTAAATCAGCAGTAAAATCTGAGAATATAGTTTATGTTGCTAGAGATGTAATGAGTAGAGTTTCTTTGTAGCTAACTGTAATATTATTCAGATGTTGCATTGGCTTAGGTTAGGCTCTGCATTTTATACTTCCCTTCAGCTTAAAAAAAGGAGTACATGGTTCTCTGACTAGATTGATTTTTTTATTACAACACTATCTCTATTGTTATTATCTACCCGAGTGTTCTCTGTGGTGTAGAAAATGTTTAGGCCACAGGCAAGCCGTGATACACTTATTGGAGTGATATCTACTCTTAAATGAATTTTTTCACTGTCCTTTTCTTGTTATCATTTGTGTTTTTTACACATCTTTTTTGTTGTTGTATTTTTCATACACAAAATGTAACCATGACAGAACCATATTGACCTGTTAGGCACTAAGGAGCTTTAATTAGACAAAGATTCTCTCTCTCCCCCTCCCCCCCACCGCCCCTCAACTCTAGAAGAAGTAGTTATCCCCCCTATCAAATATAACAGCAACAGATCACATTCCACAGCCACACAAGGGAAACATCCTTTACAATGCAGTATTAACCACACCGCCTTTACCGCACATCAGTCGCGGCTGCTAAAGAACTGGGGTAGTGGGGCCACCGCCACTCCTCCGTCCTTTTCTCTTCCTTTTGACTCCCTGAAGGAGAAAGCTCCCAGGCTCCGCTAAACCAATCACGACGCTGCTGTCACAAGCATGACAGCAGCGTTGTGATTGGTCTGAGTGGCCTGTTTGGCCACTCAGGCAGTGCCTGGGAGCCTTGGGACAGTTCTCCACCCAGCTATGCAACAGAACCGGGTAGAGAAATCCTAAGTGCGTAGGACAGTTTGGCCGGCCAAACCGTCATGTGCACTTAGTAGTGCCCATACCACTCCTCCTGTGAACCAGCCCAGCCCCACCCCGCCCCAACCTGGCTCTGTGCAGAAAAATTAAATGATAATAACAATGTGTTATAATTTTATTTTTCCTTGTTGCACTGCTCTGAGAGCAGTGGACGACGCTCCTCATACCTTTACTAAGCATGGTAAATCTAGCTAATGTAAAAGTGTGTGTGTGTTTATATATATATATATATGTATGGATTCAAGGGTTTAGGGGTGCGTAGGAGTATAAGGTGGTGAGGGTATTTTTAGGGTTTAAGGTAAGGGTATTTTTAGGGTTTGGGTGGATAAGGGTATTGGGATGTAAGGGTATTTTTGGGGTTTAGGGGTGCCTAACTGTATTGAGTTGTAAGGGTATTTTTGGGGTTGAGGGGTGACTAAGGGTATTGAGTTGTAAGGGTGTTTTTAGGGTTATGGGGTAGGTAAGGGTATTTGGTTTTAAGGGTATTTTTAGGGTTTACGGATGGGTAGGGGTATAGCTTGGTATGGGTATTTTAGAGTTTAAGGCAAGGTACGGGTATTGGGGGATTATGATATATTTACCGATTAGTGGTGGTTCAGAGAATTGGGTGGTAAGAGGTTTTCTAGGGTTTTGGGGTGAGTAAGGATATTGGGTGGAAGGGGTAGTTTAGGCTTTAGGGGTGGGTGATAAGGGCATTTTAGGGTTTTGGGGTGGGTTGGGACATAGGGTGATAAGGGTAATTAGTAAAGGGGTGTTGGGGTGGGTAGGGGCATAAGGTGGTAAGGGTAATTAGTAAAGGGAGGGTTCCCCCAATAAAAATAAGACTTTTTTTTTTTTTGAATGGGGGTTTAAGGGTCTTTCCCCAAAAAATTTAAAATACATACATACACACACACACCTATATATATATTTTCACTTACCTTATTTATTCTTACCTGCATGGTAAAGGCAGGTGTGTGGCAAATGCATGGGTTGTAAAAAGAATGCGTGGTAAAAGAATGTGTTGTAACATCGTACAGCTCCACACAAAATTGATTGTTGTTACCACCACAATGTTCGTTAACCTTATTTTTTGATGTTTCCTCAGTGGCATTATTGCCTTTTTATTTCATAACTTTATGGGGATCAGTCCCCCTTTTCCTTCTTTTTGTCTTTGCTTTTACACTATTTTCTAGGGTGGAATACAAGTCAATACTGTACAACTGATGAATCAAACAATCAGTGTCTTATAAAGTGTGACTACTCACCCATGAAGGTCTCAAGGAGCTATGGGGGGTGGGGGGGAGGCTGGGTCTGCGGTTCAGTCGAAGAGCCAGGTCTTTAGGTCCTTCCTGAATTGTGGCAGCAGAAAAAAACTGTAAATCCGTATTTGTAAAGCGCGGACTACTCACCCTTACAGGTCTCAAGGCGCTGGGGGCCGTCGTGGAAATTAATTGAGCTATTGCCCAGAGTCACATGGTGCTGAGCTGAGCTGCCGCTGGAGCCGGGGATCGAACCGTGAGCCCTGTGCTCCGAAGTCAGCTGCCCTGGCCGCTGCACCACACCTCTCCACGCAGCGATGGTGATTGTCTGAGGTGCAGAGGCAGGGAGTTCCAGGTCTTCACAGGGAGGTAGGAAAAGGATCTTCCTCCAACCGTGGTCTTGCGGATCCGTGGGATGGTGGCCTGGGCCAGTTGGGTGGTCCGGAGATGTCTGGTGGGAGTGTAGACAGAGAGGGGATGGTTGAGGTATGCAGGTCCGGTGTTGTGGAGGGCTTTGTAGGCATGTGTGAGAAGCTTGAAGGTGATTCTCTTGTTGACTGGTAGCCAGTGAAGGTCTCTCAGGTGGCCGGTAATGTGGTTGCGGCGTGGGATGTTCAGGATGAGTCTGGTGGAGGCATTCTGGACAGTATGTAGTTTTATTTGGAGTTTCTGGGTGGTGCCTGCATAGAGTGCATTGCCGTAGTCTTGTCTGCTGCTGACAAGTGCATGGGTGACCGTTTTCCTGGACTCGGTGGAGATCCACTTGTAGATCTTACGAAGGAGATAGAGTGTGTGGAAGTAGGAGGATGAGATGGCGTTGATTTGGCAGTTTATTGAGAGCGAGGAGTCCAGGATGATGCTGAGGGTTCATGCGTGGTCCGTGGGAGTGGGGGATTCAGAGCGCTGCGGGCCACCAAGAGTCGTCCCAGGGGGAGGAATCCAGGATGAAGACTTCGGTTGTGTATGAGTTAAATTTTGAAGCAGCTGTCCTTCATCCAGGTGGCAACTGCCTTCAACACATCCTGGAAGTTGCTCTTGGCATCTGTGAGGGAGAGAATCAGCTGGATGTCGTCGGCGTAGGAGACGATGTTGAGTCCGTGGCTTCTGACGATGGCTGCAAGCAGGGCCACGTAGATGTTGAAGAGGGTGGAGCTCAGGGAGGATCCCTGAGGCACTCCGAAGCTGTTCACTTTGGGTTCTGATTTGAACAGTGGAAGTCTGACTCCCAGTGTTCGGTCAGTGAGGAAGGAGCAGATCCTTTCTAGAGCTTTGTCACGGATGCCGGCGTCGTGGAGTCTTGTGCAGATGGTGTGGTGGGTAGACAGTGTCGAAAGCAGCCAAGAGGTCCAGGAGGATGAGGACTGCAGTCTCGCCTCATTCAAGGAATGTGCGGATGTCATCTATCGTCTGAGCGGTCTCAGTGCTGTTGTTGCTTCTGAAGCCCAATTTGGAGAAGTCCAGGATGTTGTTCTTTTCAATAAACTCGGACAGTTGGCCGGTGATGGCTTTCTCGATGACTTTGTCTGGGAAGGGGAGCAGAGAGATGGGTCTGTAGTTCTTGAGGTCTGTCTGGTCGGCAGAAGTTTTCTTCAGCAGGGGGTTGATCTCTGCGTGCATCCAGCCTTCCAGGAAAGTTGCGGACTCTATGGAGCAGTTGATGGTGTGGCCGAGTTTGGGTGCGATGGAGGTGCTGAGGGCAGGGATCCTAGGGGCTCCGGAGTGGATGCTCTACATGATCCTGGAGGTGTCGTCGGGGTGAGGGTAGTCCAGTTGATCAAGGTCTGATGGGGGCTGGAGCCATTGGGTGCGGTGGATGCGAGTGGGGTGGGTGGGTCTTGGGTTGCAAAGATGTCGGAGATCTCCTTGATCTTGCAGTGGAAGAAGGTGGTGAGGTTGGCGCAGAGATCTTGGGACGGGGGATGTCTGCTTTCTCTGTGCTGGGTTTGGCGAATTTTTTGACTACGGCGAAGAGTTCCTTGCTATTGTGTGCATTGGCCTTGATATGTTCCTCGATAGCTGCTTTCTTTGTTGTTCTGATGAGGCGGTGGTGTGCGGTGATGGCGGATTTGAAAGCTGCATGGTCTACTGTGATCTTGCTGCTTTTCCTCTTTTCTCGAGCTTTCTGCAGGTTCGGCTGGACTCTTGGAGGGCGGAGAAGATCCAGCTGGCTTTTTTGGAGGGCTGCTTGCCAGAGGGTTTTTTGAGGGGGGCCAAAGTGTTGGCACAGTTGGAGATCCAGCGGTGGAGGTTGCGAGCCTTTGGGCAGTGATGGAAGCCATGGGCTGGAAACAGAAACTCTGAGGTGCATGGGAAGGAGCCCATTGTCATGGTCCCAGCCACTGCACGAGCCTCTATGCACCTATGATTTAGGTATAGACATTTCCCCTTTTTCCTTGTTTCCTTCTCCTTCCCCAAATTGCATGTTTACTCTGGTGTGGGTTGCTGTGTGTTCCTTCCCTGGTGACATGGTGGGAACTATTAGCCTTAACAAAAAGATGACTAAACTCAATAGTCTGCTCGTTAAAAATCCATAAGAATGCTCCAGAATCTTGGTAACAGTGACAAGTGCACCTATTAATCAAGTTCATAAGGAGAAACCATCAAGACTAATTGCTCTGCCCAAGCCCAATCTGAGCGTTCCATGACCTTTGGGGCAGCAGGAGGTGCACCCCAAGACTATTTACTTTGCTCATGTTGAACTTTCCATGACCCTGGCGGCAGCAGCAGGTGCACTTGCCAATCAAACTCACGTGGAGTAACTGCCAAAAATCAACAGGTGTTTTCTAGAAACACACGGTCTGGATCTATTTAAAGACTGCTCCCACCCCGGTTTCCTGCTTGCCCTTTTTGTCCCGCACTCAGCTGCTCCCTTCGCTGAGCCTCCTCTCGCCGTTCCGGTCATCTTCTGTTCTCTGCTTTAGGCTACAGCAGCTCCTCTGCCTTGTCCTGACCCGGCGACCGCTCCAGGATCAGATTCCCTGGAGAAAGAAAAAGACAACAAAGTAACAAGCGGTCATCAGGTATTTTGGAAAAAACAGTTTTCGTTTCTTGTGCTCTGAGCTTAGTAGAGGTTGATTCCAAGTAACAAAATAATTAGATTTTTTGAAGCATGCAATACACTGTCACAACTGGCAGGGCTCTTCCAAGAATAAACCCTTCTAGCCCTAAAACCTTTTGTGCACCCTAGAAGCACAAGTTGGGTTGATGCCGTCTTGACACACGGACTACAATTGAGACACCTAGGCGCAGCGCATGACAAGTGGGTGCAAAGGGATTTTTTGCACTGTATTTGGAACACTACAAGATAATTGTGATGACATCCATCAATGGATTCATTGAGAATCTTTACTCCAACTCCAAGGTGACACAGGCCTTCTGACCGGAAAGACAGAGCACTACTAGATTTCCGTTTGGTGTATGAACTAATGACATACAAATACTGGCCTGCTTTTTCTATGTCCCTAATAACAAGACTAGGCCTCCACAGGGAAGGAGATACCAAAGGGGATGATGGACGGAGCATTTGAGCTAATCAAACACTCACCCCCAGTCAACTGATCTGGGTTTAATCCATCATCATTCTTTAGCTCACTCCACCACCCCAGTTCAGACATGGCCATATGCAAATCAGTCTGACCCTGTGCCTCATGGGAACAGTCCAGCCCGAACTGCCAAGCCATGTCTTCCCTGGACCGGAAACAAGCATCCTGGGACCGGTTTCTGGCTATTCAGCCATCATCAGCCAGGCTAGCTTGAATCCAGTGGCAAAGTGAGCAAGGGACCCACGTCTGGGCATACCCTGCCAACTTGGGGCGAACAAAGCGATACCAAAGGGGATGATGGACGGAGCGTTTGAGCTAATCAAACACTCACCCCCAGTCAACTGATCTGGGTTTAATCCATCATCATTCTTTAGCTCACTCCACCACCCCAGGTGCCATTGGGCACCCTGATAGTAGGTTGTTCTGGTCCCTTGTGTCTAAAACAAACTTTGAGCGCTCACCTCCTTTGGCCAATACAATGGATTGTTTTACATTGTGGTAATTTGCAACTCATTTAAAGTTGCAACAATTGATATATATATATATATATATATATATATATATATATATTCACTGAAAAACCATAGGTTTTAGGGAAAGTTCTAGTTAGTTGGACATTGCACTCGTACAAAACCCGTGAAATTCCCCGTTATAGTTAGCTCAGCTAACTATAACTCGCGCCCTCAATGCACTGCTGATGACGTCACATATTACATCACTCATGACATGGTCAGTGACATCACTGATGACATCACTGATGACATCTCAAATGACATCACTGATGACATCATCCATGTGATAATTTGATGCATCTTCTCACACCCTAATATAACTTTTGATACACCCACTCTAAATTACAGACTGCCTCTCAAAACCATAGACACTCCAACACCAATAACTACATACCCACTCACTGATTCTTAGGTCTACACACACATCCACTCACTCACCCGTACAGTCACTCATACTTACGGTCACTCAGTACAGGACTATCATATGCACTCATACACCTACATAGACACTCACACACCGCCACTCATCCATAGAGGTACTCACACACCTAGTCAGTCATGCAAATAATTAATCACACTGCCATTTACTCACCTATACAGTTATACACACACCAGCTCACTTACTCATACAAATACTAGCACATTCTTACGCTCTTATACAATCACTGATACAAGTACACACTCATCCATACAGCCACTCTCACAATCACACACTCTCACTTATAGCCATTTATATACTCCAACACACATATATACTGCCTTTCACATATGTAGTTACTCACACATGTACCACTGAGATATACATTCACTCACTAACACACCCATACACACACTCACCCACCCATACAGTCCATCACAGATTCACTCTTGAAACCATGCACCCAGTGAATCACCCACTCACACATCTATGCACAGAGTCACACACACCCCACCCACACAAACACTCAGGCACCCATACAGATACTCAGACAACCAATCAATAACCCATATAGACACTCATGTAGCTATTCGCAAACCCATGCAGCCGCTTACACACCAACACACAGACGGTTACAGACATTCACACAGTTTAGTCACTAACCCATGCATTCAGTAAGATACGTTTAATCACTCACTTAGAGTCAGTCACGCACCTACTAAATCATCCATTCAGACACTTATACACCCACTCATTCTTCAATACGCCTTTCCCTATATATATTAAACATATTTAAACTTTACAGAAACACAGTCACTGGATGATGTCATCAGTGATGTCATTTGAGATGTCATCTGTGATGTCATCAGTGATGTCACTGACCATGTCATGAGTGATGTAATATGTGACGTCATCAGCAGTGCATTGCGGGGGCGCGAGTTATAGTTAGCGGAGCTAACTATAACGGGGGAATTTCACGGGTTTTGTACGAGTGCAATGTCCAACTAACTATAACTTTCCCTAAAACCTATGGTTTTTTCAGTGAATTTCTAAGGTTTTTAAATGCTAATTTCTAACTATAACGTGTCTGAAACCTATGGTTTTTTCAGTGAATTTCAAAGGCTTTTAAATGCTAATTTCTAACTATAACGTGCCTGAAACCTATGGTTTTTAAGTGAATTTCAAGGTTTTTAAATGCTAGTTTCTAACTATGCCTACAGAGGTAGGACATGTGAAGAAAGAAGAAAAAACGCACAGAAAGAAGCAAAAGAAATGCAGAAAGAAGCAACAGAAGTCCACAAAGACGAAGAAAAGTGCAGGAAGAAGCAAAAGATGTGCAGAAAGAACCAACAGAGGAGCAGAAAGACGCCTTGTTGCAAAATCCTCCTATGCCCACAACTTTTTCAGACGGGTACTGGTGGTAACTGACTCTGACTAACCAGAGCCAGTGCTATGCTAAAAGACACTTAGAATACAGTGAAAACACCTACATACACTAGGGAACACTATGCGTTGGGGTACCCCTGTGATTAGCATGACCTCCTCTGTAAGTCCCTAGTACATAATAGGGCAGGGGGATTAAACTACCTCTTAAAACGCAGCTACGGGCGCGTTGCACAGTGGTGAAGGGAGGGGGACCTGAGGTGACGTGTGCAAACGCGCTCCGTGGCGCGTTTTAAGTTGCGGGATTAAGTCCCCTTGAATCCTGAGGGTCCCTGGGGCCCAATCTAGCTCACCAGGTACCTACAGTTAGCACCACAGAGCTGAGTTGCAGAGAGGCGTTCCGAGGCCACGCACCTTTTTTCACCTCTCTGCAACGCAACTCTGTTGTGCTTACTGAAGGTACCTGGTGGGCTAGTTACTGAAGGTACCTGGTGGGCTAGTTGGCCCCCAGGGTCCCTCAGGATTCAAGGGAATTAATTCCCCAACTTAAAACGCACCACAGGGCGTGTTTGCGCACATGTCACCTCAGGCCCCGCCCCCTCCCTTCACCACTGAGCAAACGCGCCCCGTGGCGGGTTTTAAGATGAGGATTAGGTCACCTTGAATCCTGGGGGTCCTGGGGCCCAACTAGCCCACCAGGTACTTCCAGTAAGCGCCACAGGCCTGCGTTGCAGAGAGATGGTCAGAGGCCACGCCACTTTTACACCTCTCTGCAACGCAGCTCTGTGGCGCTACTGAGTTACCTGGTGGGCTAGTTGGACCCCAGGGACCCTCAGGATTCAAGGGGATTTAATCCCCGAACTTAAACACGCCACAGGGCATGTTTGCACACATGTCACCTCAGGCCCCGCCCCCTCCCTTCACCACTGTGCAAACGCGCCCCGTGGCGCGTTTTTAGGTTGGGGATTAGCTCCCCTTGAATCCTGAGGGTCCCTGGGGGCAACTAGCCCACCAGCTACCTTCCATTGGCGCCACAGAGCTGCGTTGCAGAGAGGTGTAAAAGGGGCGTGGCCTCAGAACACCTCTCTGCAACGCAGCCCTGGCGCATACTGGAGGTTCCTGGTGGGCTAGTTGGCCCCCAGGACCCCAGTATTCAAGGGGAATTCATCCCCATCTGCAAGCAGCGCCAGGCGCGTTTGCAGAGTGCAGCAAGGAGGGGCGTGGCCTCTGGCACGATGCCGGTCTTTTATTTTATTTTTAAGAAGGGGGGCTGTGTGGCCCCCCTTCTTTTTCTAATTTATTGCCCCTGGGGACCCCATCCCCCAGGGCCTGCCCCCTATTTAAAAAAAAAAGAAATAAATTTGGAAGGGGACGCGTGGCCCCTTCCCGAGGCCTTAATCGGCCCCGGGTACCCTATCCCCGGGGCATGGCCTTTTTGTTTTTTCAAATCTTTTGGAGGGGGCTGCGTTGCCCCCTCATCAGGCCTCTTATGGCCCGGGGACCCCATCCCCGGGGCCGACCTTTGTTTTTTTTTTTATTAAATTTTGGGGAAGGGGGCCGCTTGTAGCCCGGGACCCCATCCCCTGGGGCTGGCCCTCTCTGTTGGGGACCGTGGGGGGTCCCCAATCCCCCCCCACGGTCCCGCCGGCTCCCCGCGTCCCTTGGGAGCCGGCATTGCTTTTCCACATGGGGAGCTGCTAAGATGCAGCTCCCCGTGTGAAAAAGCAATTTGCTTTAATTTTGGAAGAGAGAGCAACCTGCTCTCTCTTCCAAAATTCAAAGCAAGTCTGCTATGACAGGACGGGAGCCGCGAGGCTCCCGCCCTGTCATAGCAAACAACAGTGTCCCGGGGTAGGCACCCCGGGACACTGCAGGAGCCGGCCCTGGGGGTGGCAGTCCCCAGGGCCATCAAGGGCTCCAGGAGGGGGCCGCGCGGCCCCCTCCCAACATGTTCAAAGCCCGGGGAGGTGGTGGTCCCTGGGGCTTCGGGGTCCAAACGGACCCCCACTTTAAAATTCTTAGTGCCCCGGGGAGGTGGCAGTCCCCTGGGCTTGGGGGGGCCTTAGAGGCCCCCCCAACATTATTAATAAACCCCCGCATGCCCCCGGGACTTGGCCCACCCGGGGGCCAAATAACCAC
This sequence comes from Calotriton arnoldi, assembly GCA_963921515.1. Lineage (NCBI taxonomy): Eukaryota > Metazoa > Chordata > Amphibia > Caudata > Salamandridae > Calotriton > Calotriton arnoldi. The sequence continues at coordinate 144,076 of CAWUFW010007937.1, forward strand.
GAAGCGCGGCTTCCGCGCTTTGTTTTTTTTTTTTTCACGGCAGGATCCGCGCATCCTAAGCGCATCCCGCTCGATTTAAAAAAAAAAATGCTTTTGGCCCTGGGGGTCCTTTTGGGACCCCTAAGCAGGCCTAGGGGTCAGGGTGTTTCTACCCTGCCCCCTTTTGCGTTTGCGCACTTGTTTCTTGTGCCTCGGTTCTACAGAGGAACAAGATGGCTGCCAACACTTCCTGGTTTGGAGTGTTGACAGCCAATTAGCTTCACAGCTCGTGATCGGGAGGGTGCGCTCAGGGTGCGCGGACCTCCGCGGCCATAGATATATATGTGTTTTTACTTTTGATTTTCTCATCAACTACTGAACGGATTTACACCATTTAACAAAAGGGTTCTTTCTGAACCAAGAACTACCTCTTTGCCAAATTTGGTGTAATTCCGTTCAGCAGTTCGAACTGTAACCTTGCATAAAGTTTCCTATGGAAAATTGATTTTTGACTTATTTTTGAATTTCTCCGCAACTACTGAACGGATTTACACCATTTAAAAAAAGGTCGCTTTCTGAACCAAGTGCTACCTTTTTCGCCAAATTTGGTGAAATTTCGTTCAGCAGTTCGGGCTGTGTCTAAAATGTCCTACGGGAATTAACATGGAAAAAACACGTTTTGGGACCCCCCCCTTTTTTCTCGGCCCCCGCTTGCCGAATCACCCCTAAACTTTCAAGATAGGAGCAGACCGGAGCGCCCCACGAGTTTTGAAAATTTCGCGAAGATTCGTCAACCGGCGCCAAAGTTATTGGAAATAGAATGTTGTGAATTTCCTATGGAAAATAGGTCCTAACTATAACTATCTACTGGCGACCGCCAGTAGATAATATATATATATATATATATATATATATATATATGTACATAAACACATATATATGGTTAGGTAAATATATACATAGATCGTGTGTATATCAATATATATTGTATCTTTTTTAGGGGATAGATGGTAAATGTTACTCACCCTGTAAACACTGGTTAGTGGCATGTAGTGTTTTAGATTTACATGCTTAGTATAAGTCCGCCATCTAGTGTTGGGCTCGGAAGTGTGTAAGTTGGTTTTCTTCGAAGAAGCCTTTCGAGTCACGAGGTGTAGTGATGACTCCTCTTGCTTGCAATGCGCATGGTCCTCGACTCCATTGTTAGATTGTTTTCCGCTTGGCGGGTGAGGATGGAGTGTAAGGATGATGTATCCTATGGAGATGACCATTCGAAAAAAATGTAATGTATAATGTAGAGAAATGCAACCAACACAGGTGACCGGGGAGGAGGGTGTGCTCATGTGAATCTATAGCACTACATGCCACAAACAGATGCTTAGGGTAAGTAACATTTACCATTTGATGGCATGTGTGACTGTAGATACACATGCCTAGCATAGACTGAAAAGCAGTTCTCCTAAGCTGTGGTTAACCTGTGCTGGGTATATTTGTTTGAAATAATGTGTGTAATATCGCTTGACTGACATTGGGTTTGTTTGTCGTGCCATGACATCTACACAGTAATGTTTTGTAAATGTATGCAGTGTAGTCCAGGTAGCTGCTTTGTCAGCTATTGGTATATTCCTCAGAAATGCCATAGAAGCTCTTGTTTTACGTGTTGAGAGAGCTTTTAGCAGGCAAAATAGGATTTGTTTCTGTTCAGTGTTTAGTTGTCCTTCTAACTGTTCAAAAGCAATACTGTCCTGTCTCGCTTATTCCATTGCAGTTTCCACCTCATTCATGGCTATTGCTGCTTCATTTGAATAATTGGTTGTCCAAGAGGATCATGACTCAATGGTCCTGAACTTTGGCTACTTTGCGAACTTTCTCTAGCTATTTGAGCTGCAATGGTTTCTTCTTGTTCAATCTCATAATTTAAAATTTTTAAATAGCTAGGAAAGACTGAATACTGTTTTCTGTAGCACTGAAAGAATCTTCGTAGTAGTCAGTTTCCAAGTAATTCAGTTTCAGCATACCAAGGCTTAAAGAGTTGCAGACGTACTAAATATAACATTTCTCTCTTGTCCGGAGTTTGCCAACTGAGTTTTCTATGGTTAATTAGATTTGCTTTTGCATGTTTGACCAAATTTCCATCACATCCAACTACTGTGTACTTTTCTTCTTGTATGTTTTCTGTTATATTCCTTTTACATATGCAGTGTTGAAGAACTTCATAGAGGCACATTTTCCAGATGTGGGCTCCTTCTTGGATAGTATGTATCCAACATATTTGTTTTGACAAAATTAGTAATTTCTGGCTCAAACTCTAAGCATTGGATTTCTGGGAAAGACTTCAACACTCTGTCTAGTGTGCTGGCTAGGCCTAGACTTACCCAAACAATTCCACTTGATTTGGAGAACAAACTGGCCAAGCTTGACCGATCCAAACACTCATAGGATCCTATCTCTCTATGGGAAAGCATTTTCAAGCTGAAGCGGTACAATTTCTTGCTGAGACTCTTTTCTGCAGAAATCTCCTCCCACATCTCGTTCATCTCTGACTTCTCTGATTTCGTAATTTATGATGTGACGTAAGGAGCAACAGCAAGCGCGTTGTCTGCAACGAACTGTATATCCATGTTCGCATTCCACATTTTCAGGATGACTGGATAATAGTCATTAATATACTTCAAAGCTTCTGTTCTTCTTAGGTTGTATCTGTATTTTGGTGATTTCTGAGTTAGTGTATGTCTTATTGCTGACAAAAAGCCGTTTACTCTTCCTTGTGAAAAGACAGGTCATGGGAATCCAAAATGACATCTTGTATAAAATTTACCTTTGCATCTGTATTTTCGACGACAATATTTTCCACATCTACGACTTTGAAACCGTAAAACTTGTTGTCTCAAGCTGTTTTCACCACCATCTTTTGGGATGGCACATGTGACATACTGTTTGATGAAAGACAGGACAGACTCCACTATCTGTCCCAAAGTTTGGTACATCCTTTATCCATAACAGCGTGTGTATATGAGGAGCACCTGTTGCTTGGTACTCTTTTCGCTAAAAGAAATCAGTTACTTCTCCAAAAGGAGGATTTGTTTTGGTGCAGATAGAGGACATCATAGCTTGAAACCTGTGGTTAAAATATCTGCAAACATTAGCGTTATCCAAGGAGCAAAGTTCTCCAGCTGTTTTCAATTTGATGTTCTTTATGTTTGAGTTTACTTCTTGCAAGAATTGAAGCAGGTCATCCCATGCATACTCAGCACAACTGAGTGTTAGAATCCAAGTAGGTGCTCCTAGGTTTCTCAACATGCATTAGAGTTCACCATGACGACAATACCAAAACTCATTGGTGCCACGTTGGCATGCCATCAAATTGATTAAGCTGTCTTCCAAGTTTGTATCCCTTCGATGAACTTTGTCAATTTATTTTCTAGCAGAGAGATTTTGTAGATGAAGACCTGTCTTCAATATGTTGTTAACAGCATATGAAAGTCCAGACAATTCACTCTCAAACAGAAGATGAAATATGTAGGGAATGCACTGACGAAATCTTGGATCTTCTGAGTATAATCTTATTGACCGGTATTCAGATGCTGGTATCTGTACAACGCGGTCATCAAATCGTCCATCTTCTCCAGTGGGAAACAGTTGTGGAAAACAGCAAGCTTCTAAACTTTTCTACCATACACTCATGGGAGCTCCTTTTGCTTGCCTCGTTTGAAATAGTTCAATGGCATCACCAATCACTTCTTTGAAATGTAGAGGGTGAATGCTGTAAGTGTTCATAAATCTCTTCTGATCTGGATCGAACCACTTTTTCAATCTGTCCACTTGATGCTAATCTTTCATCCTCTGTGTGTCGCATCTTCAACAACATCTACATTCTTATAATAAACATTATTTTGTACCAGGTATAATGTTGCTTTTTTAACTTTACTAATATCTACTAACTCTTGTCAGATTTTGTATTCTTGGTAGACACACCATTTACTAGAATGACAAGTGGTTCATGAGCCTCTCTGTCTACACCAACAGTTTTAATACTCTGTTTAAATTCTAAAGATAAGTACACAACTCTTCCTTTAAGGCCTTTTTGTAGGTCAGTTGGTGGCAGCTTTCCTGACTCCATACGAACTAAGGAATGGGTGTACGCATTATATTAGAATGGACTCAAATATTTAAAACTGTTAGTTCTTGAGGCATAGATATCAATTCTAAGTTAGGTACTTCTCTAGTTCGCATTTTGTTTTCTTCTAACTTATTGTAGCAGTATGTTATGTTATTGTAGTTTATAAAGCGCGCAGCTACCCCCAACGGGGGTGTCCCTTCCCTGTACCTCTTCAGCTATCGCTTCCTCAACATTCCTAGGAACCATTTCCTCTTTTGCTACAGGAATACCACCCTTCACCTCATAACATTGACCAGTTGTTTCAACTGGATGCACTAATGTGTTCTGTTGGAAGTAGCTTTCTTCGTTAAAGAAAGGCTCAGTGCTAGATGTAGGCTTCCATTCACCTCTAAAGAGTTTACAAAAGTAATTTTTATTCACGTCTTTTTCTCTTCATACTCAACACTGTATTAGCCATTGTTTTCATTCTGTTTAATATTAATATAAGGAGTTATCACTTCAAGGCAAAGGCTTTATCTACTACAGTTTCTACGTGTTGTTTTTGCTTATAAGCTGCTGATCTTCTGTTATACTGCTTTATATTTCTTACAAAATTTTGTATTAACCTATTTCTAAACATTCTTCTTCTTATCTCTTTGTACTGTTTCTGCCTTGCTATTAGATGACTTTTTTTTAGAACGGTTTCCACTTAGAACAAGACTTACTGCTTTTAGTTTCTGGGTTGTTGGTAAAGTTTTTTTGTTGATATCATTTTCCATATCTTTTTCTAACCACTGTTTTAAGAAACTGCTTAGTTCTCTTACCCCCATTTGTTTTTGCAGAACATTCTGTCCATCATCCACTTTTTGTTCTTAGTTTTTTCAAAGCAGAACTGTTTTTTTTTTTTTTGCTTTTCTCCTCTGTTCCTTTCTTGTCATCTTAAATTCTTCTCTTTGAACTCAAGCAGATAACTAAAAACAATATAGAATACAAATTTTACATTCTATAATTAAATCATCTAAAATCTGTCAAGCAGTAAAACTTTTCTGGATGGGTGACTAATTACTATTGGGTTATTTAAGTGATTGTGCCACCGCCTCCATTAGTGCTAGATACATAAGAGTTGTATCTGAGCATGTGATTGAATGTTTAGATCCTTCTGACACTGTCTAAGGGGTGTATTCATCCCTCTCACCATTTGTATGTGCTTATATGAGATTTAAATCAGGGTGAAAGAGTAGATGTATAACTGAACATATGGGCCTGTAAGTGTGCATGTAGCTCATTGAAACTTCTAACTAAATGTGCATGCTTTTATGAAAATAGGAGAGTACCCTATGGCCTAGCTACAGGCTACCTTAGGGGTGAGTTATATGTGGTAGAACAGCAGGTTAAGGCTTGTCAAGGGATTTTAAATGCCAAGTCAGCCTAGCAGTAGAACTGGATGCACAGCCTCAAGTGTACCAGGGCGGAGACATGTTTAAAGGACTGCGTCTCTGGATGGGTGACTTGGTAGTGTCAGTTCTTTAGTTGATATCGAAATAAGTCTCAGCGCCTATGTGGGGGGGGGGGTGTTTCCATATGTAAGTTTGGTGGTACATCACTGGCTCTCTTTGTGACTGTATGGGTTTGTAAATCTATATGTAAGGCGCAGTTTGGATTGTCTCCTGGGTGTTAGTTACTATTGGGTTATTTAACTGAGTATGCTGCAGCCTCCATTAGTGCTAGATACATAAGAGTTGTGTCTGTGTGTGTGAGTGAATGTTTAGATGCTTGTGACACTGTCTGAGGGGGTTTATTGGTGGCTCTACCCTTTTGTATGTGCTTATATGAGATTCAAATCAGGGTAAAAGGCTGGATGTATAACTGAGCATATCGGTCTGTAAGTGTGCATGTTGCTCACTGAAACTTCTAACTACATGTGTTCGCTTTTATGCACATAGGAGTTTACCCTATGGCCTAGTGAAAGGAAGAAGCTTCAAAGGTAAGATGAAAGTCTCTTTATTGAAGCCAGCAGGAACATCGCGGCCACCTCTTCATAAAACAACCGTCACCTCCCAACTCCTACATTCCAGAACCCATCAATCACATTCCACCCGAGACCCAGCACGCGACCGTAACCCAGCACATCTTCCTCCTTTACAATAACAAATAAACATGGATACAGAACTGATCCAGTTAAAATCTACAAAACATATACATAGTTCACAAATGTTGGATAAATGCATATCGAACTCCTAGAACTAAATGGAGATTATTAGAATTAATATAAAACATACTCGAACAACATTTGTTGAATTAATACATAACAAAACATTTAAACTTGGCATAATAGAGTATAAATTAATGCATAATATACTCCTGAAATTTGGATGGCAACCTAGAAATCCTAGAAGAAGGTACACAGGCACTGGTCTCATGGTGCACCTCTGTGTGAACTGCTTGAGACCCATCTTCCCCGGACACATTACCTTGACGTGACCTAGGCACCGTGATTTTACTTTTATTCCACCATCTACCATCCTCAATTTCACTGCACTCTTATTGATTCTCACTACAGTCTTAAGTTCAGAAAATTTAGACTCTCCCTTAGGAAGAATCCTAAGAGATTTTACCCTCACTTGATCACCAACACATACTCTTAGCTCTCTGCTCCTTGGTTGAACATTCTTGTTCTGAGCTTCACCCTCTTACTATCTGCCTCCTTTATTTTTTCTTCGGGCAATTTAAACTCTCCAATCCACCTCCTCAACATTTTGGAAGAGGGAACACGTCCTCTCAACAAAATGAATGGAGAAACCTCAGTGTCAGCTTTGGCAGTAGTGCGCACTGCCCACAGCAGTTTCTTTAGTTCTTGCTTACAATTTAAACCACTGGCTTTTGACAGTTGTACATTCTCCTTGATCACCCTATTGAACCTCTCCACGAGGCCAATGCTCCTAGGGTGATAAAGAGAAGTCCTAGTGTGTTTTATGCCCATAAATTCCATACACTCTTTAAATTGTGTTGAAGTAAATTGACAACCATTGTCAGAAAGTACCTCATCAGGAATCCCTTCCCTTGCAAACAATGATTCATGAAACTCAATGACACAAACAGACGTGGGTGTTTTCACAAACTTGACCTCAGGCCAGCGACTGTAGTGGTCTACAAGAACTATACCATTCTCGGGAACACCACTGACAGACAGAGACATGGGACCAATGATGTCGATGGCAAGTTTGGACCAAGCCTCTGTGGGCACCTCAATCGCTTCTTCTGGGCTGGGCACTGTTACCTGTGACTTATCGCTAACGGCACAGAACATGCAATCCCTCACAAAGTATTCTACCTGCCAGTCCAAACCAGGCCACCAAAATGTTTTCCTGATTCTCCTCTTCATGGCACGCATGACAATGTGACCCTCGTGAGCGAACATAAGAACTTTATTGCGCATGGCCTCAGGGACCACAAGCAAAGAAGTTCGATACAATAATCCATTAACAATGGATAACTTCAAAACGTGTTTGAACTTATTGAGAAAGTTGTCCCTTGAATAGCTTCCAGACCAACCTATGTGCACTAGGCTCATGACTTTCTTAATCTCCTTATCCATCTCATAAGCACTCCTCCACTCCTGATCCAACAAAGCACCATTAGAATTACACACGGTATGGCAGATAATCTCAGAATCAAAATCCCTTTCATCTTCCCCACCACCTGTTTCTTCACAACTGGGTAATCTAGACAGACAATCTGCTAACAGATTCTTCTTGCCAGGAACATATTCAACCTTGAAATTGTGTTCCAAAAGTCTGTATTGCCACTTGGCAATCCTGAGGGTCGCCTTATCACCTCCCTTTGTGGTGAAAAGATGAACTAAAGGCTTGTGATCCACCCTCACTGTAAATTTTGAACCCCATAGGTAATGTTTAAAATGGACAATGCCCCACCAGCAGGCTAATGCCTCACATTCTACAACAGAATACGTTGCTTCTGCTCCTCTCAAACCTCTGGACGCAAAAGCTATCACTTCATCCTTTCCCCCTCTGTGTTGCATAAGCACAGCACCTAAACCTTTCTGACTAGCATCAGCCATGATTATGATATGATCCTTGGTATCAAAAGGTTTTAAAGGAATGGCATGTGCAATCTCTCTTTTAATCGAAACAAATTCTTCTGTACACTCATAATTCCACTTGAACATGGAGTTCTTCTTGAGGAGGTCCCTCATGTGATAAGTTTTCGCAGCACAATTAGGTACGAATCTTGCATAAAACTCAATGAGTCCCATAAAGGATCTCAAATGATCCTTGTCCTCAGGTGTGCTGAAATCTTCTATCGCCTTCACTAAACTGGCTTTGGGCTCCACCCCCTCAGCGGACAATTTGTAGCCTAAGTACTCCACGGTGGTCCTATTCAACTTGCATTTGTCGAGACTCAGAGTGACCCGTTTACTTTCTAGAATAGACAATACAGAGTGCAACCTTTCATTGTGTTGTTCTTGATCGATACCAAACACCAACACATCATCCTGAAAAGACATCACCCCAGACATACCCTTGAACATGCTCTCCACAATTCTCTGAAAAACTGCAGAGGCGGAAGCAAGTCCAAAGGGCATGCATTTAAATTAAAAGAAACCTTCCGGGGTGATGAAGGCCGTGTAATGCCTGGAGTCAGGGTGCAAATCGATCTGGTGATGGGCTGAAGTCATGTCCAGTAAACTGAACCACTTTCCACACTTGAGAGTGGATGTCATTTCGACGATGTTGGGTAAAGGGTGTTGATCTACCCACATGTGCTGGTTTAGATCGCGTAAATCAACATACATGGGAAGAGCCCCATTACCTTTCTTGGCCAGAACAATCGGGAAACCCAATCTGATGACTCGATAGGTTCTGTTACATTGCTGGCACATACTTATTCAATTCTTTCTTCAATTCATCACGTAAAACCAAAGGTACCCTACGAGTTTTGTGCACAACAGCTTCTGCCCCATTGCCAACTTTATTTTGTGTTTAAATCCCTTAAACGGACCTAGTTCCCTTTTGAAAACTCCTGGATAATTTGTCTCCCATGATTCTTCTTTGATAGTTTGAATACAAATAAATTATTTTTTCAATATTACCTGATGGGGATCATTGGGATCCAGTATAACACCCAGATTCCCTTGATCCTGCCACCCCAACAAACTAGCATCCTCCTCAGCCACATATACTACTCCTTGGGATTTACTGTCTTTGAAACATAGATTAGCTTCGAATTCGCCTACTACATCAATAGCTTTCCTTCCATATCCAATAGGTCGTATAACGGAATGTCTCAAAATAAACCCTTGAGTTTGAAACAAATCCTCCCAGACTCTTTCACTTATTAAAATAAATAGAGAACCAGAATCTGCCAGTACTTTGACATCCACCCCATTGATGTTCACTACGCACAAAGGGCGTTTAATTCCGTGCGAGATAGCACTACACGTGCTCATGGTGTGAGACTCCCTAATGGTGTAGATCTGTTCTTCTTCACTTGATGATGACTCTCCTTCTGTACAATGTTCCACTTTGAGTACTTTTCTTGATGGTCCTGCATTGAATGATCTTTTGCCGGTTGATCTGCAAACTTTTGCAAAGTGACCTTTTTTAAAACACTTTGCGCATGTTTAGTCCATGGCGGGACACACTTTGGCGTTACCGAGATGAGATGTGCTGCCACATCGGTAACACTCCCATCGTTTATATGTAGGTTTTGAAATAGATTTCTCATTCCCATTGTTCCTTTCTTGGTGCAGTTTATCTTTTGGTTTCTTGTATTTACTTTTGACAGCTAATACCCCATCACAATGAATTTTTAGATCCGAAATCGCCATTTGTTCTAGATACGACATTGTGCTTTAAATCCTGGTTGCTATTTCCAAAGCTTTTTGCAGAGTCAAATCAGGCTTGGACCGCAAAGCCTCTTGAACTTTTTTACTGCTTGTTTTCTCAACTAATTGATCTCTTATCATTTCTTCTTCAAATGTTTTATATTCGCAAGAAACAGCCAGAATTCGCAGTGCACCAACACAGCTGGATGCTGATTCTCCAGGTAATTGTGCTCTTTTGTAAAATTTGCGTATCTCCAACGTTACATTTTTGCATGCTTTAAATCTTGTATCTAAGGACTTGATGGCTGTAGTATATTCATCCTCTACACCAGCACCTTCACCTTCCACTAACAAGACAACAATCTTAGGAATGTGTTTCAGAATGCTGCGACCTTCTGAACCTAAACAGTGTCTTAGGGTTGCTTATTTCTTTTTGTGAGTAAAAGATTCGCCTTCAAGAGCATCAAGGTATGCTTAGAATCCTTCCTTCCATCTTTCCAAATCTGCTTCTGGAGACGCAGGATTAGGTAGAAATGCTGCAGGTGGCATTATTGTTTGTTGCATGTTTTTAGGATATGGATTAGAACAAAATTCCAAATTTTATTTCAATTCAACACTTTTTAAACCACACAGGTATATGATTTTGAGGTGACTTAACAGAAAATGTTCGTCTTTTCTGTATTATTATTTTTTTTCCTTTCTTTTACTCTCGGTGTGTGGTGAAACTGGTGAGTGTGTCACCGATATTGTTATTTCTTCTTGTATTCCCTTTTGGAAAGTGACACGTTTTTTTAAAAAAAAGAGGTATGTGTGTCACCGTCGTACGAAAATGTTGCACCAGCAGAGAAGAACTGCAGAGGGGCCTAATATAAGCCCAAAGCAAATGGCCACCGGCGTGCATGCTTGTGCGTACATACGCGTAGACCGGCATCCCAGGCACAGGTCAGTCACTGCGTGATGGCCTCCACTGCTTGCAGAAAGGGATCGCAACCAAAGACAAAAGCAGCAATCCTTTTGAATGCGCCCTCACTATGCGCTCTCGCTGTACAGCCGAAGACAGGATTTTACCTTGGAGGCACTCAGCCTGCTTGAAACCGGACGATGACGCGACTGGCTCCGGCTGCCAAGGACATAGAATTGAACGCAACCTGTTTGGGGAGACTGCTCGCACCAGATGGCGGACTCTGGGAGCTCCGCAACAACGCGTGGGAGCTCCTGCTGGCAGTCAACTCATCGCCAGTGAAAGGAAGAAGCTTCAAAGGTAAGATGAAAGTCTCTTTTTTGAAGCCAGCAGGAACATCGCGGCCACCCCTTCATAAAACAACCGTCACCTCCCAACTCCCACATTCCAAAATCCATCAACCACATTCCACCCGAGACCCAGCACATGACCGTAACCTAACACCTAGCTACAGGCTACCTTAGAGGCAACTTATATGTAGTAGAAGAGGGCCTTTTAAACTTGAAAACATGTTGTAAATGTCAAATCTGCGTAGCAGTAACAGTGCACACACATGCTCTGCAGTAGCAGGCCTGAGACATGTTGAAAGGAGATGTGGTCTGCATTGCTGGCTTCTTAGTGTGATTTCCTTAGTACATATTTGAATGATTGTGTTAGTCCCTACTTGGTTCTGTCTTTCCCTATTTAAGGTAGTATGTTAGTATAGGACTGCCTCGCTTACTGACTCTATGGCTCTGTAAACGTGTATGGAGAGAGCTGCATGAATTGGTTACTGGGTGCTACCTTACCGCGTAGGTGCGATACGGACCAAATGGGGAATGTACAGATAGCTTTAAGATCACCCGAGGAATTAGACAGGATTGTGTCCTTGCCCCCCTGCTCTTTTCACTCTACATAAATGGGGTGGATGAATGCCTACAAAAAACTAAAGCTGATGTCCGCATAGTCGGTACTCGTCTTGTCCCCATTTTATTATATGCAGATGATGCAGTCCTTCTATCCAGAACAGCTAATGGGCTGCAGCTCCTGATAGATAACTTTGTTAAATTTATGGATAATAAAGGTATGAAAGTTAATTTGAAGAAAACAGTTACCATGGTAGCTGGAAAAGGGGGAGACACAAATCTTTACAAACTTGGGTATTCAGTTCACTGCATCGGGGTCCTGGGAAAGCCAATTAAATATATCTCAAATGAAATTTTAAGAGTGATAGAATCAATTTCTAGGTTTTCCAGTAAAATAGGCCAAACTGTACAAAAGTAAACCGCTGTACAAAAGTAAATGCCTACCAAGCACTGGCTATGGTGCTGCCCTATGGGGGTTATACAAACTGTGCTAAGCTGCAGACATTAGAAAACCTGTTCTTGGCTCAATTATTGGCCGTCCCGAAATCAAGTTCAAAGTACATAACACATAACGAAGTGGCAGTTCCTTTTTTAGAGGACGACCTATATATCAGGCCCATTATTCTCTGGCACAATATATGGAGTAAAACAGGGACACAGTTTACAAAGGAAATAATTTTAGATTGCCTCAGGCTAGATAAACAACGTTATTGGGTAAATGCACAGTTTGGCAAAGTCTCTTGCATCAAGAATGTTATCATACAAGGTCCACGCAAGTTGTTTACAGTGTCTTCAATTTGTTTAATCTTTACGGACACAACCAGCCAACCCGTGTTTCGTCACAAAAGGGGAAGTATCTTGTGACTTCTTCAGGGCTGTAAGATAAAACGTTGGTATCAGGTGAGATCGCTCCGCCGGTGATAATTCCGACTTGGCTGGTCTGGTAAAGAAAAGAGAAAAACGGAAACGCCCTTGTGGAGGGACGATGTACGAACACAATGCTCCGGAATGCCGGAGAGCCCAGTAGGTATGGTGAAGGTAGAAGGGACTCGTTCATAAGAGTCCACAGTAAATGACAGATGCAACGGTGATCCCACAATGAGCGCCTGTAATCCAGTTAAACGGCGGGTCCGCCGTTGAAAATGAACCCTTAGCATGTACGCTTAGGCGGAGAACAGGCACTGGTTCACCTCTGCTCCGGAAGTGCACCGTGCCAAAAACATAGCAAATATACGAAACGCAAACATAGCAAGGCGCCACACTTCCTGGCATATCCCAAACTCCATCTATTAGACAGCCTCAGGCTAGATGCTTGGAAGAAGATTAAATGGCTGTCCTATTTAGATGCCTGCTTAAGAAAAATGGACCCTGCCATAGGAGTCAATGATACAGTTAAAATCCTTACCTATTTTAAAACAGAGGTCAGGACTATACTTGGGGGACAAAGAGAAAAAGAGAGAGATTTTATTGAATGTAAAAGATCCACGGTAGTTAGATATCTGCTACACTATGTACATGAGGCCCAGCCAAATTATTTGACAATTGTTAAGAACCCTCAGCAAAGATTTTATCTTACCAGACTCCGATTAGGCATACTACACATACAGTTTGCTTTTCCAAAAAGTGGGGCATGGACTAATAATCTCCCAAAATGTCCATGTGATGGCAACTCACGACAAAGCACAATGCACTTTATCTTATTTTGCAGCTTTTATAAGGACCTTAGAAAATGTTTTTAGCCCCGCTTTTTAAAACTGGTAAATATATCTATTATCAGGATGCTTTTAATTATTTATGTGCCTTGGAAAATAGCGATATCTGTTCATCTGTTATATCATTTATTACAATGGCCATAGAAAGAAGGAAATAACTAGCATACCTTGAGGCCCTAACCTATGAGACATCAGAGTAAATTTTTATTTTTTCTTTCTAGTCTGATTGTATAATACGAATTTTACCAACCACATTGACTAAAAACTGGGCGGGGTCTGAAGCCATGCGATTAGTAATGACCCTTAGACCGTACATAGGCCTTTGCCGGTTCCTAAGAGATGATTTTATGCTGTCAAATCACAATTGTTATGGGGAATCTGTTTGGGCAAGGCGTACCTGTATGTGAATGTAAATCATGGATTGTTTTTTAATTTATCTTTTGATTATAATGTTTTTATTGTGTACTTTTATGGTTTTATGCTTATAAACCGAATAAAGTTTTTGAACTGAACTGGTTACTGGGTGTATTACAGAGCATAGGGGTCTACAAGTCTGCATGCAACTGTCTCCATTACGCCTAGTTACATAACAGCTTTGTGTGTCTGGGAGTGAAGGTTGTAGTGCCTTCGTGAATGTGTGTCTTGATCTGTAAGTGCCTCTATCTTTTTACAGATAGGTATGCGAGTTGCAGAATAGGTGTAAGACTCCATGTAATACTGGGCGTATGAGCCTGTAAGTGCAAAAGAAAGACACAAACTTGAAAGGATATCTCTCGTTTTTAGCACATATCTCATTGCCTATGGACTACTTACAGTTTACCTTACGGGTGGCATATGTGTAGTACAAGAGTTTTTTTAGTCTTGATTACATGCTGTAAATGTGAAGTCTGCCTACCATTAAACCTGCACACACAGGTTCTCCAGTAGCAGGCCTGAGACATGTTGAAAGGGCAACTGGTCTTCATGGCTAAGTTCTTAGTGTCAGTTCCTCAGTACATATCTGAATGAATGTGTCAGTCCCTACTCGTGTCTTTCTTTGCATATTTAAGGAACTATGTTAGTATCTGAGTGCCCCTCTTACCTACCCTATAGGTCTGTAAATGTGTATGGACAGTGCTGCATAGATTGGGTACTGGGTGTAATACAGCACACTGGGGTATGCAAGGCTGTGTGCAACTGCCTCCATTAGGCCTAGTTACATAAGAGCTCTCTGTGACTAAGAGTGAATGTTGTAGTGCCTCCATGAATGTCTGTCTTGCTCTGTAAGTGCCTGTATCCTTTTCCAGATAGGTATGTGACTTGCAGAATACGTGAACAACACTGAAACTTGAAAGTATATGTCTTATGTTTTAGCACATATCTCATTGACTATGGCATACTTACAGCCTACCTTAAGGGTGACATATGTAGTAGAAAAGGGCTTTTTAGACTTCAAAACATGTTGCAAAATATCAACTTTGCCTAGCACCAACACTGTACACCCAGGCTGTCCAGTAGCAGGCCCTAGATATGTTGAAAGGTCAAGTGGTCTGCACGGCTGACATATTAGTGTCAGTTCCTCAGCAGATGTCTGAATGAGTCCATCAGTCCTTGTTTGGGTGTGTCTTTTCATGTTTAAGGCAGTATACTGGTATAAGAGTGCCTCTCTCACTCACTCTATGGATCTCTAAATCTATATGGAAGTAGTTGCATGTATTGGTTACTGCGTGTGTTAGAGAGCATTGGGCATGTATCTGTGTGTGCAACTGCCTCCATTAGGCCTCATCACATAAGATCTTTGTGTGTCTGGGAATGGATACTAAACAGCCTCTGTCCATGTCTGACTGGTTGTGTAAAATATCCTTTTCTAGATAGCTATGTGAATTGCAGTACAGTTCTCAGACTGGATGTATAACTAGACATATGGGTCTAGGTGCACATGTGAGTCACTTGAAACTATATGTCTTATGTTTCAAGGACATACCTCACTGCCTACAGTCTATCTTATGGGTAGCTTTTATATAGTAGAACAGGACGTTATAGACTTGCAAACATGTTTTAAATATCAAGTCTGCCTAGCAGAAATACTGCACACACCTACAGTCCAATAGGAGGCCCAAGACATGTTGAAAGAGCAAGTGCTCTGCATGACTGACTTGTTAGTGTCAGTTCCTCAGTATATATATGAATGAGTGTAGCAGTCCCTACATGGGTGTGTCGTTACATATTTAAGGGAGTATGTTGGTATATAACTATCTTCAAATTAGACTTTTTCTTATTGCTGGGCCAACTCCCCTTGTGCAGCGTAAGACCCCGTACCAAAGTTGGGATCTACATACTATGTTCAAAAGGGCTTTCCCAGGCTTGGGACACAACAGGCTAAGGCTTTTAAAGTTTAAATGATGTGTACACTCAGAATCATATGTTTAAGCTGTCTGGCCTGGATATGGAGAACTATGTATAATGTTGTTTCTTTCTACTGCTTACATTTTCAGATTGCTTGCTAACTCAAAGCCTTTGCTTGCTAACTCAAAGCCTTCTCCCACTATAAACCTAAAGCCCTGCATGAAGAACTAACCTTGACTTACTCCTGCTTCTTTCGGGTCCTTTCTTTCTTCACAGTAACCCTCTTCTTACCTTTTACCCTCTGCTTACCTACTATTTCTGAGAACAGCCTCCTTTCTGTCTGATGCCTACCTGTCTCCCTCATTCCTTCTTATTGCAATTCAGTATTTGGCTGATACCCCCATTTCATAGATCATAACCTCTTCTCTTTAAAAACCTATCACTGTAATCTGACATTACCTAATCTCTGCCAGCCCATCTATCTCACCAACTAGTCACCTGAAACCACATAGCCCCCACTAATGATCATAATTACCTGGTATTCATTTATCACAAAGTAACTGAGTAAATTGCATGCAATTCTTTTTGAGAGCACATGAGTAATCACAACAACCAACAATAACCACTACATTAAAAACTAACCTTGGATTTCGGAGTAGCTTGCTACTTGCCATAAAACGCTTCAACGCCTCGCCAGGGATAGTAAGTGCTAAATAAATCCAATTACAACCGATGAGAAGTTGGGAGCTAGCTCCAGATCTGAATAGAAAGATACGTAAAGAAAAGAACCGACTACAGCATGCTTGGGTGGCACCTAAATCTGCCTCTAGTCATTACCTCCGGGACAGAGTAGATGAAGAGCTGCACAACTCCACCTACTGGCATGCATGGGCTATGTTGAAAAATCTTCCTGATCCATTCTGCTGCCTGGGTATATTCTAAAGGTGAGGAATCTGTAGTTGGAAGTATCCATTAGAAATCCTCAAACAGATGATAACCAAAACTTTCTTTGGCTAGCGGAAACTCTAATTCAGTCCTTCAGACAATAATGGTGCAAGTAGGTAATTTGATTACACCATTTACAAATCCTCGACCACCATCACCTCAACAGATACCTAGTGCTTTGGCTTGCGTCCACTATAGTACGGAGTGACTCATCAGAAAAGTAATTTCCAACAAACACAATCTTCTTAAGAATCAAGGTGGAATAGAAATCTCTGTGCTAAATCATTTTGGGTCAGTATGAAGCCACCAGGATCGCTGTTGTCTAAAACTTCCTGAATCTGTTCAAGTCCACTTTAGTAATTAGAACAACATAGATATAAACCAGATGACAATTCCAGGGAACCAGCACCATATATCCTTCTTCTAAGCTTAACAGAGCAACACACTATTTATTTTGTTTTGTGATGAATTCCACAGAGGTCCAACAATGGATAGCTCACATTTTGAAAAGTTTTGACTACAACTGAAAGAAGTCAACAAAAATATTAAGACATCTGAGAGCTTGGACATTGTACTTCCCTGCAGGTCAATAGCCTGAACTTGTTGCTCTCGGGGAATTACTCACTGCAATGGCAAATGTCTCAAATTTAGTACATTCAAGTGAAGCATACCAACGTCAATTTTCCCTCCTCCCCTTGCAGGTCTGATCACCTTCTATACTAGACTGTAGGTCTGGTAAGAGGACCCATGTGCAAGAGGAAAAGGTGGAGGGGAGAGAAACTCATTGCAGCATGTGGTTGGTTTGAAGATCCGGACTAGAATTACAGGACCAATGGTTTAGCACAGCTTCGTGAAGAGTAGTTGATGGACAGTGACTTCCCCTGTGCGCAGTACAGGTGAACTGTGACTACCCCCAATGCAAACCAGGAATCCTGCCCCTGAACAGAAGGGAAATAAGAGGACACTGCAGCACTGATATGGAGAAGTCTACAAGAAGAGAAACTGAGCTAGCAGTACAAATAAGTAACGAAGTTTAAGAGGGTGAGGGACCATGAGAACCAAGGAGGAGAAAACAAATGTGTTTGAAAGAAAGGCTGCGTGTGAAATGAAGCTTAATTGAGAGAGTCATAAAAACTGCTATTGCCGGATGTCAGCATATCCACATGATAGTTCTTTATACTACTCTGCTTCTATCAACCTGGACGGGCTACCAGCTATGCTCAACCCTTGAGTGCTGATGAAAAGTTACTTACCTTCGGTAATTACCAAGTGGTCGGAATGCATTGCATCCACTTCCTCACACAATTTGGGAAGTCTGTGCAGGACGGTAGCTGGGGTATGGCTGACGTTGTTAAAAGCCCCTCCCATTACCACAAAAGGCAGATGGGAGGTGGATGGGGCAGGTGTGACAGAGGTCCAAGGACCTGGCTGTAGCCCATGAGTCTGCCTTCTCTCCAAAGAGACGAGCCCGAAGGGCATGTCCATGAGGTTGGCCTGGACATCCCCTGAAAAGCCAGATGTCGTCAGTCAGGTGTGGCGCCTCAAGGCACAGTCGACGAAACAGCTCTGCCCAGCGAGTCAGTAGTATTCAGACCACTTCTGATGGTGAACTTTGCTGCATCCCTTCCATCTCTCACTGCTTGGGCGAGCACAGTCCGGGCCTCCTCCGGGACCTGTGGCAGCACTTGTGCAACCTTTTCACAGAAGGTAATTGAGAAACGGCCCAAAAAGCATGCAGTGTTCACCAACTGCAATGCTAGGCTGGCGGAAGAAAACATCTTCTTCCCAAGTGCATCCAGCCTTTTGGATTCCCTGTCCAGGGGAGCAGAAGGGAAAGTGCCATGGAATGTTGAGGCTTGGACCACCAAGCTCTCAGGGGTAGGATGTTGGCTGAGGAAACCTAGATCACCCAGGGCGATGGTGCCGTGCTATTGTCCTGTTCACAGGAGCCCCTGTGCTAGGCTTGGACCATGTGCCTAGAAGGACATCTGTCAGTGCATCATTAAAGGGCAAAAGGGGTTCAGATGAAGAAGCCCCAGGCTGAAGCACTTAGGTCAAGAGATTAGTCTTGACTTGCACTGAGGGTAGCTCAAGGCCAAGTTAGTCTTGACCTGCACCGAGGGCAGCTCCAGGCAAAGGGCCTCTTCTGCCTTCTTGACCACCACAGCATACGAAGCTCTCTCCTCCGTAGCCACAGTAGGAACTTGCATCTCGCCCCTGCGGGAACCACAGGTGAGAATTACAAAATGCAAAGCCCATGTTTACTTTCCACCTGGGCGAGATGGAAGAACACCTGATAACCTTGGCAGATTTAGCCCATATGATAGGGAATCTGCAAAAGGAATCTCAAGCCCTTACACTTAGGGTAGACACTTTACAGCAATGCTCTATTCCTGCTAGAGCAGCGGGGGGTCAATAAGGGGGCGACTGGTAATTTGTTCTGCCGTGATCCTTCCTCTTCTAGTACCAGTCATCCTGTGTTTCATGTAACCACTCCTTCCGCTATACTTTTAGCTCCTCCTGAACGGTTTATGGGAGATCTGTCTAAATTTGCTACATTCATTAACCAGTGTCAATTACATTTCATGTAAAAGGCTTCATGCTTTGCTCGTGGGGGGAACATGGCGGCGGGTTAGACCTGCTGCGAGCTCTCTCCCCGCTCCTCCAGAATACTGCTGTTCAATGTCCCTGAGCCTTTCAATCGACTACCGGAGAAAAGCGCCTTCTTACCTGATTGCCGTCTGCTGGGTTTTTTTGGCGTTTCTTTCCGCTGTTCCTTCGTCTCCTGTTCTCTGTGGGGACGGATCTGATTCCCTGGTCCTGCCGGTCTGGATAGCCTCTTGTGCCGACGCTATGCTGGGTGAGACACTTCCCTCCCGCCTGCTGTCTGCCGTTTGATATTGGTCGCGGGACTGCGGGGCTGCTAGTCTGTGGGTGCTTTTGGAGGGGGCCCGTTGTTTGGGGGCATTGCTGGCTGGCGCGGCGGGTTTGCGGTGGTGTGGAAGACTGGCCCGGGGTGTGCATGAGCCGGCCCCATGCTCTGTCGGGGGTCGGCTGTTTCAAGTTGCAGGCAGCGTCGCCCTTGAAAGACGGGCGGCTGCAAGCATCTCCTTCCGGGGCATGCCGGGCAGAGCTAGTTGCTGCCGGGTGCCCCATTGTGCTGTCTCGACGGTGGATGGACTTGAGGGAAGTGATACTGGGCCTAGAGGAATACTGGTGTGCTCGTTAATCCGTAAACCTGCTGGCGGCATTAACACTGTCGGTACATCTTCAGTAATAATTTCCACAGTCTCTCCTTCCACTTTGCACATGAGCCCCAGACGCTCTAAAGGAGCGCTTGGCAGTGGCCTCCTTACGTCACGACAGACCCCTCGGAAGAGAGGGGTTGAGAAAGATAAACAAGAGAGTCCGGGGGTCCCTCATAGCTTACCCTTAAAGAAGGCCACTTCTGACACTAATATTGATGCCACGGGCCCACCGCCTCAGACTGTGGACATTAGTAGTATAGTAGACGCGAAGGGGGGGAGGCCCCCAGCAGGTACGCCCTGAGAAATAAAATCTTTTGCTCCTCAAAATCTATAGGTAATTCTATTACTGCTCCCCCGGCTCCTGGCTTTGGCAGAATTGTCTCAAAAACATCTGGCAGGAAGGCAGGGGGTAAGATCCCTCCTAACCTCGAAAATCTCCACTTACCTCCTCCAACTCCATCGGCACGGCAGCGAAAGGAACTGTCCCAATTGAAAATAACCCCGTCTCTTAGATCTTACGATCCGAAAACTCAGCAAGTAGGTGAAACCCGGTTGGAAATGGCGGAGTCATTTCAAGCTGTGAGCCCCCCTGACAAAACCCCGGAAGCAACAATGGACCCTAAAGGTGATCATTTCTCGGTTGCTCAGGCAGACCAATTGAATCTTCCAATTTTAAATAGGTATCAAGTGTTAGGGTACTGCGATAGTGACCCCGCCAGTCTCCCCAAGGAGTTTGTCCAGTACCCCGTGCGTTCAACTCGAGACCCCTCTGAAAACTAATAGTTCCAATCAATCGGAGCTGATGAAGATGTTAGAGGGATTATCCTCGGAGATTAGGAGCAAGTTCGCCATCTCAGAAAAGAATCAGGCAAAAATTCAAGACACACGCGAAGCTCTAGAAGTGAAAATATCTGCAATCACGGAGAGAATTTGTCTGATGGAGGCCTCTGTTGAGGTTCTGAATAAGGAAGTAGAGGCCAATTGAGCTGATATTCAAACATTAAAAGGTGGCGAAAAATCTATTCTGGACAAAATTGAATCTCTTGAGAACAACTGCAGACGGAACAACATTAAAGTTCTTAATGTCCCAGAGGGTTTGGAGGGTGATAACATTAAAAGTTTCCTTATAGGCCTTTTAAAAGGGTACATCCTGTCCATTGACTCCTTAGATCTTGAGGCCGATATTCAGAGAATCCACAGAGACCCGTTCTCAAAAATCCAAATAGGAAAACTCCTAGGAGAATCCTAGTTAACTTTAAAACCTTCCAATTAAAAGTTTGTGTACTATCCGCTGCACTTAAAGCCGGCTGTTTCACCAAAGGAGACTGGTCGTTCCGGATTAAATCAGACCTCTCCAGAATCAGACAGGATAGACAATAGGAACTGGGGAAGTTTATTCCAACATTTAGATCCCTAGGTGCAACAGCCCAACTGAGGTTCCCCTCTCTTTTGAAAGTAATGTGGAAGAATAAAATGTTTAACTTTAGAGACCCTAAGGAGGTAGGGGTCTTTATAGATCAAATTAAGGCTCAGGGATAATTCTATGTTCTCTTTAAGTTTTTTCCGGAGGAGGGTGGGAGCTCCACTGGGTGGTTTATCGTCAGACCCAGGGCATTATTAGGGAGGGTTCCCTTGGGAGGGGGCAGGCACAGTTGGAGAAAGTTATTTTTTGTTTTCACAGGGTGGGGAGCATATTAGGGAAAAAAGAAAAAAAAAGTCCTCATTTGCTTAACCTAAAGGATATTATAAATAAAAATGGAGTGGTCCTTGAGCAGGTAAACTGCCGGCTGCCTGTAACATCTGTAATAACAGTAATGGTGAGTCGGATAAAACATTAATCCCTCCTTTAACATCAATTAAAATTTTAACGTGGAATGTTAATGGACTTAGGGTGTTGAGCAGACAGAGGAGAATCTTCCAATATCTGAGCCAATCGAAGTATGATATTATCATCCTCCAAGAAACTCATTTAACCTTTGACGAATGGGAGACTATCCGTTCTAAGCAGAGAAGGATTGAATGTTCCATTCACACATCCCAAACATGTTATACCAAAGGAGTGGCGTTGATTATCAAGCACTCGGCTAAAGCAACACATGGGGATGTTAAGACAGACACCAAGGGGCGATGGATCATTGGTGACGTCAAAATTCAAAATGAATGGTTTACCCTTGTAGGGTATTATGGTCAGAATATAGATGACGATGGACCTTTAAATGTTATCGACAGTCATCTGATTCAATCCAAATTTCCTATCATCATGGGGGGTGATTTTAATATTCTTTGAAATCCCGCTCTTGATAGGTCTGGGGAGGGTAGTGTCCACAAAGATGGTTTCTTTTATTAAAGTCCTGTTGAAGGACTTAGGCCTGATAGATATCTGGAGGAAGAAACACAAGGGTTTGGGCGGCCCCACGGACTTTACAGTCCATAATAAAAAACACAGGCACTTTTCCAGTATTGATTTCTTCCTGGTAGATTCCAGACTGTTGAAGTGTATAGCCTCTGTAACGCATGTCCTGGAGCACCTCTCTGACCACTCTGCTGTAGCCCTAGAGCTACAAATACTGGGAGTTGTGTCAACTAAAAGGTGGACTTTTGTTAGAACCTTACTCCTAGACCCCCTAATAATTTTGCAGTTGAAGAAAGAAACACTATCTTTTTTTTAAACTAACAAAGATTCAGCCTCATTGGAGGTAATATGGGATGCCTATAAGGCATTTATTAGAGGTAGTGTAATAAGTTTGGCAGCCAAGAAACATAAGGAGGGCAGATTGACGATTCAGAAATTGGAAGATGATATTTCCAGGGCAAGGAATAAAAGTAAATCTCACCAAGATATGCAATTACGTAGGGAGGAAAGTAGAGAGGTTATAGCTAAGAGACGGGTGCTAATAGCTCACTTGGATGACATTACCAGGAAAAAATGGGAAGCTAGCAACTTAGCTAATTATGAATTTGGTGAGGGATGCGAGAAGCTCCTTGCCTGGAAGTCCCGGATAAACCAGACTAGGAACATAATTAAAGAGGTAACTATTGTAGACTCAGGCGAGATTTCCTCGGACAACTCCAAAATAGGACAGGCTTTTGAAGTTTTTTTTCAGGATTTATATACTGAGGACCTAGTGGTCTGGGAGTCTCAAATTAAAAAATATATTGAGGGTATACCCCTACCATCCCTCGCAGAAGATCAAACTACTCTGCTGAATCGGAATATTTCTCTGGCAGAGCTGAAGACTGTGATGAAACATCTAAAAAGAGGTAGCGCAGCAGGGACAGATGGTATTCCTAATGAATTCTATGTGGCTTTGATTGAGGAGATAGCTCCTGTCCTTGTGGTCCTGTTTGATAAGATCTTCGTAGATAATACCCCAATCCCTAGGTACTGGGATGAGGTTGCCGTCTCCTTGATTTTAAAGCCAAATAAAGACGCAAGAAAATGCGAGTCATATAGGCCTATCTTACTGCTAAATTGCGACTATAAAATCTTTGCGCAAATTCTAGCAGGGAGGTTGAACCCTGTAATGAGTTCTTTGATTCATCCGGATCAGAAGGGGTTCATTAGGGGCCGTCAACTTCATGATTTAACGCATGATTTGATTGGTGCGATTGACATAGCCTCCTCCAATAGTCTACCCCTCACAATTTTTGCATTTGATGCAGCCAAGGCATTTGATAGGGTGAGTTTGCATTTTTTAAGCTATATGACCCGAACTTTTGGGTTGGGGGATCATTTTGTTAGAACTATCAGTAATATCTATAAAACCCCCACCGCTAGACTTATTGTTAATAGTAACTTGTCTAAATCGATTACGTTGGAGCGGGGGAAAAGACAGGGGTGTCCCCTCTCCTCTTTACTTTTCGATCTATATATAGAACCTTTGGTTTGTAGTATTAGGGCTAGTCATAGCTTTGCCTCATTTGAATGGGAGGGATGGGAAAAAAAGTTGCGTTATACGTGGATGATTTGATGATTTTCTGTAGGGACTCCCCCGCTATCCTGCCTAGCCTGGAGAAAATCTTGATGAGTTTTGGGAGGGTATCAGGATATTTAATTAATGCCCAAAAAACAGATATTATGTCATGGAATGCACAACCAAGTAACGTGACAGTTAAACAGCCAATTCGATATATAGGCATACAAATTACACAAAATATTACTAATCTTGCCCAAGTAAATCTCGACTTAAAAAGGAAAGAGGCGGCTGCATTATTAAGATCTTGGAACGGTCTTCCACTATCTATTCTGGGCGGTTCTAACTTGATCAAAATGTCAATCCTGCCGAAATTTACCATTATTTTTGATACGATCCCTTTATTTTTTGATCACTCTTCCCTGAAAGATTTGCATGGGATTATAAATAGTTTTCTTTGGTCCAACAAGGGGGTGAGGATTGCATGGAGGAAGTTGCGATGTGCAAAGCTAGAGGGGGGTATTGCCAGTCCCGACTTTCGTTTCTACTGTTATGCCTTTCAATTAAGAACGTAAGGTCCCTCTTGTTTGACTCCTCTTGTTTCCCTCCGCTGCTTCAAGCGATGTCCAAAAATACTCCTCAGGGCGGTGATGGCTGTTTAAGTTTGGGCACCCAAAATACTTTAAAAAAAAATCAAACTTAAGGTTTTAAGATCTGCTTGCGAAGTTTGGTACCATACCAGGAAGATTCTTAAGATTCCATATTATAGCGCAGGTGCTCCTATTTGGAATTCTCCAGGCACGCCTGTGTGCCTAAAAGACAGTTTATCGATTCCTTTACTGGAAGAAGGTATTCTGCAATGGGGTCAACTGCTACAAGATAATAAACTTCTTCCATGGGAGGTACTCCGCAACAACACACATCAAAGATTCTCAAGATTGAAGTTTTATTAGCTATCCAGTTGGGCTGCTAAGTTGGATAAAGAGGGAGAAGTAAATGAAGAACATGAAATTATCCTACGAGGCCCCCTCCATCAACGTAAGGAGGTCTCCAAATGGTATTGGCTTTTGGTTAAGGGAGAGCCACCATTAGTACCCATGGAAGAGTCCTGGAGAAAAGACCTGCCTTCGACCAATGTAACACACTTATGGCAAGTATCGATGCACACATTATGGAATGTGATTAAAGCCGCCTATCTTAGGAGAAATCATATTTTCACACTCCATAGGGCATACTGGACCCCGAAGAAACTCAAAATTGGGAGGTGAAGGATGGAAGGTCTGTCTGAAGTGTGCCTTGGGCGATGCGGACGACTTGCACATGTTCTGGCAGTGTTCTCCTATCCAGGGCTTCTGGCACAATATCGGTAAGACTGTTTCCGAGGTTTTTGGGCGAGAGATCAAGGTAAGCCGGATTTTGGTCATTTTTGGGGTCCTTCCAGAGGAGAGTGCTAGCAATAAGCTCTCTAGCACACAAGCTTCCCTGTTATTCCTGTTAATTCTTCTTGCAAGAAGGGACATTTGTTTAAAATGGCTCTCCGCTCAACCCCCAGTAATATTAGATTGGGTTGCTTCGGTGAAATGAATCCATACATTGGATCTTGCTAGATCCTCGAGAAAAAGAATTAGAATGTGGGGGTGTAGGAAACTGGCTCTACATATACTACACCAAAGTGAGGTATAGTGTGTATAGAGTCCAGGTAACCCCAGAGGTAGGCAGAGGTTAAAGTTAGATAGAACCTTACTCTCTATTTGTGGTAGAGTGGTCGAGCAGTAAGGCAGTATCAGAGGACAGTGTTAAGCATTTGATGTACACACTCAGTCAGCAAATGAATTCACACACAAAGACTGAACTCTAGACCAATTGTTTTTGTATAAAAAATATACTGTTGTTTTATTTTTAGAACCAAGCAAGCCTGGCACAGGTAAGCATTAAATACTTTACAGTAATAAGTTGCTGATTGTAGAACAGTTTGAAAATGCAATAGGGATTGTACTTTGTTTGATTTACAGGGGATGCAGTAGATTGCAATACTTAGCAAATACAGTACATTGAAATGAATAGGCTTTTTCAGTAAATTACAGGTAAGTTACTTTTTACGTTACTTTTCTAACTCAGTACTGGATACCTAGATTCAGCACTGGGACATTTCCTGCAAACAGGTAAGTAAATACGTTTTGGTTATTCGTGCGATTTTTAAAGAATATTTTCAGATTTCAAAACTCCACACAAACGTTTTGGAGCAGTACATTGAAATGAATAGGCTTTTTCAGTAAATTGCAGGTAAGTTACTTTTCACGTTACTTTTTCTAACTCAGTGCTGGATACCTAGATTCAGCACTGGGACATTTCCTGCTAACAGGTAAATAAACACGTTTTGGTTATTTGTGCGATTTTTAAAGAATATTTTTAGATTTCAAAACTCCACACAGAAACTTTTTGGAGAAAAAGTGTCAATGTTATCCTATGGAGGAAAACAGGTTATCGGTTCACAGGTAAGTTATCGACTGTGGGAGTTAAGGTTCTGGGGTTAGACTCAGGGGTCCCCCAGGGTCAGTGATGCACTCTTATTACACCCTCAGCGGCACTAGGGCGGCCGGGTGCAGAGTGTTGAGGCCCAATGTTATCCTACGGAGGATAGGGGGTTTCCGGTTGGTGGCTGCTGGCAAGCAGGCCACTGGGTTGTGGGAGCAAAGCTCCTAGACTTTAGCTCAGGGCAAATGGGAAACAGCTTAGCACAAAAGGGGCACCCTCAGCGGCACTAGGGCGGCTGGGTGCAGGGTGCTGTTTCGACGTCGGAAGCCCTGTTGTTTCCAATGGAGAACCTACGGTTAACAAAAGCACTGCAGGCAGGGAGACGAAGGACTTCTGGGTGCAACCACCACTTCGAGAGGTAAGTTGGGAAGTTAAGGGTTGGTGAGGCACCGTTTGTTTTAGCACACAAGGCCGTGGGGCGTCGGGTGCAGGGGTGCCTTTTGGGGTCGGATCGGCTTACCAGCTCCGGGTCACGGTTAGAGGGGTCTTCTGGATTTCGACTGCAGGCATCGGCTGGAGGCTTGAGGCAGGTCAGGGGTCGCCGGATCTCTGTTCAGGATCGCCGGGGTGACCTCCTCGTGGCGTTTGCCCGCTCGGGCCGTGGACGGCAGGTGCAGAGTGGGGCAGATTCGCGGTATCCGGCTGCTGCCAGAGGTTGCAGTTTGAACAAATCCGGTGTTCACGGGAAAATGAATGAAATAAAATGAAAATGGGTATTTATAAAGTGCACGGCTACTCACATAGTGTGTCCCGGCGCTAAACCACCAAAACCGTAACAGAATAAACTCCACCCAACCAATCAGAGTGCTATTGCTGAAACAACCATGTTTTAGTTGTCTCCTAAAAAACAGCAAGTCCTGGGCCTGTCTGAGATGCAAAGGCAGATCGTTCCACAGGCGTGCTGCTAAAACCCGAAAGGAGCGTCCCCCTATCCGAGAGCGGGCAAACTTGGGAATGAGCATTAGGGACTGTCCTGAGGACCTTAAGACCCGTTGAGGCTGATAGCGTTGGATCCTCCTTCTCAGATAGACGGCACACGTACCATGGAATGCTCAATAGGCCAGCACTAAAGCCTTAAACTGGATCCTCTTTCTAACCGGGAGCCAGTGCAATGCCTTCAGGTGGGGCGCCATATGCATTCTGGGATTTACCATAAGAATAGCTCTGGCTGCAGCGTTCTGGACAACCTGCAGCCGATTGAGCAAATATTCTGGTAACCCCAGATACAGGATATTTACATAGTCCAACCTGGATGTAATTAGGGCTTGCACTACGGTCTTACGGTATTCAACCGGTAGTAGAGGGAGAACATTTTTTACCATTTTTATCAATCCAAAGCATGTGCCAGCAACGGTTTGGATTTGGGTCTTCATCGCTAGACTAGCGTCCAGCTTAACTCCCAAGTTCTTTACCGTGCTGACTGGAGCAGAGGGAGGGGACATGTCACGGGGCCACCATAGACTCCAGTCCTCGCATGGGGGCAGCCAAAAAAGATGATTTCTGATTTTTCCGGGTTGCACTTAAGTTGGTTGAGTTGCATCCAAGAGAAGACCTCCGTCAAACATCTGTTAATCTCCAACCCTCTGAAGTTCGCCCCTTTTTCGCACGTGAACAACAGTTGTGTATCATCGGCGTAAGAAATAATCTTCGCTCCGTGTGACTCAGCTAGGCGTGCAAGTGGGGCCATATAAATATTAAAAAGCGTAGGACTCAGAATGGCACCCTGCGGGACGCCCACCTTCATTGGTGGAATTGCGGCTGATAAGGGAGGGGACCAGATTTTCTGCTGCCGCTCGCTCAGAAAGGAGGCAAACCATTTGTACACCGCGCCCACAATACCGCACTCCGCCAACCTGCGTAAAAGCCGGTCATGGGGCACAGTGTCAAATTCTGCCGACAGATCCAACAATATCACCACAGCACTGCCCCCTTTGTCCATCTGAGTTTCAATAGTTTCAGAAACTTCCAGTAACGCTGTTTCAGTGCTAAGGGAGGCTCTAAAGCCTGACTGACTATCGTGGAGAACATGGTTTCCTTCCACATAGTCCGTTAGCACTGAATTAACGTACTTCTCGAGGACCTTAGAAAAGAAAGGCAGGAGGGATATGGGCCTATAATTGGATGCAACTGCAGGGTCAGCTGTGGGTTTCTTTAAGAGAGAAATGATTTTTGCTTTTTTCCAACAGCTGGGTACCGTACCCTCTTCGAGCGAGATATTTAAAACTAAATTAACAGCAGAATTTATAGTCTCCGCAATGATCTTCAATGTTTTTGCGGGACACGGGTCAGAGGGGGATCCAGACTTCAGTGTTACCATGATGTCAAGGGATTTTTCTAAAGAAATGGGGGGAAATTGGGTAAACGAATGACCAACCCCAGAGGGCGGGGGGTCCGCACTCCACGTCTCATCAGTTTCAGATGTACCCGTAGAGACAAATTATTGTTGTATCAAGCAGATCTTATCATGGAAGAAACTAGCCATCTGATGGACCCAAACGGAGGTGGGGATAAATGGCATGCTCACTGCACTGGGGGATGAGAAATCCTTAACAATTTTAAATATTTTTTTGCTCTTATTAGCCGCACCCTTTATTTTCGAGGTAAAAAGATTTTTCTTTTCAGTGCGCACATCATTAAAATAAGCTTTCAGAGCTTGCTTATAGATGGCTTTGTCCTCGGAGTCAAACTTGGTTCGCCACTCTCTCTCCAATCGTTTGCAGGCACTCCTACTTTTCCTTAGGGTTTCTGTAAACCATGGTGCGGAGGGGCGACCAGTTTTGGCTTTACGAGTCGTGAGGGGCGCCAACTCGGAGGCCCGTTCTTCGAGCCACTTCTCCAAGCTAAGAGCGTCGATCTCAGGGTCGCCGCTAAAGGGAATTGGGTGCTGGCCCAGAGCTGTTCTCAGACTATCAGGAGTGACCTGGCTAAAAGGTCTAAAAGTACAAGGGCGGGGCTTATCCCTAGATTGAAGATGGGGTAGAGTCCTAGAGATTTTAAAACTCAGAAGAAAATGGTCCGACCACACCAATGGTCGTGGGGTATCTGTTTCCACACTGACATTGGAAAATATTTGATCTAAAATATGACCCTTTTCATGAGTAGGGAGATGAATGTAGGGGGACAACCCAAAAATCTCTAAGGATTCCAGCAGCCGTAAAGCCTCCGAGTCAGAAGGATCATCCATATGCATATTAAAATCTACTAGCAATAGGCAATGCCTATATTTGGGAGAGATGGTTTGACTAAGTGACTCAACAAACTTGCCCCCATGACCAGGTGGCCTATAGATAAGGATGCCAGCGATAGATTGATGGTCAGAAACAGTAAGCAGAAAACTCAGGCTCTCAGTACCCTCAATATCGTGTGCAGGTAGAATAGAGCATGAAAATGAATTTTTAAAGATTATGCCAATTCCGCCCCCTCTTCCCACTGGTTGATCCTTTCTTATAATCAGATAGTCAGGTGGGATAGCCCCCGCAATCGTGTGATTCGAGCCCTCATTAAACCACGTTTCAGTCACAAACATAACGTCGGGGTCGGACTGCAGTAGTAAGTCGTACAATTGTGCTTCAGTCTTTGGAACTGAAGGCCGGCAGGTCCTCCGAGGTTTTTGAGGTTGCTGGCTGCAGGACACACCAGAATTTCGCAAGAGCAGGTTCGAGGGGAGACAGGCCGGTAGGGCTGGGGCCAAGTCAGTGGGCGTCTTCCTCTTGTTAGCTGGCTGCACGGCTGTTCGGTCCTTCTTGTTTCTTGGCTGGATCTGAGGAAGCAAGGTTCAGGGTGCCCCCTAAATACTAGATTTAGGGGTGTTACAGGTAGGTAAAGGGCAGGGACCAATGGGTCCCTTCCCTGGGGTGGGTACACCCCCTATCGTGCCACCCTCCAGTGGGAGGGGGGCAGGAGCCTGTCCTTGGTTGGTTGGGTCCCCCCATCCTCAAGATGGCGGGGACTCAGAGTTGTGCTTCACCTCACCTCCCCCACCTGAGGGGTGGAGTTGGCAGAGGTGGGCACAACTCTCTCCCTCACTTGTTTTTCCCGCCGGTTCTCCCGCCCAAAGTGGGGGGTAGAACCAGTGGGGACCAGTTGCTGAAAGCAGCAAATGGTCTGGGGAGGCTCACAAGGCGGCATGCCTTTGAAGCTTCCCCCGTGAACCCTGCCCATCCTGGGGGAGGAGGCTTGGCACCTCGTCCCAGGATGTGCATTGTTTCAGGCCCCAGAGAGCAGCAGGCTCTCGACCCAGGGGTCCAGAAACATGTCTGTTGGTGGCAGCCTAAGCAGCCACTCAGTCGGGTCACTAGAAGTTGGTCAAGTTTCAGGGGGCATCTCTAAGATGCCCTCTGTTGTGCATTTTACATTAAATCCCACATTGGCATCAGTGTGGGTTTAATGTGCTGAGAAGTTTGATACCAAACTTCCCAGTTTTCAGTGTAGCCATTATGGTGTTGTGGAGTTTGTAATGAGAAACTCCCAGCACCATATACTCTTAATGGCAGCACTGCACTTACAAGACCCAAGAATGGACTTGGGCACTGTAGGGGTACAGGGCTCATGCACCTGTACCCTCACCACTGGCATAGTGCACCCTGCTAGAGGGGTGACTGATCTATGCCAGGGCAGTGGTTTGTGGGCATGGCACACAGAGATGTGTGCCATGTCGACTTCACTTTGTTCTGCACCAAGACACGCAGCCTGCACAGGCAGTGTGCGAGTGTCAGGGTACAAGACCTCTAAGGGTGGCACAATAAGTGCTGCAGCCCTTAGAGGCCTTCTCTGGTCACAGTGCCCTGGGTACCTGTGGTACCATTTACCAGGGGCTGACCTGTGGCCAGAGATGCCAATTGGGTTTAGGCTTCAATGCAATTTTAGGGAAGGAACATAGGCCCTGGGTTCCTGATTAGCAGGAGCCCAGGGCACACTCAGTCAAAGAACATCAGCAATTCAGCAAAAAGTGGGGGCATACCATGCAGAAAGAGGGCACTTTCTCACACAACCCCCCCCCCCCCAAACGAAAGATGATGAGACTAACCTTTCCCTAGAGAGTCTTCATTGTCTAAGTGGAAGAACCTGGAAAGTGCATCGGCATGAGCAGTCCCAGGTCTGTGTTCCACTTCAAAGTCCATTCCCTGTAGAGAGATGGACCACTTCAACAGTTCAGGATTTTCCCCTTTCATTTGCAGTAGCCATCTGAGGGGTCTGTGATCAATTTGAACTAGGAAGTGAGTACCAAACAAGTATGGTCTCAACTTCTTCAGGGACCAAACCACAGCAAAGGCCTCCCTCTCAATGGCACTCCAACGCTGCTTCCTGGGGAGAAGCCTTCTGCTTATACAAGCAACAGGTTGGTCTTGGCCTTCATCATTGGTCTGGGATAGGACCGCTCCTATCCCTAGCTCAGAGGCATCAGTCTGCACTATGAACTGCTTGGCATAATCTGGAGCCTTCAGAATTGGTGCTGAGCACATTGCTTCTTTCAGGGTGTCAAAAGCCTTTTGGCAACTGACTGTCCAGTTTATCTTCTTGGGCATTTTCTTGGAGGTGAGTTCTGTGAGGGGAGTCACAATGGACCCATATCCCTTCACAAACCTCCTGTAGTACCCAGTGAAGCCAAGGAATGCCCTGACTTGGGTCTGGGTGGTTGGAGCTGCCCAGTCCAGGATGGCCTGGATCTTGGGCTGTAAGGGTTGTACCTGGCCTCCACCAACAAGGTGGCCCAAGTACACCACAGTTCCCTGCCCTATCTGGCATTTGGATGCCTTGATAGTTAGGCCCGCAGTTTGCAGGGCTTTCAAAACCTTCCCAAGGTGGATCAGGTGATCCTGCCAGGTGGAACTAAAGACAGCAATATCATCAAGATAAGCTGCACTAAAGGACTCCAACCCAGCAAGGACTTGATTCACCAACCTCTGGAAGGTGGCAGGGGCATTCTTTAAACCAAAGGGCATAACAGTGAACTGATAATGCCCATCAGGTGTGGAGAATGCGGTTTTCTCTTTTGCTCCAGGGGCCATGCCAATTTGCCAGTACCCTGCAGTTAAGTCAAAGGTACTTAGAAATTTGGCTGCCCCCAATTTGTCTATCAACTCATCTGCTCTTGGGATAGGGTGAGCATCTGTCTTGGTGACAGAGTTGAGCCCTCTATAGAACCTCATCTCTCTCTTTCCATCCTGTGGGTGAGATTTGGGGACTAGAACCACTGGGCTGGCCCAGGGGCTCTCAGAGGGTTCAATAACCCCTAACTCCAGCATCTTGCTGACCTCCGCTCTGATGCTTTCCTTGACTTGGTCTGACTGTCGATAGATTTTGTTTTTGACAGGTGCACTGTCACCAGTGTCCACATCATGGGTACACCAGTTTGTCAGTCCAGGGGACAGGGAAAAGAGCTTAGCATACTGCTGCAAGACTTGCTTGCAGTCAGTCTGCTGTTGGGCAGAGAGGGTGTCTGAAAAGACAACTCCATCTACGGACCCATCTTTTGGGCTGTAGGAGAGGAGGTCAGGGAGAGGTTCACTCTCTGCTTCCTGTCCCTCATCAGTCACCATCAGCATGGTGATGTCAGCCCTGTCATTGTAGAGCTTTAGGCGGTTCACATGGATAACTCTTTGGGGGGTCCTGCTTGTGCCCAGGTCAACCAAGTAGGTGACCTCACTCTTTTTTTCTAGGATAGGGTAAGGGCCACTCCATCTGTCCTGGAGTGCCCTTGATGCCACTGCTACAAAACCCACACCTTCTACCCAGGTTGAAATTCAACCAGTGCAGCTTTTTGGTCATACCAGTGCTTCTGAAGCTCCTGGCTGGTCTCAAGATTTTTGGATGACTTTTCCATGTACTCAGCCATTCTGGACCTTAGGCCTAGCACATAGTCCACAATATCTTGTTTGGGTTCTTGGAGAGGCTTCTCCCAACCCTCTTTCACAAGACAGAGTGGTCCCCTCACAGGATGGCCAAACAGATGTTCAAAGGGGGGAAACCCTACTCCCTTCTGTGGCACTTCTCTTACCATGCCTGCTTTTCGCTTACAGAGGACATCCCATCTCCTTTTGAGTTTTTCAGGGAGTCCCATAATCATGCCTTTCAATGTCTTGTTGAATCTCTCAACAAGGCCATTGGTTTGTGGGTGATAGGGTGTAGTAAACTTGTACTGCACTCCACACTCTTCCCACATGTGTTTTAGGTAAGCAGACATGAAGTTGGAACCTCTGTCTGAAAACACCTCCTTAGGAAACCCTACTCTGGTGAAGACACCACTGAGGGCCTTGGCTACTGCAGGAGCTGTAGTAGTCCTAAGGGGAATTGCTTCAGGGTACCTAGTGGCATGATCCACTACCACTAGAATTAATTTGTTCCCTGATGCTGTGGGATGTTCAAGTGGACCCACTATGTCCACACCTACCCTTTCAAAGGGAACCCCCACCACAGGCAGTTGTATCAGGGGGGCCTTTGGGTGGCCACCTGTCTTGCCACTGTCTTGACCGGTAACACAGGAGCTGACAACCTCCTTCACCTTTTGGTGCATCTGGGGCCAGTAGAAGTGGCTAACTAGCCTCTCCCAACTCTTGGTTTGGCCCAGATGTCCAGCTAGGGGGATGTCATGAGCTAAAGTTAGGAGGAACTCCCTGTACCTCTGTGGCACTACCACTCTACTGGTGGCTCCAGGGGTGGGGTCTCTTGCCTCAGTGTACAGTACTCCCTCTTCCCAATAAACTCTGTGGGTACCACTGACATCTCCCTTTGCTTCTGAAACATTTTGCTGCCTCAGGCTTTCAAGAGTGGGACAGTCTTGCTGCCCCTGGCACAGCTATTCCCTAGAGGGTCCCCCTGGGCCCAAGAGTTCAACCTGGGAAGGGTCAAGCTCCATAGGCTCAGTTCCTTCTGGGGTGTCCAAGTCCTCTCCCTGAGGAGAGGGGTCCTGATCCTTTTGCTGAACAGAAGCTGGTTCCCCAGTCTTCTTACCTTTTCTCTTGGAAGGTTGGGCCATACTTTCAGGCTCCAACACTTCTTTTTCACCCTGCCTTTTGCTCTGTGCTCTTGTTTTTACACACACCAATTCAGGGATATCCAGCATTGCTGCATGGGTTTTTAGTTCAACCTCAGCCCAGGCTGAGGTTTCCAGGTCATTGCCAAGCAGACATGCAGCTGGTTAGTGGTAACACGGTCAGCATTGGTGACTGGGTAAGTACGCCCAATCAAATATTGGGCAGGGGAAACCAGTGTCTCTCACCATAGTGACACTGGCACCTGTATCCCTCAGAGCCTCTATCCTAGTTCCATTAATCCAAGGGTATTGTAAGTATTTCTTTAAGTTGGGTTGCCACACAGCTACAGTGGCAAACTCAACTCCCCCCTATGAAACTAGAACTGCTTCAGTGTGCAACCTGATTTGCTCTTGGCACACTGTTGATCCCATCTGGAGACTTGCTACACCAGGAGTGGCTATAGCTGTAGGACTGGGGGCCTGTTTGCTAGGGCAAGCATTGTCTCCAGTTAAGTGTCCCAATTTTCTACAGTTGTTACACCAGGCCTTTGAAGGATCAAAGTTCTTCCCCCTGTATCTAGGACCAGATTGGGAAGAGTTTTGGGACCCACCCCCCTGTGCAAGTTTTTGGGGCCCTTTAGAAGACTCAGACTTTTTATCTTGGGGATTCTCACCACCTTTCCCCTGGGGAGGTTTTGTAACCCCTTTCTTTTGGTCACCCCCAGTGGTTGTCTTAGTCACTCTAGTCTTGACCCAGTGGTCTGCCTTCTTTCCCAATTCTTGGGGAGAAATTAGACCTAGGTCTACCAAATGCGGATGTAACTTTTCATTCGTGCAATTACTTAAATCATGTTCCTTCATAAACAAGTTGTAAATTCCAGTAAAGTCATGCACATTGTGTTCAGTTAACCAACCATCTAGTGTCTTTACGGAGTAGTCTACAAAATCAATCCAGGACTGGTTTTGGGTTTTGTAAGCCCCCCTGAATCTAATTCTGTACTCCTCAGTTGTGAGTCCAAATCCCTCAATCAGAGTTTTCTTCATGAGGTCATAAGACCCAGCATCTGGCCCAGAGAGGGTCAGGAGTCTGTCTCTGAGGTTACTAGAGAACAGTTCCCACAGGAGTGCCCCCCCCCCAGAGAGTTTTCTTCACCTTTCTCATGTCACAAGCCCTCTCAAAGGCTGTGAACCATTTAGTGATGTCATCACCCTCCTCAAATTTAGGGACAATCTCTGGGGATTTTAGGTTTATAAGATTGCTCTTTATCCTTATTATTTTGATTGCTGCCACCATGGATGGGTGCTAATCCCATCTCCTTTCTTTCTTTCTTTCTCTAGAGCCAGGAGTCTGGTCTCTAGGTCCAGTCTTTTGGTCAGCCTTGCTAAAAGGCTGTCCTCCTCATTGAGGCTGTCTTCAATGTTCTCACCAGAACCTGAGCCACCTGTGTGGCCCCTAGGGACTGAGAGGTTGATTCTTGGAGTCAGGGCTATAGGAGCCCTTGTCTCCCTAAGCAGTGGAGGAGGTAGATCTACCTGGTCATCCTCTTCCACTACTTCCCCATCTGACTGGTCATCACCTTGTTCAGAGGGGTGGTCCTTTGCATACTCAGGCAACAGCTCCTGGAGCTTTTGTTTGGTTGGATGGGGACCCATTGGTATGTTTTTAATTTTACATAAGAACCTTACTTCCTTGAAAGACAAGTGAAGGTAAGGGGTGAGGTCAAGCTCCTCAACCATGTCCTGTATGTTATTATGGTTATCTTCACTAGTAGCTGGGTTCTTGTTTTGAGACATTCTAACAAAAAAGTTCTAACCCCTCTACCCTTGACTACAGTGACTTTTTATTTTCTAAAATTCTAAAGGGACTTAAGCAAGGAACCAACAGACTTAGTAGTTTTGTAAAAATGCCAATTTTGAAAAAATCAGAATTCTAAAGGCAATTTAAGAGTTCTGTCGTGTGATCAGGTGGTAAGCAAGTAGTCCAACAAATGCAAAGTTGTGTATCCCACCGCTGATCCACCAATGTAGGAAACTGGCTCTATATATACTACACCAAAGTGAGGTATAGTGTGTATAGAGTCCAGGTGACCCCAGAGGTAGGCAGAGGTTAAAGTTAGATAGAACCTTACTCTCTATTTGTGGTAGAGTGGTCGAGCAGTAAGGCAGTATCAGAGGACAGTGTTAAGCATTTGATGTACACCCTCAGTCAGCAAATGAATTCACACACAAAGACTGAACTCTAGACTAATTGTTTTTGTATAAAAAATATACAGTTTTATTTTTAGAACCAAGCAAGCCTGGCACAGGTAAGCATTAAATACTTTACAGTAATAAGTTGCTGATTGTAGAACAGTTTGAAAATGCAATAGGAATTGTACTTTGTTTGATTTACAGGGGATGCAGTAGATTGCAATACTTAGCAAATACAGTACATTGAAATGAATAGGCTTTTTCAGTAAATTACAGGTAAGTTACTTTTTACGTTACTTTTCTAACTCAGTACTGGATACCTAGATTCAGCACTGGGACATTTCCTGCAAAAGGTAAGTAAATACGTTTTGGTTATTAGTGCTATTTTTAAAGAATATTTTCAGATTTCAAAACTCCACACAGAAACTTTTTGGAGCAGTACATTGAAATGAATAGGCTTTTTCAGTAAATTACAGGTAAGTTACTTTTTACGTTACTTTTCTAACTCAGTACTGGATACCTAGATTCAGCACTGGGACATTTCCTGCAAAAGGTAAGTAAATACGTTTTGGTTATTAGTGCTATTTTTAAAGAATATTTTCAGATTTCAAAACTCCACACAGAAACTTTTTGGAGCAGTACATTGAAATGAATAGGCTTTTTCAGTAAATTACAGGTAAGTTACTTTTTACGTTACTTTTCTAACTCAGTACTGGATACCTAGATTCAGCACTGGGACATTTCCTGCAAACAGGTAAGTAAAAACGTTTTGGTTATTTGTGCGATTTTTAAAGAATATTTTTAGATTTCAAAACTCCACACTTTGAAACTTTTTGGAGAAAAAGTGTCAATGTTGTCCTATGGAGGAAAAACAGGTTATCGGTTCACAGGTAAGTTATCGACTGTGGGAGTTAAGGTTCTGGGGTTAGACTCAGGGGTCCCCCAGGGTCAGTGATGCACTTTGTTACACCCTCAGCGGCACTAGGGCGGCCGGGTGCAGAGTGTTGAGGCCCAGTGTTATCCTATGGAGGATAGGGGGTCTACGGTTGGTGGCTGCTGGCAAGCAGGCCACTGGGTTGTGGGAGCAAAGGTCCTAGACTTTAGCTCAGGGCAAATGGGGAAACAGCTTAGCACAAAAGGGGCACCCTCAGCGGCACTAGGGCGGCCGGGTGCAGGGTGCTGTTTCGACGTCGGAAGCCCTGTTGTTTCCAATGGAGAACCTCCGGTTAGCAAAAGCACTGCAGGCAGGGAGACGAAGGACTTCTGGGTGCGACCACCACTTCGAGAGGTAAGTTGGGAAGTTAAGGGTTGGTGAGGCACCGTTGGTTTGGGCACACAAGGCTGTGGGGCGTCGGGTGCAGGGGTGCCTTTTGGGGTCGGATCGGCTTACCAGCTCCGGGTCGCCGTTAGAGGGGCCTTCTGGATTTCGACTGCAGGCATCGGCTGGAGGCTTGAGGCAGGTCAGGGGTCGCCGGATCTCTGTTCAGGATCGCCGGGGTGACCTCCTCGTGGTGTTTGCCCACTCGAGCTCGGGCCGTGGACGGCGGGTGCAGAGTGGGGCAGATTCGCGGTCTTCGGCTGCTGCCAGAGGTTGCATTTTGAACAAATCCGGTGTTCACGGGAAAAGCAGTCTTTGGAAGTGAAGGCAGGCAGGTCCTCCGAGGTTTTTGAGGTTGCTGACTGCAGGACACACGGGGATTTCGCAGGAGCAGGTTCGAGGGGAGACAGGCCGGTAGGGCTGGGGCCAAGTCAGTGGGCGTCTTCCTCTAGTTAGCTGGCTGCACGGCTGTTCGGTCCTTCTTCTTTTCTTCTTGTTTCTTGGCTGGATCTGAGGAAGCTAGGTTCAGGATGCCCCCCAAATACTAGATTTAGGGGCGTTACAGGTAGGTAAAGGGCAGGGACCAATGGGTCCCTTCCCTGGGGTGGGTACACCCCTATCATTCCACCCTCCAGTGGCACGATGGTTGGGTCCCCCCATCCTCAAGATGTCCAGGACTCGGAGTTGTGCTTCATCTTGCCTCCCCCCACCTGAGGGGTGGAGTTGGCAGAGGTGGGCACACCTTTCTCCCTCACGTGTTTTTCCAGTCAGTTCTCCCGCCCAAAGTGGGGGATAGAACCAGTGGGGACCAGTTGCTGAAAGCAGCAAATGGTCTGGGGAAGCTCACAAAGGCGGCATGCCTTTGAAGCTTCCCCTTTCGTGAACCCTGCACATCCGGGGGGAGGAGGCTTGGCACCTCGTCCCAGGATGTGCATTGTTTCAGGCCCCCGAGAGCAGCAGGCTCTCGACCCAGGGGTCCAGAAACAAGTCTGTTGGTGGCAGCCCAAGCAGCCACTCAGTCGGGTCACTAGAAGTTGGTCGAGTTTCAGGGGGCATCTCTAAGATGCCCTCTGTTATGCATTTTACATTAAATCCCACACTGGCATCAGTGTGGGTTTAATGTGCTGAGAAGTTTGATACCAAACTTCCCAGTTTTCAGTGTTGCCATTATGGTGTTGTGGAGTTCGTAATGACAAACTCCCAGCACCATATACTCTTAAGGGCAGCACTGCAGTTACAAGGCCCAAGAATGGACTTGGGCACTGTAGGGGTACAGGGCTCATGCACCTGTACCCTCACCACTGGCCTAGTGCACCCTGCTAGAGGGGTGACTGATCTATGCCAGGGCAGTGGTTTGTGGGCATGGCACACAGAGATGTGTGCCATGTCGACTCTTCACTTTGTTCTGCACCAAGACACGCAGCCTGCACAGGCAGTGTGTGTGTCAGGGTACAGGACCTCTAAGGGTGGCACAATAAGTGCTGCAGCCCTTAGAGGCCTTCTCTGGTCACAGTGCCCTGGGTACCTGTGGTACCATTTACCAGGGGCTGACATGTGGCCAGAGATGCCAAATTGGGTTTAGGCTTCGATGCAGTTTTAGGGAAGGAACATAGGCCCTGGGTACCTGATTAGCAGGAGCCCAGGGCACACTCACTCAAAGAACATCAGCAATTCAGCAAAAAGTGGGGGCATACCATGCAGAAACAGGGCACTTTCTCACAGGGGGACCTGGGACGGGTGGGTCAATAATCGTGATAATATAATATCCTGAAAATTCACAATATTTACAAAAAGTCCAATGATTATGAAATAAGTGAGATATGAGGAAGAGGTATGATCTTGGGGAGGTTGTTATTCCTCTCCACTAAATACCTTCCCTAGGATCTTCGTAGCCGGTTTCAATGGACCCCCGGGTGTCCAAGTAATCAGATGGTACTGTTACCTCCATCTGTGGTACCAAGAATAAACCATTGGCTTGCCTAAAGACTATTCACTTATTTTTAAATGGACAAAAAAAAAAAAAAAGGCTTCATGCTTTCCTACCGAACAAGTCTTTGTTTTGTCGTATCTAGGCGAAACTGCTGCCACTTGGTCCATTCCATTAGTAGAGCGTAATGGCCCTTTACTGTATAATTATGCAGACTCCGAAGATGAACTACATAGATTGTTCGATAGAAATTCCTTTATGTATTCTGTTGGTACTGAACTTTTAAATTTGAAACACGGTACTAAGGATTTAATTACATATCTCCAGTTTCAATAGATTAGTGGCAGAGGCACGGTGGCCTGAGGCAAAGCTTAGCGCTCTTTTAAAAAGGACTCAAAGATGAGTTGAAGGATTTATTGGCACAGGTAGTGGATACCCCAGAATAATGAAATGCACTTCTCGACCTAGTAGTCAAATTAGACCATCGATTACACGAGAGACACCGAGAAAAAGGACGTCTTGACTCTATAATTGTGATATATGAAGAAAGTAGAGCCTAAAAGACCTGCTGAAGAACCTGAGCCTATGCAAATAGGAAGCATTAGGAGCCTTCTTAGTGATGAGGACAACGGCGCAGAGTTATGAAATTATGCCTCTATTGTCGGAAACAAGGGCACTTTTTACGTGACTGTCCAGTAAAATCCAAGAGACATAGCGAGTCGGTAAACTACTGAGCCCGAAGTCTTTAGAGATAAGTACTTCGGGTAGATCAGGATTAATCGCCTCCCAACTCATAGCTCAAAATAACTCCTTGTCCTCTCACCATCATTGGGGAGATCAATCCATTGAAGTTCAGATAAGGATTTATTCTGGCGCTTCAGGGAATTTTATCGACATACAATGGGACAAACAAATAGAGCTCACTTTAGTGTCCATGTCTGTGATAGATGAGGTCAAAACCATTGACGGGAGCAGTATAAAATCTGGCCCCATTACCCACGATACAGATGAGACTCCTTATACATGATCAATATAAAGAAACTGTCCAGTTTGATCTCATTCAAACAGTTTCAAGCTATTTTGGTCAGTTCCTGGTTAATGCAACAAAATCCGGATGAAGATTGGAAGAACTATTCCTTGTCTTATCGTTCTGAGTTTTGTATGTCCCATTGTATTCCAGAACAGGTACCTCAGAAAGAAACAGCAGTGATTACAAACTCTGTTATACCGGAACTGCCCGCCTGATACCATGATATGGCAAATGTTTGATTTAAAAAAAAAAAAGGCTTCTCTACCATTCCAGCACATCGACACTACGACTGAAAAAGAAAACCTTTATTTTAGAGAATATTTGGATGAAATGCTCCGTATAGGGTTTATCAGACCTTCTCATTCACCAGCTACCTCTCCTTTCTTTATTCCAAAACAGGAGGAATGTCTTAGATGCTCAGTGATTATAGATCTCTCAATGATAGAACTATAAAAAAATTGGTACCGTTTACCATTAATCCAATCCTTGCTTTATCAGGTTAAGAATGCCAGGCTTTTTACCAAGCTGGACTTGAGAGGAGCATACATATCATTTGGTGAGGGTTAAAGAGGGAGATGAATGGAAAACTGCATTCCGCACTAAATTTGGTTTATATGAGTATCTTGTAATGACATTCTGCCTTTGTAATGCCCCTGCCGCCTTTCAATTCGTTATAAATGAAGCCTTGAGACATGCTCGACATATGTGCTATAGCATATATAGATGACATTCTAGTGTACGCCACTTCTACAGCAGACCATATTGGACATGTGAGGGTTGTTCTGGAAACATTGCTTTTTGGTTTTCCTTTTGGTATGAATATCTGTTTTGGGCTTT
Source organism: Calotriton arnoldi (assembly GCA_963921515.1). Lineage (NCBI taxonomy): Eukaryota > Metazoa > Chordata > Amphibia > Caudata > Salamandridae > Calotriton > Calotriton arnoldi. Next base: position 185,758 of record CAWUFW010007937.1, read on the forward strand.
CTACTGATTCCGTACCATCTCTCCATTATAGGTTAGTTCATATGATAGTTTCACTTCATATATACGTACTCTGCTTTGATTACATCAACACCTAATTTTCCTCTCTTACTTACATAGATGGTAATCTGATCCAGCATCTACCACCACTATATTATAAGTGGAAGAGGGGAATTTAACAGGTAGTTACTCACGGACTGTGAATAAGTTATAACAGGAGTGCGTGGTATTATATCAAAACCATATACATACACTAACTCGTATACTCTTTTCTTTACATGCAGGAATCACATTGAAAGATCCTGAATTTACCATTCATCCTTTGTTTTCCCCTTTTCCCCCAGTCTCACCATTTCTGGCTTTGACATTGTTGGACATTCTAGGTGGGGGGAGGGAAGTTGGGACCTTGCTTCGAAACTTGCATCTCGCCCCTGCGGAAACCACAGGTGAGAATTACAGTTTGATGTTGTTGGGAGTCTTTTCTGGGCCACTTAATCTGATGACCTGACAGCAGCATTGATTCCCTTCACAACCTCAAGGAGCCCCTTCCCCACAAATAATGACTTAAAGAATGGCAGTGGTACTGTCCACCAAACTTTTTTTTTCAATTTTCCCTTAACTGTACATGTTGACTAGGTAATATTTCTTTACGTTTTACAAACTTGCATTGTATATTGCGTTGTTTATTCTTTTAACAATATTAACAATACTGCTTAGCTATGGATCCTTACCTTCCCTCACCACCCAAACTATGCTTAAGAGTAAGTCTCAATTTGGTCCATGGAGCAATGTGAAGATACAACATTTTAAGAAGATATTGAATATGCACTTTTGAAGCCTTGCCAACTAGGCTGTCGTGGGTGCAGAACCACAGTACATATAAAAGTCCTTGCAACTCACCACAAGGCTGGATTAAAAGATCCATCAGAAAACTGATTACAAGAGGTAATTAACTTGCTCCTCTACTGGATACTTGCTTGGCATAGATTTCTTGTGTTTTGAAAGATTCCAAAAATAGGGGAACACATTGATTTGATTCCCTCCCCAATTTTCTCTTTGGACATATGGTGTTTTATACCTCTGCATCGAGGCCTGCTAAATAATTGAAATTTCTGTGTTTAAATTAACTTGCACCTTAAAATTGACATGAAATTTTAGAATTGCATGTTTTACCTCCAGCACTGCTGCAGAAGCCTTTAGTTGCGAAAAGTGCAGTACATTTCTAATTTTTGAACTATAACCACTACCAAAACAAAATTTAAAGCACATAAGTAAACTGATCCGAAAAGACCATTATTGAAGTAATTCACTGTACCCATACGCTTTTAGTATTTATGAGATATATGCTTCCTGAGCTTTGATTTAGTGATTCCAACAGCAATATACATTCTTGGTTAGAGCAGTCACTTGGCTTGCATCTCTTGTTCAGCCTGGTCCACAATCTGTCAGTATAAATGAAAATCAGACCTAGGCCAGAATGGGGAGGGAAAATGAGCCCTAGGTTAGAACTACAAGAACATTTCGAGTACTCAAGAGAATAACTTATTTTTGTGGTCTCATTACAGACAATTTTAGCGGTCTGATGCAGACAGTGTTGTTTGAAATCTATACTTTTTAGAGAGGGCTTCATGTTAACTTTTGATTGGATGGCTTGTATGTTTCCCTTTGCGGCTCCTGATTCAAAGGCTTTGTTCCTCAATCTTGTGCTTGTCCCGGATTTCAAAGTTTTCGATTAGTTGTGTATTCTTCCACTGCTGAAGTAAAAACTATTTTTTTCCACCATCTTTTGTGATGTCCTACCCATTTATCTCTCAGTTGTGTACTCATTCTCTTTCCCTTGCTACTCAACTTGCTGCGCCTCTCACCCCCATCTATCTTTAATTGTCCCCTCCTCTGACAATGAGGACTGATGTGGCTCAGTCCCCTTCCTGCCTTTCTTTCACTCCGCATCGCTCATCACTGTTGGTTTTGCCAGTGTCTGATGCATTTAAAAATGCACTGCATTGCAAAAGCCTAACTTCTAGGAAGTATATATTTTATAGTTCCAAATTGGCCACCATGTTGTATGATGTAATGTGGGTGCCATCTTGGAAGAATAAAAAGGATAAGTTACTTACTTACCTGTAATCCTAGTTCTCTTCCAGGGGTATACTCATCAAAGTCATAAGCACTGAATAATCCCGCCCACGTGCGGGGACCCCGGAGCATTAACAAAATATATGCATATATATATAAATATATATAATATGCATATATTTCTAATATACACACATGTATATAAATATGCAGCCCAAAAAATAGTTTTAGGCTCAAATATGCCAATATTGCATTGTATTTTTCATTTGAAATATATAAATCATATAAAAATAACATTTCCATGACACAGAGAAATGTACCTCCAACTTGTTTTTGAACAAAGCCTTTATTTTCAAAGGAAAAAGGTAAGGTGATAGCAAGCAGATTAGCCTAGTGAGGCTGCATATAGAACACTCAGAGAAACCTGGCGCCGTGCCTTTAAGACCTCCAGGCTCCCATCTTGCCCCACAGGTGACAGTTAGGTCAGGTCTTTTTTGACGGCGTATTACAGTGTATAAATAACATGAGGAACAACATTCTGTAATAGGCATGGTATTCGCCCGGGGAGGAGGGAGGGTTGCTTATGACTTTGATGAGTATACCCCTGGAAGAGAACTAGGATTACAGGTAAGTAACTTATCCTTCTGCACCAAAACACGCACCCTGCAAAGGCAGTGTGCGAGTGTAAAGGTACAGGGCCTCTAAGGGTGGCACAATAAGTGCTGCAGCCCTTAGAGGCCTCATCAATAGTCATAAGCACTGAATAGAGAAGCAAGCCCATCCCTGGACCCCGTCGGACGAATACCTGCATATCAAACATTTTGAAATATACGATTATCCAAATAAATTCCTCAAGGATGCTTGACCAAACGGAGTATCAGAATCTAAACAGTAATGGCAGGCAAAGGTGTGGAACGACCGACCGCCCTGTAGCTGCTTTACATATCTCTTGAATAGGTACATTTTTAAGCATAGCCGTAGTAGCAGCTTTAGCTCTCTTAGAGTGAGCCCTTGGCTTGCCAGGGAGCTCTTTGTGAGCTAGCTGATAAGCTAATGTGATGCAAGATACTATCCATCGAGCGATGGACCTTTTAGAAGAGGGAAAACCAGTGTGCATTGGACCATAGTTAACAAATAGACGGTCCAACTTTCTTATATCTTTCGTTCTATTCAGATAGAATTTTAACACCCTTTTTAGATCAAGTGAATGCAACGCCCTCTCAGGAGGCATGGTAGGATTTGGAAAGAATGTGGGTGAAGTGATAGACTGATTAATATGAAAGTCCGGGATCACTTTAGGTAAGAAACTCGGGTGAGTTCTCATAACCACTCGATTAGCATGGAAAACGAGATAAGGCTCTGTAGAACATAAGGCCTGAATCTCGCTTACCCGCGAGCAGAGGTAATTGGCACTAGAAAAGCGGCCTTCCAAGATAGGTGCTGCAGAGAAGCTTTGTGAATGGGTTCAAAGGGGGGTCCATTAATTTAGAAAGGACCACATTAAGTTCCCAGGCAGGGGAAGGTAACCGCATTGGTGGGTAGACCTTTTTTTAGCCCTTCCAGGAAGTCTTTAACAACTGGTATTTGAAAGAAAGAAGCCTGAGTGGGAGACTTTCTATAAGCTGTAATTGCTGCCAGATGTACTCTGATAGAAGAGAACTTTAAGCCCGCTTTAGTTAAGTACAAAAGATATGGCAAAATAACCTGTTCTTGACCCATGATAGGGTTATGACCATTAGCTGTACACCATAGATAAAACCGCTTCTATTTGAAAGCATACCACTTTCTCGTAGAAGGCCTTCTTGCTTCTTTTAAGATCTGCATACAGTCCTGCGAGAGGCCTAGGTGACCATATTGTAGGAACTCAGGAGCCATGCTGTCAATCTCAGTGACGGGAGGTTGGGATGAAAAACCTTCGCTCCTCACTTGGTTAACAGTTCCGGATGGCATGGCAATCTCCTCTGCGGTGTCTTGGAGAGGTGTAGTAGGTCCGTGTACCACCACTGGCGAGGCCACTCTAGTGCAATCAGAATAATCTCTGTCCTGGATTTGTAGAGCTTGCTGATCACCAGTGGTATGAGAGGGACTGGTGGAAAGGCATAAAGTAATTTCTCTGACCAGTCGATCAACAGTGCATTCCCTCTGGAGCCTGGTTGAGGGTACCTGGATGCGAAGGGGAGGCATTTTGGGTTTGCCGCGTTTGTGAATAAGTCGATGTCTGGAGAACCCCATCTCCGTAAAATGTCTTGTGCTATCTCACCCTTTAGCACCCAGTCATGTGCTTCGACGAAGTTTCGGCTTAGTTCGTCCGCCTGTGCATTGAGGGCGCCTGCAAGGTGAACTGCAGATATGGACATGTTCCTCGCCAGTAGCCATTTCCAAATTGCTTGAGCCTCCAGAGACAGGGGTCTGGATCTGGTCCCTCCCTGTTTGTTCAGGTAGTACATTGTTGTGGTGTTGTCCGTCTGAACCACCAGGGAGTGTGACTCTATGGAGGGAAAGAACGCTTTGCGAGCCAGATAAACAGCTCTGAGTTCTAACATGTTGATGTGGTAAGTTTTCTCCTTTTCCGACCACATCCCCTGGACTTGAAGAGATCCCATGTGAGCACCCCAGCCCTGAAGAGACGCATCTGTGACGATAGTTTGTTTGAGAATCTCCTGGTAGAAAGGAACTCCTTTCAGAAGATGAGATGTTGCATCCACCATCTTATTGAGATTTGGACTGCGTGAAGAAGAATTATGGTGTCCTCCCAGCAGTTGGAAACTTGAGACCATTGGTCCTCTAGAGCTTGTTGTAAGGGTCTCATCTGCAACCTGGCATTTGGAACAATGAATATGCATGACGCCATCAAGCCCAGCAGAGAGGACACCTGCCTGGCTGTGGGATGAGGTGTTCTCAGAAGAGTACGACCTTTGTGGAGTATTGATAATAGTCTCTCCTCCGAAAGAAACGCTCTTGCGTTTGCAGCATCTAGCGTAGCGCCCAAGTAGTGAATCCTCCGAGTAGGGTTGAGGATAGATTTTTTGAAGTTTGCACACAGGCCCAATCGGTTCAAGATTTGAATGCAGTAATTCAGGTGTTCCTGCAAGAGACTGGGAGAGGCCCTCTTGAGTAACCAGTCGTCTAGGTAATGATAGACGAAGATTTTTTGCTTTCTCAGGAAGGCAGCCACCACCGCCATGCATTTTGAAAAGGTGCGAGGAGCAGACTTGAGTCCGAAAGGAAGGACTTTGAACTGAAAGTGGTCTGACTCCATCCAGAATCGTAGAAACTTCCGGTGCTTCTGAGAAATTGGGATGTGAAAGTAAGCGTCCTGAAGGTCTATGGAGCACATCCAGTCCCTTTGATGATTGTGGGAACGATTTGGTGTAGTGCCAACATCCTGAATGTCTCTTTGAGGACGAATTTGTTTAAGAGTCTGAGAACTAGTATGGACCTGAACTCCTTGTTTGGACCTTTCTTTGGAACCAAGAAGTAGCGGGAATAGATCCCCTGTCGATGTTGTTGCCAGGGAACCTTTTCGATGGCATGTTTTTGTAGCAGGATGGATACTTCCTTTCGCAGCAGATCTAGCTGATTGACTGGGGTTCTCCGAGGAGGTACAGATTGTAGCAGGGATTTGAATCTGATTGAGTACCCATTCTGCACAATATTGAGTACCCAGTTGTCCTGCGTTATTTTTATCCACTCTTCCAAGTGAAAGCTTATACTTCCTCCCACCGAAGTGGGTAACAGAGTTGGGGGAAGCAAGAACTCACTGCTTAGGCTGTTGTTTTGCCTCAGAGGGGGTTTGCCTAGAGCCCCCCCTTCCTCTACCAGGTCGTCGCTGGTGGAAATGTGATCTAGCATGGTGTTGCTGCTAGGACCAAAGAGGGGTTTGAACCCTCTGCTGGTATTGACGGCGACCATAGGGTCGGTAGCGACGTCGGAAGTCCTTCCTCTTTTCCAAACCAACAGCCTTCAAGGTGTCCAGTTCGGATTTCATCCTTGACATCTCATCATCTGCATGAGAGCCAAAGAGAGATGTGCCATTGAAGGGAAGGTTGAGAATCCTGTGTTGGGCCTCTGGTTTCAAGCCCGTGAGTCTCAGCCATGAGGATCTCCTAGCACAGATACCATGGGAAAAACCATGGGCAGTAAGGTCTGAGGCATCTGCTGCCGCGCTGATGACCTGATTCGCCACAAGCCCTCCTTCATGCAGGATCTCCTGAAAATCTTGCTGATCTTCCTTTGGCAATTTTTCCGTAAAACTTGAGAGAGTCCCATAACGAACGGTCATATCGACCTAGAAGAGCAGAGGCGCTGGCCACCTTAATATAAGAGGTAGAGGTGTTGCACATTCTCTTACCAATGGAGTCCATGGCTTTGCTGTCTTTGTCAGGGGGAACAGCAGATGAGGAGGCCCCCATGTGACCCTTCCTGGCTGCTGACACAATGACAGAGTCTGGTGGTGGGTCAGATCTCAGAAAAAGAGGGTCCTGTTCTGGAGCTCTGTACTTCAGTATCCGCGATTGAGCTACTCCCACTGAAGCCGGCATCAGAAAGGTATGGAGAGCCGGTTCTAGTAACCCAGGCACCAAAGGAAGAAGAGGTCTAGTGGAGGACCTGTGGTGCAATGTCTCAAATATTACAGATGTCGAGGGGACAGATGTAGGCATTTCAATGTTGAGCTTTGTAGCCCCTCTACACAGCACTAAAAGTAACAATATCATCCACAGGCATTACTCTAGTTGGTGGAGTGGATGACAGAGTTGGAGAGTAGTCGGCCTTCGATGATGTGGATTCAGAGGACCATGAAGGAGACCTGTATCTTTGCTTTCTAGGCGAACAATGCCTAGATTTAGACCTAGAGCGACTAAGAGGAGATCTTGATCCTTGTCTACTCGAGTCTGTGGACGTTTGAGGTGTGGAATGTCGCACTAGCCTATCAGGAGAATGAGAATGCGAGTATACTTGAGAGTATTCTGAGCCTGGGTAATTTTCCGCATCCTCCAGTCCTTTATACTCTCCAACCATCTCGGGGAGAGGTTAGTCGGCAGTGTATGGTGTTCTGGAGCCGGAGAGCCTTCCGGCGTGACTTGAACAATTTGTAGTTCAGGAGAGGATGAAGCACTCCTCACGTCAGACCTTTAGCAGTCAAATTGGGGATTTCCCTCTGCGTCGACGGATCCCTCGACGTCGACACTGGTAAGCGCTCTGTTCTCAGTCTCTTAGCCGGTGGAGACCTGTGGGTGGAACTAGCTCCTAGACGTCGACCTCCTCGACAGTGACCTTGATGTCGAACATGACCTTCTCGACACCGAAGGTGACTTCCTTGATGGCAATTTTCTCGACGGCGATGTTCGCCCTGCCGAAGCAGTCGATGGGTCGTGAACCATGCTTACCGATGTCAGAGTCTTTTGCGTCGGGCTTGGCGTCGATGTTCTAGGTACCTTCGACATTGGTGGTGTTCTCGATTTCGGCGGCGAGGCCCTCGACGGCGACCGCACCTGTCGGCGAAGTCTTTGACGTCGAGCCTCTGCCCTCCACCATCATAGGCGAGCCGGATTCGGACCGCCTGCGAGAGGGTGTCGACATTGGCTGGTGAGAAGCCTTAGCCGTACCTGGAGTCGTCCGCTTCAACGGCGATATAGTCTTCAACGCCAATTTCGGCACTAGAGATTTCGACGCTGAAGAGCACAAGGGTATTTTCGACGTCGACCTCTCCCTCCACGGCGAATTCGACCGATGTCTTCGTTTTTCTCCCTTTTTCTTGTGCTCTGATCTTCTTTGAGAGGAGGGCTCTTTAGAGGGATGTCCTTCCCTGCCACTTACGTACTCCTTTCCTCTCTCCTGCATGGCATGCAGCTTGATCTTCTCCCTTTCACGAAGGGTTCTTCTCGAAAACTGCTGGCAGTAATAGCACTTATCAGGCCTGTGTGTAGATGGTAAGCACACAATACAGACCGAGTGCGGATCTGACTTAGCCATTTTCTTCCCACTGGAAGGGCACTTATTAAATAAGGCTGGCATTCTGACAGGAAAAATAGCTGGGAAGTCAGAAAAAATGATGGAAATAGTACCAAAAGTAAAAAAAAAAAAAATGTTGAGTGAAGACAGTCTCACTTAAAAAGACCAATTAGTGGCAAAAAACCACTAACGGACGAGCTCAATGCTCCAGGATCCTCACAGAAGAAGCCGGAAAAAGGAACTGACCTAACTGTCACCTGTGGGGCATGATGGGAGCCTGGAGTTCTTAGAGGCACGGCACCAGTTTTCTCTGAGTGTTCTATATGCAGCCTTTTTTAGGCTAATCTGCCTGCTATCACCTTGCCTTTTTCCTTTGAAAATAAAGGCTGTGTTCAAAAACAAGTTGGAGGTACATTTTTCTGTGTCATGGAAATGTTATTTTTATATGATCTATATATTTCAAATGAAAAATACAATGCAATATTAGCATATATGAGCCTAAAACTATTTTTTGGGCTGCATATTTATATGCATGTGTGTATATTAGAAATATATATATATATACACACAAGAAAAAAAAGAAAGGGTTGCCCACAAAGAGGAAGCCACACTGGATGAATTGGAGCCATTTATTCACAGGATTCAGTCCGCCAGGTACTCCCAACACAAATGTAGCCAAACGCGTTTCGGGCGTAACCACCGCCCTTGATCACTGGCAGCAGGGAAAGCGGCAAGTGAACCAGCTGCGCTCATTTGAATGTCCCGCCCCAGTGGGCGTGAGCGCGGTTGCATGTTGGTCTCTGTAGTCCACCTGACATCCAGACCACTGTGGGTTCCGCCATACCTGCAAAGTACACATCTTGCCCCAGTGGGCATGTCAGGAGCAACTGGCAGGCAACTAAGGCAATCCCACAAACGGATTCATCCCTCCTGCAGCGTCCCTTGATCTCCGACGCTGTGGACCCACTCTGTACGCGGTGGGGCTTCCTCGCGGCTACACGACCGCTACACAAAAAAGAAAGGGTTGCCCACAAAGAGGAAGCCACACTGGATGAATTGGAGCCATTTATTCACAGGATTCAGTCCGCCAGGTACTCCCAACACAAATGTAGCCAAACGCGTTTCGGGCGTAACCACCGCCCTTGATCACTGGCAGCAGGGAAAGCGGCAAGTGAACCAGCTGCGCTCATTTGAATGCCCCGCCCCAGTGGGCGTGAGCGCGGTTGCATGTTGGTCTCTGTAGTCCACCTGACATCCAGACCACTGTGGGTCCCGCCATACCTGCAAAGTACACATCTTGCCCCAGTGGGCATGTCAGGAGCAACTGGCAGGCAACTAAGGCAATCCCACAAACGGATTCATCCCTCCTGCAGCGTCCCTTGATCTCCGACGCTGTGGACCCGCTCTGTACGCGGTGGGGCTTCCTCGCGGCTAGACGGCCGCTACACAAAAAAGAAAGGGTTGCCCACAAAGAGGAAGCCACACTGGATGAATTGGAGCCATTTATTCACAGGATTCAGTCCGCCAGTGGTCTGGATGTCAGGTGGACTACAGAGACCAACATGCAACTGCGCTCACGCCCACTGGGGCGGGACATTCAAATGAGCGCAGCTGGTTCACTTGCCGCTTACCCTGCTGCCAGTGATCAAGGGCGGTGGTTACGCCTGAAACGTGTTTGGCTACATTTGTGTTGGGAGTACCTGGCGGACTGAATCCTGTGAATAAATTCCCTGACTCCTCCCCTCCAAAACCCCCTTTTACTCATCCAAAAGCCTCCTCCTACTGCTAAGACCTAAAAAAAATTCCTTCACTTTTATCCCTCCACTATCCTTTTCAATCAAAATTAACAGACTAACATGTTCAATTCTCAAATTCCATTTTCAACTATACTAATTCACCACTAATCCTTTATGGGTTCCAGAGTAGCGTGCTACTCGCCAATAAAGCGTCTCAACACCCCATCAGGGTTACAAGCGCTATATAAATGCAAACCTTTTCCCTTTCTACCCTCCCCAACCCTTCTCAATCCAAATAACTGACTAACATATCCACCACTAAAATTACTTTCATGTTTTACCATACTAATTCAACACTAATACTTATGGGCTCCAGAGTAGCGTGCTACTTGCGCTTCAAAACCCCATCAGGGGTAGCAAGCGCTATATAAATACAAACCTCTTTCCCTCTTCTATCCCGCCACCTACCCTTCTCTACCCAAATAACTGAATAACATATCCACTACTCAAATTACTTCATTTTTTACTATACTAATTTTCAACACTAATCCTTAATGGGTTCCGGAGTGGCGTGCTACTCGCCAGAAAAGCGCTTCAACACCCATCAGGGGTAACAAGTGCTATATGAATGCAAACCTTTCTTCCCTTTTTATCCCTCCGCTATCCTTCTCACTCCAAATAACTGACTAATATCCACCACTGAAACTACTTTCATATTTCACCATATTAATTCACCACTAATCCTTTATGGGCTTCCGGAGTAGCGTGCTTCAACACCCCATCAGGGGTAACAAGCGCTATTTAAATACAAACCTTTTTTTCCTCCTCTATACTTCTACTATCATTCCAAATAACTGACTAACCTATCCACCACTTAAAATGTACTTGCATGTTTCACTATACTAATTCAAAACTAATCCTCTATGGGTCCTGGAGTAGCGTGCTACTCGCCGAAAATGCGCTTCGACGCCTCGTCAGGGGTAGTAAGCGCTATATAAATGCAATTACAATACAATATGTGTACAATGAGCATCATCCATCCCATGTTCTTTCACTGTTCTACATAAATTGTGAGCCTACCACCTTAAGTGAATGTAGAGGCACACAGAAGTTGGTGCTGCAGTCTTCTTTGCAAGGTGGATTTCAGATACTACTTTCGGGAGAGATGGATAAACTTTCACAAAAACGGTTATGAAAGAAGACTGTGCAGAGGGATGTAGGAAGCGGACTCTGTATATGGTATACTACTAGGTGGTTATACCGTGCACAGAGTCCAGAGATTCCCCCAGATGTGTACAGGGCTCAATGCAAACCCATAGTGCTCTATCTGTGGTAGTGTGGGCGAGCAGCCTTAGGCCTAACACAGAGGAGACATTTGTTGTGCACACAATGACCAATAAATGACACGACTCAAAATGGAGATCCACACCAATTTTATAACAAGCATTTGCAATGCAATAGGTCTCGAATTTGCGAGAGTTTAAGCTATTGGCATTGTAAATGACAATGCCTTTTATCTGTTTTGCTAATTAACACATAAAAGGTAGTCATTTACAATGCCAATAGCTCAAACTCATGTATATACAAGACCCATTTCCTTGCGAAGAAGCGGCCGCTATTGTCTCGGTCTGCATGGAAAGTGAAAGCGCGCATGGCGTGCTGAATGTTGCAGGAAAGCATGTCGTGCCTGCAGTAGGAGAAACTCATTTAAAAACCAGCATTAGATTGTGCTGTGCAGCGTGAGGCATGAGCGTGCACCAGGATCTATGCGCGAAAACCAGCCATGTGGGACACCAGCATTAGAGTGTGCTGTGCCACGTGAGACAAGCGTGCACCAGGACCCTGCATTAAAAACAGCCCTATGGAAAACCAGCATTAGTGTATGCTGTGCAACGTGAGACACGAGAATGCACCAGGATCCATGCGTGAAAGCCAGCCGTGTGGGAAACCAGCATTAGAATGCGATGTGAAGCGTGAGACACAAGCGAGTTCCAGGATACGTATATGAATACCAGCATCAAAATGTATACAGTGCTGCGCGGTACACGAGCATGCACCAGGATAAGTGCATGAAAAATACCCCTGTGGAAAAGCAGCATTAGTGTGTGCTGAGCAGCGTGCGACATGAGCGTGCACCAGAATCCCTGTACGAAAACCTGCCACGTAGGAAGCCAGCACCAGAATGTGTGCCATGAGCCACCAGCGTGCACCAGGATCCCTGTACCAGCAAAGGCAGTAAGCGAACTAGTGCCAGAACGTGTGCTGTGCATCCTGAGACGAGCATGCACCAGTACCTGCGTACAAAAACCAGCCATGTGAGAAACAAACATCAGAATGTGCACCACCAGAAGCCATGTATAACAAGCATTTTGCAATGCAATAGGTGTCGCATTTAAAAGAGTTTAAGCTATTGGCATTGTAAGTTACAATGCCTTTTATTTATCTGTTTTGCTAATTAACACAAATAAAAGGCATTGTCATTTACAATGCCAATAGCTCAAACTCTTTTAAATGCCAGACCTATTCAAAAAAGTGGCAGCCATTGTCCTGGGCTGCTCGGAAAGTGAAAGCACGCATGGCGCACTGAATGTTGCAGGAAAGCATGTCGTGCCTGCAGTAGGAGACACTCATTAAAGAAAATAGTGCTTATAGACTAAAAAAAGACGTACCGTGTAACAACCGAAGTAAAAGGGCCAGTCCTCATGGGAGGTTACAAAGGAAGACAAGGCGCTGCTAATGAGGGACTAACAAGCCTATTAATGAATCAGAAGCCAGCATTTACAAAGGACAATGACAGAATCTAATGACAAATATGGGCGGAGAGTGGGCGGGGCTTCTATTCCATACTCCAATACAGATGCCGCAAAGCAGCGCATGCGCTACCCAGGCTTGACCTAAAAATAAGCTTTGCTGAAGATTTATTTTAAGAGCAAGATCTTTGCAAAAAGGGAAGTACGTTTTTAAATAGAAATTATTTTCGGTTTCAAAAGTGGATACATTGCAATTATCAATCTTAGCAATGTTAACCTATGGAGGAAAACAATAAAGTGGTTTTACAGGTAAGTAACCAACTTACAAATCGAGTCTTCGGGTTGCAGGGTCAGCAGAAGGCAAGGTTCATGTAAGCACAAACACTGCACCACCAGTGGCACAGGGGCGGCCGGGTGCAGAGGTCACAGTTGACGATCAGGCTCAATGTTACCCAATGGAGACTGGAGGTGCTTGAAAACACACTGCTTGCAGGTAGTTAAAGCAGCTGCAGGGCTCAAGCTTCGGAAGTTAAGACAAGCAAAGGGGGTGGGGGAGCCACAAACCAGCACCAAACATACACCACCAGCGGTACAGGGGCGGCCAGGTGCACAGTGCAAACACATGTCGGGCGTCCAATGCAATTTAATGCAGAAACTCTTTGGAAAACAGGTTGCAGGCGATGAACTGGAGGCTGCACGAAGGAAGCCAATGACAGCAGAGGTAAGTTGGGATGCTGTTGGTCATAGGGACAGTCAGTCGTTCTCCCCAAGGCCCAGGGGCTTCGGGTGCAGGTGTGTCCTTTGACGTCAGGGTTTTCTTACCAGAGCCGGTCACGGTCGGGGGAAATATGGATTCACACTGCAGGCACCGTCGTGGAGTCCAGGAGGGGTCAGCCAATGCTGGACGTGGACATAGGATTGCTGGGGAACCTTTTCTGGATCAGTTGGCCACTTGGGACACAGGCCGGAGGCGTCGGGTGAAGAGTGGCCAGGGATTGCAGAGTTTTTTGTGTTGCTTTCTTGTGGACAGAGCCGCTGTCCTCAGGAGATCTGGTCTTCTTCAAAGGGAGGCAGTCCTCCCAGGGGTTGTGGAGGTCGCAGACTGCAGGACAAACGTTTTTTCTCAGGATCTTTGAGGGCTGCAGACAGGCCAGTAGGGCTGGGGCCAAGTCAGTGGGCATAGACAGTCTTCTTTGCACGCTGTCTTCGTCCTTTTTCTTCTTAGGTCAGTAGGAACTAGTTTCAGAGGAGCCACCTAAATACTAAATTTAGGGGTGTTTTAAGGGAGTGACAGGTAGGGCCTATGGGCACCTTACCTGGTGCGTTTACACCCTCAATTATGCCACCCTCCTGTAGGAGGGGGCACAGTCCTAGCCCTGATTGGAGGAGTCCCACCATCTTCAAAATGGCAGGGTCTGAAAGAGGTGCTTCACCTCACCTCCTGCACCTTAGGATTGGCGTTGGCAGAGGTGGGCACACCTCCTATTCTTCCTAGTTTTTCTCTCCCAAAGTGGGGGGTCTAAACCGGGGGCTGCCATATTCTCCTAGCAGCAGAGGCTGGGGGTCGCATTACAAAGGCAGCAGGCCTTTGACACTTCCCTCTCAAGCAATGTGCCCATTCTGGGAGGGGGGGGGGGGGAGGAGGTGTGACACCTCCGCCCAGGATGTGCTTTGTTTCTAGTCCCAGAAAGCGAGGTCTCTCGACCCAGAGCTCTAGAAACAGGTCTGATGGTGGTAGGTTGCCTAAAGCAAATCTGTGACCACACCAGGGTTGGTAGGCTTTCAGGGGGCACCTCTGAGTACATGTTACAATAAATCCCACACTGGCATCACTGCGGGTGTGAGGAGTAGTTTGGTACCCCACACTCCTGTGTTCAGAGAAGCCATCATGATGCTGTGGCACTCGAGTTGTTGAGTTTCCAGCCCATGTACTCTCTATGGCTTCCCTGGCACTTACAATATCGAAGAATAGACTTAAATATTGTAGGGGCATATCTGCTCATGCAGATATGCCCACACCTGTGATATAGTGCACCCTGCCTTAGGGTTGCGAGGCCTGCTAGAGGGGTGACTTACCTATACCTTAGGCAGTGTTCGTTGGCATGATACACAGGCATGTGCCATGCCGACTGTCATTTTGCCTGCAGCAGTTCATGCATGCTGCAGTGGCAGATTGAATGGCCTAGGTAAGGGGTCCCTCTTCAGTTCCAATGCCCTAGGTACTCAGGTACCATTTACTAGGGACTCACAGGGGGCCCGAAGGGCCAATTGTGGAACAGTTTTAGGGAAGAAGCACTGGCACCGAGGACCTGGTTGGCAAGGACCCTGTGAATTACAATCAAAACAACATCATTTTCCAGGCAAAAAGTGGGGGGCTAACAGTGTAGGAAGAGGCACTTTCTCACACAACTCCCCGAACGAAAGACTATGAAACTAACCTTTACCTGGAGTCATCTTCTACGTGGAAGAACCTGGAATGGCCATCTGCATTGGCAGTCCCAGGTCTGTTTCCCACTGTAAAGTCCATTCCCTGTAGGGAGATGGACCACCTTAGCAGTTTGAGGTTTTCACCTTTCATCTGTTGTAACCACCGGAGGCCTGTGGTCTGTCTGAACTAGGAAGTGAGTGCCAAACAGGTATGGCCTCAAATTCTTCAGGGCCCAGATGACAGCAAAGGCTTCCCTCTCTATGGCACTCCAACGCTGCTCTCTGGAGAGTAGTCTCCTGCTTATGAAAACAGGTTGGTCATGTTCCTCATTTGTTTGGGCTAGAACTGCACCTATCCCATGCTCAGAGGCATCTGTCTGCACAATTAACTGCTTGGAGTAATCTGGAGCTTTCAGGATGGGGCAAAGCACTTTACATCCTTTAGAGTGTCAAAAGCCTTTAGACCGCTCACTGTCCAGTTCACTTTCTTGGGCATCTTCTTGGAGGCGAGTTCTGTGAAGGGGGCCACCATGGACCCATAATCCTTCACAAACCTTCTGTAATACCCAGTCGAGTCAAGGAATGCCCTGACTTTGTTTTGGGTTTTTGGCGCTTCCCAGTCCAGAATTGTCCGGATCTTGGGTTGGAGTGGCTGAACTTGGCCTCCAGCTACCAGGTGACCCAAGTATACAGCCCATCCCTGCCCTATCTGGCACTTGCTTGCCTTGACCTTCTCAGAGCCTCAAGGATCTTCCCAAGGTGAATCAGGGTAGTCCTACTAGGTGGAGCTATAGAAAGAAATATCATCTAGATAAGCTGCACTAAACGATTCCAATCCAGAAAGTACTTTATTCACTAACCTCTGGAAGGTGGCAGGGGCATTCTTTAATTGAAAGGGCATCACAGTAAACTGGAAGTGCCCACTTGGAGTGGAGGATCCAGGGGTTAGACCTTTCTTCCAGTACCCTGTGAGATCAAAGGTACTCAGATACTTGGCTGCCTCTAACCGGTCATTCAATTTGTCTGCTCTAGGAACTGGATGTGCATCAGTCTTTGTCACAGCATTAAGACACCTATAGTCCACACAAAACCCAATTTCTTTCTTTTCACCCTGGGAGTGAGGTTTGGGGACTAAGACAACTGGGCTGGCCCAGGGACTCTGAGGGTTCAATGACACCCCAATTCCAGCATATTGCTTACTTCAGATTGGATGCTCTCTCTCTCTGACATGATCAGACTGCCTGTAAATTTTGTTTTTGACAGGTAGGCTGTCACCAGTGTCCATATCATGGGTACACCAGCTAATCTGACCAGGGGTCAGTGAGAACAGCTCAGCATACTGATTGAGGACTTGTTTGCAATCAGTCAGCTGTGGTCAGTGAGGTGGCCTAACAAGACCACTCCATCAACAGATCCATCTTTTGGATTGCTGGAGAGATTCACTCAACTTCCTGTTCCTCATCTGTGACCAGGAGTACGGTCACATCAACTCTGCCATAATAGGCAGTTGACATGTATAACCCTTTTGGGATATTTGCTATCAACGTCAACCAGATAAGTGACCTCCCCTTTTCTTTCAAGGACAGGGTAGGGCCCACTCCACTTGTCTTGGCGGGCCCTAGAGGCCACAGTCTCCAATACCCACACCTTCTGCCCTGGTTTGAACTCAACCATAGCAACCTTTTGGTCACACCACTGCCTTTGAAGCTCTTGGCTGGCCTGAATGTTTTGGCTTGCTTTCTCCACGTACTCCGCTAATCTGGAACGAAGGCCAAGAACATAATCCCCTATGTCTTGTTTTGGCTCTTTGAGGGGTTTTTCCCATCCTTCCTTCACAAGACTCCAGGGACCCTTATCAGGATGCCCAAACAGAAGTTCAAAGGGTGAGAACCCCACTCCCTTCTGTGGCACTTCCCTATAGGCGAAAAGCAGGCATGGAAGCAAGACATCCCATCTATTCCTGAATTTTTCAGGGAGTCCACCAATCATGCCTTTTAATGTCTGGTTAAATTTTTCAACCAGGCCATTGGTTTGAGGGTGGTAGGGGGTAGTGAACTTTTAAGTCACTCCACACTCCTCCCACATGTGTTTTAAGTATGCAGTTACTTCTTAAGGAAAATCAACCCTGGTAAAGACGCCAAGGAGGGCTTTGGCCACTGCTGGAGCACTAGTGATGCGAAGTGGAATAGCTTCATGATACCTGGTGGCATGATCTACTACCACCAGAATATATCTTTTCTCGGAGGCTATTTGAAGGTCCAGGGTGCTAACAATGTCAAACCCTACCCTTTCAAAGGGTACCCCCGGCCCCTGGAAGTCGAATTAAGTGGGTCTTTAGGTTGTCCCCTGCCTTACCACTAGCTTGGCAGGAGACATGACTGACAAAAGTCCTTCACCTTCGGAGACATCCCTAGAAAGTAGAAATGATTGACTAATCTAATAAATGTTATATCCTGACCAAGGTGCCCAGCTAGGAGGATATCATGGGCCAAAGTGAGGACAAACTCTAAACCTCTAAGATACTACCACTCTCCTGATTGTAGCAGGTGTGGGGTCTCTGGCCTCAGTGTACAGGAGTCCATCCTCCCAATAGACCCTGTGGGTGCCACTGATCTCACACCTTTCCTTTGCAGAGAGCTTGCTGCCTCAGGCTCTCGAGAGTGGGACAGGTTTCTTGTCCCTGGCACAGAGCCATCTTAGAGGGTCCCCCTGGGCCCAAGAGCTCTGCCTCAGTTCCCTCTGAGGATAACAAGTCCTCTTCCTGAGAAGATGGGTTCTGACTTTGAATCGGTTTAGAACAGGGGTCTCCAAACCTTTATGTAATAAGAGCGTCTTACATTCAATGAAACTCATCGATAGCTACTAATATTAGTGTTGTAATACTGACCACAAAGATTACATTACAGGCCACCATATGCAGGATTACTATTCATGATCATCTCAGTGCATCAGGCATGATTGCCAACAGTAATGTAAAAATGTCTGTCAGTATGGAATGCCTCTACATGAGTGATACATAACAGTCATAGCTGCAATGCCTCTGGCACCACGGTAATATTTGTAAAAAGTCTATTCACTGCCACTTGATTTATCACTCAAATATCAGCTTTAAATATATTTTGGAAATTCAGCCATTTTCTCCAAAAATCAGCTTATGAGTTCTGAAAATTCCCACATTTTCCTTTCGAATATACATACTCTATTTTGGTATATGTATATCATTTCAACCTAGGTAAACCTGCTAATTTAGTAGACTGGTCTCCACACAGACGAGCTACCTACAAGTAGCTGGAGAGCTACCAGTAGCTCACGAGCTACCTGTTGGAGAAGCCTGGTTTAGGAGCTGGTCCCCCAGTCTTCTTGCCTTTCCTCTTGGGAGGGCTGGTCCAGCACCTCTTTTTCACTCTGAACTCTGTGCTCTAGTTTTCACAAAACTCCATTCTGGGAGCCCTAGCATCCGTGCATAGGTCCTCAGTTCGACTTCAGCCCAAGGGGAAGTCTCCAAATCATTTCTAAGGAGACAGTCTTACAGGGATGGTTGGGGACATGACTATTTCCTTTTGTCCAACTACTCCCCCGTCAAAAGATTATACAGGCATGGGGTGGATCTTTGTGACATTGCCAGCATTGGTGACTGGATAGACCCTTCCAATAAGGTACTGATCTGAGTGAACCAGCTGCTGGGTCACCATGGTGACACTAGCACCAGTATCTCTCAAGGTCTCTATTCTAGTTCCATTAATCAAGGGGTACTGCCTGTATTTGTGCGTATTAGGGGGCCAGGCAGCACAGGATAAGCCTAACCCTCCCTCAAAGACTAGTGTTGCCTCAGTGGGGTCACTGACATGGTCAGGCCACACCTAGGATCCCATCTAGACATTAGCAGCTGCACGTTGGCTAGAGGCATTTTTCTTGTTTTTACAGCTAGGGTCTCCAGTTTTGTGCCCCAATGACCTACAGTCATGGCAACAAGCCTTCTTGGGATCCCAGTTCTTCCCCTGGTACCCCACCCTTTGGCTGGGAACAGTGTCTGGGTC
This sequence comes from Calotriton arnoldi, assembly GCA_963921515.1. NCBI lineage: Eukaryota > Metazoa > Chordata > Amphibia > Caudata > Salamandridae > Calotriton > Calotriton arnoldi. The sequence goes on from CAWUFW010007937.1 coordinate 204,733, forward strand.
ACCCTCCAGAGCAGATTGGGGGGGGGGGGCCCTGAAGACTATGTTTTCAGGATTACCCTCTTTCCTTTGGGGGAATTTTTGGCCTCTTTCTTTTGGTCTCCCTTACCAGTGGAAGTTTTGGTCACCCTCGTCTTGACCCAGTGGCCTACCTTCTTCCCCAATTCTTGAGGAGAAAGTGAATCTAGGTCTACCAGGATTTGTAGTTTCTCTTGGTGACAATTACTTAAAAGGTGTTCCTTCATGATCAAATTATACAACCCTTCAAAGTCATGTACATTGTTATATGAAACCAACCTAGTGTTTTTACTGAGTAGTCTACAAAATCTACCCAGGTCTGGCTCTGGGTTTTCCGAGCCTCCCTGAATCTGATCCTATACTCCTCAGTACTAAATCCAAAATCCTCAATCAGGCTACCCCTCATGAAGTCAGAGGATGTAGCATCTTTCTCATCGAGTGTCAGGAGTGTATCCCTGCACTTCCCTTGGAACATTTCCCACAGGATAGCACTCCACAGCTTCCTGTGGACGGTCTACTAAGACAGGCTCTCTCAAATGCAATGAACTTAGTGATACCATCACCCTTAAAATATTTGGGGACAATCCCTTTGGGGCTTTCAGTCTCAAACAATTCTACCTGTTCCCCCTTTATTATTTTGCTGCCACCAGAGATGGGTCCTAAGCCCCTCAGCTCTCTCTTTTTCTATGGCCAATAGTTTAGCCTCTAAGGTTATTCTCATGGCCAGTTTGAGGATCTGTACCTGCAGTACTACTTCATCTGAGACACTGCTGGGGTTACTCCCAGCAGTGTTACTATCTGAGGGGGTAATGCTGGAGTAAGAGTCCTCCTCTACCTCTGGAGATTCATCCTCCTCTTCCCGGGGGGAGGGGGAAGGCCTTGTAATTTTCTGTCAGCAACTGCTGGAGATGGGCTTTTGTGGGTTAAGGCCCATGGCAAGTCTCCATGCTTTGTACAGATCTGAGTTGGGTCACTCTCAGAAGTGCATAGGGGGCCAGGTTGAGCTCCTGGCTGGTCCTTTGGAGTTTCAGTCATGGTTTTTAAAGTAGCTGGGGTCTTATTCAAGACTTAAGAAAATAGTAAGGACTACTAAGGCCTAACTAACAATTTTGGATTTCCGGTTGTGAAATTACCTATTGATCAAGTGGTGCAACAAATGTGAAGTTTTTGTACCCCACTGCTGCACCACCAATGTAGGAAGGGGGCTCTGTATATGGTATACGACTAGGTGGTTATACCGTGCACAGAATCCAGAGATTTCTCCAGAAGAGTACAGGGCTCCATGCAAACCCAGATGTCTTGCACTCCTCTGTGTTAGGCCTAAGGCTGCTAGCCCACACTACTACAGTGTAGTGTCGGCTAGCAGCCTCCGGACTAACACAGAGGAGTGCAAGACATTTGTTGTGTACACAATGACCAACAAATGACACGACTCAAAATGAAGATCCACGCCAATTTTATAAAAATAAGCTTTGCTCAAGATTTATTTTAATGCTAAGATCTTCGCAAAAGTTAAGTACTTTATTAAATAGAAATTCTTTTTAGATTCAAAATTGGACTCTTAGTGCAATTTTCAGTCTTTGCAATGTTAACCTAGGAAGGAAAACAAGAATGCGGTTTAACAGGTTAAGTAACCAACTTACAAATCCAGTCTTCGGGTTGCAGGGTCAGCAGAGGGCAAGGTTCAGGTTCCACCAACACTGTACCACCAGCGACACAGGGGCTGCCGGGTGCAGAGGTCAAAGTTGAAGATCAGGCCAATGTTACCCAATGGAGACTGGGGGTGCTTGAAGACACTGCTTTCAGATAAGTAAAGCGGCTACAGGGCTCAATCTTCGTAGGTTTAGGCAAGCACAGGAAGGGGGGGTGGCCACAAGGTAGCACCAAACATACATCATAAGCGGTACAGGGGCGGCTGGGTGCAGTGTGCAAACACGGTGTCAGGTGCCCAATGTAATTCAATGGAGAAACTCTGTTAGGAAAACAGGCTTCAAGCGATGAACTGGAGGCTGCACGAAGAAAAACCAGTGACAGCAGATGTAAGATGGGATACTGTAGGTCATAGGGACACCATTGGTCATGTTCCCCAAGGCCCAGGGGCGTTGGGTGCATGGGTGTCCTTTGACGTCTGGTTTCTCTTACCGGAGCTGGTCGCGGTCGGTGGGAGCCTTTGGATTCACACTGCAGGCGTCGTCGTGGAGTCCAGGAGGGATCAGCCAACGCTTGACTTGGACTCAATCAATCAATCAGGGGATTGTAAGCGCGCCACTCACCTGTGAGGGTCTCAAGGCGCGCGGGGGGTCAGCAGATCAGTTAGCCGAAGAGCCAGGTCTTGAGGGTCTTCCTGAAGGTGTTCAGGGAGGGGGCGCGTCTGATGTCTGCCGGTAGCTCGTTCCACGTCTTGGCTGCAATGTGGGAGAAGGATCTTCCGCCTGCTCTGGCTCTGTGGATGCGTGGGATTTCAGCCAGTGCGAGGTTGGCAGATTGGAGGTTTCTTTTGGGTACGTGGAAGTTGATTCTGTCGTGGAGGTAATTGGGTCCGTTGTTGTGTAGGCATTTGTAGGCGTGAGTGAGGATCTTGAAGGTGACTCTTTTCTCCACGGGGAGCCAGTGGAGTTTACGTAGGTGTTGGCCGATGTGTTCGTGCCGCGGGATGCTGAGGATGAGTCTGGCGGCGGTGTTCTGTATTGTCTGGAGTTTGCGGAGTAGGGACCTGTTGATGCCGGCGTAGAGTGCGTTTCCGTAGTCCAGTCTGCTGGTGATGAGTGCGTGGGTGACTGTCTTCCTTGATTCCGGGCGGATCCACTTGAAAGTCTTGCGGAGGATGCGGAGTGTGTTGAAGCAGCTGGAGCAGACGGCGTTGATCTGTCGGTTCATGGTGAGTGATGAATTGAGTACGATGCAGAGGTTTTTGGCGTGGTCCGAGGGGGTAGGTGGGCTTCCGATGGCAGTTGGCCACCAGGTGCTGTGCCATGCCGAGGGGGTGGTTCCGAGGACGAGGACTTCTGTCTTCTCGGCGTTGAGCTTCAGGCAGCTGTTGGTCATCCAGACTGCGACGTCCTGCATTCCTTTCTGGAAGTCGAGTTTGGCGTTGGCGGGGTCTTTGGTGAGGATCGCTGGAAAAACATTTCTGGATCAGAGGGCACCTGGACACAGGCCTGAGGCGTCGGGTGCAGTGATCGCGGATCCGGGGGCACCAGAGTCTTTGTTTTGTGCTGCTTTCTTGTGAACAGAGCCGCTGGGGTTTCTACAGCCTTAATTATGCCACCCTTCTGTGGGAGGGGGCATAGTCATAGCCCTGATTGGAGGAGTCCCGCCATCTTCAAGATATTGGGGACTGAAAGATGTGCTATACCTCGCCTCCTGCACCTTAGGGGTGGAGATGGCAGCGGTGGGCACACCTATTCTTCCTAGTTTTCCCACCGGTTTTCCCGCCCAAAGTGGGTGTCTAAACCAAGGGACTGCCATCTGCTGCTAGCAGCAGAGGTTGGGTGTTGCATTACAAAGGCAGCTGCTCTTTGAAGCTTCACTCTCTAGCACTGTGCCCATCCTGGGGGAGGTGGTGTGACACCTCCGCCCAGAATGTGCTTTGTTTCTGGTCCCAGAGAGCGGGGGCTCTCGACCCAGGGGTCCAAAAACACGTCTGGTGGTGGCAGCTCCCTAAAGCCAGTCTGTGACCACACCAGGGTTGGTAGGTTTTCAGGGGACACCTCTGAGGTGCCTTCCGAGTACATGTTCAATAAATTCAACACTGGCATCATTGTGGGTTTATTGACAGGAGCAGTCTGGTACCAAACACTTCTGTGTTCAGAGAAGCCATCTTGCTTGGTGCTGTGCAACTCGAGTTTGAGTTTCCAGCCTATGTACTCTATGGCTTACCTGGCACTCATATTTAGGAATAGACTTAAATATTGTAGGGGCACATCTGCTTATGCAGATATGCCCACACCTGTGATATGGACGCACCCTGCCTTAGGGCTGTAAGGCCTGCTAGAGGGGTGACTTACCTATAACTTAGGCAGTGCTAGTTGGCATGGCACACAGGCAGTGTGCCATGCCGACTGTCATTTTGCCTGCAACAGGCCATGCATGCTGCAGTCGCAGTCTGCATGGCCTAGCTAAGGGGTCCCACTTCAGTTCCAATGCCCTAGGTACTCAGGGACCATTTACTATGGACTTACAGGGAGCCTGAAGGGCCAATTGGGGAACAGTTTTAGGGAAGAAGCACTGACACAAGGGACCTGGTTGGCAAGGACCCTGTGCACTACAATCTGACTTACCACACATCTATATCTACAGGAATATACACTCCCCTACATACTCTCCTCCAGCAAGTATATCTCCAGTGGGTGACAGTATATTCTTTCAGGTCTTTCTAAGAGGGGGCAAACACATTGAAACTTTACAGTAACGTTTTGTCTGCAGACCTCTACCATTATTGTTCCAGGTCATTGAACCAGCCATGGACCGCTTTTTCACTCCAGTCTCTGTCAAGGCAGTGCCTTCCTGTCTTCAAAAAAAGTACAAGCCTCCAGACCAGGATCCATTGTTCTCCACATAGACCGTTCTTCCAATTCAGTCATTGTCTCTGTCGCTCACCAACTTCATGCCATGGCCAGTTCCTCTACAGTACAGACAAGGAGAGTAAAAAACTGGATTCGGTAGCAAGGAAAGCATTTGACATATCTGCCACCACTATGAAGACAGCAAGCACTTCCGCACTCCTAGGAAGTGCTGACAGGTAGCTCTGGAACTCACTGCAACAGTTCATGGACAACTGTCCAGGAGATAGACTTGGGGACTTCAACGAATGAAGTTCTTGAATCCGATCATCAGTGCTGTGATTGATATATCAGTTCTCCCAGCCCATGGTTACTTTCATGGCCTGGCCTTACGTTGCTCTGTTCATCCTAGATCGAGGTTTGCCAAAGTCAGTGCTGGATGGCCGGATCAATGCTAGATTTTTTGCAAATCCCCATTTAGATAAATGTAGTCATTAAAAATCTGGCATGGATCCGGCCCTCCAGGGCCAACTTTGGAGAACCCTGGCTTAGACTCACAGGACTCCAACCTAGAGCACAGCACAGGATTTTAAACCTCCCATTCTCAGGGAACACATTTGGCTCACATAGGGGTGATGAGATCACGCATGAAAGTGGATTTAGACACTGCGAGCAGTCAGATTAGAGTAAAGAAAGTAACATAGAAAACATTCCTACAGACCAGATTACTTTTAATATTACCTTCAGAGCGTTCAAAACCCCTCGATTGCCTCAAAGCCAATAGCAACAGGAGCAGAGGTATCATCAGGAGGGATGTCAATCCAGATGCAGAGGAACAGCAGCAATCTGCCCTGCCACTAAATATACCACTTGCAAGCACCGAATTACACTACCCCCTCTTCCGTTAGGGGGAAGCATATTATCTTACCTGGAAACGTGGAGATCCATCCCGTGACATGTAGAAAACTACTGGACACGGTTTCAGATTTAAGTACCCTCTGACATCAATTCCAAATAAATCATCCCCTTTGCATCGGGAACAATGTCTACAAGAAATAGCCATACTCTTGAGAAAAGAAGCTGTGGAGAAGTTCTCTACTTCTAACAAAGTGACAGGAATTTATCTGAGGGACATATACAATTTTTCTCACTTTCTAGTGAAGACAAAAGGGCCAAAGAATGAATTCAGACCCACTCTAGTCCTCAAAACAGTGAACAAGTGGAACTGCATAAAATGAAATAAAAGGTTTTTACATTTTCTATTGAAAGTCAAACTGATTTTAATAGTACTTGCATGATATCCTCTGCATGCAAGATCACATTTTCTCAATTGTCAACTTTTGAAATCAAGTTACTGCATTCACCCTCACACACTTTCTGCATACTGCAGTTTGACGTGTGAAAAGTTGTAACATGTTAAAAAAATAAAGCAAAGGCCAAATAGGTTTCAGATTGATATTTATTGGATATTTATTCATCACACCCTTAGGGAGGCATGAGTTTGCTTTAAAATAGGCAGGAGATTCTTTAAGCAGCATTCTCTGTAAACCATCTTGCATAGAAAATGGTTTTCAAAGTGTCTAAAATTCGAAAACCTGGGAAGTGTTCAGGTCCGTTAACCCAAATGACTTGTTAGCTTTAAGCGTATAGTTTTGGAACGTTGTACGGAAAATGTTTTCCGGTTGATGACTACACAAAAACAAGATGCTCCTTGTGCTTGTACCACAATGTACAATGGCATTTCTCCCCCAGGTTACAGGGAAATAACATTACATTTTCAAACTAGAAGAGAGTTGCTCATCACCTGATAAAATTTGATACAACAGAAATATTTGCTTAAGTGAATTGTACAACTGTTGTAGTCTTGGTCTGATTTTGTTCAATCATCCAGGAAAAAGTAGTTTCCACTCTTCTTTTGATCCACATCCTACAACAAAAAAATAATGCAAGTAAGTAAGTTCGTTCAGGGATTAATCTTCTGTTATATGCATTTAGAAAAACAGTTGAGAGAATCCAACAAGATGACCTAATGGAGGACTTATGAGTAATTATAACCCAAACTCCGGTAATTACAATTATATGCAGTCAGCAATTGTCTGCAAACTGGGTGGAGAAGCAGGTGACCTGCTGAAAGAAAGCAGGCTGACATAGGTACAAGAACTGTAGTCAGAAAGATGGGTAAGGATTATGTTACTTACCCTGTAAGCATCTTTGCACTGCATGTAGTGCTGCAGATTCATATGCTATGCATACTCCTGCCATCTAGTGTTGGGCCGGGACTTCACAGCTCCTATTCTATTTGGACACAGACCTCCCATCTTTTTTAATTTTCTCGTCAGTTTTCCCGCCCAAAGTGGGGGTGTAAACCAGGGGCGGTCTGCTGCTAGCAGCAGTGCCTGGGGGTCGCATTACAAAGGCGACAGGCCTTTGAAGCTTCCCTCTTCTTGCACTGTCCCATCCTGGGGGAGGAGGCATGACACCTCTGCCCAGGATGTACATTATTTCTGGTCCCATCCAGGGGTCCAGAAACATGTCTGGTGGTGGCTGGCTGCCAAAAGCCGGTCAGAGACCACTCCGGGGTTGGTAGGGATTCAGGGGGCACCTCAGAAGTGCCATCTGGGTACATGGTACAATATATCCCACACTGACAACAGTGTGGATTTATTGAAAGGAGTAGTTTGGTACCAAACACTCCTAAATAAAGCCATCATGGTGCTGTGGAACTCGAGTTGTGGAATTCCCAGCCCATGTACTCTCTATGGCTTCACGGGCACTTACAATATTGGAAAATGGTGCCCAACTTTGTAGGGGCATATCTGCTCATGCAGATATGCCCTCACCTGTAGTACAGTGCACCCTGCCTTTGGGCTGTGAGGCCTGCTAGAGGGGTGACTTACCTATGCTGCAAGGCAGTGTTAGCTGGCATGGCACCCAGACCGGGTGCCCTGTCGACGTTTTAGTTTTCTCCCTCACAGGGGCATGCAGGCTTCAAGGGCAGTGGCACGGTCCCAGTAAGTGAGGTCCCAAGGGACCCTTTTCAGCTCTCAGGCCCCAGGGTACAAGTTACTAGGGACTTACAGGGGGCAGAAGTACCAATTGGGAGTTTGATTATAGGGAAGGAGCACTGGCAAGGGTACTTGGTTGGCAGGGACCCTGAGCACTACATTTGAAACCACATCAAAACCAGGCAAAAAGTGGGGGGCTAACCATGAAAAAGAGGCATTTTCCTCACATGCAGCATCTCTAGATGATATTGCTGTCTTTAGCCCCACCTGGCAGGATCACCTGGTCAACCTGGGGAAGGTTTTACAGGCCCTGCAATCTGCAGGGAACTGTGGTATACTTGGGCCACCTTGTAGGTGGAGGTCAAGTGCAACCTTTACAGCCTAAGATCCAGACCATTCTGAACTGGGAAGCTCCAACCACCCAGACCCAAGTCAGGGCATTCTTTGGCTTGACTGGGTATTACAGGAGGTTTGTGAAGTGATATGGGTCCATTGTGACCCCCTCACAGAATTGACCTCCAAGAAGAGGCCAAAGAAAATGAACTGGACAGTTGGCTGTCAAAAGGCTCAGCACCTATTCTTAAAGCTCCAGACTACTCCAAGCAATTCATTGTGCAAACTGATGCCTCTGAGCTAGGGATAGGAGCGGTCCTGTCCGAGACCAATGACTATGGCTGTAGGAAAGAGCCCCTTTTTTTGCATGGTTACCCCCCAACTTTTTGCCAAATACCTGATGCCAACTTGACTGAGTGCGTGCTGGGATCCTGCTAACCAGGCCCCAGCACCTTTGTTCTTTCCCAAAAATGTACCTTTGTACCCACAATTGGCACATATCTGGGCCACAAGTATGTCTCTTGTAAAAGGTACCCCTGGTACCAAGGGCCTTGTGACTAGAGAGGTCCTCTGAAGGCTGCAGCATGTACTGTGCCACCCTCAGAGACCCCTCACCTAATACCCACACACTGCCATTGCAGGCTGCGGGTTTTGGTGCAGACCAAACTGAAGAGTCGACATGGCACACATCCCTGTGTGCCATGCCCACCCACACTACCGGTGGCATGGGTAAGTCACCCCTCTAGCAGGCCTCACAGCCATAAAGCAGGGTGCACCATAATACATGTGAGGGTATAGCTGCACGAGCAATATGCCCCTACAATGTCCGAGCCATTCACAGCCATTGTAAGTGCAGTGGAGCCATTTTGAGTGCATGGGCTGAGAGTTTGTTAACACGAACTCCACAGCTCCATGACGGCTTTGCTGAAGTCTGGGAAGTTTGGTATTTAACTTCCCAGCATATTAAACCCATCCCAGTGTGGGATTTAATGAAAATTGCACTGAGAGGGCATCTTAGAGATGCCCCCTGAAAAACGGCCAACTTTGGTTGGTGTGGTGCCTGACTGGTTTCCAATCATCTGCCACAAACAGACAGATTTCTGTACCCCTGGGTAGAGGGCCCTACGCTCTCTGGGTCTGGAAACAAAGCACATCCTGGGCAGATGGTCCACGAAGAGGGAGCTTCAAAGGGCTGTTGCCTTTGTTAGCTTCCCCCAGCCTTTTGCTTCTATCAGCAACTGGCTCTTACCAGTTTTGACTCCCATTTAGGTTGCGAGAACCTCAGGGAAAACCTAGGCAGGACGGGAGGTGTGTCCACCTTTGCCAATCCCACCCCTTTGCAATTCTCAAAATGTCTTTGCATCTGGGATGCATAAAACACGAATAACACATTAGGTCCCTTCTACATGCTTAAAACAAAAATTGCAGTTGGTCCTGGCTTCCTTATGTGAGCAGGCCATGTGACCCATTACCAAGGTTCCCATTTCCTTGAGCGCACACGCATTGATAGCAATAAGTAACACAGGTAGATGACATGCACCTGCTAATGAGAACAAACATCTTTGCATGGCTAAATTAGCATTCCATCTTTCTTAGGTCAGTACATTGAGGACTATGTAATTAAGAGTAAACTTGGTTATTTGCAACACTTCGAAAAAGCAAAACTGCATTATAAAAGTACTAAAAAAATATGGATAAGATATTTTACATTTACTTGTAAATACCACAAAGCACTGCACTAACACAAATCCAAACCAAAAAAAAGGGAATGTGTTAATAAAAACCAATAATGACAAAACTCTGGTGATTAATGTACCTGCAGGAGAGAGATCAAGTTTTGTCTAGTCACTGTTTTGATTCATCATAAAGTAGTGCCTGCTGAGAAATGTGTACCATGCAGATCACAGAATTGTATTTTATATAGCTCGCTCAGTGGGTTACTGCTTTTGCCACAGAGATCAGTTTGTTACTAAGTTAAGATCCTACTGTAGCACTCTGATCTATGAATTGGCAACAAACAGCTGCATGCAGGGCATAGGTTAAAAACGTAGTCCCCCCCCCCCCGTCATTATCCTGCGGTTGCTAAAAAAGGGTGTGTTTGGCTGGAAATAAATTCTTGTTAGCACAGGATTTAAAGTCCCCTTTTTTTGGCCACACACAAGCATACAGGACACACCTTTTGTAAAAGATTCCTAGTTAACCTTTGTGGCCAAAATCTTTTTAGAGACCCCACCTTTCCCGCGTCACCTGAGGTACTGCAAAGAAGCAAACTGAATGAGTAACCCAAGCCTGTGGGATGAGGCGAGGGCCCACCTGGGAAAGTAATAGTGTAAGGGCAAAGGCAGAGCAGGTGACTAAAGGGGGTTTATGAAGTTGCAGTAGCAGACCTGCCAACTCATACAGCACTACCACGCATCAAATGATACGGTCTCTCTTCATGCGGTCTCATTTGTGAAGAGCCAGCATCACATGGTGTGCGCAAAGTGAGGTGGAAATCCCTGCAGAGTGGGTTTCCAGCTCATTCAGTGTATGCTCTGCACAGCCAGCGTCCAATAAGGGTTTTGCAATTTGTTTTTGAGGGAGACTGGGAGGATCTGCTCGGGCAATGCATGGTTGTAAGCCAGATTCCCTCAAACCAGAGTAGGTAAAAGTCCAATCAGATATGTAATATGGTCTCTCATTTCCCATCCATTCATCATCACTGCCCTTATGTGTTTGTTATGTGCAGAGAAGGCTGGGGTCCCAGGGTCATGCCAATTCACCTGATATTCTTTTGGGTTTTGTTATTTGTTTCGGGTTTTGGTAACCATCTTGGCCAAGTGAACTATAACTTCTGAAGGCCACGAGAAAATGCTAAGAGGCTGGCTGTCCCGGTGTCCAGTCACCTGGGCTATAATTATGTTCACGTGGTATAAAGGTCGGCCATGGGGTATGCCCTTGTGATGTGTGCGCTTGGGCTATACCCAAAGGTCATCTTGAAGCAGACTACCTATGTTCACGGTGCATCTCTTGTCCTTAGCAGGTGACCTATGACCTCTTTCACGTCAGTGCCCCTAGAAGTGCCCTTCTTTGCAGGCCAGACGTTCAGTACAGTGGGAGTCTTAGTGTCTGGAAGGAGAATGACATCGATTGTGAGCATGTGTGCCCATGCACTTGGTGCAGGTGTAGGACAACATGTTGCTCGGTCAGACTGTCTCAACTGAGCCTTCGTCTTGGGAAGGTCTTCGCAGGGTGAGGGGCAGAAGAGAGGCTGTGAAAGGTAGCAAAACACACTCGTCTAGAGATGGCAATCAAAAGACACCAGTTGTTTCATTTTTGTGGGTGATGTTCATTGTACCCAGAGGCAGCTACCAACCACAGGTAATCTAACAGACAGGTAAACTAGATTATTAAAGATCACACAGGCTGGGTAGCCTCCAAATCAGCATACACAGTGATTCTGTGAGAGCCTGGCCTTGACATGAGAGAGACAGCTGTTTACCGCACACCATTGTCTCCTCCTTTTCCCCTCGCTGGGACCTGGGTGATTTATGACAATTTATTGCTGACAAACTTATAGACCAGTCATGGAAAATTACGTCACGAGAGAACAGATTCGGCACACATTGGTATTTAATACCACAATGACAACAGCATATATGCGAAGGTACTATTCAGCGTTGAGTCACATGTGCTTTGTTTAGTGCTCAAAATCTCATTGCAAACACAAATGGTGGCATGTGTTCTATATGAGCTGAAGACTCACAAAGCATTCACTACTGCAGTGTGTCAATGATATCTTGTTGAAAACTGTCTTACAGCCACACAGATTGGAAGGTGTACACAGTCTTGACCCTTTACTCTTTCCTTTCCAGCACGACTTCTCATCCCTGTCTGGTAAAGCCGATATGAACTGGTTCACAATCCCATGCATGTTAAAAATAAATGCAAACAATGCCAAATTAGCTCAATTTGAAATACCATGCCCAAGCCTTTGCAGAGTACTACACATGAACAAATGGCCAGCACTGTTCTTTGGAAAGGGTGGCAAGCGTAGTTGAACAAAGGCATCATATTAAACTGCTGCTACAAGAATTAAAACGGAAAGAACACGGAAAATAAACATGTGAAAGTCATAAAAATGAATGAATGAGTCTTTGCCCCAACCCTGGAGTTTATATTGAAGTACATTAGTACATTTCAGCTTCCATGCCACATGTCAGACCGAGACGTTTGATCTGCACAAATCATCAATTAAAGAAAAGTTATAAATTTGAGCGCTTGTTAACATTTGCTGTGAGGAGGCCAGTAGGGAGATTCAGTAAGTAAATGTGGTTTATCCTAATCTGTTCCAAATTAAGACAATTTAGTAGGCAACATAATAGTGCCATCATAACCCACACCGCTCCATTGCGTTGCTGCTTTTTTGCACAAAGACTGCACAACCAAATGTGTTTAATATTATTGAGTTGTGTAGGCTTTACCATATAATATTTTGATGCTGTAAAAATATTTGGCTTTGTCAATTAATAAAAAAATCTATTCTCCGTTCAGACAAATAACATGAGCATTGACACTTATTTAACCATGCTGCCTGAATCTTTCTCTGCAGTGATATTTAAACAAACGTAAAAGCAATGATGTTTCTGACAAACTTTGTCATCAGCAGTAGTCCATTCACCGCACTTGTCTTACAAAGAAGTTAGTCTCGTAAAGCTTAGTTGAAAAGTTAAAAGAAAAAAAAATCATTTTGCATAGTTAAAATCTTTCCAAGCATTTCACTGTGAATGTCCATTGTCAGCAGCATCAAGGCCCACACAGACGCGCCATGTTTTAAGACAAACATTCTCTCTTCCATGCGGTTTCTCTGGAGCAAAAAAAGAAATCGAGCGCAGAGTTCAGGCAGCATAAATAAATAGACACACATGCAGGAAAGAATAAAAACGGACAGAACACCGAAAATAAAAATTAACCGGAGCCTTTGCCCCAACCCCCTCATGGCTCAATCAGGTGAGTGAGTGTGTGTGTGAGAGTGAGAGAGTGAGTGAGAGAGTGAGTGAGAGTGAGTGAGAGAAAGTGAGAGTGAGTGAGAGTGAGTGAGAGTGAGTGAGAGTGAGTGAGAGTGAGTGAGAGTGAGTGAGAGTGAGTGAGAGTGAGAGTGAGTGAGAGTGAGTGAGAGTGAGTGAGAGTGAGTGAAAGTGAGAGAGAGTGAGTGAAAGTGAGAGAGAGTGAGAGAGAGTGAGTGAGAGTGAGAAAGTGAGAGAGAGTGAGTGAGAGAGAGAGTGAGTGAGTGAGAGTGAGTGAGTGAGAGAGAGTGAGTGAGAGAGTGAGTGAGTGAGAGAGTGAGTGAGAGAGTGAGAGAGAGAGAGAGAGAGTGAGAGAGAGTGAGAGAGTGAGTGAGAGAGTGAGAGAGTGAGTGAGAGAGAGAGAGTGAGTGAGAGTGAGTGAGTGAGAGTGAGTGAGTGAGAGAGTGTGAGAGAGTGTGAGTGAGAGAGTGTGTGAGAGAGAGTGAGAGTGAGTGAGAGAGTGAGAGAGTGAGAGTGAGTGAGAGAGTGAGTGAGAGAGTGAGTGAGAGAGTGAGAGAGTGAGTGAGTGAGAGAGAGAGTGAGAGAGAGAGTGAGAGAGTGAGTGAGAGAGAGAGAGTGAGAGTGAGTGAGAGAGAGAGTGAGAGAGTGAGTGAGAGAGTGAGTGAGAGAGTGAGTGAGAGAGTGAGTGAGAGAGTGAGTGAGAGAGTGAGTGTGTGAGTGAGAGAGAGAGTGAGAGAGAGTGAGAGAGAGCCACCGGTTTTGGCTCCCACCGTTTCTGACCCCCCTGCCCCCCTTTGGGCGGGAGAATCAGTGGGAAATATCTAGCCAGGAAGAGAGGTGTGCCCACCTTTGCCAACCCTACCCCTCAGGTGGGGGAGGTGAAGCGAAGCACACATCTCAGTCCCCTTCATCCTAAAGATGACGGGACTCACCCAATCAGGAAGAGGCCCATGCCTTCAAGTGAAGACTCTAATCTCCTGTGGACACTGGATTTGTCCAAACCACCAACTCCAGCGCAGACACCAGATCTGGATGGAACAGCGTGTCTGCACCACTCTGCACCCGACACCAAAGGCCCGAGCGGCCCAACCCCACAGCGAGGTCCCCCTGGCGATCATGACCTGGGATCCAGCGTTGGATGACCTCCTCAGAGCTTCACTGCAACACCTGCATCCTCATCTTGAAGGGTCACCCCCGACATGACCTCAAGTGAAAAACCCGACACGAAAGGACACCCCTTCACCCGCAGGCCCCTGGCCTGGGGGTGCCCGACCGACGGTGTCCCCGTGCCCAGCAACACTCCAACTTAGCCTTCTAGTCGCTGGAACCCTTTTCCAAGCCTCCTGTGCCGAGCCTGCAGCGTTATCTACTTTAACCTCTGCCATACCTTTGGGATACACTGGGCTCTGTGCACACTATACCTCATTGTGGTATAGGATATACAGAGCCAGCTGCCTACAGAGATCCACACCAATTTTAGAAACACAAGCTTCTTTCAAGTTTTATTTTAAGACCAAGATGTACGAAAAAAGGAAAGCACGCTTTTCAGGAAAACTACTTTACACTTTACAATGTGGACAGTTAGGGCATTTTTCAGGCTTTGCAATGTTAACCTATGGGAGGAAAACAAGAATGCAGTTTTGCAGGTAAGTACTCTACTTACAAGTTCACTCTCCAGGTTCTGGGGTCAACACCAGGCGAAGTTCAAATCAGCACCAAGACTGCACCACCAGCGACACAGGGGCAGCCGGGTGCAGAGGTCAAATTTGGGGTCAGGTGGCCATTGTTAACCAATGGAGACAGGGGGGTACTCGAAGTCGCGCTGATCACAGGTGAGTAAAGCAGTGTCAGGGGTCGATCTCTTGGAGTTAAGGTTGGCACGGGGGGGGGGGGCCACAAGGCAGCAGCAGACTTACACCCTCAGCGGCACAGGGACGGCCGGGAGCAGAGTGCAAACACAGCATCGGACTTCCAATACTATTCAGTGGAGGAGACCGGTTTCGAACAAAGGCTGCAGGTTCGGGTTAGGAGGCCAGACAAAGAAAACCCACAGCTGCCCAGGCAAGTTGAGATGCTAGGGGACGTAGGGACACTGTTGGTCAACTTCCTCAAGCCCTGGGTCTTCGGGTGCAGGGGTGTCATCTGGCATCAGGAAACAGCTTATCGGGCAGGGGGTGTCTTCAAGTTGAGGCTGCAGGCGTCGAGGAGGAGTCCAGCAGGGGTCAGCCCACGGTGGGCTCTAGCTCGGAATCGCTGGGGAACCTTTGCAGTACCTCTGGGCCACTTGGACTCGGGCCGTGGGTGTCTGGTGCACAGGAGGGACTGGAGGTGGTTTTGCCGTTCCTCAGGGAAGAGCTCTTTGGTTTCTTCTTGAACAGGTCCATTGTCCACAGGAGTTTCTTGATCTTTATAGAAGGCAGGTAGTCCTCCTAGGCTTCTGGAGATTGCTGGTCTGCGGGGCGAGTCGCTCTACTTCAGCAGGGTCTTTGAGGGCTGCATACAGGCCAGTAAGGCTGGGGCTAAGTCAGTTGGTGTCTTCAGTCTTCGCTGCTGCACGGCTCTTCTTAGTAGGTCATCGAAATCTGATTTCAGGGTCAGGGGGAGCCACCTAAATTCTAGTTGTAGGGGTGTTACAGGTGAGTAACAATGGGTTCCTTACCTGGGGTGTCTACACCCACTATTATGCCACCCTGTGGGAGGGGGGCATAGCCCTAGCCTTGATTGGAGAAGTGCCACCATCTTCAAGATAGTGGGCACTGAAATATGTGCCTTACATTGCCTCCAGCCCCTGAGAGGTGGAGTTGGCGAAGGGGCGAACACCAATTCTTACTAAGTTTTCCCACCGGTTCTCCTGCCAAACGTGGGGGGTTTGAACTGGGGGCTGCCATCTGCTGCTAGCAGCAGGGGCAAGGATCACATTACAAAGGCGGCATGGCCTTTGAAGCTTCCCTCTCGAGCACTGTGCTCATCCTGGGGAGTAGGTGTGACACCTCCACCCAGGATGTGCTTTGTTTCTGGCTTCAGAGAGCAGAGGCTCTCGACCCAGGGGTCCGGAAACACGTCTGGTGGTGGCTGGTTGCCTAAAGCCAGTCAGAGACCACACAAGGATTGGTAGGTTTTCAGT
The DNA here is from genome assembly GCA_963921515.1 of Calotriton arnoldi. NCBI lineage: Eukaryota > Metazoa > Chordata > Amphibia > Caudata > Salamandridae > Calotriton > Calotriton arnoldi. Next base: position 220,718 of record CAWUFW010007937.1, read on the forward strand.
GGGCATCTTGCAGGGGACTTCTGAGTACGTTTGAATAAATCCAACACTGGCATCAGCGTGGGTTTAAGAGGAGTTGTTTGGTACAAAACACTCCTGGGTTCAGGGAAGCCATCATGGTGCTGGGGAACTTGAGTTATCGAATTTCCAGCCCATGTACTCGCTCTGGCTTCCCTGGAACTTACAATATTAAGGAATAGACTTAAATATTGTAGGGGCATAACTGCTCATGCAGATATGCCCACACCTGAGATATAGTGCATCCTGCCTTAGGGCTAGTAAGGTCTGCTAGAGGGATGAATTAACTATACCTTAGGCAGTGCTGCTGGACATAGCACACAGGCAGTGTGCCAGGTGGACTTTGTTTTACACTGCATCAAGGCATGCAAGCTGCAGTGGCATGGCCTTCTTGAGGGGTCCTTTGGGGACCCTCTTCAGCCCCCGTGCCCTAGGTAACAAGGGGACAATTTACTATGGACTTACAGGGGGGCTGACTCTGCCAATGGTGGTACAGTTTTAGAGAAGAAGCATTGGCACAGGGAACCTGGTTGGCAGGGAACCTAGGCACTACAATCTAAACCACATCATTTTCCAGGAAAAAAGTGGGGGTGCTAACCATGTCAAAAAGGAAAATGTTACTTACCCAGTAAGCATCTGTTGTTTTGGCATGAGGGAGCTGTAGATCCACATGCTTTGCATACTCCTGCCATCTAGTGTTGGGTCGGGATGTTTGCAAGTTGTTTTTCTTCGAAGAAGTCTTTCCAGTCACGAGGGGAGGTGACTCCTCATTTCGGTGATAGTGCGTATGGGCATCGACTACATTGTTAGATTGTTTTCCCGCAAAAGGGTGAGAGTGGAGTACGCAAGTGTAGAATAGAGATGTCCATGCGTATGTATGTAAATAGGAAGAACTGCAACAACTATAGGTGTTCGGGGAGGCAGGTGGGCGCATGTGAATCTACAGCTATACATGCTGAGAACAGATGCTTACTGGGTAAGAAACATTATCCGTTTGAGGCATAGACTATAAAGCAGTATGCTCCCCAAGCGGTGGCTAACCTGTAGGTGTTGCAGTTGTCTGAAATAGTGTTTAAGCACTGCTTGGCCTACATTAGCCTGTTGTCGTGCTAACACATCCACACAATAGTTTTTGGTAAATGTGTGTGTTGTAGACCATGTAGCTGCTTTACAGATGTCAGCTAGAGGAATGTTGCCTAAGAAGGCCATAGTAGCCCCTATTTTTCGTGTAGAATGCGCTCTAGGGGGTATGGATAAAGTTCTTTGCTTTTGCATAGCATGTTTGAATGCATTAAACAATCCATCTTGAAATGCTTGATTTAGAGATGGGATTGCCTTTGTGAGGTGGAGCAAATGCAACAAACAACTGTTTTGTTTTGCGAAAATCCTTGGTCCTTTCTATGTAATACAATAAGGCTCTTCTAACGTCCAGCGTGTGGAGAGCTCGTTCTGCTACTGAATCAGGTTGAGGAAAGAACACAGGTAACTCAACTGATTGGTTAATGTGAAAAGCAGAAACCACTTTGGGAAGGAATTTTGGATTGGTGCGAAGAACAACTATCTTTGTGGAGTTGAAAGAACGGTTCTTCGAAGGTTAATGCCTGTAACTCTCCTCAATGAAGTGATGGCAATGAGGAAAGCAACTTTCCATGAAACAAACTGTACAGGGCAATTATGTAAGGGTTCAAAAGGTGGACCCATAAGTATTTTAAGGACAATGTTAAGATTCCACACTGGTGCGGGTGGAACTCTTGGCGGTATTACTCTTTTCAAGCCTTCCATGAAAGCTTTGATTACAGGGATTTTGAATAAAGATAAATGTTGTCTGTTTTGCAAATATGCAGCTACCGCTGCAAGGTGTAAACGAATAGATGGGTAACCCAACTCAGTTTGCTGTAAGTGCAACAGGTAACAGATGTTTTGTACATAAGCATCTAGAGGACTGATCTGGTTATTACAATAGACAACAAATAGTTTCCACAGCGCTGCATAGCAAGCTCTGGTAGTAGGCTTTCTTGTTTCTTTCAAAATAGTCATACATTGTGGTGGTAGATTTAAATAACCAAACTATGACTTCAGGAGCCAAATCGCTACGTTGAGCTCATGGGATTTGGATGTCCGATTTCTCCAGGTCTCTGAGTGAGGAGACTAAGTGAGATGTAGTTTTTGATGTGGAACCACTGACAGTTCTAACAGGGTGGTGTACCAAGGTTGACGAGCCCATGTGGCGGCAACTAGAATCAGTGTGTGGAATGTTTGCCTGAGCCTCCGAACCAGTAATGGAAGTAGTGGGAGAGGTGGAAAAGCATAGGCCAATATCCCTGACCAGTTCATTCATAGGGCATTGCTTTTGGATAGAGGGTGTGGGAACCTGGAAGTGAAGTTTGGGCATTTTGCATTGTGTACTGTGGCGAACAGGTCTATTTGTGGAAATACCCATTGTTGGAAGCATGGATGGAGAACTTGGGGATGAAGTTCCAACTCGTGAATTTGCTACCTCTTTCTGCTGAGGTCGACAATCTGATTGTTTACTTCTGGAAGGTGTTCCGTCAGGAGATAGATCCTGTGATGTATTGCCCAGTTCAAAATGTTTTGAGAGAGGCGTGACAGTTGGAGAGTGTGTCCCTTCCTGTTTTTGTACATAGTACATTGCTGTCATGTTGTCTGTGTGGACTGGGACAGCTTTGCCTAGGAGGTGAGTTTGAAAAGCTTTGAGTGCTAGGAACATCGCCAGAAGTTCTAGGAAGTTGATGTGGAGACTTTTGTGATTTTCGCCCCACAGGACCTGGATTGTGTAATCTTGGAGATGGGCACCGCAACTGATGAGAGATGAGTCTGCTGTTAGCACGATCTATGGAATAGGGAATATGAAGGGCCGCCCTTTTGATAAACCCACCACTGCAGAGAGCGATGGGTGCGGCTGTCTACCAACACTAGATCGGTTAATTGACCCTGCGACTGATTCCACTGACGTGCTAAGCACTCTTGTAGGGGACGTATGTAAAGCCTTGCATGGGGTACGATTGCGATGCAAGACGCCATCATTCCGAGTAGTTGCATGAAAACTCTGGCTGGTAATGTCTGGTTGGGTTGAAACTGTAGTATCACAGACTGAATGTTGTGAATTCTGGCTGCATTGGGAGAGGCTAGAGCCTTGAGAGTGTCGATAGTGGCTCCTAGATAAGACTGCATCTGTGAAGGACACAGGTGCGATTTCAGTGCATTGACCATGAAGCGTAATTGATGAAGTAGGTGTAGGAAGCTGGCTGTGTATATATTATACCAAAATGAGGTATGGTGTGCACAGAGTCCAGTGGAACCCCAAAGGTAGGTAGAGGTAAAAGTAGATGGCACCTTTTCTCCATTTGTGGTAGTGTGGGCGAGCAGTAAGGCTTTATCAAAGGGCAGTGTTAAGCATTTGTTGTACACACTCGGGCCGCAAATGATGTCTCACACTCAAAGACTGAACTCAGTCCAATTTGTTTGTATAAAAAATATTATTTAGTTATATTTTTTTTTTTTAGAACCAAGCAAGCCTGGTACAGGTAAGTGTAAAATGGTACCTCAAGGCAGGTTGAACAATACAAGCAAGCTGAATGAAAATGTCTTTGTTACAGGTTTGTAAATCTTCTCAATACAGTGAAAATTACTGTTTCATTACTTTTCAGATTACTTTATGGATTACTTTTTCTACTCAGTGTGATATGCCTAGATATCACACTGGGACATTTCCTACAGAAAAGGTAAGTAAAGCAGTTTTTAGATATTTGCAGTTTTTCAAGTTCTCATACAAAACCAACTCCACACTTAAAAACTATTTTCACAAGAAAGCAGTCAATGCAGTCCTACGGGAGGAATTGAAATGCTACTTACCCAGTATGCATCTGTTCTTGGCATATAGAGCTGTAGAGTCATATGCTATGCATAGATCGCCATCTAGTGTTGGGTCCGGATGATTGCACTTTGTTTTTCTTCGAAGAAGTCTTTCCAGTCACGAGGTAGGTGACTCCTCCTTTCGGTGATAGTGCGCATGGGCATCGATTCCATTGTTAGATTGTTTTCCCGCAGAGGGTGATAATGGAGATAGTAGGAGTAGTAAAAGGAGATGTCCATGAATGCATGTAGCCAAGTAAGATATTACTGCAACAGGTATAGGTACCCGGGGAGGTGGGTGGGCGCATACGACTCTACAGCTCTATATGCAAAGAACAGATGCATACTGGGTAAGTAGCATTTTCCGTTCGAGGCATATGAGCCGTAGATCATATGCTATGCATAGACTATATAGCAGTTATCTCCCAAAGCGGTGGCTAACCTGTATCTGTTGCAGTGGTCTGAAATAGTGTACGTAAAACTGCCTGGCCCACTCTAGCTTGTTGTCTTGCTAACACATCTACACAATAGTGTTTTGTGAATGTGTGAGGCGTAGACCATGTTGCAGCTTTGCATAGGTCATCTATGAGTATATTTTCTAAGAATGTCATAGAAGCCCCCAGTTTGCATGTAGAGTGTGCTCTAGGAGGAACTGTTAATATTCGTTGAGCTTTTGCGTAGCAGATTTGAATGCACTTGGCTATCCACCTTGCAATTCCTGATTTTGATATGGGATTGCCTTTGTGTGGTGTAGAAAAAGCGACAAACAGTTGATTTGCGTTACGAAAAGGTTTTGTCCTTTCTATGTAATAGAGCAATGATCTCTTTACATCTAATGTGTGTAGAGCACGTTCTGCTACTGAATCTGGTTGAGGGAAGAACACTGGTAACTCAACAGATTGATTGATGTGAAAAGCAGAAATTAATTTAGGATTAGTCCGAAGAACTACTTTATTTTGGTGCATTTGTAAAAAAGGTTCATCTATAATTAATGCCTGAAGCTCACTTACTCTTCTGAGTGATGTATTAGCCACCAGGAAAGCAGTTTTCCATGTGAGAAATTGCAGTTCACATTTGTGCAATGGCTCAAAGGGTGGACCCATTAGTCTGGTGAGGACAATGTTGAGATTCCATACTGGAGCAGGTGGACGTCTCGGGGGAATAACTCTCGAGTCCTTCCATAAACGCTTTAATGACAGGTACTCTAAAAAGAGATAGATGTCTATTTTGTAGGTATGCAGCTATTGCAGCTAGATGTAAACGTATGGACGTGTATGCTAAATTGGAATGTTGTAGATGTAACAAATAGCATATAATGTTTTGGACAGAAGCATCAAGCGGGTTGATGTGGTTATTACAGTAAATCACAAACCGCTTCCACTTTGCTGCATAGCAGGCTCTTGTGGTTGGACATCTAGCTTCCTTGATGATATTCATACAGTCTGGCGGTAGATTAAGATAGCCAAACTCTAAGACTTCAGGTGCCAGATCGCCAGATTGAGTTGACTGGGGTCTGGGTGTCTTATGTCTCCCTGCCTCTGTGTGAGGAGATTGGGTGTAAGACGAAGTTTTTGATGAGGAACTACCGAGAGTTCCAATAGGGTTGTGAACCATGGTTGACGTGCCCATGTGGGAGCAACTAGGATTAGTGTCAGGGACGCTAGTTTGAGTTTCCGAACCACTAATGGAATGAGTGGGAGAGGCGGAAAAGCGTAAGCAAATATCCCTGACCAGTTCATCCATAGTGCATTGCCTTTGTACAATGGGTGTGGATACCTGGACGCGAAGTTTGGGCATTTTGCGTTTAGGTGCGTGGCGAACAGGTCTATGTCTGGAAAGCCCCACATTTGAAAGAATGGGAGGAGAACTTGAGGGTGTAGTTCCCATTCGTGGACTTGCTGTGTCTGACGACTTACAGGTATGCCATCTGATTGTCTACTCCTGGGAGATGTTCTGCTAGGAGATAGATCTTGTGATGAATGGCCCACCTCCAGATGTCCTGGGCTAGGTGGGACAGTTGGAGGGAGTGTGTTCCCCCCTGTTTTTGTATGTAATACATGGCTGTCATGTTGTCGGTACAAACTAGGACAGTTTTTCCCGTCAGATGGGTTTGAAAAGCTTTGAGGGCCAGAAATATGGCCATGAGCTCTAAATGGTTGATGTGGAGCAACTTTTGTTGGCGACTCCACAGTCCTTGTACTGTGTGTTGCTGTAGATGAGCACCCCAGCCAGTTAGAGACACGTCCGCTGTTAGTACTGTCTGTGGAACCGGGTCTATGAAGGGCCGTACTTTTGACAGATTTTGTGTGTTCCACCACTGCAGAGAGCGATGAGTACGGCCGCTTACCAACACTAGATCGGTTAATAGACCGTGGGACTGGTTCCACTGACTGGCTAAGCATTCCTGGAGCGGACGCATGTGGAGTCTGGCATACGGGACGATCATGATGCAAGATGCCATCATCCCCAGCAGTTGCATGTAAGCCCGAGCTGGAAGAGATTGATTGGGTTGAAACTGACGAACCAAAGCCTGAATGTTGCCAATTCTGGCTGCGTTGGGAAACGCCAGAGCCTTTTGAGTATCTAAAGTAGCTCCTAGGTAGTTCTGAATATTGGCTGGCTGAAGATGCGACTTTGGCACATTGACTGTGAACCCTAGTCGATGTAGTAACTTGATGGTTATGGAAGTGTATTTGAGACACTGTTGGTACGTGCAGGCTTTGATGAGCCAGTTGTCTAAGTATGGGAAGACATGGATGCTTTGTCTTCTGCGATGAGCAGCTACTACTGCCAGACATTTTGTGAAGACTCTGGGGGCAGTGGTGAATCCGAATGGGAGTACCTTGAACTGGTAATGTTGGCCCGCTAGCACAAACCTGAGGAATTTGCGATGAACAGGGTGGATTGGTATGTTAAAGTAGGCGTCCTTTAAGTCTAGGGTGGACAGAAAGTCGCCATTTTGCAAAAGAGGTAGTACCTGTTGAAGTGTTACCATGTGAAAATGGTCTGACTGTATGTAAAAATTGAGTTCTCTAAGATTGGTCTGAGAGACCCGTCCTTTTTTGGTATTAGGAAGTAAAAGGAGTACACCCCCGACCCTTGGTGTTGTAGTGGTACGGGCTCTATAGCTCCTTTTAAAAGTAGAGACTGTACCTCTTGTTTGAGGAAGTGTAGATTATCCGATGAGAGTTTGTGTGACTTCGAGGGAATGTTTGGAGGAGTATTGATGAACTCCAGGCAGTAACCAGAACGGATAATTTGCAGTACCCACTTGTCTGTTATTAACTGCCAAGCTGGTGAAATTTGACAGTCTTCCCCCGACAGGTGTTAGGGGAAAGGAGAGGTGAGTCACTGTTTTGTATTGGAGGGGGAGGTGCGTGTGTTTGAACCTCTGCCTCTTCCCTTACCGTTATTTCCTCTGTAACCCCCTCTGAAGTCGTTTTTAGAGCCAGAGGGTTGGTTATTACCCTTGTAGGTGGAGGTATTTTCTGAGGAAGAATTCTTGGACCCCGCTTGATAGAAAGAGCGTTGAAAGGAACCACGGCCTTGTGGTGACTGAAGCGCCCCCATGGATTTGGCCACTTCGGTGTCTTCTTTCATCTTTTCCAGTGAAGAGTCTACCACTGGGCCAAAAAGGTGTTCCTTATCAAAAGGTGTGTTAAAGATAGAGGTTTGTACCTTGAGTTTGAATCCAGAGATACGTAGCCAGGCGTGCCTTCTTAAAAGGACACTGGTATTTACTGCTCTGGCAGCTGTGTCTGCAGCATCGAGGGAGCACCTGATTTGATTGTTGGAAATAAGTTGTCCCTCCCTTATCAGGTCTTCAACTTTAGATTTATGTTCTTGGGGTAGATATTGGATCAATTGTTCCATCTCGTCCCAATGCGCACAGTCGTATCTAGCTAGCAACGCTTGTGTGTTGGATATACGCCAGAAGTTTGCTGCCTGAGATGCGACTCTTTTCCCCGAAGCATCAAGAAGCTTAGATTCTTTATCTGGGGTTGGAGCTTCTCCTGTGGTTTGGGAGTTAGCCCTTTTGCGTGCGTTAGACACTACTAGCGAGTCCAACAGTAATTGTCCCCTAATGTACGCTGGGTCAGATGGTGCATACTTATATTTTTTGTCTACCCTAGGGGTAATGATACGTGCCCTGACAGGATCACTAAAGATATCATCCACATGTCTGATCATACCCTTGAGCATTGGTAAAGTGTGTGATGACTTTTGAGTAGTGCTAAGGGTCTCGAAAAGGAAATCTTCGAGGGAATCTTTGTGGAGCTGCACCCCATGGTAATTAGCAGCCCTGCCCAGCAATTCAATGTAACCTACACTGTCGTCTGGAGGAGAGGGTTTGGTAGGATATAAGTCAGGATCATTGCCTGTGGGCGAGTTAATGTTAGTCGTCCCATGGGTCTGCAGGTATTGGCTGATGATCGTCATCTCCATCCCCATCATCCTGGTTGTCAGGTGTATGTGGTGAGTGCTGAGGTGAAGTAGGCACAGGTATAGACTGTGGAGAAGGAGGAGATGGGATAGGAGGAGGAGGAGGAGAAGGGTTAGTTCCGACAGTTTTCTTCTTCAAAGGAATGTGATATTCCTCTTCAGCATCAGTCCCCCTTTTTAGAGTCACTGTGGTGGTGAAATGCCCAGTTTTTGGATGAATGTACAGTACTTTTTGTTTCGGGTCCAGTTTATCGAGCGGATCGTCAAAACGGTGCTTTTTTGGTGATTTCGGTGCCTGCGGTTTTTTCGGTGCCGAAGGTTTAGGGGCTGGTGTTTTCGGATCCGAAGTGTGTTTCGGTGCCGAGTGTTGTGGATCGGAGAAAGACTTCTATTTTGATCCCGAATGTTTCGGCTCGATGCCCGATTTGGCGTGGGGTTTTTAGGAGCCGGAAGGCTTTTTCGTAGGCTTCGGTGCCAGGCCAGAAGGCGGGGCGTCGGAAGCGTGGTCTCGGTGCCGACCTGAGCCCGAGGGCGCGGGTTGGTCCGGAGCCTTCTTTTTGGTTTGAGGTGGATTTCGGGGCGAGGGAGGATCTGTACTTACAGTACACTGTCCCTGTGGGATGTCTTCATCCTGGTCGGAGCCGTACTCTGAAACGGAGATCGGTTCCTGTTCTTCCTCCGCCCCGATAGCATTGCCCGCTTCTTCCTCAGATTCAGTCCCGAAGAGGTCCGGAATGGAGCCTGTGTGTTGGCTCTGCATGTCACGTCGTCGAGCCAGACGGTCGCAAAGCGTCTTTTGGAGCGGAAAGCTTCGCACGCGTCGCAGTCCTGTTCACTGTGCTCAGGGGACAAGCACAGGTTGCGCACTTCGTGGGAGTCTGTGCGCGGGTATTTCACGTGGCACCGAGGGCAGAATTTAAATGGAGTTTGTTCCATCGACTGCGAGTCGAACCGACGCGGGTAGGCCCGACGGCCTACCACGAGCTCTCCGATCGAAAGAGGGTTTTTTGTCAGTAAACACGACACGCGAAGAATGGAATACGCGATTGGAAACAATACCGTTGAGGTAGAAGGTCTTGCGCGCTGAGGGAAACCGAAGGAACGGTGTCGAACCGGAGCGCATCGACTAACATCCGAACCCGATGGCGGAAAAAAACAATCTAACAAAGGAGTCGATGCCCATGCGCACCATCACCGAAAGGAGGAGTCACTTACCTCGTGACTGGAAAGACTTCTTCGAAGAAAAACAAAGTGCAAACATCCGGACCCAACACTAGATGGCAAACTATGCATAGCATATGATCTACAGCTCATATGCCTAGAAGATGAAGTTATCGGTTTACAGGTAAGTACTTGTTTGTGGGAGTTGGTATTCTGGGGTTAGAATGCACCCAGGGTCAAGGATGCACCCTCAAAGCACCCTCAGCGGCACTAGGGAGGCCTGGTGCAGAGTGCTGAGGCCCAATAATATACAATTAGGGATAGGGGGACTCCGGTTGGTGGCTGCTCACGAGCAGGCCACAAGGTTGTGGGAGCAAAGCTCCTGGTGTTAGGCTCAGGGCAAAGGTGGATCCGAGTTAGCACCAAAAGTACACGCGCAGCGGCAGCTGGGTGCAGGGTGCTGTTTTGGCGTCTGGTGCCCTGTTGATTTCAAGGGGTATTCTCCGGTTGCAACAAAGACTGCAGGCTCAGGGACGAAGATCTTCTGGAGGTGACCACCGGTTGGAGAGGTAAGTTGGGATGCCTGAGGATGCTGGGACACCATCGGTTGGGCCACCCAAGGCCATGGGACGTCGGGTGCAGGGGTGTCTTTAGGAGTCGGGTTTTTCTTACCAGCTCCGGTCGCGGTATCCTCCAGAAAGAGGCTGCAGGTTTCGCTTGGAGATTCGAGGCAGGTCAGAGATCACCAGATCTCAGGTCAGGATCGCCGGGGAGACCTCGTGGTGTTGGGCCATGGGCATCGGGTGCAGACTCGCTGTTTTTTCCAGAGCCAGAGTCTGTGGGTGAGCAAATCCGGTGCTCTCGGGAGACAAAGTATTTGACTTGGAAGGCAGGGCAGGTCCTCCGGGTTCTTGAGGTTGGTGGCTGCAGGACAAACTGGGATTTTGCTGGAACAGGTTCAAGGTGGGGACAGGCCGGTAGGGCTGGGGCCAAGTCAGTGGGCGTCCTCCTCTTCTTAGTTTCAGCACGGCTTATTCGGTCCTTGTAGGAAACTGGCTCTATATATACTACAGCAAAATGAGGTATAGTGTGTATAGAGTCCAGGTGACCCCAGAGGTAGGCAGAGGTTAACGTTAGATAGAACCTTACTCTCTATTTGTGGTAGGGTGGTCCAGCAGTAAGGCAGTATCAGAGGACAGTGTTAAGCATTTGATGTACACCCTCAGTCAGCAAATGAATTCACACACTCAAAGACTGAACTCCAGACCAATTGTTTTTGTATAAAAATATACTGTTTTATTTTTAGAACCAAGCAAGCCTGGCACAGGTAAGCATAAAATATTTTACAGTGATAAGTTGCTGATTGTAGACAGTTTGAAAATGCAGTAGGAATTGTACTTTGTTTGATTTACAGGGGATGCAGTAGGTTGCAATACTTAGCAAATACAGGACGTTAAAATGAATAGGCCTTTTCAGTAAATTACAGGTAAGTTACTTTTTACGTTACTTTTCTAACTCAGTGCTGGATACCTAGATTCAGCACTGGGACATTTCCTGCAAACAGGTAAGTAAACACGTTTTGGTTATTTGTGCGATTTTTAAAGAATATTTTTAGATTTCAAAACTCCACACTTAGAAACTTTTTGGAGAAAAAGTGTCAATGTTATCCTATGGAGGAAAAACAGGTTATCGGTTCACAGGTAAGTTATCGACTGTGGGAGTTAAGGTTCTGGGGTTAGACTCAGGGGTCCCCCAGGGTCAGTGATGCACTCTTGTTACACCCTCAGCGGCACTAGGGCGGCCGGGTGCAGAGTGTTGAGGCCCAATGTTATCCTATGGAGGATAGGGGGTCTCCGGTTGGTGTCTGCTGGCAAGCAGGCCACTGGGTTGTGGGAGCCAAGCTCCTAGACTTTAGCTCAGGGCAAATGGGGAAACAGCTTAGCACAAAAGGGGCACCCCTCAGCGGCACTAGGGCGGCCGGGTGCAGGGTGCTGTTTCGACGTCGGAAGCCCTGTTGTTTCCAATGGAGAACCTCCGGTTAGCAAAAGCACTGCAGGCAGGGAGACGAATGACTTCTGGGTGCGACCACCACTTCGAGAGGTAAGTTGGGAAGTTAAGGGTTGGTGAGGGACCGTTGGTTTGGGCACACAAGGCCGTGGGGCGTCGGGTGCAGGGGTGCCTTTTGGGGTCGGATCGGCTTACCAGCTCCGGGTCGCGGTTAGAGGGGCCTTCTGGATTTCGACTGCAGGCGTCGGCTTGAGGCAGGTCAGGGGTCGCCGGATCTCTGTTCAGGATAGCCGGGGTGACTTCCTCGTGGTGTTTGCCCACTCGAGCTTGGGCCGTGGACGGCGGGAGCAGAGTGGGGTAGATTCGCGGTCTCCGGCTGCTGCCAGAGGTTGCAGTTTGAACAAATCCGGTGTTCACGGGAGAAGCAGTCTTTGCAAGTGAAGGCAGGCAGGTCCTCCGAGGTTTTTGAGGTTGCTGGCTGCAGGACACACCGGGATTTCGCAGGAGCAGGTTCGAGGGGAGACAGGCCGGTAGGGCTGGGGCCAAGTCAGTGGGCGTCTTCCTCTTGTTAGCTGGCTGCACGGCTGTTCGGTCCTTCTTTTCTTGTTTCTTGGCTGGACCCGAGGAAGCAAGGTTCAGGGTGCCCCCAAAATACTAGATTTAGGGGCGTTACAGGTAGGTAAAGGGCAGGGACCAATAGGTCCCTTCCCTGGGGTGGGTACACCCTTATTGTGCCACCCTCCAGGGGGAGGGGGGGGCAGGAGCCTGTCCCTGGTTGGTTGGGTCCCCCATCCTCAAGATGGCGGGGACTCCACCCCTCAGGGTGCCACCTGAGGGGTGGAGTTCGCAGAGGTGGGCACACCTCTCTCCCTCACTTGTTTTTCCCACCGGTTCTCCCGCCCAAAGTGGGTGGTAGAACCAGTGGGGACCAGTTGCTGAAAGCAGCAAATGGTCTGGGGAGGCTCACAAAGGCGGCATGCCTTTGAAGCTTCCCCTTTCGTGAACCCCTGCCCATCCTGGGGGAGGAGGCTTGGCACCTCGTCCCAGGATGTGCATTGTTTCAGGCCCCGAGAGCAGCAGGCTCTCGACCCAGGAGTCCAGAAACATGTCTGTTGGTGGCAGCCTAAGCAGCCACTCAGTCGGGTCACTAGAAGTTGGTCGAGTTTCAGGGGGCATCTCTAAGATGCCCTCTGTTGTGCATTTTACATTAAATCCCACACTGGCATCAGTGTGGGTTTAACGTGCTGAGAAGTTTGATACCAAACTTCCCAGTTTTCAGTGTAGCCATTATGGTGCTGTGGAGTTCGCAATGACAAACTCCCAGCACCATATACTCTTAATGGCAGCACTGCCCTTACAATGTCTAAGAATGGACTTAGACACTGTAGGGGTACAGGGCTCATGCACCTGTACTCTCACCACTGGTATAGTGCACCCAGCTAGAGGGGTGTCTGACCTATGCCAGGGCAGTGGTTTGTAGGCATGGCACACAGGGATGTGTGCCATGTTGACTCTTCACTTTGTTCTGCACCAAGACACGCAGCCTGCAAAGGCAGTGTGTGAGTGAACAGGTGCAGGGCCTCTAAGGGTGGCACAATAAGTGCTGCAGCCCTTAGGGGCCTTCCCTGGTCACAGAGCCCTGGGTACCCGTGGTACCATTTACCAGGGGCCTACCTGTGGCCAGGGATGCCAATTAGGTTTAGGCTTCAATGCAGTTTTTAGGGAAGGAACATAGGCCCTGGGTACCTGATTAGCAGGAGCCCAGGGCACACTCAGTCAAAGAACATTAGCAATTCAGCAAAAAGTGGGTGCATACCATGCAGAAAGAGGGCACTTTCTCACAGTTCTTCTTGTCGATTCTGGTCTGAGGAGGCAAGATTCAGGGTTGCCCCTAAATACTAGATTTAGGGGCGTTACAGGTAAGGTTGGGACTAATGGGTTCCTTCCTTGGGGTGGGTACACCCCCTATTATGCCACCCTCCAGTGGGAGGGGGGCATATGCCTCACTCAGGTTGGCTGGGTCCCCCCCATCTGCAAGATGATGGGGACAGAGTTGTGCTTCACCTCGCCTCCCCCACCTGAGAGGTGGGGTTGGCAAAGATGGGCACACCTCCGTCCTCACTTGGTTTTCTCGCTGATTCTCCCGCCCCAAAGTGGGGGCCAGTTGCTAGAAGCAGCAAAGGCCTGGGGTACCTCACAAAGGCGGCAAGCCTTTGAAGCTTCCCCTTTGTGGACCCTGCCCATCCTGGGGGAGGAGGCTTGGCAACTCATCCCAGGATGTGCACTGTTTCAGACCCCCGAGAGCAGCAGGCTCTCGACCCGGGGGTCCAGAAACATGTCCGGTGGTGGCAGCTGGCGAGCAGCCACTCAGCCTGGACACTAGTGTTAAGTCGTTTTTCAGGGGGCATCTCTAAGATGCCCTCTGAGTGAATTTTCATTAAATCTCCCACTGGCATCAGTGTGGGTTTAATGTGCTGAGAAGTTTGATACCAAACTTCTCAGTAAAGCCATTATGGTGCTGTGGAGTTCATAATGACAAACTCCCAGCACCATATACTCTTAATGGCATTAATGCACTTACAATGTCTAAGAATTGACTTCGACACTGTAGGGGTACAGGGCTCATGCACCTGTACCCTCACCACTGGTATAGTGCACCCAGCTAGAGGGGTGGCTGACCTATGCTAGGGCAGTGGGTTGTAGGCATGGCACAAAGGGATGTGTGCCATGTCGACTCTTCACTTTGTTCTGCACCAAAACGCGCAGCCTGCAATGGCAGTGTGTGTGTGTGTGTGTGTGTGTGTGTGTGTAAAGGTACAGGGCCTCGAAGGGTGGCACAATAAGTGTTGCAGCTCTTAGAGGTCTTCCCTGGCCACAGTGTCCTTGGTACCCATGGTACCATTTACAAGGGACTGTCACATGGCCAAAGAGTGGCAATTGGGTTTTGTTTAAACGCAGTTTTTAGGGACAGAACATAGGCCCTGGGTATAGGTTTGGCAAGAACCCAGGGGACACTCAGTCAAAGTACATCAGCAGTTTGCTGAAAAATGGGGGCAACCAAGCAAAAAGAAGGCATTTTCTTACAGTAGATCTACTGTAGTCTGAGTGTGTGTCAGACAATTTTGGTAAGTGCTAGCTTTGACGAGCCAGTCATCTAGGTAGGGGAAGACGTGAATACGTTGTCTTCTGAGATGAGCTGCTACTACTGCCAGACATTTGGTAAATACTCTGGGAGCAGTGGTGATTCCCAACGGGAGTACTTTGAACTGGTAATGTTTGCCTGCCATCACAAATCTGAGGCATTTGCGATGAGCTGGATGAATTGGAATGTGGAAATACGAGTCTTACGTCTAGAGTAGACAAAGTCGTCCTGCTGTAAAAGTGGAAGTACCTGTTGAAGGGTCACCTTGTGAAAGTGCTCTGACAGTATGTAATGGTTCAACTCTCTGAGATCCAGAATAGGTCTTAATGAGCCGTCCTTTTTGGGGATCAGAAAGTGAGAGATTAAACCCCTGAATCTTGGTACTGAAGTGGAACTGGTTCTATGGCTCCTTTTAGTAAGAGATTGCACTTCTTGTTCGAGCAATAGCAAGTGGTCAGGCGACAATTTGTGAGAGCGAGGTGGAATATTTGGAGGATTGGCGGTAAGCTCCAGGCAATAACCATGTTGGATAATTCCAAGCAACCATTTGTCGATTGTTATCGATTACCTAATGGGGAGAAATTGTTGAAGTTTTCCCCCCCGACAGGTGTGGCATATTTGGAGGGAAGCGTGGCGAAGTCACTGTTTATTGGGGGAAGAGGAGTTACAGGGTGTGGTGCCCTTACCTCTGCCCTTAGAGTGGTTTCCTCTATACCCTCCTCTAAAAAAGCCTCTTGAGAAAGAGGATTGGTTGTTACCCTTGTATGAGGAAGTGTTTTGGTCTGAGGGTGTTGACTTGGACCCTACCCGGTAAAAGGAGTGCTGAAAGGAGCCCCTGTTTGAAGGAGACCGAAGCGCTCCCATGGATTTTGCTACCTCAGTGTCCTTTTTCATTTTTTCGAGCGCTTGATCTACCTCAGGGCTAAAAAGATGTTCTTTGTCAAAAGGTGTATTTAAAATAAATTGTTGGACTTCTGGCTTAAAACCGGAGATCCTTAACCAAGCATGCCTTCTGAGCAGGACGCTAGTGTTGACCTCTCTAGCTGGGGTGTCAGCAGCATCTAGAGCACACGATATGGAAGAGTTGGAAATTAATTTTCCTTCTTGGACCAAGTCCTGGGCTTTAGCTCTATGCTCATCTGGGAGATATTGTATCAATTGCTTCATTTCGTCCCAGTGCGCCCTGTCGTATCTGGCTAGAAGGCTCTACGTGTTGACAATACGCCAGCGATTGGCAGCTTGAGCAGCTATGCGTTTGCCAGAAGCGTCAATGAGTTTTGATTCCTTATCCTCTGGGAGCGTCCCCAGAGGTTTGGGCATTAGCTTGCTTGCGAGCATTGGATACTGCCAAGGAGTCAAGTGGTAACTGGACTTTATTAAATACCGGATCTGTTAGGGAAGGTTTGTATTTTTTGTCGACTCTAGGAGTCCGGATACATGCATGTACAGGGTCTTTAAAAAATTAGTCTGCGTGACTCATCATTCCTTTGAGCATAGGGAGTGTTTGGCTCTACCTGTGTGTGGATCCTAGAGTCTCAAATAAAAAATCCTCTTCTTAGGATTCTTTGTGGAGTACCACCCTATGGTATTCTGCGGCCCTGGAAATAAGTTCTTTATAGGATACATTGTCATCAGGTGGAGATGGCTTGGCAGGGTAAAGGGCTGGATCATTATCCAATGGAGGGTCAATTGTATAATCCGGACATGATCCCCTGGTAAGCGTGTGTCTCCCTCATCAATATCATCTCCCTCATGGTGACATAGTGGAGAGTCTTGAGGTGTGATGTGCAAAGTATCTAAAAGCGGAGAGGAGGGTGGAGGTAGAGGAGATGGCGGTGGTGGATGAAAAGGGCTGGTACCAACATTTTTCGTCTTCAAAGGGATTTTGTAATGACTGCGTCATCAGGAAGCTTGTGCTTAGAAGGCAGCTTGGTGTTAATATGTCCTGTATCAGGATTTATGTACAGTTTCTTTTGTTTGAGATCCGATTTAGATGGTACAATGTCTATTTTCGGATCTGAAGGTGCTGAAGGGACATCTTCGGTTTTCGGCACAGACTGTTTCGGGGCCGAGATGGAATGGCCTTTCGGCACGGAAGGTTTCGACTCCAAACCGACTTTGTGCTTGGAACCGGAAGGCTTTGGCTTGGAGGTGGATTTTGGCCGACTCGGTCCCGACCCGGAAGGTTTGACCACATGTTTCGGTACCAGTTGCTGAGATTAATTCAAGCATTCCATCCATCACTTTGATTTTGATATGCGAGGCGGCAGTGGCAGGTCTAGTCATGTTTTCCTTTTGTCACTGTAGTGGTGTTACAATCAATGCTGCAGTCCAACTGACATTTAACTTACAGGCCCGGGGTACACAGAGTACCATATACTAGGGACTTATAGGCATGTTAAATATGCCAATCAGGTATTAGCCAATTGCACATATACTTTAGGGTTCAGAGCACATACACTCAGTGTCAGCGCCCCAGTGCTCAGTCAGTAAACAAGCAATAAATCTAGCAAAAAGTGGGCTGATCCTGAAAGAAAAAAAAAAAAGCTTTTCATCACAGAATCGCAGAAAGCATTCCTCTGGTACCCCGCAAAAAGTACTTACAGAGAGTCAAACATCTACTGATGTAGAGGAGGAACAATCTGATGTAACACCAACACCCCAAATTCTTCATACTTGATCCATTTGTATACCATTTACACATCAATGTTGGGTTGAAACTCCTGGCTTGTGCATCTCTTCTGGGGAAGGATATATTTTTCTTCCTTTGGTATTTCCAGAATAGACTACCACTTTCTCATGAGGATTTTCACCAACTGAACTAGTCGGTCCAGGGGAAAAGATTAGGTATCTCTAGCAAGCAAGGCACTAAAAGTCTAAAATAACTCTGGCTCAGCCAGTGTACAGTCCTTATATTGTGCCTTATATGAAAACTAGCTCATGTACTTCTCTCTGGTTTAGGAAAACAGTAGTATATGCCTTCTCCCTAACCACATCACATCTTTTAAGGACAGCTATTTTGTAGGATTATTTAAGTCCCACAGGAAATGCGCCTACTCGATGTAAAATAAGGAAAAACAAACTAGGACCATGATGGACTACGTTGTTTGATTTTTAAGCACCTCTCATGATTTCTTAAAGTTGGAATCAGCAATACTCTGTTTTCATGTGCCTAACTCCAAATGGAGGGAAGGGGATTTCAGGTTAATCTATCAATTGTTTCTTAATTCTCCTACCACACCTCCCATTTCTAAGCACTGTAAAATACAAGTTACTGGTACTCCAATCATACTCAAAGAGGAGGTACAGAAATAATTAGTTAAATGGCTGCATTTTGCTTACCTTCATTGAATTGAGCTTGTTTATTCGGGGTCTGTAATTGTTTGGATCTCTTCTAAAGGTGATTTCAAGCTGTGACAAAAATTTATTCATTCCAGCCAATAGGGTTTGTGGACTAGGAGTGAAATAATTGTAGGTTAGATTACTTGCAAACATTTTAAGTACAATGCAAGCAGCCATCATAAAACAGAAAATGATTCCAGTAGTTTATTTCAGGATGAACACGGATTATGAATAGTCAAACTAAAGACATCACATTCAAATATGTAAAAACGATTACATTTTTGTTGTTGTTGACAAAATGAAATATTTTATTTCCATTGAGAAGCAGACCACAACACTCCATAGAGGTATTTCCATACACTATATGCAACATAAAGGTGTAGCAACATTTTCAGTGAAGCACAAGAGGTATACTTCAAACTCAGGAACTGGCATTAAAAGAACAAATGCACACCTCTGATGACATCTTACAAAAAGACCAAGGTAACAAAGCTAGACAAGCACTGGCAAAGCCAATAGGTCTTGCCTACACAAGAGCTATTGGTTTTGCCAAAATGTTTTAGCCATGTTGTACACCAGCTTGGCAGCTGTTCAGCATGGCTATAGGTTAGTGGCGTGGAGTGTTGTAAAGTAAAGTGTGGTGGAGTAAAGTGGGGTGCTATGGAGCAGTGTAGAGAGTCATGGAGTGGTTGTAGAGTTGAGTGGAGTGTCATGGAGTGGCATAGTGTTGTGGAGTGTAGTGGAGGGAGTAGTGTGTCGTAGAGTTGAGTGGTGTAAAGTGTCGGAGTGGAGTACAGTGTTGCGGAGTGGTGTAGAGCAGAATGGAGTGGCGTAGAGGGTGTTGCGTAGAGTGCTGTAGAGCGGAATAGATTGTCAGAGTTGAGTGGAGTGCATTAAGAGTGGAATGGCACAGTGTCGTTGTAAGAAAGTGGCTCTGTATATACTGCACCAAAGTAAGGTTCAGTGTGCACAGAGTCCACAGTCCCCAAAGGTTTGGCAGAGGCTAAAGTTAGATATAACCTTACTCTCTAAAGTGGTAGCTTGGTCGAGCAGTAAGGCAGTATCAGAGGACAGTGTAAAGCATTTGTTGTACACACTCAGTCAGCAAATGAAGCCACACACTCAAGAACTGAACTCTAGGCCAATGGTTTGTATATAAAAATATAGTGGTTTTATTTTAGAACCAATAGGTGTCAAAATATACTTTCTCAGAATGAGATGCTTTAGTTAAATACTGTTCAATAGACTTTTGAATGCAATAGTTACAGTTGTTGCAATATGCAACACAATTTTAAACACAATTATACATTGAGCTCAATGGGAATTTCTGGTTAAATGCAATAGATTACTTTTGGATTACTTTTTCTAACCACAGGACTGGATCCTAGATTCAGTCCTGGGACATCTCCTGTAAACAGTTGAGTAAAAACGTTTTGGTTACAGTTGTGATTTTTAAGGAATATTATTGTATTTTAAAAGTTGACACTTAGAAACTTTTTCAGCATAAAACCAGGCAATGTTATCCTATGGAAGGAATTCAAGTTACCAGTAAGTACAGTTGTGATTACTTTTTCTTACTCAGTGTTGGATCCTGGATCCAACACTGGTGCATCTCCTGTAAACAGTTGAAGGAATGTGTTTTTTTTATACAGGCGATTTTTAACGATTATTTGTAAGTTTGCAAAATCGACACTTAGAAACTTTTTCAGCAAAAACCAGGCAATGTTGTCCTATGGAAGGAAATTCAAGTTACCGGTAAGTACAGTTGTGATTACTTTTTAGGGTCAGTGCTGGGCACCAAGATCCAGCACTGGGATCTCTCCTGATAGCAGGTGAGTAAATTTGTTTTACGTAATTCGGCTGATTTTAGGTGAATATTTTAAAGTCTCAAAACTCGACACTTAGAAGAATTTCCAAGCAAAACCAGTCCATGTTATCCTATGGAAGGAAATTCAATTCACCGGTAAGTTACTTTAACGTTACTTTTGTAATCCAGTGCTGGACTCCTAGATTCAGCACTGGGACATTTACTTAAAACAGGTAAGTAATTACGTTTTTGTAGTTTGTACGATTTTTAAAGAATTCTTGTATTTCAAAAGTTGACACTTAGAAACTTTTTCACAAAGAACCACCAATGTTATCCTATGGAAGGAAATTCAATTCACAGGTAAGTTACTTTTTAATTACTTTTGTTACTCAGTGCTGGACACCTAGGTTCAGCACTGGGACCTTTCCTGCAAACAGTTGAGAAAATTCGGTTAGGTTATTTGTGCGATTTTTAAGGAATATTCTTAGTTTTCAAAAGTCGACACTTAGAAACTTTTTTGGAAGGAAAAGTGTCCATGTTATCCTATGAGGAAAAACGAGTTATCGGTTTCGAGGTAAGTAATCGGTCTTTTGAGTTAGGGTTCTGGGGTTAGACTCAGGGGTCTCCCAGGGTCAGTGATGCACTGTTGTTGCACCCTCAGCGGCACTAGGGCGGCCAGGTGCAGAGTGTTGAGGCCCAATGTTATCCTATGGAGGAAAGGGGGACTCCGGTTGTTGGCGGCTGGCAAGCAGGCCACGGGGTTGTGGGAGCAAAGCTCCTAGGGTTAAGCTCAGGGCACATTGGGGACCAAGTTAGCACAGAAGGGGCACCCTCAGCGGCACTAGGGCGGCCGGGTGCAGGGTGCTGTTTTGAGGTCAGGTGCCCTGTTGATTTCAATGGAGATTTTCGGTTTTGGTTTTCAGCTGCAGGCTCGGTCCAGGAAGACTTCCAGGAGGAACCAACAGCTGGGCAGGTAAGTTGGAGGGCTCGGGACGTAGGTGCACCTCGGGTTCCTTTCTCCAGGGAGTAGGGCGGCTGGATGCAGGGATGTCTTTTGAGGTCGGATTTCACCTTACCGGGCCACTAGCGGTTGGGGGGGGGGGTCTCCGTGCAGAGGCTGCAGGCGACGTCGGGGAGCCCTGGAGGGGTCAACCCACGGTGGACTCGGACTCTGGAGAGCTGGGGGACCTCGCTGGGACCGGTGGGCCACTTGAACTCGGGCTGTAGGCGACGGGTGCAGTGGTGGTTCCAGGCGTCGGGTTTCTTTTTCCTCAGCAGGCTCGGAGTCTTTGTTTGGTGTTTCTTTTGAAAAGAGCTGCTGTTCACAGGAGATCCGGTCTTTGTTGAAGGCAGTCAGTCCTCCCTGGGGTTCTGGAGGTCGCTGGCTGCAGGACAAGACTATTTTTGGCGCAGGATCTCTGGAAACTGCAGACGGGCCGGAAGGGCTGGGGCCAAGTGAGTTGTTCTCTGCAGTCTCCTCTGCTGGGCGTCTTCTTTCGTCCTTTTTCTTCTTAGGTTGCGGGAATCTGAGGAAGGAAGGTTCAGGGTGCCCCTAAATACTAGATTTAGGGGTGTTACAGGTAGGTAAAGGGCAGGGACCAATGGGTCCCTGCCCTGGGGTGGGTACACCCCTATCCTGCCACTCTCCTGTGGGAGGGGGCAGGAGCCTAGTCCTGATTGGGCAGGGCTCCCCATCATCAAGATGGCGAGAGCCCGGAGATGTGCTTCACCTCGCCTCCCCCACCTGAGGGGTGGGGTTGGCAGAGGCGTGGCACACCCCCTTTCCTCCCTTTGGTGTTTCCCGCCAGTCTTCCCGCCAGGATGAGGGGAAGAACCGGTGGGGGCCAGTTGCTGAGTACAGCAAGTGGTCTGGGGAAGCTCAGAAAGGCGGAATGCCTTTGAAGCTTCCCCCTGCCCATCCTGGGGAGGAGGCCTAGCACCTCGCCCAGGACGTGCATTGTTGCAGGCCCAGGAGAGAGGATGGCTCTCTACCCAGGGGTCCAGCAACAGGTCTGCTGTGTGGCAGCCTAGGCAGCCACTCAGACAAGACGTGGATTGTAGGTTAGGTTCAGGGGGCAACTCTAAGTTGCCCTCTGTCGTGCATTTTACAGTAAATCCCACACTGGCATCAGTGTGGGTTTACTGTGCTGAGGTTTGATACCAAACTTCTCAGTCTTCAGTGCAGCCATCATGGTGCTGTGGAGTTCGTGCTGACGACCTCCCAGCACCATATACTCGGAATAGCAGCACTGCACTTACAGTGCCCAGGAATGGACCTGGGTACTGTAGGGGCACAGGGCTCATGCACCTGTACCCTCACCACTGGCATAGGGCACCCAGCTAGAGGGGTGACTGAGGTATGCCAGGGCAGTGTGTTTAGTGGGCATGGCACACAGGGTTGTGTGCCATGTCGACTCTCTGTTTTGTTCTGCACCAAGACACTCAGCCTGCAAGGGCAGTGTGTGTGTGTGTCAGGGTACAGGGCCTCTAAGGGTGGCACAATAAGTGCTGCAGCCCTTAGGGGTCTTCTCTGGTCACAGTGCCCTGGGTACCTAGGGTACCATTTACCAGGGGCTTACCTGTGGCCAGAGATGCCAATTGGGTTTAGGCTTAAGTACAGTTTTTAGGGAAGGAACACAGGCCCTGGGTACCTGATTGGCAGGGATCCAGGGCACACCAGGAAAAGTGCATCAGTTATCAGGCAAAAAGTGGGGGTTACTGCAACAGAAACCCACTTCCCCCCAGCCCAAAGGCCAGGAGACTCAGCCAACGCTGGGAGAGTCTGTCTGGTCTTTCAGGCAAGGAAGAGTTGGGGAAGTGGTTTGAAAGTTGCAGGGCCTACTCTGCCTTATATCCTTCTGTCCAGGTCAGTCCCTTTGGGGAGCTGGCCTACCTGATCAGTTTCAGGACCTAATTCCCAAAGCTCCTCTCCTTGCTCTTTAGTGTCTTCACCCCATCTTTTAAGTTTGGGTTCAGAGGTGCCCACCTCTGCAAAGTCTAACTTAGCCAGGGCAAAGCCCAGCTTACCCACAGAGGTCACCCACAGTTTGAGCAACCCCACCATGACCAATAGGGTCAGGGGGCCTAGCTGGTTATTTGGCAGGGGGTTAGGCCACCATGCCAAGGTTAGGGCTGCCATGAAGGCTAACAGCCAGCAGAGGCTGCTGACAGCTGTCAGTGCCCAGAACCACACCTTTAGCTCCTGACGGGCAAGTAAAGGGGCTATCTTACAGGTCTCTTTGGGTCCTGGCTGTCTGCCTGTTGCTTTAGGGTGGGGGGTCACTACACTTTGTAGTGAACACCCTTCCTCCACCCTTTGTTCTGTCAGCTGAGGAGCCACCAACTCAGGCTGGACAGTTGCCTGACTAGTCAGGTCTTCTTGTTGGCTAGGGGGGGCTTTACCAGGGCCACTTCTGGAGTTTTCCCTCACTGGGATAGAACCTCCCTGGCCCTCTGGGACTGTGGCTAACAGTTGCCCACCTTTCCTACCCTGTTCCTTTTTACTCTTTTGGGGCTCAGCTGCACTGACTGCAGGTTGAGCCCCCAGGTTTCTTGGGTGAGGCCTGGCATTGGGCCAGTGCCTCTCTTTGGCTCAGATCCACCTCTAAGTGGTCATTCCCCAGGAGACAATCAAGGGGGAGGTCTTTACTGACTACCACCTTTCTCCATCTAAGGGACCCAGCAATGACTAGGGGCACTACAGCCACAGGCCTAACAGTGACTCCCCCTGGGACAGCCCTTACTCTCCTTGTTTCCCCTGGGACATACTGGTGTGGGAGTACCAACCTGTCATGCACCACAGTGTGACTGGCACAGGTATCTCTCAGGGCAGTGGCTGGGATCCCATTCACCAGTAGGCGGTGGAAGTGTCTACTCCCCTCTGGGATCTCCAGCTTACCTCTTGGACCTATTTTCCAGTTGAAAGCTAGGAGGACTTCCTCATCTGAGGACCCTTCCTCCAGAGCTACACTGGCAACTCCTGGGGCTACACTAGTCAACCCTGGGGCTGTACTAGGGATCTTGTTTTTAGGACAGCTAGGGTCCTTGGTGTGGTGTCCTGACTTCTGACAGTTGTGACAACATATTCTGTTGGGATCCCAATTCTTACCTTGGTACCCTGGTTTAGTTTGTGAGGTGTCTTTGGGCCCACCCTCCTGGACAGGTTTTTGGGGGGCTGCCTGGGACTCCTTACTTTTATCCTTAAGGGGTTCACTATCTTTCTTCTGGGGAGGCTTTGTGACCCCTTTCTTTTGGTCACCCCCAGTGGATGTCCTAGTTACCCTTGTTCTGACCCAGTGGTCTGCCTTCATTCCCAATTCTTGGGGAGAAATTAGACCTAGGTCTACCAAATGCTGATGCAACTTTTCATTTGTGCAATTACTTAGTATGTGTTCCTTCATAAACAAATTGTAAAGTCCAGGAAAATCATGCACATTATGTCCAGCTAACCAACCATCCAGTGTCTTTACTGAGTAGTCTACGAAGTCAATCCAGGACTGGGTCTGGGTTTTGTGAGCCCCCCTGAATCTAATTCTATACTCCTCAGTAGTGAGCCCAAATCCCTCAATCAGAGTATTCTTCATGAGGTCATAGGACCCTGCATCTGGCCCAGAGAGGGTCAGAAGCCTGTCTCTGCAGTTACCAGAGAACAGTTCCCACAGGAATGCCCCCCAGAGAGGTTTCTTTACTTTTCTTATTTCACAAGCCCTCTCAAAGGCTGTGAACCATTTGGTGATGTCATCACCTTCCTCAAATTTAGGGACAATCCCTTTGGGGATTTTAGGATCAGAAGTTTCCTCCCTATCCCTAGTTTTAGTATTGCTGCCACCATTGATGGGTGCTAAACCCATCTCCTGTCTTTCCTTCTCTAGAGCCAGGAGTCTGGTCTCTAGGTCCAGTCTTTTGGCCAACCTTGCTAAAAAGTGGTCCTCCTCACTAAGGCTATCCTCAGTGTCCTCTCTGGGACCAGAACCACCTAGGTGGCCCCTAGGTCCCCAGAGGTTTACTCTTGGAAATAAGGGTGCAGTGACCCGGTCTTCCCTAGGAAGTGGTGGAGGTGGGTTACCATCCCCATCCTCCTCACTCCTTTCCTCCTCTGCTTGGTCATCACCATGCTCAGAGGGGTGGGCCTTAGCATACTCAGCCAGGAGCTCCTGGAGCCCTTGTTTGGTTGGATGCTGGCCCATTGGTATATTTTTAAGTTTACATAAGGACCTTACTTCCTTGAAAGACAAGTGAAGGTAAGGGGTGAGGTCGAGCTCCTCAACCATGTCCTGTATGTCATTATTATCTTCACTAATAGCTGGGTTATTTTCTTGAGACATTCTAACAAAAAGTTCTAACCCCTCTACCCTTGACTATAGTGACTTTTTATTTTCTAAAATTCTAAAGGGACTTAAGCAAGGCCCTAACAAGACTTTTAGTAATTTGGTAAAAATGCCAATTTGAAAAAATCAGAATTCTAAAGGCAATTTAAGAGTTCTGTCGTGTGATCAGATGGTAACCAAGTAGTCCAACAAACGCAAGTTTGTATCCCACCGCTGATCCACCAATGTAAGAAAGTGGCTCTGTATATACTGCACCAAAGTAAGGTTCAGTGTGCACAGAGTCCACAGAGGTTTGGCAGAGGCTAAAGTTGGATATAACCTTACTCTCTAAAGTGGTAGCTTGGTCGAGCAGTAAGGCAGTATTAGAGGACAGTGTAAAGCATTTGTTGTACACACTCAGTCAGCAAATGAAGCCACACACTCAAGAACTGAACTCTAGGCCAATGGTTTGTATATAAAAATATATGCTTGATTTATTTTAGAACCAACAATAGGTGTCAAAATATACTTTCTCAGAATGAGATGCTTTAGTTAAATACTGTTCAATAGGCAATAGACTTTTGAATGCAATAGTTACAGTTGTTGCAATATGCAACACAATTTTAAACACAATTATACATTGAGCTCAATGGGAATTTCTGGTTAAATGCAATAGATTACTTTTGGATTACTTTTCTAACCACAGGACTGGATCCTAGATTCAGTCCTGGGACATCTCCTGTAAACAGTTGAGTAAAAACGTTTTGGTTACAGTTGTGATTTTTAAGGAATATTATTGTATTTTAAAAGTTGACACTTAGAAACTTTTTCAGCAAAAACCAGGCAATGTTATCCTATGGAAGGAATTCAAGTTACCAGTAAGTACAGTTGTGATTACTTTTTCGTACTCGGTGTTGGATCCTGGATCCAGCACTGGTGCATCTCCTGTAAACAGTTGAAGGAATGTGTTTTTTTTTATACAGGCGATTTTTAACGATTATTTGTAAGTTTGCAAAATCGACACTTAGAAACTTTTTCAGCAAAAACCAGGCAATGTTGTCCTATGGAAGGAAATTCAAGTTACCGGTAAGTACAGTTGTGATTACTTTTTATGGTCAGTGCTGGGCACCAAGATCCAGCACTGGGATCTCTCCTGATAGCAGGTGAGTAAATTCGTTTTCGTAATTCGGCTGATTTTAGGTGAATATTTTAAAGTCTCAAAACTCGACACTTAGAAGAATTTCCAAGCAAAAACCAGTCCATGTTATCCTATGGAAGGAAATTCAATTCGCCGGTAAGTTACTTTAACGTTACTTTTGTAATCCAGTGCTGGACTCCTAGATTCAGCACTGGGACATTTACTTAAAACAGGTAAGTAATTACGTTTTTGTAGTTTGTACGATTTTTAAAGAATTCTTGTATTTCAAAAGTTGACACTTAGAAACTTTTCACAAAGAACCACCAATGTTATCCTATGGAAGGAAATTCAATTCTCAGGTAAGTTACTTTTTAATTACTTTTGTTACTCAGTGCTGGACACCTAGGTTCAGCACTGGGACCTTTCCTGCAAACAGTTGAGAAAATTCGGTTAGGTTATTTGTGCGATTTTTAAGGAATATTCTTAGTTTTCAAAAGTCGACACTTAGAAACTTTTTGGAAGGAAAAGTGTCCATGTTATCCTATGAGGAAAAACGAGTTATCGGTTTCGAGGTAAGTAATCGGTCTTTTGAGTTAGGGTTCTGGGGTTAGACTCAGGGGTCTCCCAGGGTCAGTGATGCACTGTTGTTGCACCCTCAGCGGCACTAGGGCGGCCAGGTGCAGAGTGTTGATGCCCAATGTTATCCTATGGAGGATAGGGGGACTCCGGTTGGTGGCGGCTGGCAAGCAGGCCACGGGGTTGTGGGAGCAAAGCTCCTAGGGTTAAGCTCAGGGCACGTTGGGGACCAAGTTAGCACAGAAGGGGCACCCTCAGCGGCACTAGGGCGGCCGGGTGCAGGGTGCTGTTTTGAGGTCGCGTGCCCTGTTGATTTCAATGGAGATTTTCAGTTTTGGTTTTCAGCTGTAGGCTCGGTCCAGGAAGACTTCCAGGAGGAACCAACAGCTGGGCAGGTAAGTTGGAGGGCTCGGGGACGTAGGTGCACCTCTGGTTCCTTTCTCCAGGGAGCAGGGTGGCTGGATGCAGGGGTGTCTTTTGAGGTCGGATTTCACCTTTCCGGGCCACTAGCGGTTGGGGGGGGGTCTCCATGCAGAGGCTGCAGGCGACGTCGGGGAGTCCTGGAGGGGTCAACCCACGGTGGACTCGGACTCTGGAGAGCTGGGGGACCTCGCTGGGACCGGTGGGCCACTTGAACTCGGGCTGTAGGCGACGGGTGCAGTGGTGGTTCCAGGCGTCGGGTTTCTTTTTCCTCAGCAGGCTCGGAGTCTTTGTTTGGTGTTTCTTTTGAACAGAGCTGCTGTTCACAGGAGATCCGGTCTTTGTTGAAGGCAGTCAGTCCTCCCTGGGGTTCTGGAGGTCGCTGGCTGCAGGACAAGACTATTTTTGGCGCAGGATCTCTGGAAACTGCAGACGGGCCGGTAGAGCTGGGGCCAAGTCAGTTGTTCTCTGCAGTCTCCTCTGCTGGGCGTCTTCTTTCGTCCTTTTCTTCTTAGGTTGCGGGAATCTGAGGAAGGAAGGTTCAGGGTGCCCCTAAATACTAGATTTAGGGGCGTTACAGGTAGGTAAAGGGTAGGGACCAATGGGTCCCTGCCCTGGGGGTGGGTACACCCCTATCCTGCCACTCTCCTGTGGGAGGGGGCAGGAGCCTAGTCCTGATTGGGCAGGGCTCCCCATCATCAAGATGGCGAGAGCCCGGAGATGTGCTTCACCTCGCCTCCCCCACCTGAGGGGTGGGGTTGGCAGAGGCTGGCACACCCCTTTCCTCCCTTGGTGTTTCCCGCCAGTCTTCCCGCCAGGATGGGAGGGAAGAACCGGTGGGGGCCAGTTGCTGAGTACAGCAAGTGGTCTGGGAAGCTCAGAAAGGCGGAATGCCTTTGAAGCTTCCCCCTGCCCATCCTGGGGAGGAGGCCTAGCACCTCGCCCAGGACGTGCATTGTTGCAGGCCCGGGAGAGCGGATGGCTCTCTACCCAGGGGTCCAGCAACATGTCTGCTGTGTGGCAGCCCCTCAGACAAGACGTGGATTGTAGGTTAGGTTCAGAGGGCAACTCTAAGTTGCCCTCTGTCGTGCATTTACAGTAAATCCCACACTGGCATCAGTGTGGGTTTACTGTGCTGAGGAGTTTGATACCAAACTTCTCAGTCTTCAGTGCAGCCATCATGGTGCTGTGGAGTTCGTGCTGACGACCTCCCAGCACCATATACTCGGAATGGCAGCACTGCAATTACAGTGCCCAGGAATGGACCTGGGTACTGTAGGGGCACAGGGCTCATGCACCTGTACCCTCACCTCTGGCATAGGGCACCCAGCTAGAGGGGTGACTGAGGTATGCCAGGGCAGTGTGTTTGTGGGCATGGCACACAGGGATGTGTGCCATGTCGACTCTGTTTTGTTCTGCACCAAGACACTCAGCCTGCAAGGGCAGTGTGTGTGTGTCAGGGTACAGGGCCTCTAAGGGTGGCACAATAAGTGCTGCAGCCCTTAGGGGTCTTCTCTGGTCACAGTGCCCTGGGTACCTAGGGTACCATTTACCAGGGGCTTACCTGTGGCCAGAGATGCCAATTGGGTTTAGGCTTAGTACAGTTTTTAGGGAAGGAACACAGGCCCTGGGTACCTGATTGGCAGGGATCCAGGGCACACCAAGGAAAAGTGCATCAGTTATCAGGCAAAAAGTGGGGGGGTTACTGCAACAGAAACCCACTTTCCTACAGTCGTGGAGAGGTATAGAGTGTCAGAGTGAAGTAGAACGGAGTAGTGTGGAGTTGAATTGTCGTACAGTGGCATAGAGTGAAATATGTGTTGTAGAGTGGAGTGGCCTAGAGTAGAGTTTAATGGAGTACAGGGTCAGAGTGGAGTGGCCTAGAGTATGAGTAGAGTTTAATGGAGTACAGGGTCAGAGTGGAGTGGCCTAAAGTACGAGTAGAGTTTAATGCAGTGCAGTGTCAGAGTGTAGTTGCCTAGAGTATGAGTAGAGTAATGGAGTGGAGGGTCAGAGTGGAGTGGCCGAGAGTACAGTGGCACAGTGCATTGATGTATAGATGAGTACTGCAGAGTAGAGTGCAATGGCATTAAGTGCACTCTTGCATAGTACAGTGAATTAGAGTGCAGTAGTGTACAGTGCACTGGCGTAGAGTGTTGTAGAAGGCGGTAGAGAGCAGTGGCGTACATTACAGTGGTGCAGAGTAGAATAGAGTGGTGAAACGTGCAGTGACGCAGAGTGCAATGGTGTAGAGTGGCATAGAGTTTAGAGGCGAATAGTGCAGTTTTGCAGAGTAGTGCGTCTTGGAGTACATTGGTGTACAGTGCATTGGCAAAACTGCAGTGGTGGAGAGTGTTGCAAAATAGAGTACTGTAGAGAGCAGTGGCACACTACAGTAGTGCAGAGTAGAATAAAGGAGTAGTGTAGTGACAGAGCACAATGGTGTAGAGTGGCGTATCGTGCAGTGGCGTCGAGTTTTGTAGAGTATAGTGGCGTAGAGTTGATTGGTGTAGAGTGCATGGTTTTTGAGTAAAGTGGTGCAGAGAGCATTGGTTAGAGTAGAGTGGTACAGAATAGCGCAGAGTGAAGTGGTGCAGCGTAGAGTGCAGTGGCATAAAGTGGAGTGCAGAGTAGGTTCTTTCAGAGTGGAGTGGTGCAGGGAAGAGTGCAGTAGCGCGGAGCATAGTGGCGTGGAGTGACGCACACAGTATAGTAGATTGGGGTAAAGTGCATTGGCGTAGAGTGATGCAAAGTAGAGAAGCGTAGACTGAAGTGGCGTAGAGTGGAATGGTGCAGAGTAGAGTGCAGTGACGCAGTGTGAAGTGGCGTGGAGTGGTGTGGAGTGGCATACTGTGAGTGGCGCAGAGTAGAGTGGTGTGGAGTGGCGTAAAGTGCAGTATGCATGGTGTAGTAGTATACTACCATTACAGACAACACATCTTCAACTGAAACGACCATTACATTTGCACAGACATGCAGCTTTACTGATAAAAGTATACAGCGCACAAACTCTGTGTGGAAATATTTGTTTCCACCACACTTCAGAGCTACCCCGAGTAGCCAGCATGATTGTCACAAATTCTCTCACTTTGAAGAGAAAGAAAAGTAAACACCAAGCTCCCTCTGAAGACGGAGCCTGACATTTGACCTCTGTCTTTGAATGCACAGCAAATGTGACAAGATAAGAACAAGATTTAAAGGCCGATTTACAGAAAGGGAACACTTGGAAGGATACTGCAAATAAGGTTTGAGAAATGGAAAGAATAAACTCAAACTGGACAGCCTAAAACAAATAAAGCCAGCAAATAGAATGCAAGAAAATGTGAGTGATAAACCAAATGGAAAGCAACAGGCGGAATGCATTCCCTGGGAAGCTTTCCAAATGTCCCTAAGATGTTAGCAAACCAGACAGCAGCACTGTCTGGTAGGCTTCGACCTAAAAAGAAGGAAATGGACCAGGACATCGAGAAACATTAACAGAAAAAATATACAAGACATGCTGAGCCAAATTAATAGCTACAATAAACACAGGAATGAGACTTTCTAAATGAAATTAAGTTTGTGGGTGAAATATAGGCTGTAATGTACTGATACACTGTTAGTGGTGCTTGATGCTGCTTAAACCTTCCTAGCATTTGCTCTAACTGGGGTGCAAACCTGGTTAAGTCCTTCTGAAAAGCTTACAGGAGGAAACGGCCTAAAATTCATTACACGTTTGAATTGAGGTAATAGCTATAACAGAATACATTTTATTAACTGATTTGGGATCTTAAACAATTGATGAGCCTGATTTTGTAGCAGTATTCTCCTTTGGGAGGCTGCTTGAATGAGTGTTAGCAAACAGCTGTTTTAATATAGTCTATTTAACCTATGCCTCTGTATTGGTCTGTCTACACAATAGTGTTTGGTGAAGGTGTGTGTGGTTGGCCATGACACTGCCCTACGAATCTCGTTAATTGAAATGTTTGCCAGAAAAGCATGTGCAGCCCCTTTTTTCCTCATGGAGTATGCTCTCTGTTCCTCCTCCAGTGTCATTTCTGCTTTCTTGTAGCATGTCTGGATTGTTGTAGTGCACATCTTGCCATGGTCCCTTTGAACACACTGAACCCTTGTCCTCCGGTGCACATGAAGGGAGAGTACTGAATTCCTTTCCTGATCCGTTGTGCCTCTTGCATTTAGTTCATGACTGCCCTCATCAGATCTAATGCATGCAAAGCCCTTTCTGCATGTGTCTTAGGTTGCTGGAACATCCCGGACAGCTGGATGGACTGGTTAACATTGAAGTGTGCGATGATGTAGGAAGTTGGTTCTTCATATGATATATCAAAATAAGACATAAGGGAACCTCTCGACTCTTAACATGATAGAAGTGGACAGGGGCTTGCTATGGCAATCCCAAGGTGTTCTTCTAAGGGATAGTTTGTTGGAGCAGCCTTAGGCTGATCACAGAGGAGTGTAAGACATCTGGAAATACACACACTGGTAAATAAATGAGACAACTGAAAAAGGAGATCTACACCGATTTATAAAAATAGCAAGTATCTTTATATATGTTTAGGCATCAGAAGAAAATCATTCAGGTAAGTATTTTTTAAATAGGAATTCTTTTCAGTTCAAAAAGTTGACAGTGCAATTTTTAGAAGCTGCAATGTTATCCTATGGGAGGTAAAATCAATGCGGCATTCAGGTATAGTACAGCGACTTACAGCACCCTTCTCCAGGAGTTAAAGTGGGTGGTGGGCAAGGTCAAAGGCAACACCAGCAGAACACCATCAGAGTCACTAGGATGGCCGGGTGTAGGGGGTGAAAAACAGCATCAGGTGCCCAATGTTACTCCAAGGGGAATGGTCGTGGTAACAAAAATAGCGTGCAGGCTTCGACTGGGGTGGAGGGAGTGGGGGCGGGGGGAAGTTTACGGGTGAACCAACAGGACAATTCAGGCCTCATGATGTAGGGACACCTTTGGTCCTCTTCTCCACGGCCCAGGGACGACAGGAGCAGAGCTGTATTTAGGAGTCGGGTTTTCTTACTGGGAGCAGTGGCGGTAGAGGGGGCCTGCGTGTAGAGGCTGCAGGCGACGTGCGAGTTCACTGGGGGCAAAACTACGGTGGACTCCGTCTCTGGAGGGCTGGGGGACAATGATGACACCGTTGGCCCACTTCAACTTGGGCTTGGAGCGACTGGTGCAGTGGCGTTTTTAGGTGTCTGGTTTCTGCCGTCACAAGGTCCTCACAGTAGTCTTTGGTTGCCTGCAGGATGCAGGGAAGCAGGTCCGCTACGTCTTGGAAGGTCTTGGTTCCTGGGTGAAGTGCTGGCAAGTCTCCCGGGCTTTGGGGACTCAGCAGCTGCCGGACAAGTCGACTTTTGGCACAATTGTCGAAGTCATCAGGGGTGGCGCCAGGTCAGTTGCTGGGTCTTCAGTTTTTTTAGGATGCGACTCTTCATCCTTCTTTGTCTTTCAGGTTGGCAGAATCTGGTTCCTGGCACCAGGGGCTCCCCTAAATACTGAATTTAGAGGTGTTAGGGGAGTGAAGGGTAGTAACCAATGGGCTTCTGACCCTGGGGGTCACTACGCCCGCTATATAACTACTTCCTGTGGGAAGTGGGCATAAGCCTGTCCCAGAATTCCTGAGTATGCCATCACAAAGAAAAGTCATGTCCACCTTAGGGTTGGTACTAGCCTGGGGGCGGCACGCCTACCTGACTAGCTAATTTTGCTGCCTGTCCAGGTGCCAAAGGGGCTCTGGACAAAGGGGTCAGCTTCCTTTCCTGTGCAGGGAGCCAGGTTTGCATTTCAAATGCGGCAGCTCTTTGAAGCTTACTGGTCTGGGAACGCTAATCAGCTGGTCATCCTGTGGGAGGGGGTGGGACACCCCATCCCAGACAGGACTTTGTTCTGGTTCTCCTGAGAACAGAGGTCTCTCAGCCTAGGAGGTCTGAACAGTGTCTCAATGGCAGGCTGGCAAAAACCAGTCAGCGAGCACACCAGAGGCTGGGAGGTTTTCAGGGGGCACCTCCAAGGAGCAATCTGGGTGCATGTATTGGTAAATCGAACACGGAAATCTGCGTGGGCTTATCAATACGAGATGTTTGATACCAAACATCCCTATCTTCAGTTACGCCATCATTTAGCTGGGGAACTCCTTTTCACCAGTGTCTAGCACATGTTTTAAAATGGCTTCCCTGGCTACTTGTACTGGCAGTAATACGACTGACCAGCCCAGGAGCATATCTGCTCATGCAGGTATGCCCTCACATGTAATATTAAGCAGCCTGCTTTAGGGCTGTCAGGCGTGCTGTAGGGGGAGTTACTAATAGTACATGCAGTGGTAGGGCACATGGCACACGTGTGAAATGTCATGTTTTCACTTTTGTCTGTACCAAAACGCGCAGCCTGCAATGGCAGCCTTGCATGTGCTTGGTGAGGAGTCCTTTAGGGTGGCATAATCCATGCTGCAGCACTTAGGTACCCTATTTAGTACCTCAGGGCCTAGGTACCAGGGGTACCACTTACTAGGGACTTACAGAGGGTGCTAAACGTTTTGCCAATTGGGGAAAACAATTGTACAGTTTAGGGAAAGATCTGGCACTGGGGACCTGGTTAGCAGGTATCAAGTGCACTTCTAGCCGAAATTACATCATTTACCAGGCAAAAAGTGGGGGTAACCATGTAAAAATGGGCTACTTCCATACAGAGACCTTTGGGAGGAACTGTGGATTTGCTCTCATAACCAACCCCACCTTGTGTATTTGTAAGCAGGGTTCTTGTATTGTTCTCGCTTGCAATTCGTCGACCATGCGTAGGGACGTGATGGCTACTAAGAAGGCTGTTTTTAATGTTAAATATTTGAGTTCTGGCTTATGCATTGGTACGAAAGGTTCATTCATTAGCTGTGTGAGCACTAGGTTTATATTCCACATGGGCATATGCGATGCCTGTGGTGGCGCGATCCTTTTTGTCCCCTCTAGGAATCTCTTCATAACCGGTGTAGTGAAGAAACTTCTCCTTACATATCCCCTAGTGCAGAAATCTTAAATACATTTTGCCTATGTTGGACTTAGAACAAATTTATGGCAAGGACTGGGGGAGCAGCAAGGCAGAGCACAGAGGGTCGGTCTAATGAAATCATTTCAGGGGTACTTTTTCAACAGCTCATAAATGATATTAAATGTGAAACTTGTAAAAGTGTAAACTCCTCAAACAAAAACTGGGCAAAAAAAACAATTCCCCATAAATAGGTTGATGTGAGCCCCTCACACTCCTGAATCCCAATGCAACTGCATCTGATGCACTAATGATAGCGGGTGCTCTGAGTAGCAGGCTGTCTCTTGTGCCTCTTTCACCCTTTCTCCGCCATGCCTAGTCATTACCCTAACCTTGAAACTGGCTCGGTCCCGTTCAGAAAAAAAGTAGCTCACAGTGTTGCCCCCCTCTGTGCAGAAAGGGTGCACTCGGCCCTAATGCTAGCACAGAGAATGAGCCCCCATATGCCTTTTGCAAAGTAAGTCAGTCATAAGACATGTAACAGGCCCTCACACCCCTGAGCCCCAGTGCTACTTACCCGCTTCACTAATGATAGCTAGTGCTCTGCGATGGGAGCGGTCTCTGCCCTTTGTTAAAAATATGGGCCCTAATCTTGCTCCACCTGCTCTCCACAATCTCAGAGTCCAAGCTAAGGTGTCTCCTCAGCTTCCATTTACCCCTATGCTGGGTCTGCCAAGTGGCCATTGAGTGATACAAAGGCGAGGGTTTTAATATGCAAGGTATCTAATGATAGTACTGTTTCATGTTCTACTGCTCATTGCTCCCTTCCTGTTGGGCTAGTAAATATATTGGTTTGTTTAGCACTTTCTTATAGATGGCCTTCTGGCCTCCCTTAGAACTTCCTGGCCTCTCTGCGGATGACCCAGGAGTTTTAATTCCAAATACTAGAGCAATGCTTCTAGTCTGAGGCTGCCCAGCTCCAGGTGGCAGCAGTGGCGGCTGGTAGGGAAAGGTGGCGGGGGTTAGGAAAAGAAATAATAAAGAAAACAAAACTTGCTTGGTTGTAGCTGTCCCCAGCTGCCGCCTGTGCTCCAGCAGGAACCAGGAAGCACACAGCCTCCCTGAATCCCCGACCAATAACAACGATGCCTTACAGCAGCGTTGCAATTGGTCTGAGCGCTGTGTTTCAGTCCTCAGAGAGGGACTGGGAGGCTGGGCATGTTCTCCACCCAGGCTGTACAATTAAGGTGCAGCTACCACTGCTCCTCCGGCCTCGATGTCAGGGGAGGCCGGCTCGCCCCACCCTAACAACCTGGCTGCACTGCAACTACAATACTAAAAATAAAATAATAACGGACATTCGGTGATTATCATTTTATTTTTACTTTGCACTGCTTTAAAGCAATGGGGCGACGCTCCTCCGCCTTTGCGGAGTCGCTGCCCCTGGGTGGCAAAATAGTTTCTCCTGCATGGTCAGCAAGTCCTGTGAGCTTGGCTGTTTTGTTACGGTCCCTTGTGGGATCTCCACTATGTCACAGTATCTTATCTGTCTTGTCCAATTGTGGTGCTATGAAGATTAGCGTCATGGGCGATTGCTTGCGCTTGTTTAGCACCAGTTGTATCAAGAGGTATTGTGGGGAAGTGTATGGAAATTTCCCCGAGCAGTCCATCGATAGTGCGTTCACTCTTGACAGGTGGCTTGGGTACCTAGACACAAGCTTGGGCATTTTGCGTTTTCTGGTGTTGCAAACAGATCGATGTCTAGAATGCATAACTTTCAAAACACTCCTTGTAGTACCCTATCCTTCAGTATCCGTTAGTGCAAGGAGCTTCCTTGCCTGTTTGTCGGTCTGCATTTATATTTTGTCTTCCTAGTACGTGCACTGCCATCAGGTTGGCGTGTCTTTGAATGGCCCACTTCCAGGTGTCCTGGGCCAGTATGGAAAGCCCATATGATCATGTTTCCCCAGCTTGTTGAGGTGGAATATGGAAGTTGTGTTGTCTCTCGGGATATGGACAGTTTTCCACTTTACATAAGCGTGAAAGGCCTTTAGTGCCAAGAACACTGACTTGAGTTCCAACACATTTTTGTGCTTTACGGCTTCTGCAGGGTTTCAAATCTGGAGGAAGCTGGCTCTGTATATACTATACCAAAGTGAGGTATAGTGTGCACAGAGTTCAGTGGAACCCCAAAGGTAGGCAGAGGTAAAAGTAGATAGCACCTTACTCTCTATTTGTGGTAGTGTGGTTGAGCAGTAAGGCTGTATCAGAGGGTAGTGTTAAGCATTTGTTGTACACACTCAATCAGCAAATGATATCACACACTCAAAGACCGAACTTCAGACCAATTGGTTTTGTATAAAAATATTCTTTTAGTTATTTTATTCTCTAGAACCAAGCAAGTCTGGCACTGGTAAGCAATAAATACTTTACAGTAGTAATGCAGTTTGTAAACAGTTTGAATTGCAATTCTATATGCACTTTGATTTGATTACAGTAGAGCTACTAGTAATGCAATGCTTTTGATATACTGTACATATACTTTGTATTGGCTTTTCAGAAGAATGTCAAGTAGATTACTTTACAGATTACTTTTCTTACACAGTGCAGTATGCCTGGATACTGGACTGGGACATTTCCTGTAAACAGGTAAGTAAAAGCGTTTTTGTTATTTAGTACAGTTTTAAAGGGTTTCATAGATTTTCCAACTCCACACTTAGAAACTTTTCATAGAATAACAGTCAATGTTATCCTATGGAGAAAAATAGGGTTATCTGTTCAAAGGTAAGTATTCGGTTGTGGGAGTTGGTATTCTGGGGTTAGACTCAAGGGTCCCCCAGGGTCAAGGATGCACTCTTGTTACACCCTCAGCGGCACTAGGGCGGCCGGGTGCTGATGCCCAATGTTATCCAATGGGGGATAGGGTGCCTCGGTTGGTAACTGCTTACGAGCAGGCCACTGGGTTGTGGGAGCAAACCTCCTGGACTTAAGCTCAGGGCAAATGGGGGTTCAAGCCAGCACAAAAGGTGCACCCTCAGCGGCACTGGGCCGGCCGGGTGCAGAGTGCTGTTTTGGCGTCGGGCGCCCTGTAGCTTTCAATGGGGAGTCTCTGGTTTGCAAACACACTGCAGGCTCGGGGACAAAGGTCATCTGGGTGCGACCACCACTTGGAGAGGTAAGTTGGGATGCTGGGGGTTGGTTAGGCACAATCGGTTGGGCCACCCAAGCCTGTGGGGCGTCGGGTGCAGGGGTGCCTTTTAGGGTCGGATCTTCTTACCAGCTCCTGGTCGCGGTGGGGGGGGGGGGGGAAACTTTACGGTTTGAGGCTGCAGGCGTCGGCTGCAGGCTTGAGGCAGGTCAGGGGTCACCGGATCTCGGATCAGGATCGCCGGGGAGACCTCCTCTTGGTGTTGGGCCACTCGAACTCAGGCCGTGGGCGTCGGGAGCAGACTCGTGGAGCCTGCCTGAGCTGGAGTCTGTTGATGAACAAATCCGGTGTTCATGGGAGACAGTCTCTTCTTTTGAATGCAGGGCTGGTCCTCGGGGTTCTTGAGGGTTCAAGTCACACCAGAGTTTCGCTTCTGCAGGTTCGAGGTGGGGACAGGCCGGTAAGGCTGGGGCCAAGTCAGTGGGCATCCTCCTCTTGTTAGCTTTGGCACGGCTGTTCGGTCCTTCTTCTGGTTTCTTGCCTGCAGAAGCAAGGTTCAGGGGAGCCCCTAAATACTAGATTTAGGGGCGTTACTGGTTGGTAAAAGGTTGAGACCAATGGGTCCCTTCCCTGGGGTGGGTACACCACCTATTATGCCACACTCCAGTGGGAGGGGGGCATAAGCCTCACCCTGGTTGGCTGGGTCCCCCCCCCCCCATCTTCAAGATGGCGGGGACTGAGAGTTGTGCTTCACCTCGCCTCCCCCACCTGAGGAGTGGAGTTGGCAGAGGTGGGCACACCTCATCCTCACGTTTTTCCCGCCGGCTCTCCCGCCCAAAGTGGGGGTCAGAACTAGTGGGGGCCATTTGCTGAAAGCAGCAAGTGGCCTGGGGAAGCTCACAAAGGCGGCATGCCTTTGAAGCTTCCCCTTCGTGGACCCTGCCCATCCTGGGGGAGGAGGCTTGGCACCTCAGAGGTCCAGAAACATGTCTGGTGGTGGCAGCTGAAAGCAGCCACTCAGCCTGGACACTAGCGGTAGGTCGTTTTTCAGGGGACATCTCTAAGATGCCCTCTGTGTGCATTTTTCATCAAATCCCACACTGGCATCAGTGTGGGTTTAATGTGCTGAGAAGTTTGATACAAAACTTCCCAGTTTTCAGTAAAGCCATTATGGTGATGTGGAGTTCATAATGACAACCTCCCAGCACAATATACTCTTAAATGGCAGCACTGCACTTACAGTGTCTAAGAATGGAGTTAGACACTGTAAGGGTACAGGGCTCATGCAGCTGTACCCTCACCACTGGTATAGAGCACCCAGCTAGAGGGGTGGCTGACCTATGCCAAGGCAGTGGGTTGTAGGCTTGGCACACAGGGATGTGTGCCATGTCGACTCTTCCCTTTGTTCTGCACCAAGACACGCAGCCTGCAAAGGCAGTGTGTGTATGTAAGTGTACAGGACCTCTAAGGGTGGCACAATAAGTGCTGCAGCCCTTAAAGGCCTTCCCTGGTCACAGTGCCCTAGGTACCTGTGGTACCATTTACCAGGGGCTGACCTGTGGCCAGAGATGCCAATTGGGTTTCAATGCAGTTTTAGGTAAAGAACATAGGCCCTGGGTACGAGTTTAGCAGGTGCCCAGGGCACACTCAGTCAAAGCACATCAGAAGTTCAGCAAAAAGTGTAGGCAACCATGTAGAAAGAGGGCACTTTCTCACACCTGTGTCAAGTTGAGGTGGAGGAGACTGACTAGGTGTAATATTTAATGGATCAAGCTGTGGTGGAGAGGGAGGAGGAGGAGATGGAAATGTGTGGAAAGGACTAGTGCCTACAATTTTCTTCTTCCAAGGACATTTGTATGGGTCATCATCATCAGAAAGCTTGTGCTTAGATGGTGATTTAGCATGAATATGTCCTGTACCGGGATGAATATACAGTTTTTTCTGTTTTGGATCCAATTTAATAGGTACAGTGTCTTTCTTTGTACCTGGCTGTGTTGCAGGTAAGTTTCTGCTTTTCGGCATCGAAGCTTTCGGAGCCGAGCCGGAAAGACCTTTTGGTGCTGAAGGTTTAGACTCCGAGGACTTCTTGGGTTTCGGTGTTGAAGGTTTTGGATCCGAAGTTTTCGGTTCGGAACCCATCTTGGGTTTGGAGCTCGAAGGTTTCGGCTCAGAAGTAGGCTTTGGCCGACTTGGTCCCGAGCCGGAAGGCTTTTTAGAGTGTTTTGGTGCCGAGCCAGAAGGCGGAGCATGAGAGACCTCTTCTCAGTGCCGACCTTGGCCTTGAAGCAGAGGAGGTGCCGAAGCCTAAGATTTATTAGGGAGGGGGGGAGAGAGAAGGTGTCTTCGGTACTCACGTCCCTTTGTCCCTGCGGCACATAGTCTTCGAGGTCGATCTGGAATTCTGAACCGGAGCCGGACGCAGCCGAAGCCAGCTCTTCTTCTGCCGCTGATACCTCTTCTTGTTCGGAGTCTTCGCCAAGGAGATCCGGTGTGACATCCAACCGCTGCATCTCTCAACGTCGAGCCCGACGATCACGGAGAGTTTTCTTTGATCTGAAGGATCGGCACGCATCGCAGTCTGAGTCTGTGCGTGGATATTTCGCGTGGCACAGAGGACAGAATTTAAATGGGGTCCATTCCATCGACGAGGAGCCTAACGGACGCAAATGGGCAGGAAGGTCGAACGCAGATCTTCCGATCGAAATGTCGAAGTCTTGAGTTTTTATTTGAACCGCGGAGAGAGAAGCGCGTTCAAGAACAATACCGTCGAGATAAAGAGAAACACACACCGAGGGGTAACCCGAGGATCGATTCCTAAGCGGAGCGCAACAATACCCGTCCGAACCCGATGGCGGAAAAAAACCAATCTAACAATGGAGTCGATGCCCATGCGCACTATCACCGAAAGGAGGCATCACCTACCTCGTGACTCGAAAGACTTCTACGAACAAAAACAACTTGCAAACATCCGGACCCAACACTAGATGGCAGGAGTATGAAAAGCATGTGAGCTACAGCTCACATGCCTCGAACATGTGTTTAAATTTTTTTTTTTTTTTTTTTTTTACAAAGTTTGAGGTTTGCAAGGGATTCTGGGTAACAGAACCTGGTGAGAGCCACGCAAGTCACCCCCTCCTGGATTTCCCTGGGTGTCTAGTTTTCAAAAATGTATAGGTTTGCTAGGTTTCCCTAGGTGTCGGCAGACCTAGGGTTCAAAATCCACAGTTAGGCACATTGCAAAAAAAAGGTCAGTACAGAGTGTCCTTCTGACCCCCTGAGGGGGTCATTGCCCCGATATGCCCCCAAGGGGGGCAGAAAGACTGACTATTTGGGGGGAGGGGGGGGGGCGGACATTGGTGTGCTCATTCTGGGCAGCCCCCACCCCTACGTACAAAAAAGCCAGCGTAATCCCTGGCGCCTAGTGTGTCCTCTGCCCCCCACCCCCCGAGGGGTCAGATCAGGGGCTATTGCCCCCCAACTGCCTCCTGGGGGGCAAAAAATCTGGGAGCAGAAAGACTAGCAATTTTTGGGGGAGTGGGGGCATTGGCATGCCCATTCTGGCCAGCCCCCACCCCTACGTATTAAAAAACAAATCCCTGGTGCATAGTGGGCTTTCTGACCCCCCTGTGTGGCAGATCAGGGGCTATTTGCCTTATTTGGGGTGGGGGGAGGGTGGGGGCAGCCCCTACCCCTGGCCTATAAAAAATCTCTGGCGTCTAGGGTGCTTTCTGCCCCCCTCCCCTGTGGGGCAGATCAGGGGCTATTTGCCTTATTGGGGGGGGGGGCAGCTCCCACCCCTGGCCTATAAAAAAAGAATCTCTGGCGTCTAGGGTGCTTTGTGCCCCCCCACGGGGGCAGAAACACTGGTTGTGTGACAATTAAATGGGGGGAGCAAAGCCCTTGCCCAAGGGGCCGCTCCTGGGGCGATCCCCAAGCAGGGATCCACTAGGAAAGGGTACCTTTGCAAAGGGGAGATTCTCCCCTTTCCAACGATACCTCTCCCATGTGTCTCGGTGCTCAGGCGGCTGAGATAGCCCCACGAGCACCGAAACTGAAACTAAGTTTGTTTCGTTTTCGTTGTAATGACGACAGCGTGCCATGCGCGTGATCGTCATTACAAGGAAAACTAAAGCTATGCC
This sequence comes from Calotriton arnoldi, assembly GCA_963921515.1. NCBI lineage: Eukaryota > Metazoa > Chordata > Amphibia > Caudata > Salamandridae > Calotriton > Calotriton arnoldi. The sequence goes on from CAWUFW010007937.1 coordinate 262,220, forward strand.
TTGGGAGGTTGGGGAAGCTCTTCCTCACCTCCCAAGGCAAAAAAAACAAGCATTTGCAATGCAATAGGTCTCGCATTTGTGAGAGTTTAAGCTATTGGCATTGTAAATGACAATGCCATTTATTTACCTGTTTTGATAATTAACATATAAATAAAATGCATTGTCATTTACAATGCAAATAGCTCAAACTCTTGTAAATGCGAGACCTATTCAAAGAAGCGGCCGCCATTGTCCCGGGCTGCTTGGAAAGTGAAAGTGCGCATAGCGCGCTGAATGTTGCAGGAAGGCATGTCATGCCTGCAGTAGGAGAAACTCATTAAAGAAAATAGTGCTTACAGACTAAAAAAGACGTACTGTGTAACAACCTAAGTAAAAGGGCTGGTCCTCATCGGAGGGGACAAATGAAGACAAGGCGGTACTAAGGAGGGACTAACAAACCTATTAACGAATCAGAAGCCAGCATTTACGAAGGACAATAACACAAGCCAATGACAAATATGGGCGGAGAGTGGGCGGGGCTTCTAGTCCATACTCCAATACAGCATGCCTCGCAGAGCAGTGCATGCGATGCCCAGGCTGGACCTAAAAAACGACCCCCACTTCTGCAAAACTAGCCCCCACCGTTCCAGCCTCCCGGGAAAAACGCCAGATGCCCGCTATAGCCAGTCCGGCCCTGGATAGAAGTAATATGAACAGATGCAAGGTATGGAGTTTTTGACTTCCTGGCATATTCTTGGATGTTTTTCAATTATTTTCTGGACTTAAAAGCATCCAAAAGATGGGGGGCATTGCATTGTGGGCTGTTGAGTACTGCACTTACTGCCCATAAACTAGAGTACAGAACTGGTAGCTATTGTAAATATGTTGGAATTTTGCACACCAAGATACTACACACATATTAGGGACTCTGGAGCTTATTTACAAGAGGCCTATACTGCTGGAGCGTCACCTTTTTTTATGCTACAGTGGCGCAGGCCTCTCAATCCCTGTGTAGATTTGTATGGCTTCACAGATATAGAGTAAGGCACGGCAGAGCAAAGCACTGCCTTCCCTTACTCTGCGTCAAGGAGGCATACCATGGGGAGAGTTCTCACGCAATACCCATGGTTTTTGACGCTGTCCCAGGTTTACAAAATCACGCTAACCTGGGGCAGCACCAAAACCTTACGCCTCCCCAGAGCAGGCGTTCTGCAGCACAGATAGAACAAGGAAAACACTTCACAGGATTGTTTTTGTGCAGGAAGGTGTACCTTCCTGCACAAAAACAATTCTGCCAACAACGCAGACACCCTTGCACCATGGTGCAAGGGTTCCTGCTTTGTCGCTAGGCACCAAAGTGTGCGTCAGCTGAAAGGACAGGAATGCACCGTATTTCGTAAATACGATGCATTCCTACCCTTTCAAAATGGCGTAGGGCAGCGCAGCGAAAGACTTGAGGCGCTGCCCTATGACATTTTTTTGTAAATGAGGCCCTTTATTTGGGAGAATTTGTGTACGTTCTTGGAAATAGTGCTGGATGGTATAACACATACTGATATTTGTCGATGGGGGTATCAGAAAGTCGAGTCACTGGTGTAATTTCACTCAGTGGCGTAACATAAAATTATGGGGCCCTCTGCCGAATGTGAGGAGGAGCCCCTAAATCTACCAAATCACAATTAACTTCGTAACACTTTGTAGAAATCTTTTGATACTTAGCACCACCAACAGCGCATGCGCGAAAAGGAACTGGAGCTTGGAAGAAGCGATGGCCATAACCACATTGTGACTCACTTGATTTCACTGCCCTTTATAATGACATTATGGAGGGCAGCATGTTTATGAGTCACTGTTTACAGGGGGCATATGCGAAGAAGGCAGAGGAGGAAATGTCATGGGGATGTCGCGGTCTGGTTTCCATGGAGATTAAATATTAGGACACGCTGGAAAGGGTGGATATTGCGGGGAATACACGATGGCATGCTCTCAAAATATTTTTCGACAACAGACACTAAATACAAGGGAAAGAGATCAAAAGTCTCAAAAGGACAAAGAAGAGAGACAGGAAGAAAGGATCAAGAGAAAAGTGAAAAGGATGCAAGGACATATTTAACAAAATAACTAAACTGTAAAGTAGTCGTTAGAATCATAAAACCTTAATACACAGCAAGGAGCTAGTGGGGTGCTGCAAGAAGCAGCTAGTGAGACGGTTCTGGTGAAAGAGAATTCATAGTCCCTCCCCAAGGGGGCCATGTTATTAATGTAGCTCTGCTATCCTGCTCGAGGGCACCTGATGGCACAAGGCCTTTAGCACTGGGCACTGAAATCAATCGAAAGGCACCAGCAGGCGGTGCAGCCTGTCCTCCCTCACACTGACTGCTCTGCAGTGAAAGGAACCGCGACTCCAGAATCGGAGGAATTCATTCATTTATTTAAGACACAAGTGTAATACTTGAAGCTACAGGCGTAAAGTGGCAGCGATAAAAAAATCTCAGGGTGGTAGGTGCTCAGGCAGCAGTGACTTCCAAAGTCCAAACGGCCAAAACATGGGACATAAGTTAACCCTTGGAGTGGAGGGTCCCAAGCACTAGAATGCTCTATCTTCAACTTGGAGGACACCGTGAAACTACTCAATCCTCATGAAAACGTGAACTGTTCAATCTTGTGACTGGAAACCAAGATCCCCAGAGCAAGCAACAAGTAACTTCAGAGGGAAAGAATCCTGCTGTGCAAGACATACTTATACACATTTCACCATAAACTGCCCTTTACACTCACGATATTAACTTGCCTATCCTGAACAGTAAGCTAACTGCCATTGAACCACTGGCCACTTCTTGTATAAACCCAACAAGTTTATTACCATACTCACCTCACACTTAGGGCCTAATTACAAGTTTGGCGGTCCATTAGGCCGCCAAACCCGCTGTGGAGGTGCAGTGGCGGTCGCCGTATTATGACTACAGCAGTTGGACCGCCATAGGACCACCACAACCGCTGGGGTTCCGCGATCCCTGGTGGTGGCGCGGCGCTCCGAGGCAGCAATATGTTTGGCGGTGCTGCTGCGCCACCGCGATGCATATTACAAGTTCTCACCGGCAGCGGTCTCATGGCGGTGCTTGCGCCATGAAATGTGTGGTGAGGAAACTAAGGGGGTCCTACATGGCCCCCTGTTGCCCCTGGGCCCGGGGATACATGCAGCGGGTCACATGGTGTGCCCCTCTGTGAACATGCACCCCCTTTCCTGCACAGCCCATGCCGTGCAGGAACGGGCTTTGGCACTCCCATTGTGGTGCCTTTCTAATATGCACCGCCACTGGATCGCCGAAGGACCACCTGCCAGACCACGAGGAAACTCGTAATCTGCTGGCCGGCGGTCGAGTTTGGTGGTGTGGGAGCAGGACGCTGGCATGGTGCCCCGCACCCACACCACCAAACTCGTAATCAGGCCTTTAGTATTTTTCCCCCCAATATTACCCTCCACCACTGCGACATCCCTTCAGTTTCATCTGGTATCCCCGCTGGATTTGCAGATAAGAAAGGTATCAATAACTCTGCCACTGGGAAGTCTGTGGGTTTATGAGTGGGACCCTCTGTGTCCCTTCATAAATCAGGAATTTCTGATGGACTTGGGAATACCGCACCTTGTCTCCCGGTAATTCCTAATTTACCCACAGAGTCTCTCCCTGTGACTATGGATGCTTCCCCGCTTGTTACCGGCCCCTTCAGAATTAGGAGAGGCCATGTCATCGAGGACCATATGGGATTGTATTCAAGGTGCACCCACAGACCACAGTGTGGCAGACTGGCACGAAATAAAATAGCAACATGAATCACTCAAGCACCATTCTCAAGACTTTGGACTGCGCGACTACCATCACCAAAACGTTTACTGACTTCAATGGTTTGCAGTCACTACAACCCTCTCCCTCCTTCTGTTTTCTATAGCGCTCTGACGTGGGTAACAACAGCACTGAGCTACATGACATAACAGCAAGTTCCCTGTTTTCTTTACAAACATCTTTCTTCCCTCCCCCTTGCCCGGTTTCCTCCGGGGGCCTCCTTTCCTCCCCTGTTTTGTGTAGCGCTTTGAAGCGGCCTAGGAGCAACATTGACACCATACAAGCCACACTCGTGATATCGCATGGCCTTATATTATGCATTTCATCACAAAACATGTCCCAGACTTGATTATTTTAAGCCTTTTTTCATATTTTTTCTTTATCCAGTTTATAGACAACAGTCATTTGCAATTTCGATTACGATGTGCATAAAGGAGTTAACTGTAGTAGTCTCACCCTCCTATCCCGGGGCCACTTTGATGACGTTACCGTATTGCCTATATGATGTTTTTGCAGCCTAATTGCTGCATCGGATGCGTACACTTTACCAACCTCTCTACTGAACGTTTTGTTACCAAGAAAATGTCAATTAAAATGGTTTAAAAAAAAAAAAAAATGGGCACAAAGACCGTCAAATAAAATAGTTTTCAATTTACGAATAGCAAAATCGTTTCAGGATTTATGGATGTGCTGTGCACCGGAAAAAAGAAGAAAATGACATTGGAATTACAAGCCCCCCTATGCCAATAAAACCGTAGTTACACTCCAGTTTGGGACAGATGCCGCATCTGAGAGCCGGGGAGACGCTGCGAATTGCCCAGGATCACACAATCCTCTCGAATGTGGGCTACCAGGGGAACTCTGGTTTCAGGCTGGTGTCTGGTGACGGGAGCGCAGCGGCCACGCTGCGTTTCCAGACACATAGCTTCAACCATAATGGGAACGCAAATTAACAAAAGACGGCTGGTTCTTGTATAAGCCTTCCTCTAGTAACAGGAAATGGCATGGCACGCAGTGGGCTGAGACAAAAAAAAACAGCGGGGAAGCAAGAGGGAAGCAGCCGCGAGGCACTGCGTGCCTAGCTTGGCAGTGTAGAAGAAGCCATAATAATAGAAAAACACTCGACTTACTTTGTTGTGCAAGCGCTCCTCCCTCCGGGAAAATGCACACTCCTCCCTGCTCTCTGCTTCCATGAAATGGGCTGGGGGTCGCAACTAACAGCTCGAACATCGCGCCTTAAAACACGCAGTCCTCCATGCTTACGCGCACCAAGCGCGTAATAGACACCAAAAGGCATTGCTCCTCCCATGGCCTATTGGTGTCTATTACGCGCACCAAGCGCGTAATAGACACCAATAGGCCATGGGCGGAGCAATGCGCCCGCCTTTGCCCAATTGCGTGCAGTCTTTTATAAAAAGACGCACGCAAAGGCCAATGGGGTAGCACAAAAGGAATCGCACACGCACGAGCGTGTGCGATTCCTAGGTCAGTGCTGAATCCCCGTTTTTCACCCACTAAATGTCTCGCGCTGCGCGAGCACTGCTGCGCAGTGCAACGCTAGGCGCGAGACCTAAATATGGGAAATCCCTCTGCTGTTTACAGCAGAGGGATTTTTGCAAGTGTGCTCATGACGGAACCATTCCGCCATGAGCAGAGAAGGAGTTAACGCACAACAAAAGCGACAAGATAAAAACAATATTTAAAGGTATCTTTATTGCTCATTTTCTTTCAGAATGAACAGTACACTTGGTCTTTGCCAGTTGGAGAGCTCTCACCAGAATTGTAGGCCCTAAAAAAATAGCTCGCCCTGATAAAATCCGATTCAGCATAGAGTGGGTGGGTAGATTTTTCAAGGCCTGCCCTTGGAACTCTTTTTCCCCCCTTCACAGAGGCGCCCTCAAGAGGTGCACCTAATGTGCACCACCTTCTATGTGGCACAAAATCAGTGCACCTCCTGAAAACTTATCTGTATTGCTCCCACATTTGTAATATTGTGAGGGCACAATGACAAAGTCTTCCCTCATTTGCATGGGGCCATGCCTTTATACAACTGTGGGAACACTCCCTTGTGATTTCGCTGATGCACATTTTGCAATGATGTGAGCCATATTACAGAAGAACCTGCAAATGTGTCAGCAGCCCCTTCTGTAACACAAAGAACCCTGCAGGTGAAAACAGGTGCACACTCCACTTGTACCCTGACACATCCCCGGGCACTTTGTATAATGCGGCCTCAGTTGTTAGAAAGGGAATGCTGGATGAAGCTAACTGCCTTCCTACAATCAATGCACCATAGAAATGCAGGCATTTTTTCTGAAGCGATATTAGAGCATTGTCTACACCCAGCAAGCATCTACAATTAACCCCACATCGTTTTTTATGGTCTGCATTGAAAGGATCGTACTTAATTCTACAACCCAAGTGGAGTAAGCAAAGTGTTAAGTAAGAACACGGTAATGTATCTCCTATCATAACTTTAATTATATAATTTCAGTCTTACCTGTTTGCACGAGTGTCCTTGGATGGATTACCATCAAAAACGATTACACGATCTGCTAGATATGTGGCCATGATGAAGTCATGTTCTACAACAAAGGCTGTCTTTTTGGCGTGAAGAATGAAACTAAATAAAAGATGAGCATATTAAAATCTAGCATTTGGACTGGAAAGTAAATCATTCAATCTGAACGTTACGTATTAGAAAACATAAAAGGCAAGTTACCGTTTAACGACCCTTGCAGCCATAAGACGCTGTTCAGAGTCCAAATAGGCAGAGGGTTCATCAATTAAGTAGACATCAGCAGGTTTACCCAGACAAAGAGCCAATGCCACACGCTGCAGCTCACCACCAGACAATGTCTGCACCTGTAAGAAAATTAATGCATTGGACCATGAACAGGAGCCGTATTTAAAGAGACATGTTCAAGCAATGAGATGAGAATAAATTAGACAGAGTTCCATACCCTCCCTGCCTTCCACCATCCTGGATCATTCCAATTTCAGGGGGCAGGAGACCAGAAAAACTGAAATTTATGGCTGAATTAGGATCATTTGATCGCACAGAATCCACCACACATCGGATTCCGAACTATAAAGCGCACATTTAAAAACACATTATTTCCCCATGACACAGCTGATTTGCAAAGTTCTACCTGCACGCTGAAATGCATGTGCTTCTAGTTAATGCCATATAAAAAGATGGCGCTCACAGGCACCAAATTACAAGCCAGTGCCATTTAAATATCCATTTACTGACACTGTTGGTTCTGTACCGGGGGAAGTAATATAAAGCAACATGGAAGGTGCAGAGATGAAAATAAGGACAAAGAAAAGGATCCTGCTGGGACGCATACCAAACTAACCAGTGTGAAATCCAAGAAACATTTTCTAAAAGAAAAGGCCAAGAGTAGCACAAAAATTCAGATGTCCATTAATAGAATCTAATAGAAAACTGTAGCTGCTGTACGTGATCTTTTAGGGTGGCCTTTCAAAATAGTATTGGGCAAGGCAACACAATAGATACCACAGAAAAAGATGGACTAGAAATCTTGGCTGGCTCAAAAGTACCTGGAACACACCACTTATACAACACACTACAGGGAAACATCCTTTACCATGCAGTCTTTATAATGTAATTCCTTTACCAGTGAAGGTGAGTATAATTAAGATGTACACATGCATACACACATGTATATACATGCTGTAGGAAGTTGGCTCTGTATATGGTATAACACGAGGTAGTTCTACCATGCACAGGTCCAGGGGTTCCCCAGAAGTGTACAGGGCTCAATGTAAACCCAAAGTGCTCTATTAGTGGGAGTGTGGGCGAGCAGCCTTAGGCCTAACACAGAGGAGTGTAAGGCATTTGTTGCACAACATTGACCAACAATGGACACGCGACTCAAAAAGGAGATCCACATCAATTTGATAAAAAATTAAGCTTTGTTTGTGTTTTATTTTAAGACCAAGATCTTTGCAATAAGGTAAGGAAGTTTTTAACTAAAAATACTTTTCATTTCAAAAGTCAACACTTCTGAACAGTTCAATGTTATCCTATGGAGGAAAACAATAATGCAGTTACACAGGTAAGTACGCAACTTACAGTTCCAGTCTTCGGGACCAAAGGTTGGCAAGGGTCTGGTGAGCACAAAAACTGCACCACCAGCGCGGCCGGGTGTAGAGGTCAAAATCGAAGTTCGGCCCAAAATCGGGAGTTCAGCCCAATGGTTTCAATGGATACTGGGGGTGCTCGGAGCCACACTGCTTGCAGGTAGGTAAATTGGGCAGGGGCCAAGCTTTGGGGTTAGATTAACCACAGGGGGATCCACAAAGCAGCACCAAACATACACCACCAGCAGCACAGGGGCGGCCGGGTGAAGGGTGCGATTTCAGCATCGGGTGCACAAAGATTCTCAACTGAGACTTTGTTTTCAACAAACAGGCTGCAGGCGACAAACCGGAGGTTGCAGGAGGGAGACCAACGATAGCAGAGTAAGTAGAGATGTAGGGGGTTGTAGGGGCACCTTCGATTCAGCTTACCAAGGCCCAGGGACTTCGGGTGCAGGGGTGACTTTAGACGTTGGCGTCTTCTTACCGGAGCTGGTCGCAGTCAGGGGGAGCCTCTGGATTCAGGCTGCAGGCGTCGTCGTGGAGTCCAGGAGGGGTCAGCCAAAGCTTGAGGTCAGGATCGCTGGGAAACCTGTTCTGGGTCAGTTGGAAATGGGCCGGAGGCGTCTGGTGCAGGGTGGGCAGGACTCATGGTTCCTGAGGGCACCGCAGTCCTTTGTGTTGATTTCTTTGGGACAGAACCACTGTCCTCAGAAGTTCTGGTCTTTTTCAAAGTTCAGGCAGCCTTCCTCAGGTTTCTGGAAGTCACTGGCTGCAGAACAGGCATAGTCTTCTCGCAGGGTCTTGGGAGCTGGAGACAGGCAGGTTGGGCTGGGGCCAAATCAGTAGTCTTCTTCAGGCTTAGCTTCACTGCGTCTTCTTCATCCTTCTTAGGTCACATGTTACTAGTTTCAAGGTCTGAGGAAGCCTCAAATACTAGATTTAGGGGGACGTTTTAAGGGAGTAACAGGTAGAGCCAATGGGCACCTTACCTGGGGTGGCTACACCCTTTATTGTGCCACCCTCCTCTGGTAGGGGGTATAGTAATAGCCCTGAATGGTGGAGTCCTCATCTTCAAGATGGAGGGGACTGAAAAGTGTGCTTAACTTAGCCTCCTCTACCTGAGAGGTGGAGTTTAAAGGTGGGCACACCTCCTAGTCTTGCTAAGGTTTCCAGCTGGCTTTCCCGCCCAAAGTGGGGGTGTGAACCAGGGCTGTCATCTGTTGCTGGCAGCAGAGGGTGGGGGTCCCATTACAAGGGCGGCAGGCCTTTGAAGCTTCCCCTTCCTGCACTGTGTCAATCCTGGGGGAGGAGGGGTGACACCTCCCCCCAGGATGCGCACTTTGGGAGGGGAAAACTTAGGAAAATAGGAGGTGTGCCCACTTCTGCCAACTCCACCCCTAAGGTGGAGAAGGCAAGGTGAAGCACATGTTTCAGTCCCTGTCATCTTGAACAATGGGGTAACCAATCCAATCAGTGCTAGGTCTGGAGACTAAGTTTGGCATTTTGCGTTTTCTTGAGTAACAGATCTATGTGTGGTACAGCCTACCTGGATAAGTATGAGAATAGGACTAGAGGGTGGAGTTCCTACTAGGGGACTTGATGATGCAGCCTGCTGAGTAGGTCTGCAAAGTCGTTGTGAACCCTAAACAGATATTCCATCAGGACTATTATTCGATAGTGTATCACTGTAGGAAGAGGTTTCTGTATATACTATACCAAAGTAAGGTATAGTGTGCCCAGAGTGCAGTGGACTCCCAGAAGCTAAAGTAAATAATACTAAAAGCTTTATTTGTAGTAGTGTGGTCAAGCAGTAAGGCTTATCAGAGGGCTGTGTTAAGCATTTGTTGTACACTCTCAGGGAAGAAATGATTACATGCACTCAAACTGAATCCAAGACCAATTGTTTTGTATAAAAAGTTATAACTTTGTTATTTTATTATAGAACCAAGAGGAACTCAGTTGCAGGCAAGTAGCAGTTTCAAGAATAGCAATACTTTTCAAATACAGTAGGTATTGTGTTGTAAAAGCCTAAAAGTACTTTACAGGAGTATTAAAATACTTTGGTAATGTCAATCAAACAGTAGCAAACTTAGCAAATGTAAGAGATAGACATTTAGTGCAATAGGCAGAAGTGCAATGCAATCCTATGGAAGGAAAACAGTAATGTACATTTACCTGTAAGTACTTTACTTACACATCCAGTCTTCGGGAGTTTAGTCCAACATTGGGCAAGGATCAGATCAAGGTAGGTACTGCACCACCAGCTGCACTAGGGCGGCTGGGTGCAGAGGTCACTGGGCCCAATGTCAATAGAGAGTGGGGGCACCCACAAGAGGTGATGGTTGCAGGTAAGTACCCGCAGTTTCAAGGCACGGGCCCTGGGGGTTAAAGCAAGCACAGTGGGGGACCACAAGGCAACACCAACCAAACACCACCAGCGGCACAGGGGCGGCCGGGTGAAAATCAGAATCGGGCGCCCAATGCAAGTAAAGGGGAATCTCGGTCGCACAAAGAGGCTGTATACTAAGACCAGGAGGCTGAACGAAGGTGACCAACAACTGGGCAAGTAAGTAGAGGTGTTGGTGGACGCTTGGGCACTGTCGGCAGGGCTCCAAAAGGTCGGGGGCAGAGGCTGCAGGAGTGCTTTTAGGTGTCAGATTTTCATTACTGGAGCCTGTCTCGGTCAGAGGGACACTTCGTGATGAGGCTGCAGGTGTCTACGTGGAGTCCAGGAGAGGTCAGCTGTTCCAGCTGGATCTGGAGTCCTTGTAGTTGGATTCTTCTGGACAGGGCCACTGGACGGGAGATCAAAACATTGTTGGAGAAGAGTCTTCCTCAGGGTTTTGGAAGTCGCGGACCACAGGACAGGCGTTGTCTTCTTTGCAGGGGCTTTAAAGCTGTAGACATACTGGAAGGGCTGGGGCCAAGTCAGTGGGCATCTTGAGGCTTTTGCAGCATGTGGTCTTCTTCCTCCTTCGTAGATTGCAGGAATCTGAGGATCAAGGTTCAGGGGTGCCTCTAAATACTGAATTTAGGGGCGTTACAGGTACTGGCAGATTATAGCCAATGGGTTACTTGTCTTTAGGGTGACTACACCCTTAGTATGTCCCCCCCATTTGGGGAGGGGCATTCCATAATCATATTGGCTAACATCCGTACATCCAACATGAAGGATTTTCTAAGGAGGGGGTTAATTCAGCTATGGACACCTTAGGGGTGGTCCTGGTTGAGAGGGGACACACCTCTCCTGACTACTAATTTTCCCGCAGACCTTGCCACCAAAAGTGGGGCTTGGTCAGGGGGGTGGGCATCTCCACTTGCTGGAGAGGCCATGGCTAGGCTAACACAGGGCAGGAAGCGTTTGAGGCTCACCACCCTGAATAATGCTCCTGATTGGGAGTAGGTGAAAAGCACCTCCTCACCCCAAACAGGCTTTGTTCCAGACCCACGAGAGCACAGGGGCTCCCACCTCAGGGGTTCAGCAACATGTGTGTGTGTGGCAGGCTGGTGCAGACCGGTCAGTTGGACATGAGGGTGTTGGTGATTTTTAAATGGGGCATCTCTAAGATGCCCTCAGAGTGCATTTTCTAATAAATCCAGTACTGGCATCAGTGTTGGATTATTATGCTGAGAAGTGTGATACCAAACGTCCTAGCATTCAGTAAAGCCATCATGGAGCTGTGGAGTTTGTAATGACAACTCCCAGACCATATACTCAAAATGGCTTCACTGCACTTACAATGTTTAAGGATGGACTTAGACACTGTAGGGGCATATTGATCATGCAGCTATGCCCTTACCTATGGTATAGTGCACCCTGCCTTAGGGCAGTGAGGCCTGCTACAGGGGTGACTTACCTATGCCACAGGCAGTGTTTGTAGGCAAGGCACACTGATGTGGGCCATGTTGACTCAAGTTTTACCAGCACCAAAACACAGTCTGCAATGACAGTGTGTATGTGTTAGGTGAGGGGTCTCGAGGGTGGCACAATGCATGCTGCAGCCCTTAGAGACCCTCTCTGGTCACAAGGCCTTTTGTACCAGTGGTGCCTTTTTACAATGGACTTGCATGTGGGCCAGAGGTGTGCCAATTGTGGAAACAAAGGTACAGTTTTGGGAAAGAGCACAGGCACTGGGAACATGATTAGCAGGGACCAAGTGCACATTCAGTCAAAGTGCATCGGATATCAGGCAAAAAGTGGGGGGTAACCATGCACTTTGCTGTGCCAGTGCTGACAGCTGTTGCGAACGTATATGCTGCCCCATTTCTGTAGATAGTGCATGGCAATCATGTTGGATGCCCTCCTGTTTAAAGGAAGTCTCCTTTTCCTTGGCAAAGGTTCTGCACATTTTGGTAAATACACCTTGGAGGAAAACTTCCCTGTAGTAGGATAAATAAACATTAGCTTTGTCTCTTGTCTAACTCCTTCCATACCTTTTCCAGGATTGGCCTTTCAAAATGTCAGACTCTGCTGAGGCACCAATGGCTGTCTCGGTGCAGACGACGCATTAGGCTAGGAAAAGAGGGTTGCTATATTTCAAAGCCAGAAGGTCTTTACAAACTTAAAGGCTGTTGAGGGGAGTCGAGTGCTTGACTCCAGAGATCGGTGCTCTACCACAGTGTGCGGCCTCTTATGAGGCTTATGGCGAGTTTAACCATTGAAGTTTTTTTGTGTGCATGGGCCGCTGGATGATGAAGTGGATGGAGTCTCTTCCTTCTCTTGTTCCTTGGTGGCACCGGAATTGATTTCCTCAGGGAAGAACTGGTGAGGTGGGATGCCAGGTGAATCTATATCCTCTTCCTCTCAGAAATTAGACAATCAACTCCCCCAAAATGTCTGGGGTGTCTTCCGTAGACTATTGCTGTAGTTTGATGTGGGCCCAGGGCCTGTTTCTTCAATATAGTCTTTTTACAACGGAAAGCGAGACAAGTTTCCATTGTTGTAGCCCGCAGAGATACAAGTTTGAAGACTATGCGTTGATCGGTCCAAGCAAACTTAGCGTGGCATCGAGGGCATTTCAAGAAAGGTGTCAATTCTATCCCCTTCACATTCTCTGGAGCAGGAGCAGGAAACACCAGAAGTGTGCAGTTGCCACGACATTCGTGGATTGGGTCTTCCTTAACTGTCTCCAACATGTGCTGAAGTCGAAAAGAAAATAATTGTAGCTGGAGAGCAGTCTTTCCCAACGAAGATTATACCAAATGGGCCCGAAAAAAAGAACATTGAACACGACGAGTCCTAGTGCCCTGTCAATATACATCCAACCCAGATTGTGGAGAAATACAATAAAACAATGGAATTGGTGCCCATGCACATTACGAACAGAGAGGAGTCACACATCATTCTGTGACTCGAAACACTTCTTTGAACAATAACAACTAGCAACATCCGAGTCCACCACTAGATGACCAGAGTATGCAGATCACATGAAATTACACAATTAAAATAAGAGCACAAGTGTAATCTTGGTAAAGCAGATTGATTACCTCTTGGTCAATAATGTTCTCTATCTGCATAGGCTTCATGACATCAGTTACAAACTGTGGATGAGTATAAGCATCTCGGATCTTCTCATGTAGTAGCTGACGTACACTTCCCTGTTAAAAGTAGAACACTGATGTAGGTACTTAGAAAATCAAGCAATAAGTGCACAAAAGGAGACACTCACAACACCAATGGAAACATTTTAATGGCACTTTTCTGTACCCTCAGAAACATGAGAAATAGACACCGATGGGAGTTAAAACAACTCTAATGTTAACATTTGCAAAAATGCTACTTTAGTATCAGAGGTATCTTTTAGGTAAAATTATTATGTTTAAATTCCTTGCAACTTAAAGTTATCTACTTGCATTACCAGTCCCACATCATTCATATCTTCATTGAACTGATAAACATTAGACTGGGTTTATTTCAAAATAAGTAATTTTTTCAAAACTATTTTACAAATTGCCAATCAGACAATTTCAATATAATTTATGTTAATAAACAACTTTTCTGAGAGCTCCCTACTTAACTTGTTCTTTAAAAAACAGGAAACGGTAAATAGAGAAAGTTCCTGAAGAAGTCTTTTACATGGTTTGAAATGAAGGGTCTACTAATGTGTAAAGTGCCAACTTAATTATCTACAACAGAAATGGTCATCTCACTAATGCGCGTGCTTTTTAAGACCTCTAAAAACATTCATGGAGAAAATGGGATACGAAATGGACATTCCCTATAAATTGTAAGCTGCTAGGTAAACTTTCAAGCAGGAAAATTATAAGCCAAGCCCGACACTGCTCGCATGAGGTATGGGACAGAGGATAGTTATTCCATCAATACTAGCCAGTAAAAACCACTGGCACCTAATGGGATCAATAGAAGCATCCGTTAAAATACCATTCAAACCAGTTTCTTGCACCACCAAGGGTGACAGTGGTATCTAAGTGAATCCAGTTCACAGTCACCTTAAAAACAGGAACATGGATTTACGTACCAAGGATTGCAAGGCTAACGACAAGGCATAACCAAGCAGAGGCTCAGTGAAAGATACACTGCTAGAGAAAGCATTTCACAAATGAGTGCCTTTGAGTGAAATCTAGATGGCTACTTTTGTTGAGCCTGTAGGAATTAATTTATTTCAGCACTATGCAGTGTATAATGCAGTCCTTGTTCTAAGCCATGAAGGTGTTGATCTTATTTCCTAGTGGAGTACAAATCGCCAGTGTATGCAATAAAATGTAGGACAGCCCATCTATGAAGCAGATCACAATGAAATTCAGGTGAAAATAGATTGGGCTGTGCCTACATTAGTTGACCAAGGCACAGCAATTGTTGTGAGAGGTAAGCCTCTTACAAGGAGAGGACATTTCAAATGTGAATCTAGAGAAGAATTCCTACTGAAGTAAAGAATATCCTCACGAAGAAACAGATGATACACATAGGACCAATTATCAAGTTTAAGAGAGCTCACTGCCTAAAGGAGATCATGGAAAATATGTCATAGTAGTTAAAGTCCGACTCAAACTACATACAACACAATCATGTTTTTGGAAGTCTGAACTCTCAGCCTCTGCTTTAAGTACACAGTAATGTAAATATATAAAAACCTACTGTAGACTTGGGACTGATCTTCTGTGGTTTGTAGCTAACATTAAGAACTGGCACGTCACCTATAAAACAAAAGATTGAGATCAAAGGTGATAAAAAAGCTGGGTAATAACATACTATGTAAAACGAGAATTCTTAAAATGGTGCAACGCAAAAGCATTACAAGTGTAGTAGACTTCTACAGGTGAGTGGTTAAAGAGGTTGTTAGACAAATCCTGAATTAAGTCCAATCATTACCTCCTTCATCGGGCTTCAGTCTCCCAGCAAGCATTCGGATGAATGTGGTCTTGCCAGTACCTAAAGAAACAACATCTTGTAGTTTAATAACTGCAGCAAAAGGAGACTCAGTTTTTCATATGACAAAAGCTAAATGTGTGTTTATTAATTAAGAGGATCTTTTCCAGATTTAGATTTTGAAGGTTGGGGTCAAACGTACTTGGGTGAATGGGCTGAACACATACAAAGAGAACGGAAAAATAACTAGGGACAAAGGACTATGTAGGTCTAGTGTACAATAAAAGGTGACCCAAATCAGAAAACAGAGGTGTAGAGACGATGTGCATATGATAGGGACTGAGCATGCAAGTGCCAGCATGAGAGTGCTACCATTCAAAAGAGGCACAGAAGTGCCTATGACCACAGCCAGGATATTGTAGAAATCTGGATGAAAGAGAAATGGGCATAATAGAACACATGGGGAATGAGAGGTCCAGTCCAGGACTCTGTTAGGTTATCAGTAACATGAGACATGCATTGAACAGTACTTGAGGAATGCAGACATCCTGCATTCCCAAGGTTTGAAGTCCATGGACAGAATTAACATTCTAAAATACACACTATGTTTTGGCAAAGGACAGATGATCTGAGCATGCGTAGCACAGCCTCATCAGCTCACTGCAGAAGACAATCTGAATAGCAAAAGCTTATGATCAGGCCCCTCTGTGAGAAAGTGCCCTCTTCCTGCATGGTTGCCCCCACTTTTTGCTGAACTGCTGATGTACTTTGAGTGTGCCCTGGGCTCCTGCCAATAAGGTACCCAGGGCCTATGTTCTTTCCCTAAAACTGCATTGAAGACCAAACCCAATTGGCACTCTCTGGCCACAGGTCAGCCCCTGGTAAATGGTACCACAGGTACCCAGGGCACTGTGACCAGGGAAGGCCTCTAAGGGCTGCAGCACTTATTGTGCCACCCTTAGAGGCCCTGTACCTTTACACTCGCACACTGCCTTTGCAGGGTGCGTGTTTTGGTGCAGAAGGATTAGTTACTTACCTGTAATCCTAGTTCTCTTCCAGGGGTATACTCATCAAAGTAATAAGCACTGAATTATCCCCGCCCACCTGCGGGATCCCGGAGCATATAGAAATATACATATATATATATATGTGTATGTTGGGGATCACAAGTGCATAGCACTTCCGCGACATACATATATACATGTATATAAATACATAAATATGCAGCCTAACATAATTCCAATAAGGCAAAATGCCAAAATTACAAAGGTTTTCCCTGTACATACAATAATCTCCTATATACACTCTGTAATAGAGAACATATACTGTAATAGTGTCATACAAGAAAACCTTTATTTTCAGAAAAGGAAAAAACATGTAATAGCAGGCAGTTGGCCCATAGGCTGCATAGCTGAATAAATATCACCATACAATAAAACACTGGCACCTTGCCTTTAAGGCTTCCAAGAACTTGGACACTTTGCCTTTAAGGCCTCCAGGAGACCCTCTGCTCCCATCATGCACCACAGGTGACAGTTAGGTCAGTTCTTTTTGCACAGTGTACTAACTTGTAGCAACCTGATTATAAAATGCAATCACTACCGAAATATACTAAAAATGCTCGTCCGGGAGGAGGGAGGGTTGCTTATGACTTTGATGAGTATACCCCTGGAAGAGAACTAGGATTACAGGTAAGTAACTAATCCTTCTCTTCCAGGGGATACTCATCAATAGTCATAAGCACTGAATAGAGTAGCAAGCCCATACCCACTACCTCGCGGACGAGCATATAGTATTGAAAAACAGATCATCTTAACATGACATTAAGCAAACAAATTCCTCAGAGAGCTTGCCCCACTTGGGCATCCTCCTGAGCATCTGAATCTAAGCAGTAATGGCGAGAGAAAGTATGAACAGACCGCCATGAAGCTGCTTTGCAGATTTCTGCTATAGGGATGTTCCTGAGGAGGGCCGTAGTAGAGGCCTTTCCTCTGGTTGAATGCGCTTTAGGCTTTCCCTGAAGAGACTTATTAGCTAATTGATAGGCTAGAGATATGCAGGAGACTATCCATCTTGAAACAGACCTTTTAGAGGCTGCCAATCCTGTATTAATGGGACCGTAGTTGACAAACAAGCGGTCCGTCTTTCTTATTACCTTGGTCTTATCCAGATAAAACTTCAACACCCTCTTAAGGTCTAACGAGTGTAAGGCCCTTTCAGGAGGTGTAGAAGGATTAGAGAAGAAGGTAGGCAAAGTGATAACCTGATTAATGTGGAAATCTGAAACCACTTTCGGCAGAAAACTAGGATGAGTTCTGAGAACTACCCTATTTGAGTGAAAAACAGTGTAGGGTTCCTTACAACATAATGCTTGTATCTCGCTGACTCTACGAGCCGACGTGATAGCAACCAAAAACACCACTTTCCAGGACAAGTGCTGCAGGGAGGACTTGTGTATTGGTTCAAAAGGTGCGCCCATCAGTTTGGTAAGGACCACGTTGAGCTCCCAAGGAGGAGAAGGGGCTCGTACTGGTGGGTATACCTTTTTAACCCTTCAAGAAAATCTTTCACCACTGGCATTTTGAAAAAGAACCCTGTGAAGGTGATTTTCTATATGTCGTTATTGCTGCTAAGTGTACCTTGATAGATGTAAACTGCAGGCCCAACTTAGCCAGGTGTAAGAGATACAGCAAAATGACCTGTTCCTGCCCTCTAACTGGGTCATGACCATTATTCAAACACCATAGGTAAAAACGCTTCCACTTGAAAGCGTAGGAAGCCCTGGTAGAAGGTCTTTTCGCTTCCTTAAGGATGTTCATACAGTCCGCTGGCAAGTCTAAGTGTCCATACTGCAAGACTTCAGGAGCCATGCTGTCAGCCTGAGGGAAGGAAGGTTGGGGTGAAACACTCTCCCCTGGCTCTTGGATAGTAGGTCCGGACGGCAAGGCAATCTCTGCTGCGGAACTCGGAAAGTTGTAGAAGATCCGGGTACCACCACTGGCGTGGCCACTCTGGAGCGATCAGAATCATCCTGGAGTTGGTCTTGTAGAACTTCGTGATCACTGCTGGAATGAGAGGCAGTGGAGGAAAAGCGTAGAGTAAGCTCTGAGACCATCTTATCAACAGAGCATTCCCGCTTGAACCTGGTTGGTGATACCTGGACGCGTAGACGGGGCATTTGTTGCATCTGCAAACAAGTCTATGTCCGGCACACCCCATCTTTGAAAGATATCCTGAGCCACTTCGGTGTTTAGCACCCAGTCGTGCGCTTCTACGAACTCTCTGCTTAGGAAGTCCGCCTGTACATTTAGGACGCCCGGCACATGGACAGCCGTGATGGTGAGATGCCGTGCCAGAAGCCACTTCCAAATGGCTTGTGCCTCCTGGGACAGAATTCTGGACCTGGTGCCTCCCTGCTTGTTCAGATAAAACATTGTCGTGGTGTTGTCTGTCTGAATCAAGAGGGAGTTGGACTGAAGAGACGGAAAGAAGGATTTGAGGGCTAGTTGGACGGCCCTCAACTCCAGAAAATTGATATGGTATCCCCTCTCTGTGTCCGACCACAGCCCTTGCACTTGAAGGTGATTCATATGAGCCCCCCAACCTTGCAGGGAGGCGTCTGTCACTATAGTTTGAGTCGGAGACTCTTGATGGAAGGGAACACCTTTCATTAGATGTGACCGCTTTGTCCACCACATGATGGAGTCCCTGGCAGACTGGGGCAGAGTGATCCGATCCTCCCAGCTGCCTGACGCTTGCACCCACTGGTCTTCCAGAGCTTGCTGCAGGGGACGCATGTGCAATCTGGCATTGGGAACTATGAAGATGCAGGAATCCATGGACCCCAGGAGAGAAGACACTTGTCGGACTGTTGGGTGGTGAGTCTGCAGGAGTTCTCGGCATTTGATCCTGATTGATGAAAACCTCTCCGCCGAAGGACACACGCTTGCCTCCGCGGTGTCCAGCGACGACCCTAGGTAGTGAATGTTCTGAGTCGGATTGAGAATCGATTTTTGAAATTGACTCGTAGACCCAACTTGTTCAGTAACTGGAGACTGTAGGAAAGATGAGACTGAAGCAGGGATGGAGTTGAACTCTTCAGGAGCCAGTCGTCCAGATACGGGTAAATGAATATTTTGCGTCTGCGGAGAAAAGCCGCCACCACTGCCATGCACTTTGAAAATGTCCGTGGGGCTGACTTCAGTCCGAAAGGTAGGACTCGGAACTGAAAATGACGTAGAGCAACTTGAAAACGGAGAAACTTTCGGTGTGTCCTGGACACTGGAATGTGGAAATAAGCATCCTGCAGATCTATGGAGCACATCCAGTCTCCTTGATGTAGATGGGGGAAGATCTGGTGTAGGGCAAGCATCCGAAATTTCTCTTTGCGGATGTATTTGTTCAAGGTGCGCAAGTCCAGAATTGGTCTGTATTCTACTGTCGGACCTCTTTTTTCGACCAGGAAATACCGAGAGTATATTCCCTGCCGCCTCTGATGAACAGGGACATATTCTATGGCTTTTTTCAGTGGAAGACCGTTTACTTCCTCGTGTAAAATGTGATGACACAAGCGGACTCCTCCGTCCGGAGGAACCGATGGAGGTGGGATCTTGAACCGTAGCAAGTATCCATTTTGAACAATATTCAACACCCATTTGTCGTGGGTTATGTTTCTCCACTCCTCCAGATGATATGCGATACTTCCTCCTACCGGAGTGGCACACGTGTTTTGAGGAAGCACTCCCTCATTGCTTTGATGGCTGCTTTGAGGTAGAGGCCTGCTGTCTATTGGTCCCTCTTCCTCTTCCTGGTCTCCGTTGGTGGAAGTGAGACCTCTGCTGCTGCTGCTGACCCTGAGCCGACCACTGAGGGGTTTGAACCCTCTGTTGGAACGGGCGTTTATCGTAGGGGCGGAAGCTCCTACGAAATTCCTTCCGTTTCTCGAGACCCACAGCTTTCACCGTGTCCAGCTCTGCTTTCATCTTCGCCATTTCTTCGTCCGTATGCGGCCCGAAGAGAGAAGACCCATTGAAAGGCAGGTTGGTTATCTTCCGCTGGACGGCGGGTTTGAGGCCAGTCAAGCGCAACCAAGCAGAACGCCTCAAACAGATACCATGGGAGTATCCGTGGGCAGGCAGATCGGATGAATCAGCGGAAGCACTAATCACCTGATTAGCCACTAGACCTCCATCTTGCAGTATTTCTCGAAAGTCTTGCTGGTCCTCTTTTGGGAGTTGGTCCGCAAAACGTCCCAGTGAATCCCACAAGGATCTTTCATACCTCCCCAGCAGAGCGGAGGCACTGGCGACCTTCATGATAGAAGCTGAAGTGTTGCACATCCTTCTACCTAAAGAGTCCATCAGTTTACTATCCTTATCCGGAGGCGCTGAGGAGGAAGACATAGATGAGTGCGTCTTTCTAGCTGCCGCCACAATGATGGAATCCGGAGGAGGATCCGATCGAAGGAACAAAGGATCTTGGCCCGGAGCCTTGTACTTTTTAGCTATTCGGGAAGGAACAGCTCCCACCGTTGCCGGTGTCAAAAAGGTCTGTATAGCAGGTTCGAGAAGGCCTGGGACAAGAGGAAGCAAAGGCCGAGCCGAGGTGCGATGATGAAGAGTCTCGAAAATCACTGAGGAGGAAACAGCCGGGACAGACAGATGTTCAGCTTATTCGCTCCTCTACAGAGAACCTCATTAAAGGTGCTGAGGTCATCAATTGGAGAAACTCTTGATGGAGGTGTAGCCATCAATGTTGGAGAATAGTCTCTGATAGAGGACCTGGTGGGAGAAGACCAGGTGGGAGACCTATGCAGTCTTCTCTTCGGAGAAGAATGATAAGAGCGAGATCTGTCCCTTGATCGAGCATGGCGGGCATGTGGAGATCGTGATCTGCCTGGACTCCTCCTTCTGGAAGAAACCACAGTCAGTGACCTTGATCTTCGAGGTGTTTTAGGGGATGGAGAATCCCTGGACAAGCGTGAAGGAGAATAGGTACGGGAAAAGTCTGACCCCGGGCTACTGAGGGCCCTAGACTTCCTGCGCCGTGCATCTTCACCAACCACCGGAGAGCCCTCCGGGGAGATCTGGACAATATGCAGTCCTGGAGAAGATCCAGATTTTGAGGACGATAGAGATGCAGCTCTAACTTCATCCGAGGCAACAGCAGGCTCTTTAGCTCTCGACGTCGAGCGCCTCGACGTCGACCTGTGCTTTTCCCTCGACGTCGACTTCTCCCTTGACGTGGGATGATGGATAGGAGGAGTTAAGGACTTTGCTGTCCTCGACGGCGACCTCACCTCCCTCAAAGATGTCCTAGACGTCGACCGTCTACTCAGTGACTTCGACATCGAACGCTCTCACCTCCTCGATGTCAATGGCCTCGAAGTCTTCGACGTCGACTGGTCTCGAGGCACCTTTGCCGTCGGCAAACTTCTCGACGTTGACCTACGGGGAGGCGACGGAGAGTGCCTTGACGTCGATGGATGTCTCGACGACGATTGGTGTTTTGACGTCGAACGACCTTCGCCATGAACATACCTCGAGCCCGAGGCAGTATGCTTCGACGTCAATGCCTTTCTCGACGACGGAGACTCACGCCGTCTCGACGTCGGAGATTGTGTCGGTCGCTTCTTCGACGGCGGCAACGACGGCGAACAGTCCGGAATCTGACGTTTCCTCGATGTTGAAGAGGCAGAATGATGCGGACGTCAGTGTTCCTGAAGAGAGGAGGGCTCTTGACACACAAGGCCACTTTCCAGTCGGGCTTTTCCTCGCTCGAGTACAGCTTGAAGGCGAATCCTCTCCCTGTCGCGAAGAGTCCTCGCAGAAAACCTCTGACAATGATAACAAGTGTCAGGCTTGTGACTGGAAGGAAGACAGGCGATACACACGGAGTGCGGATCTGAGATGGCCATCTTCTTTCCACAGGATGGACATTTGCGGAAAAGAGCCGGCATTCTGACAGAAAAAGAGTGAAATTTTGTCAGAGAATGGTAATAAACCACTGCCAGCACAGGAAAACCGCAAAAAAACAAAGAAGAAAACAATTCCTGACAGGAAAGTCAGAAAAACTGTCAAGCTCCAGGATCCTCATAGAAGGAGCCGGAAAAAAGAACTGACCTGTCACCTGTGGTGCATGATGGGAGCAGAGGGTCTCCTGGAGGCCTTAAAGGCAAAGTGTCCAAGTTCTTGGAAGCCTTAAAGGCAAGGTGCCAGTGTTTTATTGTATGGTGATATTTATTCAGCTATGCAGCCTATGGGCCAACTGCCTGCTATTACATGTTTTTTCCTTTTCTGAAAATAAAGGTTTTCTTGTATGACACTATTACAGTGTATTTTCTCTATTACAGAGTGTATATAGGAGATTATTGTATGTACAGGGAAAACCTTTGTAATTTTGGCATTTTGCCTTATTGGAATTATGTTAGACTGCATATTTATGTATTTATATACATGTATATATGTATGTCGCGGAAGGGCCTCTAAGGGTGGCACAATAAGTGCTGCAGCCCTTAGAGGCCTTCCCTGGTCACAGTGCCCAGGGTACCTGTGGTACCATTTACCAGGGGCTGACCTGTGGCCAGAGAGTGCCAATTGGGTTTGGTCTTCAATGCAGTTTTAGGGAAAGAACATAGGCCCTGGGTACCTTATTGGCAGGAGCCCAGGGCACACTCAAAGTACATCAGCAGTTCAACAAAAAGTTAGGGGGCAACCATGCAGGAAGAGGGCACTTTCTCACAGAGGGGCCTGATCATAAGCTTTTGCTATTCAGATTGTCTTCTGCAGTGGGCTGATGAGGCTGTGCTACGCATGCTCAGATCATCTGTCCTTTGCCAAAACATAGCTGCATATTTATGTATTTATATACATGTATATATGTATGTCGCGGAAGTGCTATGCACTTGTGATCCCCAACATACACATATATATATATATATATGTATATTTCTATATGCTCCGGGATCCCGCAGGTGGGCGGGGATAATTCAGTGCTTATGACTATTGATGAGTATCCCCTGGAAGAGAACAAAGTGAAGAGTCGACATGGCACATATCTCGGTGTGCCATGCCTACAACCCACTGCCCTGGCATATATCAGCCAACCCTCTAGCAGGGTGCACTATACTAGTGGTGAGGGTACAGGTGCATGAGCTCTGTACCCCTACAGTGTCTAAGCCAATTCTTAGACATTGTAAGTGCAGTAATGCCATTAAGAGTATATGGTGCTGGGAGGTTGTCATTACGAACTCCACAGTGCCATAATGGCTTTACTGAGAAGTTTGGAATCAAACTTCCCAGCACATTAAACCCACACTGATTTCAATGTGGGATTTAATGAAAAATGCACACAGAGGGCATCTTAGAGATGCCCCCTGAAAAATGACCTAACACTAGTGTCCAGGCTGAGGGGCTGCTCCCCAGCTGCCACCACCAGGCATGTTTCTGGACCCCTGGGTCGAGAGCCTGCTGCTCTCAGGGGCCTGAAACAATGCACATCCTGGGGCGAGATGCCAAGCCTCATCCCCCAGGATGGGCAGGGTCCACGAAGGGGAAGCTTCAAAGGCTTGCCGCCTTTGTGAGCTTCCCCATGCTGCTTCCAGCAACTGGCCCTTGCCGGTTCTGACCCCCACTTTGGGCGGGAGAACCAGCGGGAAAGCCAAGTGAGGAAGGGAGGTGTGCCCACCTTTGCCAACCCCACCCCTCAGGTGGGGGAGGCGAGGTGATGCACAACTCTGTCCCCGCCATCTTGCAGATGGGGGGGGGGGGGGGACCCAGCCAACCAGAGTGAGGCATATGCCCCTCTCCCAATGGAGGGTGGCATAATAGGGGGTGTACCCACCCCAAGGAAAGGACCCATTGGTCCCAACCTTTTACTTCCCTGTAACGCCCCTAAATCTAGTAGTTAGGGGCACCCCTGAACCTTGCCTCCTCAGACAAGCAACGACCAAGAAGAAAAGAAGAAGGCCCGAACAGCCGTGCCGAAGCTAAGAAGAGGAGGACGCCCACTGACTTGGCCCCAGCCCTACCGGCCAGTCCCTACCTCGAACCTGCAGAAGCGAAACTCCGGTGCGACCTGCAGCCTCAAGAACCTCAAGGACCTGCCCTGCCTTCCAAAGAAAAGACTTTGTCTCCCGTGAACACCGGATTTGTTCACCAACAGACTCCAGCTCCGGCAAAACCCACGAGTCTGCACCACTCTGCACCCGTCGCCCACGGCCCGGATAGCCCAACACCACAAGGTCTCCCCAGTGATTCTGACCCAAGATCTGGTGATCTCTGACCTGCCTCCCAGCGAAGCCTGCAGCCTCTTTCTGGAGGATGCCCCGCGACCGGAGCTGGTAACAGAAACCTGACACCTAAAGACACCCCTGCACCCACAGCCCCACATCCTTGGGTGGCCCAACCGACGGTGTCCCAGCATCCCAACTTACCTCTCCAACCGGTGGTCACCTCCAGAAGATCTTCGTCCCCGAGCCTGCAGTCTTTGTTGAAACCGGAGAATCCCCATTGCAATCAACAGGGCACCAGACACCAAACCAGCACCCTGCACCCAGCCACCCCTGCGCGTACACTGAGTGCTAAACCAGATCACCCTTTGCCCTGAGCCTAACACCAGGAGCTTTGCTCCCACAACCCAGTGGCCTGCTCGTAAGCAGCCGCCAACCGGAGGCCCCCTATCCCCCACTGGATAACATTGGGCCTCAGCACTCTGCACCCGACCGCCCTAGTGCCACTGAGGGTGTAACAAGAGTGCATCCTTGACCCTGGGGGAACCTTTGTTCTAATCCCCGAAACTCCACCCCAAAGACAGATTACTTACCTGGTAACAGTTAACTTCATTTCTCTCCATAGGATCCTATTGACTGTTTTTCTCTGAAAAATGTTCTAAGTGTGGAGTTGATCTGTATAGTACCTGAAAAATTACAATTGTGCAAAATTGATTTTACTTACCTTTTCTCTAGGAAATGTCACAGTGTGATATCGAGGCATATCACACGGAGTAGAAAAAGTAATCTGGAAAGTAATCTAAAAAGTAATTAAAAAGTTATCTGTACAGTAATTTCAATACCTTGACTTGCCTGTATTCCAAACAACTGCATTTGAACTTGCATTCACTTGTAAACACTGCATAATATATTGCAAAGCATTTATTTAACTTAACATGTGCCAGGCTTGGCTTGGTTCTAGAAATAAAATAACTAAACAATATTTTTATACAAACAAAATTAGTCTGAGTTCAGTCTTTGAGTGTGTGACATTTGCTGATTGAGTGATCGTGCGAACTGGATTAAGTTCAGCTGTTTGCAATTAAATACAGGAAAGACGGAGGTGATGGTGGTTGGCAAACAGCCCTCCATTTGGTCACACTTGTGGTGGCCGGAGGAACTGGGACCAACCCCGACTCCCAAGTCGAAGGTTAAAAATTTGGGAGTCTGGTTTGACAACACCCTATCGTTTGCAGAGCAGATATCAGCTGTGGCAAGAGCATGCTTTGGCATTTTAAGAATCGAGTCAATCGATGGGAAAATCGATGCCCTTACACTTTGCTGCGAGGCTAGATACTAACAGCCCGGATTAGCTGATGGCCGGGGGTGCGTCTCTAATGAGGTGTTATCCTCGCGGGCAGTAGCGGAGCTGATCTCCTTCCTTTGGGAGCTTGGATCACTTGTTTAAAATCATTGGGACTGCCTGACCCCAAGATGACTGCCACAGTGTTCCCAACCACGTTGTGCTACTCCTCGAGAAAAAAACCGGACTTCGTCCAGACCTCGAACACATCCCCCATCCGGCCTACCCTTCAGGATACCGAATCTGTGAACCTGCCTCTGACCGTGGAGACCTAGCTTTTTGGCCGATGCCCGGTGGAGCTACTTGATAGCTATAGAGGAGATGGGCTGTGGACTACCCCTTCGGCCGTCACCTACCCAGCCGTACATTGGCCAGACCTTACTTCGTCTCTCCGTCGTACTCTCCCTCATACCCCACCCACTTTCTCCTTTATGCTCCATTTATCCCTCCTCTTTGCTCTCTAATTGTTTTCTCATTGAGACCTAGCCGCTTGACTGATGCCCGATGGAGCTACCTGATAGCTATAGAGGAGATGTGCTGTGGACTTACCCCTCGGCCGTCACCTACCCAGCCGGACTTTAGGCCGACTCTCCTTCGTCTCTCCATCCATCCTATCTCCATCCTTTCTCCCTCCTACACCTTACCCCACCCCCTTACACTTCTAAGCTTAATTTATTACATCTTCCGACGCTCTTGAAATGTTCTCTTGTAACTGATGTAACTTGTAATTGATGTAATTTTGTGGAACCTTATGTAAAGCGCTCTGATACCTCCGGGTCTAGCCAGCGCTATATAAAACTCAAATAAATAAATAAAAAATAAATAAAAAGAATGTTGCGCAAAATTTTGGATATACTGCCATTAGATGCCAAAAAGACCATTGTGCAAGCCCTTGTCACATCCCGTCTGGACTACTGC
Organism: Calotriton arnoldi; assembly: GCA_963921515.1. Lineage (NCBI taxonomy): Eukaryota > Metazoa > Chordata > Amphibia > Caudata > Salamandridae > Calotriton > Calotriton arnoldi. The sequence goes on from CAWUFW010007937.1 coordinate 288,967, forward strand.
AACGTCCTCTATCTGGGGTCACAAAAAGCAACTTGAACATCTTACAGAAGGTCCAAAATGCAGCTGCCTGGATGATATTGAATATTCCTAGGCGTGCATCAGTGGGGGTAGCCTTAAGGGAATTACACTGGCTTCCAGTACAGGCCAGAATTACCTTTAAGGCTTTGTGTTTTTGCCACAGGATTATCAATGAGAAAGGGCCGAGGTACCTGAGCCCATTACTCACTGCTTACAGACCCACCCGGAATCTCAGGTCTATGGGCACTGCTAAGTTGGTAGTACCAAAGGTTCGTAAAGCATGTTCGGGAGGTAGATCCTTCGGTTTTCTCGCGGCTAAGGCCTGGAATAATCTACCTATGGAATTGAGGATTTATCCATCTGAGAAAATGTTCCGTAAAGAACTGAAAACCTGTTTTTTTTCAATCACCCCCGAGGGATTGGTGTTAGTGCACTGGTTGCAAAGTTATCACGCATGCTAGGGCCTTTGGTCCTTGGAGGGGGATAGGGCTCTGTGGTCATGGACTGATGTCTTAGCGCTGGGACACTCCGTTGGAGTAACCAGGCGCTTTATAAGCTTAAAAATAATAATCATAACAACAACTAATGCTTATCACTACCCTCTGATACAGCCGTACTGCTCGCCCACACTACCAGAAATAGAGAGTACGGTGCTATCTACTTTTACCTCTGCGTAGCTTTGGGGTTCCACTGGACTCTGTGCACACTATACCTGAATTTGGTATGGTTGTGCACAGAGCCAGCTTCCTACACTCGCCACAAAACCCGAGGTATCCATGGTTCAGCATTTTTGTTTCCGGACTTCCACAAAAATGTAGGTTTATGTGCTCACTAAAATGCCCCCCCCCAACCCCCTTTCTGTTTTAATGGCTGCTGCTTAGCAATGTGACCCCTTGCACTTCAACAGTTTGAATCCAGAATACATGCTACCCATGACCAGGTTAAACACATTCATTAAAGGTTTCTTGGCACTAGTAGTCATCAAGAAGAACTATACCAAAGTTAGTCACAGAAAATATCCTACTAGTAAGCTCATCTAAATAGCCACGTTTTCAAGTTTTTCCTAAACAGCCTAAGGAAAATGCTACTTACCAGTATGCATCTGTTCTTGGCATGTAGAGCTGTAGAATTATAGACTTGTGCATAGATCGCCATCTGGCGTTGGGCTCGGATGTTTGCACTTTGTTGTTGTATTGGAAGAAGTTCTTTGTAGTCACGAGATAGGTGACTCCTCCTTAGGACGATAGTGCGCATTGGCATCGACTCCATCCTGCGATTGTTTTTCGCCATAAAGGGTGATGATGGAGTTTGTGAGAAACAGAAAGAGATGTCCATGTGTGATGTATCTAAGTAAGATAGCACTGCAACAGATAAAGGTACCCGGGGAGGCGGGTGGACGTATATAATTCTGCAGCTCTACATGCCAAGAACAGATGCATACTGGTAAGTAGCATTTTCCGTTCGAGGCATATGAGCTGCAGAATATATACTTGTGCATAGACTCTACAATAGTACTCTCCCTAGCGGTGGCCACCTGTATCTGTTGCAGTGGTTTGAAAAAGTGTTCTTAGTACAGCCTGGCCCACACTAGCCTGTTGTTTTGCCTGCACATCTACACAAGTGTTTTGTGAACGTGTGCGGTGTAGACCATGTTGCTGCTTTACAAATGTCATCTATGGGAATGTTCCCTAAGAATGCCATAGAAGCCCCTAGTTTGCGTGTGGAATGCACTCTAGGGGGAATAGATAATGTACGCTTTGCTCTTTGGTAGCATATCTGGATGCATTTAACGATCCACCTGGCAATTCCAGCTTTTGATATAGGGTTGCCCTTATGTGGTGGTGAGAAAGCTACAAAAAGTGGTTTAGTTTTTCTGAAAGTTTTTGTCCTTTCAATGTAGTAAAGGACAGCTCTTTTGACGTCAAGTGTATGAAGAGCCCGTTCTGCTACGGAGTCTGGTTGAGGAAAAAAGACTGGCAGCTCAACAGACTGGTTAAGGTGGAAAGCAGAGACGACTTTTGGTAAGAATTTAGGGTTTGTCCTAAGAACCACTTTGTTGTGATGTATTTGCAAAAATGGTTCTTGTATGGTTAATGCCTGGAGTTCACTAACTCTTCTGAGAGATGTGATTGCTACAAGGAAAGCTACTTTCCATGTGAGAAATTTAACTCGCATTTATGTAAAGGTTCAAATGGGGGACCCATGAGCCTGGTAAGAACAATGTTTAGGTTCCACTCTGGAGAGGGTGGAACTTTGGGAGGAATTATCCTTTTAAGGCCTGCCATGAATGATTTGATGGCAGGTACCTTAAACAATGACAAGTGTTGTCTGTTTTGTAGGTAAGCGGCTATGGCAGCAAGATGTAATCGTACAGATGTGTATGCCAGATTACATTTTTGTAGATGCACGAGATAACAAATAATGTTTTGAATTGAAGCATCTAGTGGATCGATTGTATTACAGTAGATAACATCTTTTCCATTTAGCTGCATAGCACGCTCTAGTGGTAGGACGTCTAGCCTCCTTAATGATATTCATACAGTCTGGCGGAAGGTTGAGGTAACCAAACTCTAAGATTTCAGGAGCCAGATCGCTAGGTTCAGTTGAGCTGGATGCCTTATTTCTCCATGGTTCTGTGTGAGGAGCTTTGGAGAAAGGTGCAACTTTTGATGTGGAACTACTGAGAGTTCCAGCAGGGTTGTGAACCATGGTTGTCGGGCCCATGTTAGAGCAACCAGGATCATTGTAAGAGACTGTTGTTTGAGCTTGCGCACCAGTAATGGAATGAGCGGGAGAGGCGGAAAAGCGTACGCAAATCTGCCTGACCAGTTCATCCATATTGCATTGCCTTTGGACAATGGGTGTGGATACCTGGAGGCGAAGCTTGGGCATTTTGCGTTTAAATGTGTGGCGAACAGATCTATGTCTGGGTGGCCTCACATCTGAAAAAACGGATGAAGAACTTGCGGATGAAGTTCCCATTCGTGGATCTGCTGTGTCCGACGACTGAGCAGATCCGCAATTTGATTGTGTACCCCTGGGAGATGTTCTGCTAAGAGGTATATTTTTTGAGGAATGGCCCATCTCCATATGCTTTGCGCTAGGCGTGAAAGCTGCAGAGTTTGTGCCCCCCCCCCACCCCCCCGGCTTCGTACATAGTACATTGCTGTCATTGCCCGTACGAACTAGGACAGCTTTGCCTATGAGATGTATTTGGAATGATTTTAATGCGAGAAAAATCACCAGTAATTCTGTTGAGGGTCCACGTGCCCTGAATGGTATGGCTTAAGAGATGAGCTCCCCAGCCGGTGAGCGATGCGTCTGTTAGCACTATCTGTGGAGCCGGGCCTAGGAACGGCCGCCCTTTGGAAAGGTTTTGTGTGTTCCACCACTGCAGAGAGCAATGTGCGCGGCTGTCCACCAACACCAGATCTGTAAGCTGACCTTGAGACTGGTTCCACTGATGTGCTAAACATTCCTGTAATGGACACATTTGGAGTCTTGCGTAAGGCACGATGAAAATGCAAGAGGCCATCATCCCTATTACCTGCATGAACACTCGAGCTGGTAGTGAGTGTTGAGGTTGAAATTTTGTTATGAGAGCTTGCAATGCTGGCTATCCTCACTGGATTGGGGTATGCAAGGGCTTTTGAAGTATCTATTGTGGCGCCTAGATACTGTTGTGTGTGGGACAGTTCAAGATGTGACTTGGTGAAGTTTATTGTGAATCCTAAGTCGTGCAGCAACTGGACTGTTTTGTGTGTGTGTGTGGTGCACACACTTGCTGTGTGACTTGGCTTTTATGAGCCAGTCGTCGAGGTAAGGAAACACATGAATGTGTTGTCTTCGCAAGTGAGCTGTTACTACTGCGAGACATTTTGTGAAGACTCTGGGTGCTGTAGTCACTCCGAATGGGAGGACTTTGAATTGGTAGTGGTGACCATCCAGTACAAATCGTTGATATTTCCTGTGAGCAGGGTGAATGGGAATGTGAAAGTAGGCGTCCTTGAGATCTAGAGTGGCAAGGAAATCGCCTTGTTGGAGCAGTGGGAGGACCTGTTGGAGAGTGACCATGTGAAAGTGGTCGGATTGTATGTACAGGTTTAACGGTCTGAGGTCTAATATTGGCCTGAGAGTACCGTCCTTTTTTGGGATGAGGAAGTAAAGGGAGTAAACCCCTGTACACCTTGATGGTGTAGGGGAACCGGTTCTATTGCGTGCTTTTGCAAGAGAGAGAGAATCTCTTGTTTTAGAAGTGTTAGATGTTCTGTGGACATTGGACGTTGTTTGGGAGGTATGTGAGGGGGAGTAGAAGTGAGTTCCAGGCAGTAACCATACTGGATAATTTGTCTCACCCACCTGTCTGTGGTGATGGAATTCCAGACAGGTAGGAACTGTGAAAGTCTTCCCCCGACCGGAGTGGAATGGTCTGGGGGGAGTGGAGGGAAGTCACTGTTTTGCAGTAAGGGAGGTGCGGGTATTATTACCGCAGCCTCTTCCTTTGTTATTTTCTCTGTAACCCCCTCTAAAATATCCTCTGTTAGAGTAAGTTTGAGTGGGGCTTTTGTAGGAAGAAGTGTTGTCTGTCCCAATGGTTTTGGAGGCGCCACTATAAAAGGAGCGACGAAAGGAACCTCTAGTTGTTGGGGACTGTAAGGCCCCCATGGACTTAGCTGTTTCAGTGTCTTTTTTCATCTTTTCTAAAGATGTGCCTACAGTAGGTCCAAATAAGTGTTCTTGATCAAAAGGCTGATTAAGAATTTGATACTGCACTTCCTGTTTAAAACCAGATATGCGTAGCCATGCGTGCCTGCGCAGTAAAACGCTTGTGTTAACGGCACGAGATGCTGTGTCCGCTGCATCAAGAGCACATTTGATAGAGAGGTTTGTAATTAGTTTTCCCTCTTGTATGAGGTCGTTGGCTTTAGACCTATATTGTTCTGGAAGATGTTGCATGAGTGTCTCAAGCTCATCATAATGCGCCCTGTCATACCTGGCCAGCAAAGCTTGGGCGTTGGCAATGCGCCAGTAATTTGCCGCCTGTGACACAACCAGTTTACCAGATGCGTCCAATAATTTAGATTCTTTATCCGGAGGAGGGGCATCACCGGTTTGTGAATTTGCCCGTTTACGGGCATTTGACACTATTAGAGAATCTAGAGGGAGCTGCCCCTTGATATAAGCGGGATCATTTGGAGCTGGTCTATATTTTTTTTATCAACCCTGGGGTTGAGAACTCTAGCCCCGACAGGGTTTTTAAACACATCAGGGGCATGTTTAATCATACCTTTTAACATAGGTAAAGTACTTGTTGACTTTTGTGAAGTCTCTATTAAAAAAATCTTCCTCCAAAGGGTCCGAGTGTAATTCTACCCGATATTAGGCTGCTCCATTTAGGAGTTGCGCAAAACCTATGTTGTAGTCTGGTGGGGATGGTTTAGATGGGTATGAGTCTGGCTCAGGTATATCTGGGACATTATCATAATCCTCCCAAGGGTCAGGTGGTGGGATACTCTGGATATCATCATCATCCTCTTGTGGGTCTCCATCCCCATCCCCACCCCCAAAGTCATCTTCATCCTCTTGTGGTACAGGTGAAGAAGGAAGCAGTGGAGAGTGTGCTGGAGAAAGTGGTATAGTTGGAAGATTTGGAGGGGGAGAGGAGGGTCTGAAAGGTGAAGTTGCTATGTCTTTCTTCTTTAAGGGTACCTCAGGTGCTTCTGAGGTGTCCAATTTCCTCGTTTTAGGTGGTATTGTTGTTACATAACCTGTAACAGGTCAATGTGTAGGGTTTTTTGTTTCGGATCCGATGGATCTGGTTGAAACAGTTCTTTGAAGCCATTGTCTTTTTTCGGCACAGATGATTTTGGTTCGGAGTGGTGCTTTGATTTAGTCTATGTAGCTTTAGGAGGGGTCTTGGTCTCCTTATGCTTTGGTGGAGTTTGAGTCCGAAATCTTTTTCGGCTCAGAGGATTTATGATGTTTTTTCGGGTCCGAGGGCTTGTCCTCGGTGTGTTTTGGTGCCAAAAAGCTCGGCGTCGAAGCAGTCTTCGGTGCCGATGTAACAGGGTGTGGCACTGTTTGTTTTCGGCTTTTGTTTCGGTGCCGGGGATTGTTTTTCGGTACCGGTACGCGGCTGACTCGGTCCCGAGGCGCCTGAAGGCTTTTCTTTGGGCTTCGGAGCCAGGCCGGAGGGCGGGGCATCTGAAGTATTATCTCGGTGTCGACCTGAGCCCGAAGGCGTTACCGGAGCCTTATCTTTTGTTTCAGATGGGGCAGAGGTGTTGAGCTGGGTACTCAAGATCCGTTGACCTGGAGTAACCGTCTGATCCTCAGCATCTGAGTCGTCTGCCTCGGAGACGCTGATGTCTTCATCCTCCGGTTCTTGTTCTTCTTGAACATCGGGGCCTGCATCGAAGATGTCGTCCGGCGCCGAGGTAGTTGATCGAGACATTATGTGACGTTGAGTCCGGCGATCACGTATGGTCTTTTTTGATCTGAAGGAAGCACAGGCCTCGCAATCTTTGTCCTTGTGCTCTGGAGAGAGGCAAAGGTTACAGACCTCGTGGAGATCAGTGTGTGGGAATTTAGCACCACACAAGGGGCATTTTTTAAATGGAGTTCTTTCCATTGACTGCAGGGCCTGATGGCGCAGATAGGCCCTAACAGCCCGCGTCGACGACCGGAATCGAAGGTCTTGATGAATTTTTAGATGCGCGTCGAAGGGGAACGCGATCGAAACAATACCGTCGAGCGGTGAGGGATTGCGCGTCGAAGGGGGATCGAGTACGACACTGACCCGGAGCGCAGCAATTTACATCCGAACCCGATGGCGGAAAAAAACAATCTGAGGATGGAGTCGATGCCCATGCGCACTATCGTCCTAAGGAGGAGTCACCTATCTCGTGACTACAAAGAACTTCTTGCAATAGAACAACAAAGTGCAAACATCCGAGCCTAACACCAGATGGCGATCTATGCATAAGTATATATTCTGCAGCTCATATGCCTCGAACATTCCATTTCATGGCGCAGATGCTCCAGGAGTGAATTACACAGTAATTGTGCCTGCACTGAATAGTTGCAACCACCCATACTTTTTTTTTTAAAGTATCTAGAAATGGTCAAATAGGAATAAGAGTACTTAAGTAGTATAGCGGAGTATACTGCTTGATCCTCATAGCCAGAAAGCGAGGAACCAGTCCCTTAAAGGTGAAGCATCAGGTTTTAAAGTGGATTCTCTGTTTCACAGACAGCCAATTAAGTTGTTTCAAGAGAGTGGTGTCACAAGAGCTTGCATACTAAACGAGCAGCCTCATTTTGTACCACTTGCAGCCCGTGAACCCAATTATTCTAGGGAGGCCCAAATAAATGTTATCAGCAAAATTAAGACTTGATGAAATAAAGGCTATAATTACCATTACCAGGGCTTCCATAAGGATAAAGGGAACAAGCTTTCTAATCATTTTCAGCAAATATATACTTTTAGAAACCACTGTCGTTCGCTTCGGTTTCATGAAAAGGTTTGCTATCCACAAAGGCCCCAAGACTATTAGCTTATGTCCTGGGGCACGAGCAGCACCCATTTCTGGAGGCCAAACGAGAATTACTCTGTTATTCAATATTACAATCTCCGTTTTATCTTCATTTAATTTTAGATGGAAATCATCTGCAGGCTCTTATAGACAGGAAAGGCGAAAGTAGACATGCCTGAGCTTAATCTTCCAAGAAAGATTTAAACCAGTTCAAAGGGGGTCCCTGAAGGCCAGCGGCCTCCACACGGTAGACCAAAATAGTATGGTCGGCTGTGTCGAAAGCAGCAGACAGATCCAATAGTACTAATGTAGAGATCAATCCTGTCACCATCACATTAGAATATCCACTACTGAAAGTTTCAGCGATTCCATACTGTGTGCTGGGCAAAAGACGGCATTTAAAGGAGAAAGATATTTGGGTGTCTGCAGATTTCCTGAGCCACATGGGCTCCCAAAAATGTTGGCATGGAGGAGACTATGCAAATATGTGCAGAACAGGTATTCAGTAGGGACAGAAACCTTGCTGGTGAATTTTTTTCCTCAGGGCTGGGGCCTAGCCTACATTTCTGAAGCCTGTTGCTGTGACCAGATTTGTAAAAGAGAACCCGTTTTGCCCTGCGAGAACAGCAGACTATTGGCACCACCTGCATGATCGGCACAGGTCAGCTGATTCGGTAATATGAGCGAAGGACAACTCAGGGTACCAAGATAGCCTTGGAGCAACAATCTTCCTGCATCCTAGGACGCCTGAAAATAAAGCAATAAAAATCCCAAATATCAGCTAATCTGTGGAGTTGCAAAGACACTTCCCTTAATCATCACTGGTCAGCAAGCACTTTCCTTAACACTTCTTATGCCGCTATTTGCCCATCTTCTCCACTTCAGTACAAGGCAGATTTCTTTCCTTCACACAATTCTCACTGGGGCTATTTTCGGATGCTTGGTGTTGATCATCCAGATTCCAAAAACATTTTGAACCTTTGTTTTAGCAATAAGGGCTATGGACATACCCCATCTTAAAGTCACACTGGACCCCCCCCCCTCTAAAAGCCAGTTAGCAGCTGAAATTGGCAAAGCCTTAGATTCAGTATCCTGTGTGCAATCCTGTAGGTGATCCCGCCACCAGAAAATCTGGATTCAAAAGGTTGTACTAACAATTCTGAAGCCAGAGACTCACTCAGCAACTAAAGTGAAAAGCAACCCTTGAAGAGCCCCAGTATAATACTAGCTATGATGCATAAGGGTTCAAAGAATAAAACAAAATGGAGGAAAAACAACAAAGGGACTGGCTACACATTTATTTCATGTTAAAACAGCCATTATCAGGCACAAGTTATACGCATTTGTGTGTGAAATAAGTTACAGTAACATCTTGAATTTGGAAAATAATGCTTCATACAGGTCTATTATGGGATGATGTGATTATACAGATGAGGGGATCATGACCTCACGACCCCTCAGTGTCACCCTGACACCCATGCTCAATACTTTGATTGCTTGTGAATTAATTTTTGGGTTCTCACAATTGAATTTGTGGGACTGTTTTACATTATTGCACAATTCTTTCCATAATATGAATATATAATGAAGCAGTTCAAGAGATTAAATGGCTCATAGTACTGAAGGATCAAATTGCCTTTATGGTGAATTGCAGTACTTCGATACTCTCTTACTGCCAATCTATGGGTAGCCTTCCTCCTAATGGGAGAGGTCAGGAACTGCTGAAGAATATAGCTAAATACAGTTGCAATGACTCTTGGAAAATGCCACACCTTCTAATGAAGGAGCCCCCCCTGTAAGGAGCAACAATGAATGTTACAGGAGGTAATTCATGTGGCAGTGGTAGCCTGGATCCAGATCCAGGATTCTGTCCAGATAAAAATGAAGAGCTCACCTAACTATTATGTTGAGTAACATCTCAGCTGAGGAAGCATGATGAAAAGAGTGGTTGATAAATTTTGTTGGACTCGTTTGGGTGAAAAGGGGGGCAGATTTTTCAAGGTAAGTGGATTTTTTTGTCCTTTGATCTGCTATCAACATATCTTTTTTATGCACGGAAAGAGCCTCACCATTTTCTCCCAACATAACCATGATTTCGGAATCTGTGAATTCTCCAGTAACGATCTCCAACTGAAACTCGCCAAGCCTTTTTTTCATAGCAGGGTATTTATACATGCACATCTTTTTGATTTCTTCTTCATTTGCTGTCTCTGCCACTTTAAAAACCAGCGAAGTTTCTCGAAACCGTAGATTTTCAGTTGGAACATAGCCATCCAAGAAAATGTTGATGCCTGAAGGAAGATTATAAGTTGGTTACTAAAACTGGTAGAAGAAACAATCACAGTAGACCATTTCCAAAAATGGCATATCTGTGATAATGTAATTTGGAATCTCAAATCTATTATGCCTTTGCCATCAAGATAACACTACAATTGTAAAACAGTCTTTAATATTTCACCAGGGAATGCATCACTTAAGGTGCTGGTCTGAATGCAGAAGCTTACCTTCTCGTACGCTAAAAGGCATCGTAACAACACCATAGGCACTTGGTACACCATAAAGGCAGCAGATAAAGTCAGAGAGATAGTCCAAAACACTCAGATCGTGCTCCACGACAATGATGTATCTAAAAATAGAACACAAAGCTTTCTTCACAGGTCTGTGCAAGTGAGTGATTACATTGCAGTATGTTAATACAGTTGAACAACATTTTACCAACAAGAAAAAGGAAAATGTTACTTACCCTGGAAGTATTTGTTTGTAGCATGTAGAGCTATAGATTCACATGCTGTGCATACTCCTGCTATCAAGTGTTGGGGTCAGACGTGTACAACTTGTTTTTGTTCAAATATGTCTTTTCAAGTCACAAGGTATCGTGACTCCACCTATCTCTGGAATTGCGGGTTGGGCATCGGCTCCATTGTTAGCTTATTTTTTCCGCACAGAGGGCGAGGATGTAGATGGAGCATAAGACAGAGAAGAGAGGACCATTCAAAGCAAAGTGTGAAAAGAGGACACCATCTCCAACAAACCACAGACAATCAGGGAGGAGAATGAAGCATGTGAACCCACAGCACGATACGCCATGAACAGATGCTTACAGGATAACATTTTCCGTTCGTGGAATGTGTAGCTGTAGATGCACATGCTGTGCATGAACTGTAGAGCACTCCTCCCAAAAGTGGTAATTTAGCCTGAGGATGTTGCATTAGATTGGAAAAGTGCATGCAGGACAGCCTGGCCAACATTCGCTTGCTGGCAGGCCAGGACGCCCACACAGCAATGTTTAGTAAATGTGTGAGGGGTAGACCATGTAGCTGCTTTGCAGATATCAGCTAAACAAATGTTATCCAGAAAAGCTATTGGAGGTGCCCTTCTTACGAGTGGAGTTGGGTATGGGAGGGACAGGCAGGGGTCTTTTGGCTTTGGCATAACTGGTCTGTATGCAACAAACAAGCCAGTGTGCTACACCTGCTTTAGAAAGAGCATGCGCCTTGTGTGGTTTGGAGAAAGATACAAACAGTTGTTGAGTCTTACAGAAGGGTTTTTATAGGAAAGTGGGTTTCTATTTCAGTAACCCCCACCCCACACACTTTGCTAGATTTCTGATGCACTTTGAATGAGTGTGCCCTGGGTCCCTGCCAACCAGGTTCCCAGGGCCTGTGTTCTCTCCCTAACCTGTACCATTGTTTCTACAGTTGTCACAACTCTGGTCTACCTGCAAGTCCCTTGTAAGGGGTACCTATGGTACCAAGGGCATGGTGTAAGAAGCTGGCTCTGTATATACTAGACCAACATGAGGTATAGTTTGCACAGAGTCCAGTGGAACCCCAAAGGTAGGCAGAGGTAAAAGTAGATAGCACCTTACTCTCTATTTGTGGTAGTGTGGGCGAGCAGTAAGGCTTTATCAGAGGGTAGTGTTAAGCATTTGTTGCACACTCAATCAGCAAAATGATTGCACACACTTAAAGACTGAACTCCGACCAATTTGCTTTGTATAAAAATATTGTTTAGTTACATTTATTTCTTAGAACCAAGCAAGCCTGGCACAGGTAAGTGATTTATATTTTGCAGTAACAATACAGTTCGGATTGCAGTTGTATATATACTTTGGTTCGGTTACAGTAGAATAGCTGGAAATGCAATACCTTAAAATATTGTACATATACTTTATAATGACTTTGCAATAGGATGTCATGTTAATTACTTTGCAGATTACTTTTCTTACACAGTGTAGTATACCTGGATACTGCACTGGGACATTTCCTGTAAATAGGTAAGTAAATGCGTTTTGGTTATTTGTACACAGTTATATAGACTTTGATAGGTTTTCCAACTCCACACTTAGAAACTTTTTCATAGAAAACAGTCAATGTTATCCTATGGGAGAAAATCGAGTTATCGGTTAACCGGTAAGTACTTTGTTGAGGGAGTTGGTTTTCTGGGGTTAGACTCCGGGTTCTCCCAGGGTCGAGGATGCACTCTCAAAGCACCCTCAGCCACACTAGGGCGGCCAGGTGCACAGTGCTGAGTCCCAATGTTATCCAATCTGGGATAGGGGGCCTCCGGTTGGAGGCTGTTCAAGAGTAGGCCACAAGGTTGTGGGAGTAAAGCTCCTGGACTTTAGCGCGGGCAAATGGGGGTTCAAATTAGCACCAATGGTACACCCTCTGCTGCACTAGGGCGGCCGGGTGCTGGTTTGCCATCGGGTGCCCTGTTACTTTCAATGGGGATTCTCCGGTTTGCAAACACACTGCAGGCTCGGGGACGAAGGTCTTTTGGGGAGCGACCACCACATTTGAGAGGTAAGTTGGGATGCTGGGGGTTGGCTAGACACCATCGGTTGGGCCACACAAGGCCGTGGGGCGTTGGGTGCAGGGGTGCTTTTTAGGGTCGGATCTTCTTACCAGCTCCTGGTCGGGGTTGGGGGGGGGGAACTTCTGGTTTGTGGCTGCAGGCATCGACTGGAGGCTTGAGGCAGGTCAGGGGTCGCCGGATCTCAGGTCAGGATCGCCGGGGAGACCTCCTCTTGGTGTTGGGCCACTCGAACTCGGGCCGTGGGCGTCGGGTGCAGACTCGCGGATTTAGAGTCTGTTGTTGAACAAATCCGGTGTTCACGGGAGACAGTCTTTTCTTTTGAAGGCAGGGCAGGTCCTCCGGGTTCTTGAGGCTGCTGGCCTCACCGGAGTTACGCTTCTGCAGGCTCTAGGTGGGGACAGGCCGGTAGGGCTGGGGCCAAGTCAGTGGACGCCCTCCTCTTCTTAGCTTCGGCACGGCTGTTCGGTCCTTCTTTTCTTCTGGTTTCTTGTCTGAGGAAGCAAGGTTCAGGGGTGCCCCATAATACTAGATTTAGGGGCGTTACAGGTAGTTAAAAGGTTGGGACCAATGGGTCCCTTCCCTGGGGTGGGTACATCCCCTATTATGCCAACCTCCATAGGGAGGGGGGGAGGGGGGGATGGCACAAGCCTTTCCCTGGTTGGCTGGGTCCCCCCATCTGCAAGATGGCAGGGACGGAGAGTTGTGCTTCACCTTGCCTCCCCCACCTAAGGGGTGGAGTTGGCAGAGGTGGGCACACCTCTTCCTCACTTGTTTTTCCCGCCGTTTCTCCCGCCCAAAGTGGGGGTCAGAACCAGTTGCTGAAAGCAGCAAGTGGCCTGGGGAAGCTCACAAAGGCGGCAAGCCTTTGAAGCTTCCCCTTCATGGACCCTGCCCATCCTGGGAGAGGAGGCTTGGCACCTCGTCCCAGGATGTGCATTGTTTCAGGCCCCCGAGAGCAGTAGGCTCTCGACCCAGGGGTCCAGAAACACGTCTGGTGGTGGCAGCTGAAAGCAGCCACTCAGCCTGGACACTAGTGGTAGGTCGTTTTTCAGGGGGCATCTCTAAGAGGCCCTCTGTGTGTATTTTTCATTAAATCACACACTGGCATCAGTGTAGGTTTAATGTGCTGAGAAGTTTGATACCAAACTTCTCAGTTTTCAGTGTAGCCATTATGGTGCTGTGGAGTTCGTAATGACAAGTTCCCAGCACCATATACTCTTAAAGGCAGCACCGCACTTACAATGTCTAAGAATGGACTTAGACACTATAGGGGTACAGGGCTCATGCACCTGTACCCTCACCAGTGGTTTAGGGCACCAAGCTAGAGGGGTGACTGATCTATGCCAGGGCAGTGTCGACTCTTCACTTTGTTCTGCACCAAGACTCGCAGCCTACAAAGGCAGTTTGGGAGTGTAAAGGTACAGGACCTCCAAGGGTGGCACAATAAGTGCTGCAGCCCTTAGAGGCCTTCCCTGGTCACAGTGCCCTGGGTACCTGTGGTACCATTTACCAGGGGCTGACCTTTGGCAAGCGATGCCAATTGGGTTTTGTTTTCAATGCAGTTTTAGGGAAAGAACACAGGCCCTGGGCCCCTGATTGGCAGGAGTCCAGGACTCGATCAAAGCACATCAGCAGTTCAGCAAAAAGTGGGGGCTACCATGCAGAAAGAGGGAACTTTCTCACACATGGTAGCCAGGGAAAGGTCTTTGAGGGCTGCAGCATGTATTATGCCAGCCTCAGGGAGCTCTCACCACAAACATGCACCACTGCCAATGCAGCCTGCGTGTTGTGGTGCAGCTGAAAGTGAAGAGTCAACATGGCACACATCCTTGTGTGCCATGCCTGCCCAGCACTGCACGAGGCATAGGTAAGTCACCCTTAGGGCAGGGTGCACTATGCCTCATGTGAGCGCCTATCTGCATGAGCAGAAAGGTCCCTATAATATGTAAGGCCAATCTTGGATATTATAAGTGCCCGCTAAAACCATCCTGAGTATAGAAACTGGTCATTATGAGTTTTCGAGCACCATAATGGCTTTACTGAATCCTGGGATGCTTGGTATCAAACAACTCAGAATAATAACCCTGCACTGATTCCTGTATCAGATTTAGTATTCCATGCACTCACAGGTCCATTCTACAGGGGACCCCTGAACCAAACCAACCACTGGTGGGTTCCCGACTGGTGAACACCAGCCTGTCACCATGAGACCGGTTTCTGGACTCCTGGGGTGGGAGCCTTCGCTCCCAGGGCCCAGAAACAAAGCCTTTCCTGGGCAGAGGTGTTCACACCTCACCCAGGTCAAGAAGAGCTACTTGTAGCAAGGGAGCTTCAAATGCCTTGCCGCCTTTTTAACGCAACCCTCAGCATCTCCTGCTATCAGGGGCAGGCCCTCTTCCCGTCTCATCCACTTTTCGGCGGGAAGACAGGCGGGAAACTTTAGCAAGCCCAGGTGTGCTCACCTCTGCCAACTCCAACCCTCAGGTGGGGGAGGAGAGGTGAAGCCCACTCCTCAGTGCCCGCCATCTTGCTGATGGGAGGGATCCCCCAATCAGGGTTAGGGAATGTGCTCACTCCCCCACATGGGGTTAGCCCACCAAGGGTGCAGTCACCCTAAGGCCAGTAGCCCATTGGCTACTACCTCGAGACCCCTAAAACGCCCCCAAAATACAGTATTTGTGGGGGCAGCCCTGAACTTGGGATTTCAGTATTGATGACCTAAGGAGACTGGAACCCGAAGACATCGCAGCAGTGAAGACTCCAGGTCCAACTGACTTGGCCCCAGCCCTACCGGCCTGCAGCTCCGAACTCCCCTGTGAAGAAAACAAAGGCTCCAAAAAGGATCAGCGACCTCCAGACTTGGTGAGGACTGATTTCCACCCCCCCCCCCCCCAGACCACTTAAAAAAAAAAACCTCGAGACTCCAGAGGACAGCGGCCCTGTCCACAAAAGATCAAGCTCCTGCGGAACCAAGAAACCCTGCTCCAGGGCTTACCTCTGCACCTGCCGTCCATGACCCGGGACCAGAGGGTCCACCGGCCCTGAAGTGGTTCCCCAGCGGTCCTGACCTCCAGACCATCAAGGGGTGTCACTTCCAAGGTCCAGTGTCGACGTCTGCAGCCTCTTCACGACTACCCCCTTCCACCTCAACCTTCTGGTAAGGAAGAAACCAGACCAGAAGACACCCCTGCAGCCTCCGGTCCCGTGTACTGACGTCCTTCAGCATCCGAAGCACTTACCAGGCTGTTGGTTTCCCTTATCTGGCTCCCTGACAGACACTTGTAGCCCGGGACGGTTTTTGAAGATCTCCATAGAACAGCATTGGGTGCCCGACGCTGTGTGAACACACTGCACCCGGCCGCCACTATGCCGCTGGTGGTGGGGTATTGGTGCTGCCTTGGGTCCCCCTTTGCCATCACCTAAATCCCAAAAGATATTCATCGTAGCCCGACTGGCCTGCCAGTGAGCAGCCTCAACACACTGTGCCCCTAGACCCATTGGGTAGCATTGGCCCCGGTACCGAATTTTACCCTCTGCACCCGGCCGCCCCAGCGCCGCTGGTGGTGCAGTTGCAGTGCAGAGCCAAACCTTGCTGAGCCCTGGTTCAGCACCCAAAAGATATTGTAAGGATTATGTTACTTACCCAGTAAGAATCTGTTATTGGCATGTAGAGCTGTAGATTCACTTGCTTTGCATACTCCTGCCAACCTTTCTTCCAGGTGCATCTGTATAGGGTATCCCTAAGAAACAACCCCAAATTCCTACCCAAGTTAATGTCTAGAGTTTACCTCAACCATACCAGAGAACTCCGTTTTCTTCCCACACCCAGAATCAGTAACCGAAAGCACTTTGGATATCAAAAGAACACTCATATATTACATTGACAGAACAAAACTGTAGGAAGCTGGCTCCGTGTATACTATACCAAAGTAAGGTATAATGTGCAGAGAGTCCAGGGGGTCCCCAGAGGCTAAAGTAGATAACACCTTACTCTTTTGTGGTAGTGTGGTTGAGCAGTCAGGCTTATCAGAGGGTAGTTTTAAGCATTTGCTGTACACATTCAGGCAAGACATGTCACACACAAAGACTGAATCCAGACCAATTGTTTGTATAAAAAGTTACTTTGTTATTTTTATTATTAGAATCAAGATTTACTTAGTAGCAGGCAAGTGATACTTTCAACACAATACTACTTTTCAAAATGAGGTGTGTACTGGTTTTGTAGAAGCATACAAGTTACTTTGCAGTATAGAAAATGTGTTGTAAACTCTTTAGAATACTTGTAATTACTTTTAGATTGCTTTCTAGTTACTTTTCTAGCTTAGGGTAAAACAAACTAATAACAGTTTAGGCACTGTAGTACATCAGTAAGCAGGACAACTCAGTTGTAGACATTGTTACTTTTGTTGCAATACAAGGCAGAGTCAACACAACATTTTTCAAAGGGAAAACACACCATGCAATCCTATGGGGAAAATGAACTTAGCAATTGCAGGCAAGTAAAACGGTGTTCGAGGCATGTGTACAGTAGATACACATGCTTTGTATACTCCTGCCATCTAGTGTTGGGTCCGGATGTTTGCAAGTTGGTTTTCTTCGAAGAAGTCTTTCCAGTCACAAGGTAAGGTGACTCCTCCTTTCGGTGATAGTTAGCATGGGCATCGACTCCACTGTTAGATTGTTTTCCCGCAAGAGGGTGAGAATGTAGTAAGTGAGTGTAGTAAAGAGATGTCCATGCGTATGTAATGTAAATAATGAGAACGTATAGTTTCTTACCTGTCGGTGTAGTTTTGCAGCTTGAAGACTTTCTGGATTCAATATGCTGTGCATTATTCCGCCATCTAGTGGTTGGGCCCGGAATTGTCGTATTTCTTTCCCTTTTTTTTTTCGTGGCCCAGGTGGGCGTCGACATACCACCATTCGGTGCCTCTTCGTGACGTCGACGCGCTTCCTCCGGAAGCTCCCACCTTTGGTCGCCATCTTCGGATTCTTTTTTCTCCTTTCTTTTCTTCGCTCTTTTTTTTTTTCTTCGATGTCTTGGTTCCCATCCTTTAATACTTTTCCTCCCGTCTTATCTTTCTGGCGGAGGAGGGTGGGATCGCTAGTGAATCTAGAAAGTCTTCAAGCTGCAAAACTACACCGACGGGTAAGAAACTATACGTTTTGCAGCGTGAATCTTTCTGGATTCACTATGCTGTGCATAGACTTTGTAGCGGTTTGCTAGGCTTGTGGTGGCTGGGTGGAAGATGAGCGTTGGTTACTGAATATATGTTGTAAGACCTTCTGTCCCACTTGTGCTTCCTTGTTCATCTGAATATCTACGCAGTAGGGTTTAGTGAACGTGTGCACTGAAGACCATGTTGCTGCTTGGCAAATGTCTTGGATAAACATATTTGCAAGGAACGCAATTGTTGCTCCTTTCTTCCTTGTTGAGTGAGCATGTGTTGCTCCTTGTAATTCCTGTCCTGCTTGTTTGTGGCAGAATTGGATGGCTTGTGCAATTCATCGTGCAATGGTATTTTTGGTAACTGGTCGTCCCAAAAAACTGCTGGCAAAGGACACAAAGAATTGCTTTGTTTTCCTGCATTGCTTTGTTCTCTCTATATAGCGCATTACTGCCCTTCTGGCGTCCAGTGTGTGTAACTCCCTTTCTGTGCTTGTGGTTGGTTTTTGGAAAAAACTTGGAATTTGTATTGTTTGGTTTATGTGGAACCTTGATACCACCTTTGGCATGAAGTGTGGGTCGGTCCTCATTACGATCCTGTCATTGTGTGTTTGCAGGTATGGCTCTTGCAGTGTTAGCGCTTGTAATTCGCTTACTCTTCGCAGTGACGTGATAGCCACTAGGAAGGCTGTCTTTAGCGTGAGCATATGCAGTGTTGCTTTATGAATCGGCTCAAATGGTGTCTTCATCAATTGGGTCAGCACTACATTGAGGTTCCATGCTGGAGGCAGCATTCTGTTTGGCAGCGCGATCCTTTTTGCCCCTTCTAGGAACCGTTTGACTACTTGGGAAGTAAAGAAGCTCTTCCCTGTTTCTCCTCGTGTAGGCTACTATTGCCGCTAAGTGCACTCTTAGTGATGTGTAGCTTAGTTTAATTTGTAGTAGATGTGTCAAGTACTTAAGGACTGTTGATTCCGTGGTACTTTTTCTTTGTAGTTTCTCCTTGATGCACCATTCGGTGAATCTTTTCCACTTTGCTACGTAGCACTTCCTTGTGGTCGGCCTCCTTGCCTCTCTTAGCACCGCCATTGTGCTTGCTGGTAGTTTGAGGTGTGCGAACTCCAAGTCTTCAGGAGCCATGCTGCTAGGCTGAGGCTCTCTGGCTCTGGGTGCAGCACTCTTCCGTTTTGCATCGTTAACAGGTCCTTTGTTGTGGGGAACCTGTGTGCCGGTGCTTGTGCCATCTCCATTATCTGTGAGAACCAGGTCTGTCTCGCCCACTGGGGTGCAATCAGTATTAGCGTCATGTTGCTGATTCTGCATTTTTGTAGCACTCTGTATCAGTGGTATTGGTGGAAAAGCGTAGGCAAATATCCCTAACCAGCTTATCCATAGTGCATTCCCTAGGGACCTTTCGCACGGTTGCCTGGATGCGAAGTTTTGGCATTTTGCATTTTGGTGTGTTGCAAATAGGTCGATTTGCGGAGTTCCCCATTTTCTGAATATCTTCTGAAGTTCTTGTTGACTGATCTCCCACTCGTGGGATGCTGATGTCAGCCTGCTGAGCCTGTCTGCTTCCACATTGTCTTTCCCTGGTAGATGTATCGCTAGCAAGTCTATTTGCTTTGGGATTGCCTGTGAGAAGTTGGCCTGGTATATTGTATTGTATTGTAATTGCATTTGTATAGCGCTTACTACCCCCGACGAGGCGTCAAAGCGCTTTTTCAGCGAGTAGCACGCTACTCCGGGACCCATAGAGGATTAGTGTTGAATTAGTATAGTGAAACATGCAAGTAAATTTTAAGTAAGTTTTAAGTGGTGGATAGGTTAGTCAGTTATTTGGATTCGGAAGGATAGCAGAAGGATAGAAGAGGAAAGAAGGTTTGTATTTATATAGCGCTTCTAACCCCTGATGGGCTGTTGAATTGCTTTTTTTTTTTTGCTGTCCACCAATTACAGTGGGCACCTTGCACCAGTCCAAACGACCCTTATTGATGATTAGGTTAAAGACAACCTTATAGAAAGCTATCTTAGTGGTAGCTGTGGAGAGCAGCCTTCAGGCTAAGTCTTGAAGGAATGTAAAGCAGCTTGTTTTACCAGTATATAACCTCTTGAATGACCAAATGAAAGGAGAACCACACCAGGTATATATAAAATATATGTATTTATTACTAAACACTCTACTAACCTCTTTATGAGATTAGAGAACAAGGCACACAATACTACAGTACTAGAACGACAGTAAATAGCACAATACACAGTGGGCTCCGGGGGGGAGACCAAACCATATATTAAGAAAGTGGTATAACAACCCCGACTTGACTAGACAGTGCCTAGAGCACGTAGAATCGCTGGGACCCCAAGGAACCACCCAAGGCAGTGACACAGGGGACCCACGGAAAACGTGTGCAGCGTGGGAACACAGACGCGAGCTCCGTACAACTCTATGGGAAGTCGCGGTTGGAAATTTAGAGTTTAAGGACACTTCGGAGAGGACTTCATGCAAACCCAGTTAAACTTAGCAGGTTCTAAGGCCAGCACCCTTGTGAGTACCGAGGTACCCGTGTTACCTAGCCCAGGGAAGCCGGGTGCATAGGGGTCAAGTGGTGTCGGAAACCCTCGTCGTTTTCAATGGCGTGATGCGAAGAAGTGCTGCTGCCGTGGAGAAGAAAAGTGTCCGGTGTGACCCAAGCCTGGATCGGAGATGAGAAGAACCTGAAAGCAGAGGGGACAAAGTCTGGGTTACTTCACGTGACCTGGAGCGGAGCAATCGAATGCCCACCGATGTCGGGTGTTTCAGGTGCGAAGAGGTGAAGCTTGACTCTGCAGCCCCGGGGACCAGGAGACGTTGACCAGATTCCGCAGGCGAGCTGTCCCACGAAGGATGTCGAGTGCTGGGGGATCAGTTTCCGGATTGGAGACCAACAAGCCTTGGCAACTGCAACCCACGCGGTCAGAGAAAAGATGCTTCGTGGAGGACCAGCAAGGTCCTGGGGACTCCCCAAGCTATGGAGAGTCAGGGTACGTCTGGAGCAACCAGGAAAGCCAGTTGAAAGTTAAAGTTGCCTTCTCAGGGACCCACAGGTCAACGGACCAGGGATCGCGAAGGGGCCTCGCGAGGAATCACACAATACCAGCCCACGGACCACTCGTGGAGTGTAGGCCAGTAATCTTCGGTGGAAACGCTGCTCGGGGCTTGGACTACAAGTAGCCCAAAGCACAGCCTCAGGGATCGCCTAAAAGCATATGCTGCTGCAAATGTGCACGGTGTCCAGGGGTTCGGGTTGCACGGTCCCCACGAGGGCTGCGGGTCTCAGGTTTGCTGAGAGCTCTAGTCGGCCTCGGGGAAGCTTGGGCACCCACCTCCTGTGTTGCAAAATCTTCGGAGTCCGTCGGGAGCTGCGTAGATGCAAACCGGTCAGATGCGTTGTGGTGCCTGCCTTGCAGGGGCGTAACTCCTTTACTCCAAGGGAGATTCTTCAGTCGTCCAGCAAAGCGTAGATCGTCAAAGGTTACTTGGTTTCTGTAGCAGAGTTTAGTCCAGGTAATATCCAAAGTCCTGTAGTCAGGGTTCCTACTTTACACCCAAGGAAGGGGTGGGACAAACTCTGGGGACCACCTATGGGAGGGTCAGGACAGAGGGGTGGCTACACCCATGTCCTTTGTCCAGTTTCGCGCCAGAGCAGGGGCTGATAGCCCCTGCAACCGGTTTGAGCTGGACTATGCACAGGGACACCAAATGTGCCCCCAGTGCAGACATCAAAGCACTCCGAGTGCACCCACCCAGCCCCAATACACTAAAGCCTGTTTGGGAGGTGGTCACACCTCCCTGTGACAGGAAACCTATTGTCCAGCCTCCCCTGCCGGAGTTTCGTCCAGCAGCAGGAGGAGGGCAGACGCGTGTCTGTGGCTGGCAGCATCCATTTTGTGATGCCAGGGCTCTGTGAAGCTGGTACCGGGTGCACCGGTGCTGTCAAATTCTCCCTCTAGGAGGGAGGAATCATACCTCCCACACCAGTACTGGTATGGAGATATGATTCCAAGGTGTTTGACACCAAACACGACATAATTCCTTGCAGTCGTTTTAAAGTTAGCATTTACCGCTAGGCTATAATGCACTTAAGAGTATATGGTTGGCTGCATCACAGACAACCCCGGAATAGTGGTTCCAAAGGCTGCAGAGGAGCTCTGCTCATGCATGGGCACCCTCTCACATAAAACCCAGCACCCTGCCTTCAGGATTGATAAGGCCTGCCATAGGGGTGACTGATAGGCTTATATGTGCAGTGATTAGGATAGATATAGTGAACCTATATCTAAGGAAGGGGGGCATGCACCACCTTAAACAGGCTGCAGTAGCAGACCTGTTGTGTCATTTTGAATGGCCTCAAGGGTGGCATAATACATGCTGCAGCCCCTGGGATGCCTCTGGGGTACCTATGCCCTGGGTACATAGTATACCATATACTAGGGACTTATAAGGGTACCCCAGAATCCAATCTGGAGTGTACCTAAAGTACATAACACAACCAATTTAGGGAGAAAGCAGATAGACTGGGGTCCTGAATAGCAGGATCCCAGTCAGACTAGTCAAAAACCAGCAAAACACCAGAAAAAAAGTGGGGGTAACCATGCAGTCAGATTCCACCTTCCTACATTGCCCATCTCCTTATCTCCTGTGCAAGCACTGATGGAGTCAGTGATTGTGTTCCTCCTTGTTTGTTGATGTAGAACATGGTAGTTGTGTTGTCTGTTTGGATTAGTACCCTGTGCCCATACAGTTGTTTCTGAAAAGCTTTTAGGGCCAGGAATACTGTCTTTAGTTGTAGGTAGTTGATGTGCTTTATCGCATCCTGTTGTTTCCATAATCCCCTTACTTTGAGGTTGTCTGTATGCGCTCCCCTCCCCAACTGGGAGGCATCTGTTGGGATGGTCACTGTCAAAGTTGGTGGTGTGAACGGTTTTCCCTGTGTTATGTTCTTCTTGTTCCACCATGCTATTTCTTGCTGTACTGTTTGCGTGACAACCACTAGATCTTCCCAACTCCCTGTCGCTTGTGACCATTGCTGTTGGATCCATTGTTGGAATGGTCTCATGTGGAGGCGGATATTTTGGATCAGATGTATGCAGGATGCCATCATTCCCTTCAGTTTCCCCACTTTCCCCACTGTCAGAGTTTGCCCCTGGCGGTAAAGTTGTGTCTCCTTCAATATCGCCAGTGTTCTTTTCGTGCTCGGAAACACTCTGCCCTGTATGGTGTTGATCTCCGCCCCCAAGAAGATCTTCATCTGTTCTGGTTCGATTGATGATTTTCCCCAATGGATTGAAAGTCCTAGGTGGACTAGTGTTTGTAGCACCTCTTGCGTGTGCCGCTTGCATCTGCTGTATGAGCTTGCTTTTACCAGCCAGTCGTCGAGGTATGGGTATACATGTATTCCCTGCCTCCTTAAGTGTGCTGCTACTGCTGACAGGCATTTTGTGAAAACCCTTGGTGCGGATTTGAGTCCGAATGCCAGCACTGTGAACTGGTAGTGAGTCTTGTTGATTAAAAATCTCAATAGGTGTTTGTGTTTGTTGTTGATGGGGATGTGCAAGTAAGCGTCCTTTAAGTCGATAGTTGCCATGTAATCCCCTTCCTGTATCTGGGATATTACTTCTTGCAGAGAAGTCATTTTGAACCTTTGGGCTTTTATGAACTTGTTTAAGAACCTTAGATCCAGAATCGGTTTCGTCCAGTTTTGGTATGAGGAAGTAGGTGGAGTAAACTCCCTTGTTCCGTTCCTTGTATGGTACCATTTCTATGGCCCTTTTGTTGAGAAGTTTCTCTACTTCTTGTAGCAATTGTGACCACTCTTTTGCAGAGTGTACTCTGCTGTTCGGTCTTCAGTTTAGGGGTTATTTTTCTAGCTCTATACAGTACCCGTACTGTATGAGGTTTAGTATCCATTTGTCTGCTGTGATCTTCCTCCACGCCTGGAAGAAGTCTTTTATCCTGCCTTCTACTGGTGTTATATGCTGGAGGACCTGTTGTTCGTCTTGACTTGGTGTTTGTTTTTGTCGTGTCCCTTGCTGCACCCCTAGAGATGTTGATTGGGTGTGCGTTGGTCCTAACGTGAAGTCACTTGGATGTGGGCTGTTGACCCCCTCTTTGTCCATTTCCTCTTCCCCGTGCGCACCCTCGAAAGGATTGCCCTCTGGGCTGGTACCGACAGCTCTGCTGCTGCTGCTGACCCTGTTGTTGGCTCTGGTTACCTCCTTGATAACCCTGTTGGAAGGTCTGGTGCGGTACCGCAGGTTGGTGGCTCCCCCTGCCTGCTGGTCTCCTTGAAGTTGTTCCCCTTCTCATCCCTCTGAACTGTAGTGCCCCCATGGACCTCGCTGTTTCATTGTCTTTTTTGAGCTGGTTGAGTTTCTCGTCCACTGAAACCCCAAACAGCTGTTCCCCGTTGAAGGGTGTATGGAGGATGTTGTTCTGTACTTCCGTTTTGATGCCAGAAATTCGCAGCCAGGAATGCCTCCTCTCTGTTACCCCCAGCATCATCTGCCTGCTGGAGGTCTATGCCCCGTCCAAGGCCGACTTCAGACAGGTATTGGCCATGTTCTTTCCTTCCTCCACCAGGTGGCTCGCTCTCTTTTGGTATTGCTCCGGAAGGTGTTTCAGGAGCTCACCCACTTCCTCCCAATGCTGGTATGCGTGCCTGTTGATGAGCGCATTAGAATTTGCGATGCGCCATTGGATCGCCGCACTCCTTTCCATTTTCCTCCCCACTAGGTCCATTCTCCTGCTCTCCTGGTCTGGAGGTGGCCCTGTATTCGTGGGTATATTGGCCCTTTTCCTAGCAGTGGATGTTATAATTGAATCCGCTGGTACTGATCCTTTAAAGTACACGGGGTCCTTGGATGAGTGCTTAGATTTTTTCTCAGTCCTCGGGGTGACTGCTTTACATATAGCAGGTTCCTTGAAGGCCTCTTTCCCTTGGTCCAGCACACTTGGGAGCATGGGTAGGAACTGGCTTCTTGTCTGGGATGGCAGCAATGTCTCCAACAGGAAGCAGTATTGAGGTTTTTCCTCCTCTAGCTGCACTCCATATGTGTCTGCAGCTCTCTTTATGACCTGGTTGTAGATCCCTGTCGTCCGGCGGCGAAGGCCTCGAAGGTTAGGATTCTACCCCCTCTTCCGGCGATTCGGCGTCGAGATCCTGCTACTGCAAGTCTTGCGCCTCCGAGGATGTCAAGCCCAGGTCAGTCTGTTCGTATTCCTCCACTTCGGCGTCGCCGTAGTATAGGTCTTCCTACTCCAGTTCCTCGACTGGCTCCGGTGTCGTCGGTGGTTGAAGTTCTTCGACGCACCTTTGTGTTTCGGCCTTGGGCTTCAGTGGGATCGTGAACTGCTTCATCTTTTCATCGAATTCCCTCTTGCGTTGCAAGATAATCGCCGATTTCGGCCTCGAGCCTTTTCTTTTTCTTCTCCATCTCGGCCGTGTTTTCGGCGTCGAGAGGGTCGGCCTTCCTCTTTGCGGTTGTTGCCGTCGAAGTCGTAGCCACTTGTAACCCCTCAGTCTTAGACGTCAAAGGGTCCTTCTCGTGACCGCTCTTCGACGCCTTTGCCCGTTAGTGGATTTTCGCCGTCTGGGAGTCCTTGTCCAAGGAACCGACGGGATGTTTGTCCCTGGATGCAGTTGCGGTCGTCGAGTGTTTCGACGGTACTGCTCCTTTCGAGGACTTGGGCTCACTCTTTCGAGTGTCTGTGGAGTGTCTGGGGTTTGACAACTCTCTTACCTCCTTTGACATTTTCTGTCGGACCTCGACGACTTCGGCGTCCTCCGGTCCTTCGGCGATGTTGTCCTCCTCTCCACTGGAGAGGCCCAAATCTCGCAGCGATGGAGGTGTCCCCTGCCCCTGCATGCTGTAGTTTGCCCTTCTTTGCCTCTCACTTACTCTGAGGGTCTTTGGTGTGAATGCTGCGCAGGCGTTGCAGTCCTCGCTACGATGGTCGAGCGGCAGGCAGAGATTGCAGACTGGACGCTGGTCCTTCTGCGCGTACTTGTGGTGGCAGTTTGCGCAGATTTTAAAAGGTGTTTTGTCCATCACCGCGCCCAGGGAGCCCCCTGTGTGCGCATTCCCCGTAGGGACGTCGAAGTTTTCGATGTGTTCTTCCTCCTTCGTCGTCCCAGTTACCTGACTCGTAGTCCGGTACGTTCTCTGTTGACTTTCGTCGCTTTCCTGCTTTTCCCGTGGATTCTTCTCTCTAAAGTTCTGGAGCTCTTCCTCTGACGATCCAGACCCAACGGCGGAAA
This sequence comes from Calotriton arnoldi, assembly GCA_963921515.1. Classification (NCBI taxonomy): domain Eukaryota; kingdom Metazoa; phylum Chordata; class Amphibia; order Caudata; family Salamandridae; genus Calotriton; species Calotriton arnoldi. Next base: position 314,799 of record CAWUFW010007937.1, read on the forward strand.
AAAGAATCTGAAGATGGCGACCAAAGGTGGGAGCTTCCGGCGGAAGCGCGTCGACGTCACGAAGAGGCACCAAATGGTGGTATGTTGACGCCCACCCAAAAAAAAAAAGGAAAGAAATACGACAATTCCGGACCCAACCACTAGATGGCGGAATAATGCACAGCATAGTGAATCCAGAAAGATTCACGCTGCAAAACTGCAACAACTACAGGTGTCCGGGGAGGTGGGAGGGCGCATGTGAATCTACAGCTCTACATGCAAAGAACAGATGCTTACTGGGTAAGTAACATAATCCGTTCGAGGCATGTGTGCTGTAGATACACATGCTTTGCATAGACGATATAGCAGTATTCTCCCAAAGTGGTGGCTAACCGATAGATGTTGCAGCTGTTTGAAAAAGTTTTTAGCACTGCTTGCCCTACATTGCTTGCCCTACATTGGTATTGTTTATATATGTTCTTTTAATCTTTTATATTTGGATTAGTATTTGCATTTTTTTGTAAGATTTTAATTATTCAAACAAATAAAGAAATTACAATTACATTGGCTTGTTGGTGTGCTAATACATTCACACAATAGTGTTTGGTAATGTGTGGTGTAGACCATGTTGCTGCCTTACAGATGTCAGCTATAGCAATGTTACCTAAAAAGGCCATGGATGCCCCTATTTTGGAAAATGTGGAATTCCCTCTAGGTGGTATAGATAAAGTTCTTTTAGCTTTTGCAAAGCAAGTTTGAATGCATTTAACAATCCATCTTGAAATGCCAGATTTAGAGATAGGATTGCCCTTATGAGGTGGTGCAAATGCGACAAACAGTTGCTTTGTTTTACGAAAATCTTTTGTCCTTTTGATACAATGCAATAACGCTCTTCTGACATCAAGTGTGTGAAGAGCTCGTTCTGCTACAGAATCAGGTTGAGGGAAGAACACAGGTAAGTCAACTAATTGGTTAAGATGAAAAGCAGAAACTACTTTAGGGATGAATTTTGGGTTGGTGCGGAGAACTACCCTATCTTTATGAAGCTGAAAGAAGGGCTCTTCGAAGGTTTATGCCTGAAGCTCACCAACTCTCCTTAATGAAGTGACTGCAATGAGGAAGGCAACCTTCCATGAAAGGAACTGTAAAGGACAATTGTGTAATGGCTCAAAGGGTGGACCAATGAGTCTTGTAAGTACAATGTTGAGATTCCATACCAGTGCTGGAGGTATTCTCGGTGGTATTACTCTTTTTTAAGCCTTCCATAAAGGCTTTAATCACAGGGACTTTGAACAAAGATAAATTCTGTCTGTTTTGCAAATATGCAGCCACTGCTGCAAGGTGCAATCGAATAGATGTGTTAGCTGGATTAGTTTGCTGTAGGTGCAGAAGGTAACAAACAATGTTTTGAACAGAGGCATCCAGAGGATTAATTTTATTACAATAAATAACAAATTGTTTCCATTTTGCTACATAACCTCTGGTAGTGGGCTTTCTTGCTTCTTTTAGAATAGTCATACAGTTAGATGGCAAATTTAAGTATCCAAACTGACTTCAGGAGCCAAATCGCTACCAAAATCCTTGGGGTTTGGGTGTCTGATTTCTCCACGGTTCTGAGTGAGAAGGCTGGAATGGAGGAGCAGCTTTTGATGTGGAACTACTGAGTTCCAAAAGTGTGGTGTACCATGGTTGACGGGCCCATGTGGGAGCTACCAAAATCAGTGTGAGTGATGTTTGCCTGAGCTTTCGAACCAGAAACTGAAGGAGTGGGAGAGGCGGAAAAGCATAGGCAAATATCCTTGACCAATTGATCCATAGGGCATTGCCTTTGGAGCGAGTGTATGGGAACCTGGAGGCGAAGTTTGAGCATTTTGCGTGGCCACTGTGGCGAACAGATCTATTTGTGGGAATCCCCATTGTTGAAAGTATGGAAGGAGAACTTGGGGATGAAGTTCCCACTTGTCTATTTACTGCCTCCTTCTGCTGAGGAGGTCGGCAATTTGATTGTTGACTCCTGGAAGGTGTTCTGCCAGAAGATGAATTTTGTGATGAATTGCCCAGTTCCAGATGGTCTGAGAGAGACGTTTCAGCTGGAGAGAGTGTGTGCCCCCTTGTTTTTGTACATAGTACATTGCTGTCATGTTGTCCATGCGGACTAGGACAGCTTTGCCTATGAGATGAGACTGAAAAGCTTTCAGCACTAGAAATACTGCTAGAAGCTCTAGATAGTTGATGTGGAGACGTTTGCGTTTGTTGTCCCAGAGACCATAAATTGTGTAATTGTGGAGATGGGCACCCCAACTTGTGAGAGATGCTCTGCTGTTAGCACAATCTGTGGAAAATGGTCGATAAAGGGCCACCCTTTTGATACATTTTGTGGGTTCCACCACTGCAGAGAGCGATGGGTGCAGCTGTCTACCAACACTAGATCTGTTAACTGACTATGTGACCGATTCCACTGACATGCTAAGCATTCCTGTAGAGGACGCATGTGTAGTCTTGCATGAGGCACTACTGCAATGCATGACGCCATCATTCCTAACAGTTGCATACAAGTTTAGGCTGCTAAGGTTTGATTGGCTTGAAACTGTAATAACAGAATTTGAATATTGCGAATTCTGGCTGCACTGGGAGAGGCTAGAGCCATGTGAGTGTTGAGTCGCTCCCAGATAAGATTGTATTTGTAAAGGCTATAGATGAGACTTTTGCGTGTTGACCATGAAGTCCAATCGGTGGAGTAGATTTAGCGTGGTCTGAGTGTGTTTTAGACACTTCTGGTGTGTGCTGGTTTGATGAGCCAGTCGTCTAAGTACGGGAAGACATGAATTTGTTGTCTCTGAGATGAGCTGCCACTACTGCTAGACATTTGGCAAACACACTGGGAGCAGTAGTTGCTCCGAATGGGATACTTTGATCTGATAGTGTTTGCCTGCTATCAGAAATCTGAGATATTTGCGATTAGCTGGATGGACCGGAAATGTGAAAGTATGCGTCTTTTAAGTCTAGTGTGGATATAAATCGCCTTGTTGTAGAAGTGGAAGCATCTGTTGGAGAGTTAGCATATGGAAGTGTTCTGACAATGTGTACTAGTTTAACACTCAGAGATCCAAAATTGGTCTTAAGGAGCCGTCTTTTTGGGGGATTAGTAAGTAGAGAGAGTACACCCCTGAACCTTGTTACTGTAATGGAACTGGGTCTATGGCTCACTTTTCCAAGAGAGATTGCACCTCCTGTTTGAGTATTTGTAAGTGGTCTGACGACAGTTTGTGAATGTGAGGTGGAATATTTGGAGGATTGGTGGTAAGCTCCAGGCAATAACCATGTCGGATAAGATCGATATCCCATTTGTCGGATGTTATAGATTGCCAAATGGGGAGATACTGTTGAAGCCTTCGCCTGACAGGTGTTAAATAATCAGGGGGAGACGTGGGCAAGTCACTGTTTGTTGGGAGAAGGGGAGTTACGCACTGTGGTACCTTTACTCCTACCTTTGGAATGGTTTCCTCTATACCCTCTCTATAAAAACCTCTAGAGGGAGAGAATTGGGTGTTGCCTTTATAAGAGGAAGCATTTGGGTCTGAGGATGTGGTTTTGGACCCTCCTCTGTAAGATGAATGGTGAAAGGAGCCTCCATTTGATGGGGACCGGAAACTCCCATTGACTTTGCCACTTCTGTGTCTATCTTAATTTTTTCCAAAGCTTGATCGACTTCAGGACTTAACAGGTGTTGCTTGTCAAAAGGGGTGTTTAAAATGGATTGTTGAACCTCAGGTTTAAACCCTGAAATCCTAAGCCATGCGTGCCTTCTAATGAGAAGGCTGGTAGGTTGGCAGACTTCACCTGCGAAGCTATGTCCGCGCCCAGAAGGGACCAGGGGCCAGGTATGTCCCTCTCACTACATACACTGTGCAAGAACTTAACTCAATGCAAGGGACCGGGCCCATTAGCCCCCGTACCAAAGCCAAATTAAATACTCTTGGACTCCTGTCCTGTAGGAACCCCGACCTTGAAAACATATCCAAAGGCTCCAGTCAAGAGCCGACACCTAACAACCAAAGTCAGCCACATAGAGCAATTACCTCTATGCACCAGGCAATAGAGGGACTGGCAGTATACTACTTAAACACACGCTCAATGGTGAAACACCAACTGGAGATCTTCTGCCTTTTGGACACAGAGAAGCCTGACATTCTCCTTCTTTCCGAAACATGGTTGACAGAGGATTCTGCCCCCGATATTCTCGCGGCACTCCCTGGCAACTATTATATCCTCCAGACAGATAGACCTGCGGGTAAGGCAGGAGGAGGAGTCGCAGCCATAGTCCACCAGAAACTTAAATTTACATCACTAGTCCCCTTAGGTATCCCCTCGGTTGATAGCCTTTTGCTAAAATTTGAGTCCAATGTTTCCTCATTCATCTGTGCTCTATTCTATAGACCCCCTCATCACATGCCTACATTCCCCCAATTACTGGGTGACATGATGGCTGAGGTGGTGGTCAACAATGCTCGAATTCTGATCATTGGTGACTTCAATTTTTGGCCAAATGATCCACAAGAAAGCCCCTGCTCTATCGAATTCACGGAACTACTAGCAGGCATGAATTGCCTCCAGCATATAAAAGTAGCTACCCATACCAAAGGGCATACCTTAGACCAGGTTTGGACTGCCAACTTAGAAATCTCCCATCTACAGGTTCTTCCCTGCCCATGGTCAGATCATTACCTCATTTCCTTCTTTATCCCCAATGCCCTGCCATATCATGCTCCTCAAACTGGCAACTTTATGGCCAGAAATTGGCGGCGGGTGGATACCAATGAATTCTGCTCCTTGTTAGCAGTCTCATCCCCTCCGGTTTCGGAGGAGTCTCTCCATGTGCAAGCCGAAAATATTAACACCTGGCTGGACTCGGCTAGAGATCAGATAGCACCATTAAGGAAAGTTAAAAGAAAGAGGCCCCATGACGCCCAACGCTGGTTTTCAGCAGATTTGAAAATAAAGAAAACAGCCCTGAGGAAAGCTGAACGTAAATGGCGATGCGATTATAGCCCTAATCAAAAGGCCAATTTTTTGTCCCTCTCTAGAGACTATAAAACCGCTATCCTTCAAGCTAAGACAGAATATTTCTCTGCTAAGGTACTACACTCCACAAATAAAGCGAAGGATATTTTCTCAATTGTGGATGAACTCTCTAAACTAGACCGAGTCACTGTTAAACCCGCTCCTTCGCAATCTTTGTGCGACTCGATCAATACTTACTTTATTGAGAAAATTGTCTCCATTAAAGCTAGCATTCCTAAATCCTCTACTCCTCTGACTCCCCATCATCCACGTAAGAACCTGGTGTATCTAGATGGTATTCCACCTATTACCAGAGAGGCCTTCTTCGCCCTACTTGCAAAAGTGGGTTCTGGTTCCCCCATGGACAGCTGTCCTTCCTATATTCTTCGGGATATTTTTCTGCGCTATCCTAACCCCCCCTTACAGCTTCTCAATAATTCATTGGCCCAAGTGACCGTCCCTAATCTTTTTAAAATGGCGGAAGTGGTCCCCATTATCAAGAAACCTAGTTTAGACCCCTCAACTCCGGCCAACTACCGCCCTATTTCTCTGCTACCCTATCTGAGTAAGATCCTTGAAGCCCATGTTGCCACCTGCTTCAGCTCCTTTATAGAACAGACCCATTACCTGGACCCCCATCAGGCAGGCTTCAGACCTGAACATTCCACTGAATCCGTCATTCTGGCGGTCATGGACGAACTGAGAAGGGGGCTGATCAGGACAAAACTCTGGCCCTGGTCCTCCTCGATTTGTCAGCTGCTTTCGACACGGTCGATCACCAACTGCTGATCGACCGTGTCGGCTGTGCTGGGATCCAGGGCCTGTCCCTGAAATGGACTACCTCCTTTCTCAGTAACCGTTCCCAATCGGTTCGTCTGGCCAACTTTAGAGCAGAGGAAAAGAAATTAACCTGTGGGGTCCCGCAGGGCTCCTCTCTCTCACCCCTACTTTTCAATCTGTACATCTCCCCTTTGGTTTTGGCCCTGCGTAATAGAGAGGTCGTAGTCTTTAACTACGCTGACGACCTTCAGTTGATATTCAACATCGACACCTCCGTATCATCTGTGTCTAACTTCAAATCCACTATGAATTTCATTAGCGACTGGATGAACATCAATCAACTCAAATTAAACCCAGATAAAACAGAGTTGATTCTCACAGGCGGTTTGGCCAATCCCTGGGATTCCAACTTTTGGCCTCCGCTGTTAGGGAGCCCCCCTCTCCCTGCTAACTCGGTAAAAAGCTTAGGAATTACCATCAGTAACGATCTTACCATGAAGGCCCAGATCAGCTCAGTGGTCTCTGCGTGCTTTTTTCAACTCCGAAGAATTTGGAAAATCAGCAGATTTCTCTCCACTGCAGCTCTGACCCAAGTGGTACTTGCCCTGGTCATCTCGCGGATCGATTACGCAAACTCCCTTTACACTGGTATACCAGCCTACCAGTTACATCGGCTGCAACTCGTCCAGAACCAGGCAGCCAGGCTCATCTTTGGTCAGCCCAAACATCAACGAGTGAGTCCAATGCTGAAAAGTCTCCACTGGCTCCCTCTACTCCAACGCTGCCTATTTAAGTTGGGCTGCATCATCTATAAAGCCCTTTCAGGCCATGGACCCGTTTTCATTGCTTCTAACATACAACGGTACATCCCTTCCCGCGATCTACGTTCCTCTAACAAAAATTTGTTGATCCCCCACACTTTCAAACGGAAAAAACATGGTGGATTGAGATATACGATTCTGGCCCCCCAGCTTTGGAACACCTTGCCCCCCCATTTGCGTACTGCTGACTCTTACACCAAGTTTAGGAAATTATTTAAGACCTGGCTCTTTACCCAAGCATACAACTAAACTATCATCTGCAACCACGGACGCCCTCCCTCAGCGCCAAGAAACCGCCTGGTGAACGAGCGCTCTACAAATCACCTTTAACATAACAACATAACATGTCCATAATATGGAATAATTCACTCTTTGGGCATCTTCCCTGATTTATGGAAACATGCCATGTTACTTCCACTTAAGAAAAAACACAATGTGGATTCTGGGGACTTGAACAACTACAGGCCTATCTCTCTGCTGGCAGCCCCTGCAAAAATGCTGGAAAAGGTAGTACAGCGGCAATTGGCCAATTTTATCGAGAGCCACAATATCCTGCACGACACCCAATCCGGTTTTCGAGCTGGGTTTAGCACAGAGACAGCTCTATTAGAGGTAGCAGACTCAATTAGAATGGTATTGGACTCAGGGGCATCAGCTATGCTGGTGCTCCTGGATCTTTCAGCTGCATTCGACACCGTTGACCATTCTATATTGACTCAACGGCTTTTTGACAGTGGGGTGAATAGTACAGCCCTGGCTTGGCTAAAGTCCTTCCTCCACTTACGGACACAAAGGGTGGCTCTACAACCATATCAGTCCACCCGAAAGCATTTATGGTGTGGGGTCCCTCAGGGTTCGGCCCTAAGCCCACTGTTGTTCAATATATATCTGGCCCCTTTATTTACTCTGATAGCCAACTGGGGAATTAAGGCAATTTCTTATGCCGATGACACCCAGTTGGTTTTCCCTTTCAAAGATCAATCTGAAGATTCCTTTGCGAACTTTAAAGGCTGCTTAAAAGATATTGCAAGCTGGATGAATAATAATAAACTTAAATTGAATGCAGATAAAACTGAAGTTTTGTTCTTTGGCAAGATCCAGCCGCCGGCGGCTGACCTGTGGTGGCCTGTGGAAATGGGCTTGCCACCCGCGCCAATGAAATGCGTTAAAAATTTGGGTGTAAAATGGCAGGATGATCTATCTTTCTCTGCCCAAATTCAGCAGGTTACTTCTGCCTGTTTAAGCAGTTTGAGAAATTTGCGTAAGTTTATACACCTGCTGCCTGAGAGCTGCCGCCGGACAGTAGTCCACGCCACAGTAACTGCCCGCCTGGACTACGCGAATGGTCTCTATATTGGATTACCGGCCTACCTCGTCAGGAAACTCCAAATGGTCCAAAATGCGGCTGCGAGACTAATCAAACGTGTTTCTTTTCGGCAACACATCTCTCCGCATATTCGAGAATTACATTGGCTTCCGGTAGCCAATAGAATTAAATTCAAGATCTTGACCCTCGCCTTCCGGGCCTTCCATGGTACGTGCCCCTCGTATTTAAAACAGAGACTGGGTGTTTACACGCAGACACGTGTTCTGAGATCTAACTCCCAGAAATTGCTTTGCACTCCACGTGTGAAGAAATCTCGACTGGGGGGGCAGATCTTTCATGTTGGGGGCGTCCAAATTATGGAATTCTCTTCCAAATTCCTTTCGTCAGATCTCGTCTGAGTCACTATTCAAAAAGGCAATTAAAACATGGCTTTTTAACCTGGCTTAACCTTTTGTTGTCCTGACCGCTGCTTTCCGCGCGCGTTGTTACTGTCACTTTAGCGCCGGGACACCTCCTTGGAGGTAGCTGTTCGCGCTTAACAAATGTCGGTATTATTATTATTATTATTTATCTCCCTAGCCGCGGTGTCCGCAGCATCTAGAGCACATCCGATGGAAGAGTTAGAAATGAGTTTGCCCTCCTGTACTAACTTTAGTGCTTTGCTTTTGTGTTCGTCTGGGAGATATTGAAGCAGTTGCTCCGTGTCATCCCAGTGTGCCCTGTCATACTTAGCTAGTAGGCCCTCTGCATTTCCGATGAGCCAATGGTTAGCGGCTTGAGCAGCTACTCGCTTTCCCGATGAATCTATCAGCTTAGATTCTTTGTCTGGGGGAGGTGCATCACCAGAGGTTTATGAATTTGCTCTCTTACGAGCATTGGACACCACTAGGGAGTCGAGAGGCAACTGTCCTTTAATAAAAACAGGATCAGATGGTGATGGCTTGTACTTTTTATCAACTCTTGGAGTTAAAATACGTGCTTGCACGGGGGTCTTTAAATAGGTTGTCTGCATATCTCATCATGCATTTTAACATAGGGAGAGTTTGGCTTGACCTATGTGTGGATCCTAATGCTTCAAATAAAACACCTTCCTCCAAAGATTCTTTATGTAGTGCAACCTAACTCCATCATACTCTGCTGCTCTAGCAATAAGTTCTTGATAAGCCACATTATCATCTGGTAGAGATGGCTTTGCAGGTTATAGATCTGGATCATTATCTAATGGAGGGTCAATGGTGTAATCATTCCATGGATCTATAGGGAAATGTGTGTTCGTCATTAACATCATCCCCTTCAGGTTGTGTATGGGGAGATCCTTGAGGTGTTATGTGTAAAAGATCTAGAATTAGCAATTGTGGAGAAGATGGTGGAAGTGGAGGGGATTGTGGGGTAGGATAAGCAGGGCTGGTAGCCATGTCTTTTTTCTTCTTTAGAGGAATCTTATAGGCACGGTCCTCTGAAGGAAGTTTCTGTTTGGCTGGTGTCTTAGCTAAAATGTGTCCTGTATCAGGATTGATATAAATCTTTTGTTTAGGATCCAATTTGTCTCTAAAAATGTCTAAAATTGGTTCTGGAGTCTCAGAGAGGTTGTCTTTCGATTTCGGCACCAAAGTCTTTGGTGTGGAGATAGTCTTTGCTTTGGAAGCGGTAGGTTTCGGCTCTGAAGCAGGTTTATCTTTTGGAGCGGAGGGTTTCGGCTCCGAACCAGATTTGTCCTTCAGAACAGAGGATTTTGGATCCAAGGACGGTTTCGGCCGACTCGGTCCTGAGCCGGAAGGCTTAACGATTTGTTTCGGTGACGAGCCAGAGGGCGGGGCATAGGAAAAATTGTCTCGGTGCTAACCTTGGCCCGAAGGCAGAGGTGGTGCCGTAGCCTTCTACTTTTTGTAAGAGGTTTTGGGGGGGCAAGGGTCTTGCGTACTCATGGTACCCTGTCCGGGCGGCACGTCTTCGGACTCCAAGTCGATCTCAAGTTCAGAAACAGACTCAAGAACAGAGAAGGCCTCTTCTTTTGCTGCTGACGTTTCGATCTCTTCATGCTCGGATTCTTCGCCGAAGATATCCGGAGTGTGTTGAATGCTTTGGTGTTGCATTTCTCGTCATCGAGCCAGACGATCACGTAGAGCTTTCTTCGACCGAAACAACCTACAGGCGTCGCAGTCTTCCTCCTTGTGCTACAGTGAGAGGAACAAGTTACAAACTTGATGTAGGTCGGTGCGAGGGTACTGGGCGTGGCACCAAGGACAGAAATGGAACAGAGTTCCATCAGCGGAAGGGTGGACCGAAGCTGCTAGGCCCGAGGGCCGCCCCCTATGTTTCCGACCCGAAGATAGAGTGTTTCCCGAACGAATTGATATCCGGCGAAGAGGGAAACTCGTACCAGAAAAATACAGTGGAGGGTACAGTGGACTGATGTAGGAAGCTGGCTCTGTATATACTATACCAAAGTGTGGTATAGTGTGCACAGAGTCCAGTGGAACCCCAAAGGTAGGCAGAGGTAAAGTTAGATAGGACCTTACTCTCTATTTGTGGTAGTGTGGTCGTCGAGCAGTAAGGCAGTATCAGAGGACAGTGTTAAGCATTTGTTGTACACACTCAGTCAGCAAATGAAATCACACACTCAAAGACTGAACTTCAGACCAATTGTTTTTTAATACAAATATTCTTTTAGTTATTTTATTTCTAGAACCAAGCAAGCCTGGCACAGGCAAGCAATAAATACTTTACAGTAATAAATGCTGATTGTTAAACAGTTCAATTGTAAATGTACTATGGTTTGACTTACAGTATTATTTCAGAGAAATGCAATCACTTGTAAATACAGTACATTGACTTCAATGGGATTTTCAGTAAAATAGCAGGTAAGTTACTTTTGGATTATTTTTCTTACTCAGTGCTGTATGCCTAGATTCAGCGCTGAGACATTTCCTGTAAACAGGTGAGTAAAAGCGTTTTTGTTAAATCGTACAATTTTAAAGAATTTCTTTAGTTTTCAAAACTCCACACTTCGAAACTTTTTCAGGAAAAAGTGTCAATGTTATCCTATGGAGGAAAATATGGTGATCGGTTTTTAGGTAAGTAATCGGTCTTGGGAGTTGAGGATCTGGGGTTAGACTCAGGGGTCCCCTAGGGTCAGTGATGCACTCTTGTTACACCCTCAGCGGCACTAGGGCGGCCGGGTGCAGAGTGTTGAGGCCCAATGTTATCCAATGGGGGATAGGGGGCCTCCGGTTGGTGGCTGCTGGCAAGCAGGCCACGGGGTTATGGGAGCAAAGCTCCTGGACTTTAGCTCAGGGCAAATGGGGAAACAGATTAGCACCAAAGGTGCACCCTCAGCGACACTAGGGCGGCCGGGTGCATGGTGCTGTTTCGAGGTCGGATGCCCTGTTTCCAATGGAGAACCTCCGGTCAGCAAAAGCACTGCAGGCAGGGAGACGAAGGACTTCTGGGTGTGACCACCACTTCAAGAGGTAAATTGGGAAGTTAGGGGTTGGTTAGGCACCGTTGGTTTGGGCACACAAGGCCGTGGGGCGTCGGGTGCAGGGGTGCCTTTTGGGGTCGGATCTTCTTACCAGCTCCGGGTCACGGTTAGGGGGGGGGCCTTCTGGATTTCGACTGCAGGCGTCAGCTGGAGGCAGGTCAGGGGTCGCTGGATCTCGGTTCAGGATCGCCGGGGTGACCTCCTCGTGGTGTTTGCCCACTCGAGCTCGGGCCGTGGACGGCGGGTGCAGAGTGGGGCAGGTTCGAGGTCTCCGGCTGCTGCCAGAGGTTGCAGTTTGAACAAATCCGGTGCTCACGGGAGAAGCAGTCTTTGGAATTGTAGGCAGGCAGGTCCTCCGGGGTTTTTGAGGTTGCTGGCTGCAGGACACACTGGAATTTCGCAGGAGCAGGTTCGAGGGGGAGACAAGTCAGTGGGCGTCTTCCTCTTGTTAGCTGCTGCACGGCTGTTCGGTCCTTCTTTTCTTCTTGTTTCTTGGCTGGGTCTGAGGAAGCAAGGTTCAGGGGTGCCCCTAAATACTAGATTTAGGGGCGTTATAGGTAGGTAAAGGGCAGGGACCAATGGGTCCCTTGCCTGGGGTGGGTACACCCCCTATTGTGCCACCCTCCAGTGGGAGGGGGGCAGGAGCCTGTCCCTGGTTAGTTGGGTCCCCCCCCCCCATCCTCAAGGTGGCGGGAACTGAGTTGTGCTTCGCCTCCCCCACCTGAGGGGTGGAGTTGGCAGAGGTGGGCACACCTCCCTTCCTCACTTGTTTTTCCCACCGGTTCTCCCACCCAAAGTGGGGGTCAGAACCAGTGGGGACCAGTTGCTGAGTACAGCAAGTGGCCTGGGGAAGCTCACAAAGGGGGCAAGCCTTTGAAGCTTCCCCTTCGTGAACCCTGCCCATCCTGGGGGAGGAGGCTTGGCACCTCGTCCCAGGATGTGCATCGTTTCAGGCCCGAGAGAGCAGCAGGCTCTCGACCCAGGGGTCCAGAAACATGTCTGGTGGTGGCAGCTGAAAGCAGCCACTCAGCCTGGACACTAGAGGTGGGTTAGGTTTCAGGGGGCATCTTCTAAGTTGCCCTTTGTCGTGCATTTTACATTAAATCCCACACTGGCATCAGTGTGGGTTTAATGTGCTGAGAAGTTTGATACCAAACTTCTCAGTTTTCAGTGTAGCCATTATGGTGCTGTGGAGTTCGTAATGACAAACTCCCAGCACCATATACTCTTAATGGCAGCACTGCCCTTACAATGTCTAAGAATTGACTTAGACACTGTAGGGGTACAGGGCTCATGTACCTGTACCCTCACCACTGGTATAGTGCACCCAGCTAGAGGGGTGACTGATCTATGCCAGGGCTGTGGGTTGTAGGCATGGCACACCGGGATGTGTGCCATGTCGACTCTTCACTTTGTTCTGCACCAAAACTCGAAGGCTGCAAAGGCAGTGTGTGAGTGTAGTGGTACAGTGTAAGAAACTGGCTCTATATATGCTGCACCAAAGTGAGGTACAGTGTGTATAGAGTCCAAGGGTCTCCAGCGGTTTGGCAGAGGTTAAAGTTAGATAGAACCTTACTCTCTAAAGTGGTAGCTTGGTCGAGCAGTAAGGCAGTATCAGAGGACAGTGCAAAGCATTTGATGTACACACTCAGTCAGCAAATGAATCCACACACTCAAAAACTGAACTCTAGGCCAATTGTTTTGTATAAAAAAATATACTGTTTTATTTCTAGAACCAAGCAAGCCTGGCACAGGTGAGCATAAAAATACTTTTCAGTAGTAAATTACTTGTATGAACACAGTTCAAAATTGCAGTGCAACTTGTACTGGTTTTGGTTACAGTTTTAAGTAAGCAGTTTGCAACACATTGCAGGTATAGTACATTCAATTGAATGGGCTTTTTAAGTAAAAATGCAGTCAATTACTGCTGCACGGCTGTTCGGTCCTTTTCTTCTTGTTTCTTGGCTGGATCTGAGGAAGCAAGGTTCAGGGGTGCCCCTAAATACTAGATTTAGGGGCGTTATAGGTAGGTAAAGGGCAGGGACCAATGGGTCCCTTCCCTGGGGTGGGTACACCCCCTATTCTGCCACTCTCCAGTGGGAGGGGGGCAGGAGCTTGTCCTTGGTTGGCTGGGTCCCCCCATCCTCAAGATGGCGGGGACTCGAGGTTGTGCTCCACCTCGCCTCCTCCACCTTAGGGGTGGAGTTGGCAGAGGTGGGCACACCTCTCTTCCTCACTTTGTTTTTCCTGCCGGGTCTCCCGCCCAAAGTGGGGGGTAGAACCAGTGGGGACCAGTTGCTGAGTACAGCAAGTGGTTTGGAGAGGCTCACAAAGGCGGTATGCCTTTGAAGCTTCTCCTTCGTGAACCCTGCCCATCCTGGGGGAGGAGGCTTGGCACCTCGTCCCAGGATGTGCATTGTTTCAGGCCCCCCCCCCCCCCGAGAGCGGCAAGCTCTCCACCCAGGGGTTCAGAAACATGTCTGGTGGTGGCAGCCTCGGCAGCCACTCAGTCAGGTCACTGGGAGTTGGTCGAGTTTCAGGGGGCATCTCTAAGATGCCCTCTGTTGTGCATTTTACATTAAATCCCACACTGGCAACAGTGTGGGTTTAATGTGCTGAGAAGTTTGATACCAAACTTCTCAGTCTTCAGTGCAGCCATTATGGTGCTGTGGAGTTCGTGATGACAAGCTCCCAGCACCATATACTCTTAATGGCAGCACTGCACTTACAGTGCCCAGGAATGGACCTGGGTACTGTAGGGGTACAGGGCTCATGCACCTGTACACTAACCACTGGCATAGGGCACCCAGCTAGAGGGGCGACTGATGGATGCCAGGGCAGTGGTTTGTGGGCATGGCACACAGGGGTGTGTGCCATGTCGACTCTTCACTTTGTTCTGCACCAAGACACGCAGCCTGCAAAGGCAGTGTGTGTGTGTGTCAGGATACAGGGCCTCCAAGGGTGGCACAATAAGTGCTGCAGCCCTTGGGGGCCTTCTCTGGTCACAGTGCCCTGGGTACCTGTGGTACCATTTAACAGGGGCCTACCTGTGGCCAGAGATGCCAATTGGGTTTAGGCTTCAATGCAGTTTTAGGGAAGGAACACAGGCCCTGGGTACCCGATTGGCAGGAGCCCAGGGCACACTCAGTCAAAGCACATCAGCAATTCAGCAAAAAGTGGGGGCATACCATGCAAGAAAGAGGGCACTTTCCACAACAGGACCTCTAAGGGTGGCACAATAAGTGCTGCAGCCCTTAGAGGTTTTCTCTGGTCACAGTGCCCTGGGTACCTGTGGTACCATTTACCAGGGGCTGACCTGTGGCCAGAGATGCCAATTGGGTTAGTTTTGGGGAAAGAACACAGGTCCTGGGTACCTGATTGGCAGGGACCCAGGGCACGTCAAGTAAAAGTGCATCAGTAGTCTGGCAAAAAGTGGGGGGGTTACTGCAACAGAAACCCACTTTCCTACAATTGCGCACCGAGGGGAACCCGAAGAAGGGTTTCGAACCGGAGCGCAGCAATACACGTCTGAACCCGATGGCGAAAAAAAAAAAAAATATGGAGTCGATGCCCATGCGCACTATCACCGAAAGGAGGAGTCACCTTACCTCATGACTGGAAAGAAATCTTCGAAGAAAAACAACTTGCAAACATCCGAACCCAACACTAGATGGCAGGAGTATGCAAAGCATGTGTATCTACAACACACATGCCTCTTACACCGTTTCGCTTACCTACAATTGCGAACTTCATTTTCCCCCTAGGATTGCATGGTGTGGTTTCCCTTTGAAAAATGTTCTACGTTGACTCTGCCTTGTATTGCAACAAAATTAACTTAATGTCTACAACTGAGTTGTCCTGCTTGATCCCCCCGCGACCCTTCTTTTGAGAGCTCGACTCCTTGCTGATCTCGCTGATCTGGGGGAAGGGTCGCCGTAGAGTGGCTTTGACGACACTGCAGCTGCCGCGAGACAGGGGAAGGCTGGGGGCCCCGTCCTTCGAGGCCTACTTCCTCACGGCACAGCTGCAGTGGCTCTCGCGCTGGACGGCTGGACAACATTTAGAAGAAACTGAAGCACAGGCAGGGACCCTGACAATTCCAGAGATAACCTGGATGCTCCTTCCAGGGACCAAATCTAACCCGGCACACCCCCTGCTGGTGAAAGTGGCCAGATCCTGTGTGCTGCGAATCCATCGCCTCTCCAAAGCGGCACCCATGTACTCCCCATTGTTACCACTGGCGGGCCTCGCTAAGGGAAGAGGGCATTACACAGCTGGCGAATTGAGCATGTGGACGGAATACGCGCTCACTGAGATAGAAGCCCTATTCACTGACGGCCAATTAACTTCGTTCGAGGGCTTGACGGAAGAGAGTGGGCTCCCGGCCGGACAGTTCCTATTACATAGGCAAGTCATAGCAGACTGTAGGAAGACGTGGGACCTCACGAATGGCGAACCCAAAACACACCCAGTACTGCACACGATTTTAAATATGGGAGCAGGGAAACACCTGATCACGTGGATATCCAAGTCGATCATGGAACTTACTAGTACGCCGCTAACGCGGCTTCGACTCAAGTGGGAGGAGGAATTTGGTCGGGCACTACACGACAAAGAATGGCTCACAGCACTGGAACACCACAAAAAAGTGTCACGTAATCAGCGATTCAAAAATATCCAATTTAACATACTACACCGCGCATATCTCACGCCGGAGTGGCTCAAGCGCTTCTTCCCCACGACGCAGTTAGACTGCCCCTGTTGCCACACACCCGACGCCATAATCATCCATATGTTATGGACCTGCCCCACACTACAAACCTTTTGGGCAAAAGTACACGCCACACTGTTAGCAGTCACGGGTATGAAGGGCTCAACACATGGGCGGCTAGTGCCCTAGGGATATTTAAGCGGCACAAATAGAGAAAGGTGGAGACCCGATTTGCAATACTAGCCATACTCCTAGCAAAGCATTACTCTGCATTGGCGATCATCCGACGGTCCCCCCATAGCAGCATGGTGGGGAGCGGTCAAGAAATGGGGCGCTGCCGAGGAAGATGCTATTAGACTGGAGGAAGCGCGCGGCACAATCCCATATCCATGGAGTGGTCGATGCTCCTCCACAGTTTTACACAAGAACAGGCCACCCCACAGAAACCCCAACTGCCACCCAGACGGTGCCAGGCCCCGATATGCCCCGAACTCTACAAGCATTGCCCGAGCAAGACCATCCCCCTACTACTCCAGGCGGAACGCTACACTCATCCTGATGAGGGGTCACCCTCAGGTGTAATTGGACCTGCAACGCTTAATGCCCTTATCCCTTGCCCTATATCCCAGAGTTGTGTCTCCCCAGTTCGGTTGCATAAATGGATTTTATTTTTATAGACAGTGAGGGTGCATCAGCTACACCCAAGAACTAGACACTCCATTATGACACCAACTATATCCGAACAGGCACACATCTCAGCATACTATATGCGCCAAGATAGGTAATGCCACGATGGACTCGAAATCTACGTCATGATACTGTGAACAATGAATGTCAATTAAAGATTAAAGTTTTTTCTGATTGATGTATACCCTGTATGGCAAATACAAAATCCAATAAAAAGGTTTATTAAATTTAAAAGATGCGTTGTCCTGCTTACTGATGTACTACAGTGCCTAAACTGTGTTATTAGTTTGTTTTACATTAAGCTAGAAAAGTGACTGAAAAGTAACTAGAAAGTAATCTAAAAGTAATTACAAGTATTCTAAAGAGTTGACAACACATTTTCTTTACTGCAAAGTAACTTGTATGCTTCTACAACACCAGTACACACCTTATTTTGAAAAGTAGTATTGTATTAAAAGTATCACTTACCTGCTACTAAGTAAATCTTGGTTCTAGTAATAAAAATAAAGTAACTTTTTATACTAACAATTGGTCTGGATTCAGTCTTTGAGTGTGTGAAAGGTTCTTCCAATGTAAGTGTACATCTCACTGACTCACTTAAGGGAAGTTAAGGTTACAAGGAAAGCCACCTTAAAGGAAAAGGAACTGCAATAGTGTAGGAAGCTGGCTCTGTATATACTAAACCAAACTGAGGTATAGTGTGCACAGAGTCCAGTGGATCCCCAAAGGTAGGCAGAGGTAAGGATAGATAGCACCTCACTCTATTTGTGGTAGTGTGGTCGAGCAGTAAGGCAGTATCAGAGGACAGTGTTAAGCATTTGTTGTACACACTCAGTCAGCAAATGAAATCACACACTCAAAGACTGAACTTCAGACCAATTGTTTTTGTATAAAAATATTCTTTTAGTTATTTTATTTCCTAAAACCAAGCAAGCCTGGCACAGGTAAGTTGATAAATACTTTGCAGTAAATATACAGTTTGAAATGCAGTTGTAAATGTACTTTGAAATGGTTACCGTTTGAATTACTGGTAATGCAATACTGTGAAATGCTGTACATATACTTTGTATCGATTTTGCCATAAGAATTACAGGTAAGTTACTTTTACGTTACTTTTGAGAGTACCTTTTAGATTACTTTTTCTACTCAGTGTGATATGCCTAGATATCACACTGGGATATTTCCTAGAGAAAGGGTAAGTAAAATCAGTTTTGTACAATTGTTATTTTTCAGGTTTCCATACAAATCAACTCCACACTTGATAAAAACAGTCAATAGGCTCCTATGGAGAGAAATTAAGTTAACGGTTACCAGGTAAGTAATCGGTCTTTGGAGTTGAGCTTCTGGGGTTAGAACAAGGGATCCACCAGGGTCAAGGATGCACTCTCGTTACACCCTCAACGGCACTAGGACGGCCGGGTGCAGAGTGCGGAGGCTCAATGTTATCCAATGGGGGATAGGGGGCCTCCGGTTGGTGGCTGCTGGCAAGCAGGCCACTGGGTTGTGGGAGCAAAGCTCCTGGACTTTGGCTCAGGGCAAATGGGGAAACAAAGCAGCACCAAAAGGTGCACCCTCTGCGGCACTAGGGCGGCCGGGTGCAGGGTGCTGTTTCGACGTCGGGCGCCCTGTTGGTTTCAATGGGGAACCTCCGGTTTGCAAAGGCACTGCAGGCTTGGGGACGAAGGTCTTCTGGGTGCGACCACCACTTCGAGAGGTAAGTTGGGAAGTTAGGGGTTGGTTAGGCACACAAGGCCGTGGGGCGTCGGGTGCAGGGGTGATTTTGGGGGTCGGATCTTCTTACCAGCTCCTGGTCGCGGTTGGGGGGGACCTTCTAGATTTAGGCTGCAGGCGTTGGCTGGAGGCTTGAGGCAGGTCAGGGGTCGCCGGATCTTAGGTCAGGATCGCCGGGGTGACCTCCTCGTGGTGTTTGCCCACTCGAGCTCGGGGCGCGGGTGCAGAGTGGGGCGGATCCGCGGTGTCCGGCCGGAGCCAGAGGTTGCAGATGAACAAATCCGGTGTTCACGGGAGACCAGAGTCTTTGTAGTTGAAGACAGGCAGGTCCTCCGGGGTTTTCGAGGTTGCTGGCTGCAGGACACACCGGGGTTTCGCAGGAGCAGGTTCGAGGGGGAGACAGGCCGGTAGGGCTGGGGCCAAGTCAGTGGGCGTCTTCCTCTTGTTAGCTGCTGCACAGCTGTTCGGTCCTTCTTTTGGTTGTAGGTTCTTGTCTGATGAAGCAAGGTTCAGGGGTGCCCCTAAATACTAGATTTAGGGGCGTTACAGGTAGGTAAAAGGCAGGGACCAGTGGGTCCCTTCCCTGGGGTGGGTACACCCCCTATTGTGCCACCCTCCAGTGGGAGGGGGGCAGGAGCCTGTCCCTGGTTAGTTGGGTCCCCCCCCCCCATCCTCAAGGTGGCGGGAACTGAGTTGTGCTTCGCCTCCCCCACCTGAGGGGTGGAGTTGGCAGAGGTGGGCACACCTCCCTTCCTCACTTGTTTTTCCCACCCGTTCTCCCACCCAAAGTGGGGGTCAGAACCAGTGGGGACCAGTTGCTGAGTACAGCAAGTGGCCTGGGGAAGCTCACAAAGGGGGCAAGCCTTTGAAGCTTCCCCTTCGTGAACCCTGCCCATCCTGGGGGAGGAGGCTTGGCACCTCGTCCCAGGATGTAGATTGTTTCAGGCCCCAGAGAGCAGCAGGCTCTCGACCCAGGAGTCCAGAAACATGTCTGGTGGTGGCAGCTGAAAGCAGCCACTCAGCCTGGACACTAGAGGTGGGTTAGTTTTCAGGGGGCATCTCTAAGATGCCCTCTGTGTGCATGTTTCATTAAATCCCACACTGGCATCAGTGTGGGTTTAGTGTGCTGAGAAGTTTGATACCTAACTTCTCAGTTTTCAGTGCAGCCATTATGGTGCTGTGGAGTTCGCAATGACAAACTCCCAGCACCATATACTCTTAATGGCAGCACTGCACTTACAATGTCTAAGAATGGACTTAGACACTGTAGGGGTACAGGGCTCATGCACCTGTACCCTCACCACTGGTATAGTGCACCCAGCTAGAGGGGTGACTGATCTATGCCAGGGCAGTGGGTTGTAGGTATGGCACACAGATGTGTGCCATGTCGACTCTTCACTTTGTTCTGCACCAAAACACGCAGCCTGCAAAGGCAGTGTGTGTATGTAAGTGTACAGGACCTCTAAGGGTGGCACAATAAGTGCTGCAGCCCTTAGAGGACTTCTCTGGTCACAGTGCCCTGGGTACCTGTGGTACCATTTACCAGGGACTGACCTGTGGCCAGAGATGCCAATTGGGTTTAGGCTTCAATGCAGTTTTAGGGAAAGAAGATAAGCCCTGGGTACCTGATTAGCAGGAGCCCAGGGCACACTCAGTCAAAGCACATCAGCAATTCAGCAAAAAGTGGGGGCAACCATGCAGTAAGAGGGCACTTTCTCACAAATAGGCAAGAGTGAAGCGTTTCGAAAGGAGGGCCCATTAGTCTAGTGAGTTCTATGTTGACGTTCCACACAGGAGCGGGAGGAATCTGTCATGATAGGCCTCAAGAGAGTCATCCTACCACTGAGTTAATGATTGGGATTAGGAAAAGTGAAGTGCTTTGTCTATTTTGTAAGTAAGCAGCCACTGAAGCTAAATGGAGTCTAATAGAAGTATAGGCAAGGCCAGACTGCTGTAGATGAAGAAGGTAACAGACCATGTCCTGCACAGAGGTTGTGAGAGAGTCAATATAGTTAGGGGGAATATTTGAACAGTTTCTGTGGGAAGCTGGCTCTGTATAAACTAGACCAAAATGAGGTATAGTGTGCACAGAGACCAGTGGACCCCCAAAGGTACTCAGAGGTAAAAGTAGATCGCACCTTGCTCTCCATTTGTGGTAGTGTGGGCGAGCAGTAAGGCTTTATCAGAGGGTAGTGTTAAGCATTTGTTGTACACACTCAGGCAGCAAATAATGTCACACACTCGAAGACTGAACTCATACCAATTTGATTTGTATAAAAATATTTTGTTATATTTTCTAGAACCAAGCAAGACCGGCACAGGTAAGTGTAAATCGTACTTTTCAAGGCAGGTTGAAAAATACAAGCAAGCTGAATGAAAATGTCTTTGTTACAGGTTTGTAAATACTTTCAATACAGTAGAAATTACTGTTAGATTACTTTTGAGATTACTTTATGGATTACTTTTTCTACTCAGTGTGATATGCCTAGATATCACACTGGGACATTTCCTAGAGAAAAGGTAAGTAAAGCAGTTTTTAGATATTTGCAGTTTTTTTAAGTTCTCATACAAAACCAACTCCACACTTAGAACAATTTTCACAAGAAAGCAGTCAATGCAGTCCTATGGGAGGAAGGAAAATGCTACTTACCCAGTATGCATCTGTTCTTGGCATATAGAGCTGTAGAGTCATATGCTTGTGCATAGATCGCCATCTAGTGTTGGGTCCGGATGTTTGCACTTTGTTTTTCTTCAAAGAAGTCTTTCCAGTCACGAGGTAGGGGACTTCTTTCGGTGATACTGCGCATGGGCATCGACTCCACTGTTAGATTGTTTTCCCGCAGAAGGGGATAATGGAGTTAGTAAGAGTAGTAAAAGGAGATGTCCATGAATGCAATTATCTAAGTAAGATATTACTGCAACATGTATAGGTACCCGGGGAGGCGGGTGGGCACATATGACTCTACAGCTCTATATGCCAAGAACAGATGCATACTGGGTAAGTAGCATTTTCCGTTGAGGCATATGAGCTGTAGATCATATGCTTGTGCATAGACTACATAGCAGTAACTCCCAAAGCGGTGGTTAACCTGTAGCTGTTGCAGTGGTCTGATATAGTGTACGTAAAACTGCCTGGCCCACACTAGCTTGCTGTCTTGCTAACACATACAGAATAGTGTTTTGTGAATGTGTGTGGTGTAGACCATGTTGCAGCTCTGCAGTTGTCATCTATGGGTATATTTCCTAAGAATGCCATAGAAGCCCCTATTTTGCGTGTAGAATGCGCCCTAGGGGGAATTGTTAATGTGCGTTTAGCTTTAATGTAACATATTTGAATGCACTTAACTATCCACCGTGCAATACTTGATTTAGATATTGGATTGCCTTTATGTGGTGGAGCAAAAGCAACAAAAAGTTGCTTGGTTTTCCTGAAAGGTTTTGTTCTTTCTATATAGTATAGTAATGCTCTTTTGACATCTAAGGTGTGAAGAGCAAGTTCTGCCACTGAATCTGGTTGAGGGAAGAACACAGGCAACTCAACAGATTGGTCGATATGAAAGGCAGAAATGACTTTAGGTAAAAATTGGGGTTAGTCCTTAGAACCACTTTGTTTTGATGTATTTGTAAAAATGGCTCTTATATGGTTAGTGCCTGAAGCTCACCCACTCTCCTCAGATGTGATGGCTATGAGGAAGGCTACCTTCCAAGTGAGGAATTTTAGTTCACATTTTTGCAATGGTTCAAAAGGTGGACCCATGAGTCTCGTAAGAACTATGTTGAGATTCCACACTGGAGCAGGTGGAAGTCTGGGTGGAATGACTCTTAAGTCCTTCCATAAATGCTTTAATAGGAGGCACTCTAAAAAGAGACAAATGCTGTCTATTTTGAAGATATGCTGCTATTGCAGCAAGATGCAAGCGTATAGATGTGTACGCTAAATTGGAATGCTGTAGATGTAGTAGATTATTTCAAAAGACAATGGTCCCTAAACAGTTATAAATTAAAGCAGAAAATAAACATATACTAAATAGACTATATGTTCCTTGTCCAGCCGGACAGATATTTAATATTTTAAATACATTCATAGAAAAAATACATGTATAATTACAAGTGGGACACAACCGGCGTCCAACTCAAAAACATAGACAAACAACATAAAGGTGGGGAAGAGTTTTCAGGCAAGAGGGATGTGTCTGTAAATCATGAGAATAACAAAATTAACAGACTTCAATCACATAGTGATACCATTGCACAATATAATTTACAATATTTGCATGCATATGGTATATGGGGTGTCAAAATAGTAGATGTAGTAGATAGTCAATGATCTCTTGAATTGAAGCATCTAGCGAATTGATTTTATTGTTGTTACAGTAAATGACAAACAGCTTCCACTTTGCTGCATAGCATGCTCTTGTGGTAGGACGTCTAGCCTCTTTGATAATGTTCATGCAGTTTGGCGGAAGATTGAGATAACCAAACTCTAGGATTTCAGGAGCCAGATCGCAAGGTTGAGATGACTGGGATCTGGATGCCTTATCTCTCCACGGTTCTGAGCGAGAAGACTGGGAGTAAGGCGTAGTTTTTGGTGAGGAACTACGGATAGCTCCAATAGGGTTGTGAACCAGGTTTGACGGGCCCATGTGGGAGCAACTAGGATTAGTGTCAGGGACTGCTGTCTGAGCATCCGAACCACTAATGGAATGAGTGGGAGAGACGGAAAAGCATAAGCAAATATCCCTGACCAATTCATCCATAGCACATTGCCTTTGGACAATGGGTGTGGATACCTGGATGCGAAGTTTGGGCATTTTGCATTTAGGTGGGTGGCGAACAGATCTATCTCTGGGAAGCCCCACATTTGAAAGAATGGGAGGAGAACTTGAGGGTGGAGTTCCCATTCGTCTATCTGCTGTCGTTGACGACTGAGCAGACCTGCAATCTGGTTGTTTACTCCTGGGAGGTGTTCTGCAAGGAGATATATTTATCGAGGTACAGCCCATCTCCAGATGCTCGGAGCTAGCTGTGAGAGCTGGAGAGAGTGTGTCCCCCCCTGTTTTTATATGTAGTACATTGCCGTCATGTCTGTGCGAATCAGGACAGCTTTGCCTACTAGATGAAGTTGAAATGCTTTCAACGCTAGAAAAATTGCTAGCAGTTCTAGATGGTTTATGTGGAGTGGCCTTTGATGGGGAGTCCACATCCCCTGAATGGTATGTTTTTAAAGATGAGCTCCCCAACCAGTGAGTGATGCATCTGCTGTTAGCACTAACTGTGGAACCGGGTCGACGAATGGCCGCCCCTTGGAAAGGTTTTGTATGTTCCACCACAGCAGAGAGAGATGGGTGCAGCCATCCAACAACACTAAATCTGATAATGGACCTTGAGCCTGGTTCCACTGACGTGCCAAGCATTCTTCTAGGGGACGCATTTGGAGTCTTGCGTGAGGGGGATTGAGTATTACCCTTGTAAGAGGAGGAGGTAGCGTCGGTGGATATGTTTTTAGAGCCACCCCTGTAAAAGGAGCAGCGAAAGGAACCCCTATTGGAGGGTGACTGCAAAGCCCGCATGGACTTTGCGACCTATCTTTTTTCATTTTTTCCAGCGAGGTGTCAACTGCTGGTCCAAAGAGATGTTCCTTATCAAAGGGTTGGTTGAGGATGGAGGTTTGCACCTCAGGTTTGAAACCTGAAATTCTCAACCAAGCATGCCTTCGTAAGAGTACACTGGTGTTAATTGTACAGGCTGCTGCACACAGGGATGTGTGCCATGTCGACTCTTCACTTTGTTCTGCACCAAAACACGCAGCGTGCAAATGCAGTGCATGTGTGTAAGGGTACAGGACCTCTAAGGGTGGCACAATAAGTGCTGCAGCCCTTAGAGGCCTTCTCTGGTCACAGTGCCCTGGGTACCTGTGGTACCATTTACCAGGGGCTGACCTGTGGCCAGAGATGCCAATGGGGTTTAGGCTTCAATGCAGTTTTAGGGAAAGAACATAGGCCCTGGGTACCTGATTAGCAGGAGCCCAGGGTCCACTCAGTCAAAGCACATCAGCAATTCAGCCAAAAGTGGGGGCAACCATGCAGAAAGAGGGCACTTTCTCACACACCCTTGTTGTGCTCACCCCACGTAGGGGAGTGGACACAATCCCTAATCCCGATTGGAGAGTGCCTGCCATCTGCAAGATGGCGGGCACTGAAGAGTGGGCTCACCTTGCGCCCCCCCCCCACCTGAGGGGGTGGGGTTGGCAGAGGTGGGCACACCTTCTGGGCAGGCTAGTTTTTCCTGCCTGTCGTCCAGCTGAAAAGGAGGGGAGACAGGAAGGGGGCCTGCATCTGATAGCAGGAGAGGCTGGGGGGTCGCGTTACAAAGTTACAAATGCGGCAAGGCCTTTGAAGCCCCCCTGCCACAGATGGCTCTTCCTGGCCTGGGGTAGGTGTGAACACCTCTGCCCAGGAAAGGCTTGGTTTCTGAGCTCAGGGAGCGAAGGCTCCCACCCCAGGGGTCCAAAAACATGTCTCGTAGTGGCAGGGTGGTGTGTACCAGTCAGGGAACCCACCAAAGGCTGGTCGTTTTTCAGAGGGCATCTCTAAGATGCCCTCTGAGTGCATTTTTCATTAAATTCCACACTGACATCAGTGTGGGTTTAATGTGCTGAGAAGTTTGATACCAAACTTCCCAGTTTTCAGTATAACCATTATGGTGCTGTGGAGTTCGTAATGACAAACTCACAGCACCATATACTCTTAATGGCATTACTGCATTTACAATGTCTAAGAATTTGTCTAGACACTGTAGGGGTACAGGGTTCATGCACCTTACCCTCACCACTGGTATAGTGCACCCAGCTAGAGGGGTGGCTGACCTACGCCAGGGCAGTGGGTGGAGGCATGGCTCACGGGATTGTGGGTCATGTCGACTCTTCACTTTGTTCTGCAATAGGTGGGGGGGGGTGAGATATATATATATATATATATATATATATATATATACACACACACACACCCTGTAAGGGTGGCACAATAAGTGCTGCAGCCCTTAGAGGCCTTCCCTGGCCACAGTGCCCTTGGCACCCATGGTACCTTTTACAAGGGACTGACATGTGGACAGAGGTGCCAATTGGGGGTACAGCGTACAGTTTTGGAAAAGAACACAGACCCTGGGAACCCGATTGGCAGGGACCCAGGGCACATCAAGTCAAAGTGCATCAGTAGTCTGGCAAAAAGTGGGGGGGGTTACTGCAATAGAAACCCAGCTTCCTACAGTTTCCACTTGGCCGCATAACAGGCTCTAGTTGTGGGCCTGCATACTTCCTTTAGAATGGATATGCCCTCTACGGGGAGGTCAAAATAGCCAAATTCTAAGAATGTCTTGGTTTTGATAAAGAAGGTCCAGTCAATTGGGGAGCTTCTCATGAGGAACTAGGGCGAGTTCAAGCAGGGTGGTGAACCTTGACTGTTGTGCCCAGGTTGAGGCTACTAGGATGAGAGTGAGGGATGCCTGCCTCAGCTTCCGAACCACAAGTGGGAGAGGCAGAAAATGTCCCTGACCAATTCATCCATAGTGCATTGCCTATGGACTGTGGGTGTGGAGCCTGGTGGAGAAACTTGGGCATTTTTCGTTTTTGGAGGTGGCGAACAGGTCTATCTGTGGGAACCCTCCAACAACGGCAATACGGGAGTAGGACTTTGGGGTAGAGTTTCCATTAGTGGGCTTGTTGGACCTGCTAAGCAGAATGAATCGCCAAGTCGTGGTCCATTGTGGGAATGTAATGAATGAGCAGATGTACCCTGTGATGTATCGCCCAAAGCCAAATACTCTGGTCTAATACAGACAACTGGAGCGAGTGCCTGCCCCCTGCTAAATTTGCACCCTGCACCAGGCCACCCCTGTGCCGCTGGTGGTGTATGTTTGGTGCTGTTGCGGCCCCCCCTGTGCTTGCTCAAACCCCCAAAGCTTGGCCCCTGCAACCGATCTACTTACCTGCAAGCAGCGCGGCTCCAAGCACCACCAGTCTCCATTGAAACGCATTGGGCCTATCTCCGAATTTGCCCTCTGTGAAGGAAAGTGCCCCTTTTTGCATGGTTACTTCCCCTAACTTTTTGCCAGATAACTGATGTAAACTTGACTGAGTGTGCCCTGGGTCACTGCCAATCAAGTTCCCAGGGCCTGTGTTCTTTCCAAAAATTGTACCTTTGTTTCGACAATTGGCACACCTCTGGGCCACATGCAAGTCCCTTGTAAAAGGTACCCCTGGTACCCAGGGCCTTGTGACCAGAGAGGGCATCTGAGGGCAGCAGCATGTATTATGCCATCCTCTGAGACCTCTCACCTTAACACCTACACACAGTCTTTGCAGGCTGCGTGTTTTGGTGCAGACCAAACTGAAGAGTTGACATGGCACACATCCTTGTGTGGCATTCCCACCACCACTGCCCGTGGCACTGATAAGTCATCCTTCCAGCAGGCCTCACAGTCCTAAGGTAGGGTGCACCATACCACAGGTGAGGGCATAGCTGCAGGAGCAGTATGCCTCTACAGTGTCTGGTCCATTCACAGATATTGTAAGTGCAGTGAAGCCATTTCGAGTACATGGGCTGGAGTTTGTCAACACGAACTCCACAACTCTAGGATGGCTCTACTTAAGACTGAAAAGTTTGGTATCAAACGTCTCAGCATAATAAATCCACACTGATGCCAATGATGGATTTATTATAAAAAGCACTCAGAGGGCATCTTAGTGATGCCCACTGAAAAATGACCGACCTCTAGTGTATTGGGTGTCCCCGTCAGCCAGCCACCACCAGGTTTCTGACCTCATGGGGCGAGAGCCTTTGTGCTCTCGGAGGTCAGACACAAAACCTGCTCTGGGGGGAGGTGCTTCACAACTCCCCCTGGCAGGAACAGCAACACTTGGCGGTGAGCCTCAAAGGCTCTCACCTTGTGGTGTGCGGATTGGGGCAGCTCCAGCTAGTGGAGATGCCCACCCCCCCTGTCCAAGCCTCACCTTTGGCGGCAGGACAGGCAGGAAAATTAGTAAGCAGAGTAGGAGTGTCCACCTTAGCCTGGCACACCCCTAGAGTTGCCAGGAGCTGAAGTGAACCCCTCTCTTAGAAATTCTCCATCTTGAATTGGAGAATTAGGCCCAATAGGAACAGGAATATGCCCCTCTCCCCAAAGGGAGGGGGCACCCAAAGGGTGTAACCACCCTAGGGGACAGTAGACATTGGCTACTGCCCCACGACCTCAGTAACGCCCATAAATTTAGTATTTAAGGGGTTCCCTGAACCTTGTTCCTCAGATTCGACGACCTACGAAGAAGGGCTGAAGAGCCGCGCAGCAGTGGAGAAGACAACTGGCTTGGCCGCAGCCCTACCGGCCTGTCTCCTCCAGTGACCCTGCTCCAAGAAACCGGCATGGACCGCAGCCAGCAACCCCCAAGAGCCCCGGGGACCTGTGCTTTCTTTACCAAAGACTCCCGTCTTCCGTGGACACTGGATTTGTCAAGCCAAGAAACCAACGCAAGGACTCTGGATCCAGGCAGATCCGCGACACACCACTCTGCGCCCGATGCCCACGGCCAGAGTCCAGGTGGCCCACCGACCCAGTGAAGTTTCCCCGGCAAGCCCAACCTGGGATCCAGCGTTGGACGACCTCTCCTGACCTCCCCCTCGACACCTGCAGCCTCAACCTCAAGGGTCCCCACAACCGGATCTGGAGAAAAAAACAGACATCAAAAGACACCCCTGCACCTGCCGCCCGCCGGCCTTGGTGTGCCAAACCGACAGTGTCCCGGCATCCCCCCCACCATCCAACTTACCTCTCCAGTCGTGGGATTCCATCAACCAACCGCCGGAACTGAGAATGGAGCCTTTTTCCCCATGCCAGGATCTCCATTGATTTCAACGGGCCCCTGACGCCTCCTTTGCACTCTGCTCCCAGCCGCCCCTGCACCGCTGGTGGTGCAGTCTCAGTGCTCTTTGTTGGCCCCTCCAGTGCTAATCTTAACCCCCAGGGCCTGTGTCGATGACCCGCAGGTACTTACCTGTAACGGTGCCTCTTCGTTGTGCCCCCAGCCTCCATAGGATAACATTGGGCTTAGTGACCTCTGCACCCAGCCGCCCCAGTGCCGCTGGTGGTGCAGTTCCTACCTTGGTCCGACCCTTGCCCAGTGTTGATCAAAACCCTTGGAGACAAACTCAAAAACGCTTTCTTACCTGTAAGTTACTCACCCGTCTTTATCCCATATGACTGCATTGGTCTATCACTGTGCTGTATACAAAGCATCTTTTACTGTACTGAAAAGCATTTCAGGCAAATGCAAAGTATTTTTGACACAAACCTACTGCCAGTAATTGGAAAGTATTGCATAAAAGTCTACTTACCTGTAACTGAGATCAACTTGGGTCCTAGAAGGAAAATGCTACTTACCAGTATGCATCTGTTCTTGGCATGTAGAGCTGTAGAGTTGTATACTAATGCATAGATCGCCATCTGGTGTTGGGCTCGGATGTTTGCACTTGTTTTTGTCTTGGTAGAAGTCTTTTGTGGTCACGAGATAGGTGACTCCTCCTTAGGGTGATAGTGCGCATGGGCACAGACTCCATCTCCAGATTGTTTTCGCCATGAGGGGTTGTGATGGAGTTGGTAAGAAATAGAAATAGACATAGCAGTAATAGATGCCCATGAGTAAGTATCTAAGTAATATAGTACTGGAACAGATACAGGTACCCGGGGAGGTGGGTGGGCGTATACAACTCTACAGCTCTACATGCCAAGAACAGATGCATACTGGTAAGTAGCATTTTCCGTTCGAGGCATAGGAGCTGTAGATTGTATACTAATGCATAGACTACAAAGCAGTTCTCTCCTTAGCGGTGGCCACCCGTTTCTGTTGCAGTGGTTTGAAAAAGTGTTTTTAGTACAGCCTGGCCCACAGTAGCTTGTTGTTTTGCTTGCACATCTACACAATAGTGCTTTGTGAAGGTGTGTGGTGTAGACCATGTTGCTGCCTTACAGATGTCATCTATGGGGATGTTTCCTAAGAATGCCATAGAAGCCCCTAGTTTGCATGTGGAATGCGCTCTAGGAGGTACAGATAATGTATGTTTTGCCTTTAGGTAACATATTTGGATACATTTAACAATGCACCTGGCAAGTCCAGATTTTGATATGGGGTTGCCTTTATGTGGTGGTGAGAAGGCTACGAAAAGTTGTTTGGTTTTCCTGAAAGTTTTTGTCCTTTCAATGTATTAAAGGATAGCTCTTTTGACATCTAGTGTATGAAGAGCCCTTTCTGCTACTGAGTCTGGCTGAGGGAAGAAGACTGGTAGCTCAACCGATTGGTTAAGGTGGAAGGCAGAGATGACTTTAGGTAAGGATTTAGGGTTTGTCCTAAGAATCACCTTGTTGTGATGTATTTGCAAGAAGGGTTCTTGTAGGGTTAAGGCCTGGAGCTCACTAACTCTTCTGATAGATGCGATTGCTACAAGGAAAGCTACTTTCCATGTAAGAAACTGTAGCTCACACCTATGGAGAGGTTCAAATGCGGTGCCCATGAGCCTAGTAAGGACAATGTTTAGGTTCCATGCAGGAGCTGGTGGAGTTCTTGGAGGGATTATTCTTTTAAGGCCTTCCATGAAAGCTTTGATTGCAGGTACCTTAAACAACGACAAATGATGTCTGTTTTGTAGGTAAGCAGCTATGGCTGCAAAGGTGTAATCGTATAGATGTGTATGCTAGATTACAGTTTTGTAGATGCAAAAGGTAACAAATAATGTTTTGAATTGACGCATCTAAAAAGGATCAATTGCATTATTGTTGCAATAGATCACAAATCTTTTCCACTTGGCTGCATAGCAGGCTCTAGTGGTAGAACGTCTAGCCTCCTTAAAAATGTTCATACATTCTGGAGGTAAGTTAAGGTATCCAAACTCTAAGACTTCAGGAGCCAGATTGCTGGGTTCATTTGAGCTGGATTCGGGTGTCTTATTTCTCCATGGTTCTGTGTGAGAAGTTCTGGAGAAAGGTACAACCTTTGGTGTGGGACTTGTGAAAGTTCTAACAGGGTTGTGAACCATGGTTGTCGAGCCCATGTTGGAGCAACCAGGATCATTGTGAGCGAATGTTGTCTGAGCTTTCGAACCACTAATGGAAGGAGTGGGAGAGGCGAAAAAGCGTACGCAAATTGGCCTGACCAGTTCATCCATATCGCATTGCCTTTGGATAAAGGGTGTGGATACCTGGAGGCGAAATTTTGACATTTTGTGTTTAAGTGTGTGGCGAACAGATCCATGTCTGGGTGGCTTCACTGTTGGAAGAATGGATGAAGAACTTGTGGATGAAGTTCCCATTCGTGAATCTGTTGTGTCTGACGACAGAGTAGATCCGCAATTTGATTGTGTACGCCTAGTAGGTGTTCTGCTAACAGGAATATTTTTTGCGTAATGGCCCATCTCCATATGGTTTGCGCTAGGCGGGAAAGCTGCAGAGAGTGTGTGTCCCCCTGTTTTTGTATGTAGTACATTGCAGTCATATTGTGTGTTCTGACTAGGACTGCTTTGTCTACTAGATGTACCTGGAATGATTTTAACGCAAGAAAAATTGCCAGTAACTCCAAATGATTGATGTGGAGTAATTTTTGTCGAGGGGTCCATATGCCCGGAATGGTATAGTTTAAGAGATGCGCTCCCCAGCCGGTGAGCGATGCGTCCGTTGTTAGCACAATCTGTGGAACTGGGTCTATGAACTGCCGCCCCTTGGATAGGTTTTGTGTGTTCCACCACTGCAGAGAGCGATGTGTGCGGCTGTCCACCAACACCAGATCTGTAAGCTGGCCCTGGGCTTGGTTCCACTGATGTGCCAGACATTCCTGTAATGGGCGCATTTGGAGTCTTGCGTAAGGCACTATGAAAATGCAAGAGGCCATCATTCCTATTAGTTGCATGAACACTCGAGCTGGAAGTGAGCGTTGAGATTGAAATCTTTTTATGAGAGCCTGTATGCTGTGTATCCCGAGTGGATTGGGATACGCAATGGCTTTTGTAGTGTGTAGTATAGCGCCCAGATACTGTTGTATGTTGGACGGTTGTAGGTGCGACTTGGTGAGATTTATTGTGAATCCCAAGTCGTGCAGGAGCTGAACTGTTTTGTGTGTGTGTGTGTTGAACACAGTGATTGTGTGAGCTGGCTGCTATGAGCCAGTCGTCCAGATAAGGTTAACACATGAATGTGTGGTCTTCGCAAGTGTGCTGCTACTACTGCGAGACTCTTTCAGAATACCCTGGGTGCGGTCGTTACTCCGAATGGGAGAACTTTGAACTGCTAGTGCTGACCGTCCTGTACAAATCGTAAATATTTCCTGTGAGCAGGGTGAATAGGGACGTGAAAGTAGTCGTCCTTCAGATCTAGAGTGGAAAGGAAATAGCCTTGTTGTAGCAGTGGGAGGACCTGTTGCAGGGTGACCATATGGAAGTGGTCGGACTGTATGTATAAGTTTAGCACTCTGAGATCTAATATTGGTCTTAGAGTACCGTCCTTCTTTGGGATGAGAAAGTAAAGGGAATAGACTCCTGATCCTTTTTGATGTAGGGGGACTGGTTCTATTGCATGCTTTTGTAAAAGGGAGGCAATCTCCTGTTTGAGAAGTGTCAGATGTTCCGTGGACATTGGTGGATGCCTGGGAGGCACGTTTGGTGGAGTAGACGTGAGCTCCAGGCAGTAACCATACTGGATAATTTGTCTCACCCACCTGTCTGTGGTGATGGAAAGCCACGCAGGTAGGAAGTGTGATAGTCTTCCCCCAACCGGTGTGGAATGGTCTGGGGGGAGCGTAAGGAAGTCACTGCTTTGAGGTGGGAGAGGTGCAGGTATTGTTACCGCAACCTCTTCCCCTATTATTACCCCTGTATCCCCCTTTAAAGTAACCTCTGGTAGTGGAAGATTGAGTGGGACTTTTGTATGAAGAGGTGTTATCTGTGGCAGTGGTTTTAGAGGCGCCCCTATACGTGGAGCGACGAAAAGACCCTCTAGTTGCTGGAAATTGTAAGGCCCCCATGGACTTGGCTGTTTGTGTCCTTTTTCATTTTTTCTAAGGACGTGTCTAATGAAGGCTCAAATAGGTGTTGTTGGTCAAATGGCTGGTTAAGGATTTGTGACTGCACCTCTTGTTTAAACCCAGAGATGCGCAGCCATGCATGTCTGCGCAGCAGGACGCTTGTATTGATTGCCCTGGATGCTGTATCTGCCGCATCGAAGGCACACTTAATGGAGGTATTAGTGATGGTTTTTCCCTCATGTATAAGGTCGTTGGCTTTAGCCCTATACTGGTCTGGAAGGTGCTGAATGAGTGTTTCTAGCTCATCATAGTGTGCCCTGTCATATCTGGCGAGTAATGCCTAGGCGTTGGCAATATGCCAGTAATTGGCCACTTGTGACGCAACCCGTTTGCCAGATGCGTCCAACAGCTTTGACTCCTTGACAGGAGGAGGAGCTTCCCCTGTAGATTGAGAATTAGCCCGTTTACGGGCATTTGAGACTACAAGGGAGTCTAGAGGAAGTTGTCCCTTAATATAAGCTGGGTCATTTGGGGCTGGCTTGTACTTTGTCAATACGTGGGTTGATTACCCTAGCCCTGACTGGGTCTTTGAAGACCTCTGGAGCATGTTTGAGCATGCCTTTTAACATGGGTAAGGTAGTGGAAGACTTTTGAGAGTGAGTGAAAGTCTCCATTAAAAAAATCTTCCTCCGCAGGTTCAGAATGTAACTGAACCTGGTGGTACTTGGCTGCCCTGTCTATTAATTGTGCGAAGCCAATATTGTCATCTGGTGGGGATGGTTTGGATGGATAAGTGTCCGGCTCAGGCAAATCTGGGATATGGTGGTAATCATCCCAGGAGTCTTGTGGAGGAGTGTCTTCATCATAATCTTGTGGTGTATATCCCTCACTGTGGTCATCCCCACCCCCATAGTCTTCTTCATCTTGCTGTGGTACAGGTGAATAAGGAGATAGTGGAGCAGTAGGAGAAAGAGGTGGAGGTGGAAGGGGAGAGATAGGTCTAAGAGGAGAAGTAATGTTTTTCCTCTTTAAGGGTATTTCAGGTGGGTCTGGAACTGGTAAGGTCCTCTCTTTTGGAGGAATTGAAGTCACATGACCTGTATGAGGGTCAATTCTCAATGTTTTTTGCTTTGGATCCAATGGATCCGGTCGAAAAAGTTCTTCGGAGTCGTCAGACTTTTTCGGCACCGAGGGTTTTGGGTCCTGTTGCTTTGGCTTAGGTTTAGTAGAACTGTCTTTGAGCTTTGTGGGAGTCTTCAGTTCTGTAGCCCTTTTCTGTTCCGAAGGAGTGTGGTGCTTTTTCGGATCCGAGGATTTATCCTTGGTGTGCTTCGGCTCCAAAGGGGTGGTGGAGGCCGGCTTCGGTGTTGGCGTGGCCCTGTGCTTGGCTTTGTTTTGTCTCTCGGTGCCGAGGAGTGTTTTTCGGCACAGACACTGGGCTGACTCTATCCCGAGCCGCCTGAAGGCTTTTGTTTGTGCTTCGGAGCCGGGCCTGAGGGCGAGGCATCGGAAGACTTATCTCGGTGTTTACCCGAGCCCGAAGGCGAGGGTGTCACCGGAGCCATTTGTGATTTTACTGGGAGAGGGGCGTAGAGTTCAGTACTCGCAGTCCGTTGTTCTGGAGTAATGGGTTGATCCTCGGCATCGGAGTCGTCTGCCTCGGAGACGCTGATGTCTTCCTCTTCGGATTCGGTCTGTTGTTGGATCTTTGAGCCCCCATCAAAGACGTCTTCTGGCGCCGAAGTCGTCGATCGAGCCATTGTGTGACGTCGAGCCTCGACGATCACGTATGGTCTTCTTCGATCGAAAAGAAGCGCAGGCTCGGCAGTCCTTGTCCTCGTGCTCCGGAGAGAGGCAAAGGTTACAGACCTCGTGGAGATCTGGGTGTGGGAATTTAGCACCACACAGAGGACATTTTTTAAATGGTGTTCTTTCCATTTACTGCAAGGCCTGATGGCACCGTTAAGCCCAACGGCCAGCGTAGACGACCGGAATCGAAGATGTTGTCGAAATTATTTGGATACGCGTCGAGGGATACCCTAGCGAAACAATACCGTCGAGCGGTCAATGATTGCGTGTCGAAGGGGGGGGAATCGAAGACGACACCGACCCAGAGCGCAACTTTTTACATCCGAACACGATGGCGGAAAAAAAACAATCTGGAGATGGAGTCGGTGCCCATGCGCACTATCACCCTAAGGAGGAGTCACCTATCTTGTGACCACAAAAGACTTCTACCAAGACAAAAACAAGTGCAAACATCTGAGCCCAACACCAGATCGTGATCTATGCATTAGTATACAATCTACAGCTCATATCCCTCGAACATAAAAGTAACTGAACTAATATTTTTCTACAACCACTGGCCTGGAGTCAGTCATTGAGTGTGTGTTCCTGCCTTGTAGGAGTATGTAAACCAAATGCATTCATACTACCCTCTGATAAGCCTAACTCTGCAGCCCAGCTATCACTAAATTAAGAGTAAGGTATTATCTACTTTAACCTCTCCCATACCTTTGGGGACTCACTGGACTCTGCACACTATACCTCTTTTTGGTATAGTATATACAGAGCCAGCTTTCTACATTCTGCCCCCAGCCTCCCCTGTGCCGCTGGTGGTGTAGACGTTGTGCTTACCTGAACCTTGCCCTCTGCTAATCTTAAACCTTGAAGACTGGAACTGTAAGTTGGGTACTTAACCATGAAACAGCTCTGTTGTTTTCCTCCATAGGATAACATTGAACTGTTTGAAAATTGCACTGTGTCGACTTTTTAAAGACTAAATTATTTTTCCTGAAAAACATTCTTACCTTTTTGCGAAGATCTTGGCCTTAAATTAAAACTTGAACAAAGCTTATTTTTCTAAAATTGGTGTGGATCTCTTTTTTGAGTTGTGTGTCAGTTATTGCTCAATGTGTGTGCAATAAATGTCTTACACTCCTCTGTGTTAGGCCTAAGGCTGCTCGCCCACACTACCACTAATAGAACACTTTGGGTTTACATTGAGCCCTGTACACTTCTGGGGAATCTCTGGACTCTGTGCACGTAATAACCACAGAGTGGCATACAATATACAGAGCCAGCATCCTACACCCTCCGCAGAGTCATACAGCACACACTGAGGAGCCAGACGCGCAACTCCCACAGCCACCCCCCCCCACACACACTCCGAATCAAACAACCGTACCCACAACCTCCATTCCTCAGGATGCCAGCCACCAACTGCGCAGCCCTCCCAGGTCCTAACCACTCCCAGGTGACTTTTCTAACCAGGACTCCTGTAGGGGTTGCCCACCCATCAGATTCCAGTGTCGGGTATAATGTCACCAGTATTCAAGGGAGTATCAGAGTCCTCGCCGCCCTGGGAGGGATCACCTCCCACTGCATCTCGGCTACTTCCGCATCCATGGTGCCTTTGGCCCCGAGACCCGAGCAGAGTTCTGCTGCCAGTGACGCGCCCCTAACACTGAGCAGATGGTGTCCCCCGCTGCTGTCCACTAGCGTGGAAAGGTTCAGCTTTTCTCAGGGGACGACCGCGGGTGCATCCAACAGGTACAGCCACAATCAGTCATTCTCAGGGCGATCAAAGAAGTGCAACTTGCCTACCACAATGACCCGAAGCTTAGCTGGATAAAGTGCCATTTATTTAAGATCCATAGCACGAAGGTGCTTTTAACTTCCAAGAACATTTTACAACGCTCCTACGCTCTCATCGTTTAGTCAGGATCGATGCCAATGTTTCTGTTGTCAAACTGAGGAATCGGAGCCTCCCTAGCAGCTCGCAAAATTGCATCCTTTCCCTGTAGTTCAATACGCGAGCAATGAGTGCCGTGGGAGGCGCAGGCAGAGGGGGTTGGGGGGGGAGCAGGTGCCAGAGCCCTGTGCGCTCATTCCATAAAAATGAGTAGACAGTCCCGTTGGCCGCAGGAGTTCCTCCTGCTGTTCCAAAAAATGCTCTGTATATTGGCCCTCTGCCTGCTCCAGGAACTCCAGTAGGCGTAGGTTATTCCTCCTCGAACGTGCCTTTGCATCCTCGGCTCGGTCCTAAAGGGTGCCAGTTGTCAGGCTCGCCACCTGCTACTTGAGTTGATGCACCTTCGTCTGGAGGGACATTATCCACCTTGCCTGCAACCTTTTGCAAATCCGCCCCGAGCAGATTCACTGCAATAGCCATTCCTGCAATTTGTCCTTCCAAGGCCACCCTAGAACCCTGGATGGCCTCCAAGAGGGCAGCACGTGTTGGTTCTCCCTGATGCTCTGGCATAGCCAGAGTACCTTCCTGGCTATTCTCTGAGAGGTCTGGCACAGGGTAGTGTACTGCGTGATGGTGTTACCCTGTAACTGTCTCTGGGGCCGGCCCTTCCCCATGGGGAGCGTGAGCTAATGAAAAATGTCAACTCCAGTCTTACACCAGAGTACGTGTGAAGACCTCCACACATGCGAGATAGACAAAAGAATGCAGAACTGGGACCTACTAGGATACTTTCTCACAAATGTCACACGGGGCACGGCAATTCAGCGCCCTTCTAATAACTGTTCCACCTTGCCATCTCAGTCTAGCCAATCCTCAGCACCCCCAGGGTCACAAGAGCCACAAGGCTGCCAGCTACTACCACTTCTACGGGAGGGGCTCCCCCCAGGCCCAACCATGAAGCCGCAGGACACAACGTGGCCAAATGGGTACTCCCAGGCCTCACCGCACGACTCCACCACCAGCCTTTAGAGACCGGGCGGAGCCAAAAGCAGCATCTTCGGTCCAGTGCAGTGTGCCCTGCATGTGCCGCAGGTCCACTCGGTGCCCCCACAAATGTCTGATCTTGCCCCGGGATCTGTGCCACAGTTCAGGATGTGAGCGCCACAGCACCCATAGGCCGCTGCCACTCCAGATATGTACGCGTCCTCCCCTGCCGCTCACAGCGCCATCATGCAGCCCAAACCCCCCCTCCCTCCCCCCCAAGAGAAGGGAAGGCAAGCCCCGCACCTACGTGGCAAGATAACCGCTCATCTCAGGATCCCGCAGGATTAAGCGATGGGGAGACGGTGCTCCCTAGAGTCATGTCCTGTAGGCCATCTTGGTTGGCCACAACTCAAACATTACGTTTTTAATCTGTAAATTATGTGTCACAGTTAAATGCAGTGCACCAACTGATGCTTTTCTGGAATTTCTCTTCCTATTGATTAAATCTATCATCTGAAAACAACTGCAAAATATACACCCAAAAATTATAAACAAACTTCTTTAAAGTCCATCTGTGTTAAAAACTAAAAGTACATTGACAACAATGTAAAATACAATTAATATAATTCTTATCGCTTATACTTACATAAGGGGGGGGGAGGAGTCAGCTAAACAGAAACTGAATGTGGCGGAACGTATGATTTCGAAAAAGTTGGCAGTAATAGCAAAATGTGAAAGGCGGCTGAACATGAATCACCATGAAACCCCACCAGTGGGGCCCAGAACATTAGGAATAGAAGGGCAATTAAGAATTGGCAGATGTGAAGTGTAATTCCTGAAGAGAAAACAAGAACTACTAGTAAGAGGAAAAAAAAGGAAACAAATGGGAAAATAAGTCTATGCTAGCAGGGTGGCTGGAATTCAGCACTGGAGATTACATTTTATAGAGATAACTGACAAATGTAGACCCCTTTGACCCAGCCAGTCTGTTACGTAGACAGATGTGAGAAGTACAGAAAGGTACACCACACGTGTAGCTAAGTGCCAGATTCACAGGGAAATAAGTTCTGATCAAGGCAGAGTACATTTACACCCATGAAGGAGGGAGGGGCCTTTGGGGGTTGCAATTAACCAAGGAAGAGGGACATGATGAGATTATAAAAAAATGTAGAGCTACAAATAAAGCATTATTCACAAATATAATAAAAATAACATTCAACTGTCCACACTCCTTACCTATCAGGGTCAATGAGAGAGCGAATAGTGATGGCAGCCTTTAGACGCTGCTTTACGTCCAGGTAACTTGATGGCTCATCAAACATGAAACTAAAGAAACAAGATAAGAAAATTACTGCACTTTTTTCAGAGAAAGAAATATCAACATTTCAGGGGAAGAATCATGAGTGAGTCACCTCAAAAGCACTTGTTTGAAGAAAAACATGTTTGAAATTTCTGAACCCAACACTAGATGGCTGGATCATATTATACAGCTCAACAGGCACCATCTAACTTTTTTCTCTTAAATATGCCACTCTGCCAGTTTCCTCAATTTCTTTTTTTTTTGGTAACATCAGCACCGATGTGATGCATTTTCCAGCCTGCAACTGCCACATGGTGTATGTTGACGCGGTAGTGAACCTAAATATCATGCACTGAACACTACGCAGCAGGAAGGCTGCATACCTGTGCAAAACATGTGATCTAGAATTAAACATGCTGCCAGACATTTTCATCCAAAGTAGAAGTTATAAATGATGAAGCATAGGTGGTGCTGTAAAAGGCAATGTAGAACTCCTATTGCTCTAACAGCAACATTTGAACAGACACGGGGTATGCACTTTAGCTTTACTCCCCTATTAACAGGCAAAGAAAATCACATATCTCCCAAGAAAGTGCCCACACACCTCATAGGCTAAAAGCGATGCCACCAGATTCACAGGGCATCCTTCTTAAGAGTCAAACATTAAGCTTAAATGACACCCACCTTATGGATGACTCAAAATAGGCACCCAAATGGCCAAACTCATCCCACAGCCACTCTCCAGTAATTAACATTCCAGAGAAGAAATACAAACAGCCAGCCCATAAATATCTATTCACTATAAAATTCTGGACATTGAAAAAGACTAATGAAGTTTCAATACATGCATTAACAACTTAGCACATCGAGTCATTTGCCGTACATATCTGCTTTCTGGATGCATACAACAGCACAGGCAAATCGCTGAAGCTCTCCTCCAGAGAGGTCCTCCACATTTCGGTCTCTAAGATGGGTCAAATCTGCAACCCAAAAAAATAAAAATTACAATGTCGTACATAATATGCACTGGAGAACAAGTCATTTACCTTTGTTAATGCTCTTTCTGGTGGATGCTCTATTTAACTGCAGATTACCTACCTTATTATACTCCCCAGGTGACGTACTTGATCTCGAAACTTTGTCAGCAGTGCTATCATGCGCCGCGCAGCTCCGCATTGGCTCCGTAGCACTCCGGAAGTGACAGAGTGGAGCCGCATATAAGCACTACCACTGTGAGCGGACGTCAGTTCTGTATTTTCACTTCTTCGCCCTCATCTGCAGAACATGAACAAGTGTTGGGACCAGGTGCGCCAAACTTTGAACTATTTTAGATGTTAAAAAGCGGGTACTCCTCTGAATGAGGAAGAAGGAGGGCAGTGAGAAATCTGCGGTTAGACAAGTATCCACCAGAAAGAGAGTTACCAAAGTTAATAAACAAGTTCTTCTGATGGAAGCTTGTAACTGCAGATTCCTACCCTTAAAATAGATACCAAAGCAGTATTTCCCCAGACGGAGGGCCTGTGGAGTGGACTCAGACCAAAACGTTCCACAGGACCTAGCTGTCAAGGCAGTAGCGCTTCATGAATGTATGCAGTGATGTACACATTGCAGCTTGGCAGATGTCATGGACAGGACCCCACAAACAAATGCAGTGGTAGCAGCCGCAGCAGTGGAAGAATGGGCGATCAGACATTTTGGGGGCTGTTTCTTGGAGAATGTGTAGAAGATCTGTATGCAGACACCTTGGCAGGGTCCTCTTCTGTACAGCCTCATGTTTCTTTGCCCTGGAAAACCTCACTAAAAGCTTTTTGTCTACATGATGTTCCTTGATACAATCAATGTAAAAGCTCAAAGCCCTTTTGGGGTCCAACGGATGGAGCCTTTTCTTTCAAAGAGTGACAGGGAGCAAATAATGCTGGCAGCGATGGAATTCCCAAAATGAAAAGGAGTAACAACTTTAGGCCAGAATACTGTCGGAGTCCTCAACAACTGGTCTAGGGGGAAAAGGTGGTGTAGGGTCCACTGAAAGTGCCTAGAGTTCACTGACATGACAAGCGGATGTAATTGTAATAAGGAAGACAGTCTTTGAAGTCAGGCAACGCAGCAAGCAACTATGAATTCAATCAATCAATCAGGGAATTGTGAAGCGCGCTACTCACCTGTGAGGGTCTCAAGGGGGTGGGGGAGAGGGGGGGTGGTGCAGCTCCGGTCAGTCGAAAAGCCAGGTCTTGAGGGTCCTCCTGAAGATGTGCAGAGTAGGGGCACGTCTGATGTTGATCGGGAGCTCGTTCCAGGTCTTTGCTGCGATGTAGGAGAAGGCTCTTCCACAAGTTCTGGCTCTGCGGATGCACGGAGTTTCTGCGAGGGCGAGGTCAGCGGATCGGAGGTTTCTCTTGGGTACGTGGAAGGAGATTCTTTCATTGAGATATTGGGGTCCGGTGTTGTGGAGGCATTTGTAGGCATGGGTGAGTATCTTGAAGGTTACTCTCTTCTCGATGGGGAGCCAGTGGAGGTCTCGTAGGTGTTGGGTGATGCGTATGTGTCGAGGGATGCCGAGGACGAGTCTGGCTGCGGTGTTCTGTATGGCCTGGAGCTAGCGGAGCAGAGATTTGTTGATCCCGGCGTAGAAGGCGTTTCCGTAGTCCAGTCTGCTGGTTAGGAGTGCGTGGGCGACGGTCTTTCTTGATTCGGTGGGGATCCATTTGAAGGTCTTGCGGAGGGTGTTGAAGCAGGTGGAGGCGACGGTGTTGATCTGTCGGGTCGGCGTTGATCTGTGAGGGACGAGTTCAGTATGATAAATTGACTCGAAGGGCGTACACATGAGACGTGTCAAGACCAAGTTAAAGTACCACTGTGGCATCACAAACAGCTAGGGAGGGAACAAGTGTCAAACCTTTAATAAACCGCATCACATGTGATTTAACCAAGGATGGTTGGTCCGGTAAACATAGAAAGAGCCCACAAATAGTGCCCACTGCCTTCCCTTGCTGGACCAAAGATAAAACAAAAGAACGGCCACCAACTTTGCTTTCAAGGAATCAGTCTAACGTATGCCATACACGGCCACAAATCAGTCTCAGAACACGGCATAAATGGATTTCGCGGAAGGCCATCTCGCGGCAAGGAAGATTTCTAACACTTCAGGTGGCAGATCAAATGCAGTCAGTTGCTCAATCTCCACACATACACATGCTGGCTGCACATTCGGGTGTAGGACCCTGTCCTGTTGGTACGACAGAAGATTCACCCAAAGTGATGTCCTAATCGGAGGATAGATGCTCATACCCAGAGGTTCTGGGTACCCCACTCTACTCTCCCACTTTGGAGCCACTAGGAGGACTTTGGACTGGTAGTCTTGATCTTTTTCAGAACTCCAAGCAGGAGAGACAGACGGGAAGGTATACAGGAGTCCAATGGCCCATTCCAGCCAGAATGGATCTCCTAAATTCTATTGTTGCAGAAACTCCAACACCCACAACTTTCAACACTGCATGTTTGATGTGCAAAAAGATCTAGCCAGGTCTCCCCACCGCTGGAAGATGCCCCGGCGCCACCTCAGGATGTAGGAACCATTTGGGGTCTGCCAGGCGCCACCTGGTCATCTTGACAAAACAAGAGCAAATGGTGCACCACTTAGTAAACATCAATGCTAAAAATTATAAGGTCTGTATCCAGGAAAGTCTCTTCAAATCTTCCTTTATTTATTCTCAGTTAATCTTAAAACCTATGCACTTCAGTATCTTGACGATACCACGGAAGGAGGCGAATCTTTGAAACGGCTCCCTACACTTATCATGGTGTGGAACGTTTCACTGCTCCTGCTCTGGTCCACCCTAATTGCGTGCGACCGACAATTTCTGAACGGGATATATTTGGAGTCCGGTCACTCTACGATTGTGTAGCACTCCTTTATTCATAGCTATAAAGTGGATATATTCATTCATCGCGGACACCTTATCCATTGCGGACATCTTGCCGTTATATATTTAGAATGTGCAAGCACATGCCCTGAAGAAGTCCAATTCTTGGACGAAACGTGTTGGCTGTTCAACTGAAGTGCATATGTTTTAAGATTAACTGAGAATAAAGGAAGATTTGAAGAGACTTT
Organism: Calotriton arnoldi; assembly: GCA_963921515.1. Classification (NCBI taxonomy): domain Eukaryota; kingdom Metazoa; phylum Chordata; class Amphibia; order Caudata; family Salamandridae; genus Calotriton; species Calotriton arnoldi. Next base: position 357,519 of record CAWUFW010007937.1, read on the forward strand.
CCTGGATACAGACCTTATAATTTTTAGCATTGATGTTTACTAAGTGGTGCACCATTTGCTCTTGTTTTGTCAAACATTGTTAAGTCCAGTGGTGGACTGCACCGGGACAGTGGGTGCGTTATCTGTGTGCACACATCATCTGGGTATTTCCCAGTACTTACAAAGAAACCGGGGATAGCAGGTCAGGTGCTAGTTCTCTGTAGGGTTCCATTGTCAAGGATTACATGGCCACCTGGTCATCTAGTCTGCTCTGGCAGGACTCTGACAGGTGGTTCATGAGCAGGGAAATTACCTTGTGCTCCAACCAACACCAGAGGTGCATAGACTCCTGGCACAGGAGCTCAGGCCCCACTACCCCCTGCTAGTTGAAATACCACTTGGCGGTGGTCTAGCCTAGGAGAACCCCCTTGATGGATGGCACGAAGACCTTTAGAGCCAGGAGCATGGCCTGCAGCTCCAGACTGATGTGGAGCTGGGTTACTGACTGAGTACTGTCCTCTGAAATCCACCTCCTCGGCCCAGCAGGGACCATTGCTGAGCCAGCATACGCTATTCGGTGTAGCTTAGAAGTAGAATGTCGAGGAAACTAAGAGGCCAAGAACCTTCACAGCTGCTCTTACCGTGTTCCAAGACGGACGCTGAAACATCAGGATGTCCTGGACTCGTTGCAGAGGAGGGAAGGCCCAGAACTGCACAGTGTTCAAAACAGCTCCCATGAATGGGAGCCTTTGCAAATAAGTCCGGTGCGACTTCAGCTCATTGATAGTTAACTTCAACATTATCAGGAAGTTTGCAGTCATCTGGAGGTGGTATACAACGGTCTGTGTCAAGATAACCTTCAACAGCCAGTTGTCGAGGTAGGGAGAGTTGGTATCCCTGACCTTCCAAGGTGAGTTGCAACCACCACAATTACTTTCGTGAACACCCAAGGGGCACGCGGGTGGGCCTGTACGAGACTAGAGCAAACTGAAAATGCTCCTGGTCTATCTTGACCTGCAGAGAGACCATCTTTGGGGCTGGAGGTCGGCTGTATGAAAATACACGTTTTGCAGGTTGAAAGACTCCATCCAACTGCCCATGTCCTGGGCAGACAGGATCTGGGACAGTGTGTGAATTTTGGATCAGTCCTTCTGCAGGAAGGCATTCAGAGGCTGAAGGTATAACATAGGTCTTAGCCCCTCGTCTTCCTTCGGAAAAAGGGAATAGCAAGAGTAACAACCCTCTTCTATGCTGGCGAAAACCAGTCAAGGGGCCCTTGTGGTTTCTGGGGACCCGAAGGCACGCCAAAAGGAACAAGAAATGCATAAAAAAATCTGCAGCATTGCCTCCTTGAATGCTTCAATCTGCAGCAGTGTCAACCAAGGCCCACTAAACACTGAGTGCACTGGAATCATTTGTGGAATCGGCGCCGTGACCGGAGACCTTGTAGAGGACCTATTGACATCTTGATGCCCTAATCCCTTTTCTTTAGGTTCAGAGTGCCGGCCTGGGGTCGAATCCAGCTTTCCTTTTTACAGATTGCGCCCGAAGTCCTCTAGAAAAGTCCTAGCGCAAAGTTAACCACTTGTGGAAACGGCCTCAGAAGCAGGACAGAATCTGCACTCAAAGACTTGAAGCAGTATCAGGACTCTGCTTAGGCTGCAATTTCTTCTCGTGTTCGCTGACCTATGGCTTCACCTCCCAGCACAGAATCGCCTTCATGAGGACACATTTATGGCAGGATTTTGGGTCTGGCCCGAGCCCAGACACCAGAAAGACACCACATGCAGGTCCGTGACCGACATCCGTTTCCTGCAGTCATGGCAGGAAACCTGTAGCTTTGGGTGGGGACATTGTTCCTCAGCACACTGGAATTTGTTTAAAAAATCTTTTGAGGATGGACAAGATTTGGAGCTGAGCTTCGAGTTGGCATTGGAACACGCAGAAATAAAGGAAATTGCATCAGCATGCAGTGGTGGCACTTGTCTGCTGCTCTGCTTTGTCACTTCTTAGCAGCCCTTGGAAGCACAGCACTGCTTGAAAGTTTTCTGATCCAGTCTGGCACCTGGGGATTATTCGAAGGTGAAGAATCTGCGTTTAGAAGCATCATTCAAAATGCTCACTACAATCAAATGTGAAGCTTTACTTCTGACCAAAGATTTACCTATAGCTGCCATTTATTGATGGCCCTACAGCAGTGGTCTTCACAATTTGTAAGACCGTGTCCACCCCCCGCTCCCCCCCCACCCTTTCTCCACAGAAAATGTGTCGAGATTTCCCACCAACATTGGTGGACTGATAGGGTTGGTGGTGATGCAATGATAAAAGTGTATTAAAATGCCGGCCAAGTTGAGATTTACAGGGATGCTATGGATACAGGAGTTAGCTCTTCCCTTATCTGTCTCTTCCTTTTATTTTGCACTTGCTCTCTTGTTTATGGCACTCATGGCCCCTTCTCCAGTCACAGCCCCCTCGTGATTCATAGCATACCTTTCCTGTCACTGCTTATATCGGTGCCCATGTATCCCTCACAGCCCTATCACTTACCTTCTACCTCAAGTATCCACTCCATACACCATTATAAACATTCCCCATCATTGTTCAGATCTCAAATTACTGTCCACCTCTCCCACCACTTTCCCCTCTTTCATTAGTGTCCACCTCTCTCCTGTTACTGCCCCTCCAATCAGTATCAGACTCTCCTGTCACAGACTACCTCACAGCTAAATGTACGCCTCTCCTGTTACTGCCCCTCCTTTGTCACCATCCCTCTTATTCGGGGTGTTGTATTAGGGGTTATCGTTATTAAGTATTTCTAGGCTGTGCTAGTCTTATTTATTCGTTACCGACGCTGCACACTTGGGTAAAATGACGTTTTAGTGGTTGTGAACAGCTTTTTATTTATTGTAAAGCGTAACTAGACGTAAAAAATAAATCATACAATAATACATGCAATAAGCAATTGCTTATTGTTACTGGAACTACTCTGTCCCAAATTACCACAGTCTGATCTTTACGATTTATGTGTAATGGACCTTTATTTTTTACAGATGTGCAGTCGTTATATGTTGTATTAACAACATTAATGTATCCACATTGATCCCCAACCTGCTTTGACACATCAGACATCCCTGTGATATTTCATCTGGCGTGCTGTATTAGGGGCTACCTTCATTAATTACTTCTTGGTTGGACTAGTCTTGCTTCGTCGTTGCCGTCGCGATGCACTTTGTTAGGTTGACATTCTAGTTGCTGTGAACAGCGTGCAACATACTCTATATGCAGCAAGACGTAAAAACAAATCATACTTCCGGATAGTGACACAAATAGGACGTAGTAGGTGGGGATGTAAATATATTTAAAACATCAAACATAGCGAGTACGGCTTTAATTATCACATTTCCGTATGCTAAACTGAGATGGATGGTGCCGCACACAGGTAAGGAGTGACAATATGCGCAATGTTTTTTTTCTGCTTTTTGATTCTTGCTGTGGAATGTTTGATTGAAAGGGGATTCATGTGGGGAATAGCCCACAAGGTTATGAATTCTTAATATATGTGGGGTCTAGTTACATAACTTATGTTTAAAGAGAAATACAACTCGGTATGGTACATTTTGGACTGGTGTTGGACCTTGAGATAATGACGTATTTATTTTTAGATAAGATATTTTTTTGATAGATAAAGCGTAAAGTCTCTAGACTCAGTGGATACGTTTTCAGGATGATTTTTACACATAAAAATTTTTTTGTTTACATTTTGCATAGTTGACCCTGATACTCTTGTTGTTCTACTATAAAGATCAAAGGAAATAAGATGGCCCCTCTTTGTTTAAAAACAAATGTTTTTCTTTTTTCGACATACATGTTTTTATGTTGTTTTTGCTTCTGGTACACCTGCCTCGACTTGGTTTCTTTGTTGGTTCTATTTCAGCCCTTTCAAGACGGTAGGGTGTCCTGAATTTATGTTTCCTGTAGCTACGTTTGTAGATCACATCTTCCACAAATTACTATTAGAAGAATACATCGAAGAGGTAAACTTTCAAATCTCTCTTGGGTGGTTGTGGCCCTGGCTGCTAGTAAGCAACATCGGCTTTCTGGTCAAGTATCTGATGTAATATAAAGCTTGAGGGGTGGTGACATCAATTCCATCCTCAACATACGTGAGTGTAAATGGATGTATACAATGGACACTGTTAACAACGGTCTGAACGAACTAGATGCTAGCAATGCACAACTCGCCATTCTGAGTAGTGCCATGGTAGGATCTTTTGTAGTCGTTTTTTAGATGCTGTATTTGGTATGTTTTGGTGCTAGTATCTGACGCTTATGTTTGCACCTATGCAACCTTTTCTTTTCATACCCCAGGAGACCAACATCCTTCTAAATGCAGTTGTATTCAATGCACATATTTCTTTTTCGGAGCTATGTATAAATGTCCCTGGGCAAAATGTTTATTTATGTGACATTACATTTCAATCAGATGTACGCCTTGCTCTGGTAATACCGTTGACGCATTCTGACAACTATATTTTAGTTTCTTCTAGATATACATGCCAGTATATATATATATATATATATATATATATATATATATATATATATATATATATATATATATATATATATGTCACACAATCCTGGTTTCCCAGAAAAACGGGCCGCACTCCTCACAGGTTCTTTTGCGATTTTTTTATTATTGTTTTCTTAGGCGTATTGCATCAATAAATCCATTCGGCATTTGCAGACGATAAACCTACGCGTTTCGGCATTTCAAATGCCTTGATCACGGTATGCTTTTCGCGCTCATTTCCCAACCATTTCAAAGGTAAAAAAACCATTACATCATTTCCTCCAACTTGTGGTGGGTGCCCCTTAGCCTTTTGGGAGATGTAGTTCCCATAGAACATTTTTTTCGTTTTTTTTTTTTATATATGTTTGTTTACATATATTTTGTTCAGGGAAACGTGGTTTGGACATTTAACTGTTGTTAAGGGGAATTAGTTGTTATCATGCACAACATTTAAGACATAAAAATACACTGTAATCATCAGCTTTAGTATCACGTTACCGTTTAAACAGGACCTCTTTTGTTTTAACATATCGAATTTGCTCAAAATTCTTGAATAATACATTGTACATGATTGCATATTCATTGTTCATTGTCTCTTGTTCATCCAATTCTGTCATGTAATTCATATGATTCGAAAATGTTGGGGCCCATGTTTTGTCCTCCTTTTGGATATCAATTCCATACCGCAGAGCCAAAAATTTAAAGGATCGTTTAATACATAGCCATTTTAAAGGAAAAGAGCAGAAAGGTTCATGGCTACAAACAAAAGGCTTTGTAAAGTGTTTTAATTGTAAGGTCTGCCAGATTGCAAAACCTGTGACTGAAATCCGAATGGCAAACAACAAAATCTGGAAGATCAAAGAATTGATCACATGCAGAAGCAAATATACAATTTATGTGATTGAGTGTCGTTGTGCATTAAAATATATTGGAAGCACCACATGTGAGTTGAAAAAAAGAATCTTAGAACACACACGTGCAACAACAAACAGAGACAGAAGCAACGCAGTGGCGAAACATATGGAGACTGTTCACAAAAGTGATTGGAAACTCTTGAAGTTTTATGGAATTGAAACAGTACCAGTGAATACAAGAGGAAACAGAGAGAAAATTCTCCGTCAAAAAGAATCACGGCACATCCTAAACATGAGAAGTATGATGCCTTTTGGTCTGAATCAATCTGAGGAACTCTATACACATTTATAAAGACGTTTAATGTATTTCATTCCAGTGGAACTTTGATATCCAAAAGGAGGACAAAACATGGGCCCCAACATTTTCGAATCATATGAATTACATGACAGAATTGGATGAACAAGAGACAATGAACAATGAATATGCAATCATGTACAATGTATTATTCAAGAATTTTGAGCAAATTCGATATGTTAAAACAAAAGAGGTCCTGTTTAAACGGTAACGTGATACTAAAGCTGATGATTACAGTGTATTTTTATGTCTTAAATGTTGTGCATGATAACTAATTCCCCTTAACAGTTAAATGTCCAAACCACGTTTTCCTGAACAAAATATATGTAAACAAACCTATATAAAAAAAACGAAAAAAATGTTCTATGGGAACTACATCTCCCAAAAGGCTAAGGGGCACCCACCACAAGTTGGAGGAAATGATGTAATGGTTTTTTTACCTTTGAAATGGTTGGGAAATGAGAGCGAAAAGCATACCGTGATCAAGGCATTTGAAATGCCGAAACGCGTAGGTTTATCGTCTGCAAATGCCGAATGGATTTATTGATGCAATACGCCTAAGAAAACAATAATAAAAAAAATCGCAAAAGAACCTGTGAGGAGTGCGGCCCGTTTTTCTGGGAAACCAGGATTGTGTGACATGAATAGCGGTTTGGTTTCAACCGCAGGAGCAACGCACCGCATATGAGCGCCACAAAGCTGATGACAAGGAAACCGGTTTGTTGGAGATATATATATATATATATATATATATATAACTTCACAGGCTCAATTATGCGATATTCCATTACCATACCGCTGATACAACAGGACCTCCATGCTTAGGCTACTATGCAGGTATGGAGCCGTTTCTCAAAGATGTGTTATCAATATATTGTGTTCTGAACTTAAACATTTTTTGCTTTATGCCTGCTGGCTTTCGTTGATGCCCCGTTTTATTTGCCAGTCCTATCTCATATCTCAATGGATTCCAATTCTTTCATATCAGTATTGCATACTCCGCATTTGTAATTTCTACTAACAAACCCTTACGGGTCTTTTATCTCTTAGAAATCTGCCTGGGTGGCGATTTTAATGTTAAGATCTCTGGGGCAATTAAATTGGACACTGTCCATGAACCATATGTAAATCTGTGTAAAAGGGGGACTGAACTATTGGATTACTTGTCGAATCACGACTTATTAAATGTGATGGATATTGCAGCCATAAACCATCATGATGACAGTCGCTCAATACCCACCTACAGAGGTCGTGGATGTGCCTCAATAATTGATTATGTTTTTATATCAGCCACGCTTGAAGATATTTTAGCCAGAGCTGAGGTTATACCTGTTGTGTTTGGGGACCACAACCCAACCTCGGTTATGCTTAGAATTGCCCTTAGAAATAATTTTACTGCAGAACCAGGGGCCTGTAATCTATCATCCTCAACTGATAATCTAAGAATTATCTGGAAAGGTATCGACAACAGTAATGTGTTCTCGAACATGTTAACATCTTATCGATCACTTATTGATACGCGTTTGTTGCTTACTGACCCTAACCCTGAGGTAGTTGCTGCTTTTGCCCACTTATGCGCAGGCATTAAACAAATGATCTCAAAACCTGCGCCTAATAATAACCACAATCCCAAGTGGTTTAATAGCGTTTGCTCACGGGCCAATAGAGAGCTTCGTGCTGCCTTGTCAGCTACACCCAGGGATGCAAACCTTATCAAATTAATGAGGAATCAATATAACAAAGTGGTTAAGCAGAGGAAAGAGGAGATCTTGAAAGAACAGTGGGATAATTTGGCCTGTGCCGCAAGATTTAACAATACAAACAGCTTCTGGGCAGCAGCTAAAAACATGAGAACTATGGGCCAGACTCTAACTCCCCTAAGCTGTAATATAACTAGCGATGCTTGGGTTGCCCATTTCTCAAAAATATATACAGCTTCTCCTCAGAATGAGGTCCATATAGACCTTCAAGCTGCTACACGAATCCAGATATCATTATCTGAAGTTGAGGATGCAATTGACCAAAGTTTAGGTAACAAGGCCCCTGGTCCTGATGGGCTTTCTATTGACCTCATTAAGCTTAAACCGGAGTTTTGGGCACCGCTTTTACTTAATGTTTTTAACAACCTAACAAACTCCCAGATCCCCAGCACATGGTCGACCAGTATCATAGTCCCAATTTTCAAAAAGGGGGACAGGTCCAACCCCAGTTGTTATAGACCGATCTCTTTGATCGATAATACACTTGAGATACTTGGGCGGGTGTTATTCAACAAAATCAGGAATTGGGCGGAGGATGAAAGTATTTTAAATAAATGTCAGTTAGGTTTTAGAAGTAAATTAGGAACGGTAGAGCAATGCCTCAATCTACATTTGATAGTTGGCAAGTACACAATAGCTCGGAAGTCTCCCATCTACCTAGCTTTCATGGACCTCACCTCAGCATTTGATTTTGTAAACCGATCACGCCTATGGTTATGTCTTTTAAAATATGGGCTGGATGAGGCCTTAGTGCACTTTTTGGCTTATTTACATAGGGACCTGGGGGCAAAGGTGAGGATCAGTAGGGATGGGGCAGTCTCAGAGAATATTATTATTGGCAGAGGGGTCAGGCAGGGCTGCGTGCTGGCCCCTCTGCTTTTTATTCTATACATTAATGAGCTGCATAATGAGTTGCCTACACTGACTATGGACGTCCCGATGATCAACGGTAATAAATTACCTGCCCTATTATATGCGGATGATGCAGTCCTAATGGGCCGCACACCTAACGCTCTGCGCATTTTAGTTGGGGGTTTTGTTGATTTTATGAATAAGCTGGATCTTTGTACAAATTTAAAAAAATCATTTTTAATGAGTTGTGGCCCGAAAAAACACCATGTTAATGTAATTACCTCTGGTTCTGAAAAACTGTTATGCACACGCACTTTTCCATATTTGGGTTTGGTTTTTGCAGATACTGGCTCTTGGGCTGCTCATTTGGCATATAGCCGGAGCAAGTTTTTAAAGGCCGTTAATTCGATCCTGTGCCTTCCCCAACCTAGAAGAACTGAGGTAGCGTTATCTCTATTGAAAATATACAAAACTCAGTGCTTACCTACTGCAACATATGGAGCTGAAGTTTGGGGCCACGTGAATTGCAACAGTATCCAGGTAGAAGAAAATAGATTCTGTCGGAGAGTTCTGGGGGCACCGATCTATTCCTCATCCTTTGTCTGCCACCATGAGTTAAAACTGTCCTATATAGAGGATTATATTAGGACCCGCCCAGCCATTTTCTGGATAAAAGTATGGCAAAATCCAGCAGCCACGTTAACTAGAGAAATCATAGTTGACTGCCTTAAATGTAACAAGGGCTGTGACATACCATGGTTGGCGGCCGTTAAGGATAGCCTGTCCACTGTAAACTTGTTGCATATTTTCACAAACCCAAGCACCATGGCAGGCATTAACAAAAAGATTATCCAGAAGTCTTTGTATGAGTATTACGGCGACTTGAGATATAAGCAAGAAATTTTGAAATCCTCAGTCGCCCGGTATATAACTATGGTGGAAGTTGACGGCCCCCCTACAAAATTCCCAGCTAGTTATCTCTTAAAAGTGACCAACCGCTGGGAACGAAGCTTGCTCTTTCGCCTTATGGCTGGCACCTTAAAATACCTACTGTGCTTCAATATCAATCTTGAGCAAATGCCTTGCCCCTGTGGAAACCGCGGTAATCAATCCATGTTACACTTTCTGTTTTTTTGTAACTTCTACCAAATATATAGTAAACAGCTGCTGATTCCCTTTTTTAAGGCTTTGGCCATTACTGATTTTAAGGCGGCCTACAGGGATATTGTTACGCTTAATGGGGAAAATGTAACCCTTTGTGTTAGTACCATTTTAAGACTGGCTGTTCGATCCCGTGCCTCTATGGGTACTGTATAAGTTAAATTGTCTGCACTTCATTACATTATGCTGCTACATTTTGATTCACACTGTTTTTAGAAATATCATTGTTATTGGTTTTAACTAAATTACAAGTTTATGATGAATTTGCCGTATCGATTTTTGCACTATGTATATGTTTTTTGTGTGCCTATTGCTTTTAGCTATGCGTTCATTGTTTTTATGTATGTCGATTGTCATGGTTTTTAATGCATATTTGTGCTGGTATTTTATTCTGTACTTTTATGGATATCTTTTATCCGAATAAAGAACGAATTGAATTGATATATAGATATATGACTTCACAGGCTCAATTATGCGATATTCCATTACCATACCGCTGATACAATAGGACCTCCATGCTTAGGCTACTATGCAGGTATTGAGCCGTTTCTCAAAGATGTGTTATCTATATATTGTGTTCTGAACTTAAAAATTTTTTGCTTTATGCCTGCTGGCTTTCGTTGAGATGCCCCGTTTTATTTGCCAGTCCCATCTCATATCTCAATGGATTCCAATTCTTTCATATCAGTATTGCATACTCCGCATTTGTAATTTCTACTAACAAACCCTTACGAGTCTTTCATCACTTAGAAAAAGGACTTCTTTCGGTTAACAGGAGCCAGGCAACGTTAGACGTGCTGGTATCGAGCGGCTGCACACAGCGTGTATGCAGCAGCTCGCGTCTTCATCTAGGCCACGACTGGGCCCCTCCGTGCCAGTCATTTCGGAAGCTGACGGAGGTAGGTCGCACAGTTAGGGATTTTTGTTTTACTAGTAGTGCCACAGTCGACGAGTACCTTAAGCCTGACGGGTTTTTGTGTTCCCCTCTGTGTTTTTGCCCTTAGATCTACCCAATAAAGTAGAGGATTAATTCCTAGTAGATAATCGCTCATTACTGTTGGTGTTGGGCTTCCAGTTATGTCATTTTCACAAGGGGATTCTGGCTCTCCCCCTGCCCCTCTTGTGCTACTGTTGACATTTATATGCACAAGATAATCCACCACTCGTCACGTACCTGCGGTGTGTCTTAGAATTCTGATTGAATACTTAATTATTAACACACTCTCCTGCCATTGGTCGTACCTTACATGATAACATTAAGATAGCTGTCTTTTCCTAGTGCATGCATTTGTTATATACAATAACTCAGCTGTATCCTCCTACGCGATAAATAGGCTCACCCTGGGCACACTTATTCGTTGTATCCTGGTTAACCTCGTAGGACCGTTAATGACATGGCTTTTTTACATTGTGTCTAGCTTTTTACATTCAGTTCCTGACACATTTCCTTCTCACTGTTTCAGTATACCACTGAACCTTTTCCCCGTCTATCGGGGTGATTTTTGGATCCATCCCTGTCTGTGAACAGGACGGCCGTTGGATTGTGACTGAGCGCACTTCTCTGCAGTAAGTCCCATTCGGTGCTATAGGCGTTCTCTAGGCATTCTCACCCTCTTCTGTGTGTCCAAGTGTTCGTTCGCCTCCCATTAGGAGCTTCAATGAGCCCATCTATCGCATTTTACAACCTGATTCTCCTCGCTGTGTTCTGATCTGGTAATTAACTTTTTGTTGCATTTTGGATTCACATCAGACTTTCAGTCACTAGATTACTAATACGGAGTATTCAATTACCTCTAGGTGCTCTTCCCCTCTTCTGTCCTGACGAAGATCCCACACTAAGGGCTTACCTACCTTGATTACTTGAAGGGGTCGAAACGTTGACTTTTGCTTTTCTCTGCAACAAGCTTTGACGACTGAGATTTGTTATCACCGTTCGCACAATGCTATGTATTTTTGTGTAACAGTTTGCCTGTTATAGGCTGGACAGGTTTCATCATGTAAATAGAATGTATATATGGCACATTACCTCTCCTTTCCTTACAACCCTCACCAACGCTCTTTTCCCCTGAGCACTGTATTTTCTCTTCACTCTGAGCACCTTTATCTCAAGTAAATAAACGATTATGTCTTCAATAATCAGATGATGTTTTGACAAATAAATTGCATCTGTTGCAGTTACGTAAATGAGATGCAGTGAATGCTCTCATCTTCTTTCTTTGAAACTGTTGCTACGAGGACCATTGTTTCTACTGTACTGTAATATAAAGCTTGACAGTATTACGCTTAGACTGGTGTCAACTGTGTAGAACGCGCAAAACGGACATATTAATTTTAAAGACGGAAGTATTATCATAGACAGCATGCTAATCACTTGCCCTTCTTTCTAATATAGATTTGACCGACACCACAGGATTGTGGTAGGTCATCTTTTGGAAGCAGTGTTAAAAATTCCAGACGACTGACTGGTGACAGTTTAATATCAGGATGAACCATATTTGACAAACAGGAATTTAGTTTTGACTGGTATTTAATTTTGGCACTAGAGGTTTTTATTGATCTACTCTAGGGTGAATTTATGATTTTTAGTCAGCAGGATCATATAAATTAGTTAACATCTTTTGATTTCGGATATTTTGAGATGGCTACACTGTCTACTAATCCAAACAAAGAAAGGAGTATCACTCAAAGACAGAAGACTGTCTATATGGTGTATATGGTGTTGGGACAGAGACACAGGGAAGGTGATTATCCTTTTCTAAAAAGACCCCTCACTCACCAACCTAGTTGGTGACATGCTTCATCATTGGGGTCCCACCCGAATAGCCGAATGCTATCCGGGTGTGCTGCGACACCTGATTACAGTGGAGCTGGTTGTTGTGTGAAGTGAGAAGTGAGTGACTTAATCGTGTGGTTTAAAAATTGGCCAGATATGACCCTTTGAAAGCCTTTATTCTGGGGTAACTGGACAATATTAAAAGTAATATGATGCCAAGAGGGTTAAATTGACCTTCCGGTATCTCTTGATAAAAATAAGTGCAGTGAAGAAGTGCATTAAACGGTCAACATGTTTCAACCTATGAATGGTACTACTAGGCTTTCTTCAGGACCAGTGGTTGTGACCCGGGAGGTATACACTCGCTAAGGTGTACCCTACCCTTGGTCACTGAAACCGAACCATGTACTCACGGTCAGGTGTCCTTTTCTTCAATTCGAAAAAGGAAATAATCTAGAAGGACAAACACATAATAACAAACAAACAAATGAAGGTTAAGCGAGTAGCAGTACTGTGCTTGTTCAGGAAATAGGTGCTCTTATATTTCCCAACAAATGTTGAACTTAACATGAAGAATGTCACCAAAAAGCCCCGTAACTCGGGAGGCAGTGGACTATGGCAAGCATTCAATCTATTCCGTGACACACATGGTCATCAAAAGAATTTAGGGTCTTACCCACAATTAGTGATAATACAAGTGGGTGATTTTATGCACTCCTCGTGACTTTGAGGTGCAAAATGCATCGATGCAAACACATACCATGCAAAAAACAGTGAAATACATGGATATTGTGTTTAAAGCCACATGCAGCATACACTCTTAGTGGCTAATGACGTTCTCACGTAAATAGGTGAGAGCGCAACTCGTTTACAATCATGCATAATGTGCAAGCGTGTAAATAATCAGAAAGAGACTGGGAACATGAAAAGGGAAGGAAAAGGAAATGAATATGAGGGCTTACTGAAAGCGCGATGGTTTCGTGCTTCATGGGAGTCAGGGTCGTAGTAAAGCTCCCTACGTGATCTGAACACACCGATAGATTAGTAAAGTTCCCCAAGTCAGAGGGAAAAAAATATCGGTACGCGCATCTGAAACAACAACTTACTTGGTGGAGCTATTCACCGGCTATGGGGAGCACATTCGCTCCGAGTGTAGCGGGACTCTATGTGTTTAATTTTGAGAAAAAATTTATACTCAATAACCAGAATCCCTTCTACACTAATATTATCTTCTGGAAAAGATATATCGACGACGTCCTTGCAATTTGGCAAGGACCGATCGAGACTCTAAGGGACTTTGTTCTTTGGATCAACACCTGTGATCATAATCTGCGGTTCACTCACACCCTGGACCCCACAACTATGATATTTCTGGATGTAGTTATTACTAAAGAGAATGGTCATTTGGAAACAAGAACTTATCACAAACCCAGTGCCAAGAACAATCTACTTAGATTTGATAGCTTCCATCCCAGACCACTCAGGGAGAATCTACCCTTTGGACAATACTTAAGACTACGTCGTAATTGCAGTAAAACTGTTGATTACTGTATCCAGGCAAAAGAACTGACTGTGAAACTATCGGATAGAGGCTACCCAGAGAATATCCTCAAGAAATGTCAAAAGAGAGCACGCAACCAACCTAGGGAAGCTCTACTGGAGGATAAAACAAGGTTAGATGAAGCAATCCCTCTTACATGTGTCACTACTTACAGTACAGCTTCAAACCACGTGACCAGATCTATTAATAAACATTGGTCCATCATCAATTCAGGTAATCTCCACTGGGAAAAACCGGTGTTTTCCTTTAAAAAGCGAGGAGCCTTAAGGACTCTCTTGTTCAAACACGGCCTAAGATACTTAGACCACAAACTACTCCCACTGTGCTGAATGCTTGGGGTCTACCGAAAGTGGTAGGACACTACCAGTGTGGCAACTGTAGTGTCTGCCACTTGACTACCAACACAAAAACATTATCATTGGAACAAAGGAAAGTATGGACGCAGCGAGCCCACACCAACTGTAACAGTACTAATGTGGTTTATCTAATAAAGTGCCCTTGTAACCTACAGTATGTGGGAATGACATGTAGAAGAATCAAACAGAGAATATGCGAGCATCGCAGCACCATTAGATGCAAAAGATCCACCACAAAACTCACTGAACACTTTCTCATTGAAAACCATACTCCAAATGACATGAAATGGACCATAATTGAACAAATTGAAATGGGTCCTAATGTACAACAGAGACTATTTGAGAAGGAGCAACGGTGGATTTATAGGCTTTCCACTCATAAGAATGGATTAAATGAAAATATACCATGGAATTCAGTACTTCCGAAATAATTGAACATGTACCTGTATTGTTATTCCTTTTCTTTCTTTCTTTCTCCCTTTTTTTCCTGAGTGTTTTTTGCCTTAGTGTTTTTTGCTCTAACAGATGAATCGTCTATTTGCTCTACTACGAAACCATGAGAAAAACAACTGTAAGTAGGTAACAGATACAGCACATGGTGCACTGTATATTTATAGATATTTATGGATTCAACTATGCAATGAATATTGAATCTAATTCTTCCCGATAACATTTGTCACCATTTACCGTATATGCAGCGATAACTGAGTGTCTAACTACACGCACTGTATATATGCACAGTTTTCCCCTCTTTCCTGTGCTTATTTTCATCTTATTTTCATCTTTATACTGAGGGTTATAAGTTTATAATATCATTCCAACCCCATCTTTTTGTGCAATCTTTTTGTGCAGTTTTTTGTGCAGTGTCTGTATTGATACCTTAACTTTATAATTCCATGATTTTCAAAGACAATGCCGAGGGATACTCCCACTGACGTGTTTACGCCATCCGCGTGACCACTTAGCCACGCCCGCTGCTCGCGCTACCCGGAAATGCCTGCTTTTAACCGGCATGGCAGATCCGATGCGGGATCCTGCGGGGAGTGACAACGGGTCCGTTTGGGTAGGCGTAACAGCCGGTGAATAGCTCCACCAAGTAAGTTGTTGTTTCAGATGCGCGTACCGATATTTTTTTCCCTCTGACTTGGGGAACTTTACTAATCTATCGGTGTGTTCAGATCACGTAGGGAGCTTTACTACGACCCTGACTCCCATGAAGCACGAAACCATCGCGCTTTCAGTAAGCCCTCATATTCATTTCCTTTTCCTTCCCTTTTCATGTTCCCAGTCTCTTTCTGATTATTTACACGCTTGCACATTATGCATGATTGTAAACGAGTTGCGCTCTCACCTATTTACGTGAGAACGTCATTAGCCACTAAGAGTGTATGCTGCATGTGGCTTTAAACACAATATCCATGTATTTCACTGTTTTTTGCATGGTATGTGTTTGCATCGATGCATTTTGCACCTCAAAGTCACGAGGAGTGCATAAAATCACCCACTTGTATTATCACTAATTGTGGGTAAGACCCTAAATTCTTTTGATGACCATGTGTGTCACGGAATAGATTGAATGCTTGCCATAGTCCACTGCCTCCCGAGTTACGGGGCTTTTTTGGTGACATTCTTCATGTTAAGTTCAACATTTGTTGGGAAATATAAGAGCACCTATTTCCTGAACAAGCACAGTACTGCTACTCGCTTAACCTTCATTTGTTTGTTTGTTATTATGTGTTTGTCCTTCTAGATTATTTCCTTTTTCGAATTGAAGAAAAGGACACCTGACCGTGAGTACATGGTTCGGTTTCAGTGACCAAGGGTAGGGTACACCTTAGCGAGTGTATACCTCCTGGGTCACAACCACTGGTCCTGAAGAAAGCCTAGTAGTACCATTCATAGGTTGAAACATGTTGACCGTTTAATGCACTTCTTCACTGCACTTATTTTTATCAAGAGATACCGGAAGGTCAATTTAACCCTCTTGGCATCATATTACTTTTAATATTGTCCAGTTACCCCAGAATAAAGGCTTTCAAAGGGTCATATCTGGCCAATTTTTAAACCACACGATTAAGTCACTCACTTCTCACTTCACACAACAACCAGCTCCACTGTAATCAGGTGTCGCAGCACACCCGGATAGCATTCGGCTATTCGGGTGGGACCCCAATGATGAAGCATGTCACCAACTAGGTTGGTGAGTGAGGGGTCTTTTTAGAAAAGGATAATCACCTTCCCTGTGTCTCTGTCCCAACACCATATACACCATATAGACAGTCTTCTGTCTTTGAGTGATACTCCTTTCTTTGTTTGGATTATTAGACTTTAAGGGGACCAGGAGTATCTTCCCCCCCCTATTTTGGGAAAATCCCTTCCTCTCCTTTTGTTTTGTAAATACACTGTCTACTACTCATGTTGAAGAATACCATTATTTACTGCATCTCAGTGGTATATTTTTGTGTGTGTAAGAAACCACCACCTTCTCGTTCCTGTTATTACTCGCGGTTGATCACATATAGTAGTTTTAGCTTTTCTGACTTTGACACCATTTGGACCATCTTCACACGTCTTTGTCTGACACGTTTTCCACTACTTCGGTTTTGCCATCTCCTTTTTTTTCTGGTTTACTGCGTATATTAATTTTATTCTTCAACACTTGTGGTTTTTCTACAAAGGAAACTGGGTGTGTATCATATTTATTAACACGTTTTTTACTGCACTGCACTTTGTGATTTTTTTGTTTAATTTGCTTTGTGGTATTTTATGTCATTGTGACATGTTTTATTGCTAGGTCTTTAATGTACTACAGTTTGAAAACATAGGTACTTGAATTTGACCTCTGTTAAGTAACAAGAACAAAGATTGCACAGTGGTGTGAAGTTTGCCCTAAAAGGCCAAGGGAATGCTGACGTAGGTCCCATGCTCACTGTGCCACTAGAACCAAGCTGCACCAGACTGAAGGATCCCAATCAGGGCCAAAACGGTCTTGGGTTGCTTGTGTTTCGGTTCAGACAGAGAGGGCCTGGCTTGGCAGTTGAGGCTGGACTGCTCCTATTGGAGTAAGACCAATACTGATTTACATATGGCTGGGTCTAATCAGAGGTGCCATAGTGGACAGAAGAACAATGGGTTTGAATGCTACCATGAGCGATTACGAGTGATTAGACACCTTTTCTGGGTTTCATTGTTCGACACACAGTTACATTAGTTTTGATGCAGCAGGATAAATGGAATTATGTGGTTTGTGCTTTCTTAGCTGTGTGTGTATGAAAGTTATATATTTTAGTTTTATATAGCACGAACTAAACCCAAGAAACCGGGTATCATAGCGCTTTACATGAGCACCAGTTTCGTTACAGATGGACACATTCATTTTATGGTTAGGCACGGGGAAGATTAAGTGATTTGCCCAGAATCACAGGATGTTGAGTGTTGTTGCAGAGACTCGAACCCGGTTCCCCAGTTTCGAGGTCGACCGCTCTAGCCGTAAGGCTACATCCTCTCCCCTAATGAATCCGGTACACAGGATGAGAGAGGAGGTTTCTAGTTTAATGGCACAGGACCAGGTATGAACATCCATAATAGACTAAAGTGCAGATACTGGATCTTAAAAAGGTTAACTGTTTAAACTTCAGATTCTATGTGAAAAGGTTCAAGAATTGAAACTCCTACACTTGAGGAAATTAGTGAAAGTTGTATTGATAGAAGTGTCACTTTGATACGAAAATAAACATAATAGAAATAAGTAAGAACTTTTAAGATCTGAATATGCACAGAACCACAGATCACAATATGTGAACAAAGGAGTAAGATCAAAAAGTGTTTGTGGAAAGAGCAGTGATTGCATGGACAACCTTCCAGAAGCATTGGAAGACAAAAAAGCAGTAATTAATTTATAGAGGCTGAGGGGAAAAACGGGCTGGGTAAAGGAGGGCAATTGTGCAGTCCATATAGGGCTGAGTTTACTGAAGGTAGGGAAACAGACACAAGGATTTTCTTTCATCTGCTTATATTGGTCACGTAGGTCAGCATGGTTAAATTAAACCGATGAGAACATGCAGCCTGCTGAGTACTTTTAGAAAAGGATGTCGCAAAATGAAGTATACCCGAAACCCTAAATATGTTTTGGAAAATACTCACCGAGCTGGTTGCACACCGTAGTCTGGGTCTTTGTCTCATCTTTTCGGTCTAGGATGCTCCCCACACTTCCCTGCCAGAACAAACCAAGAAAGATTAATTACCATATTGACAGAGTTTAGGACTACATAATGGATGAAAGCAGCTGTCCAGAAGTGACACTGCTTAGACCAAAACAAGCATTGGCAACGCCAATAGGTCTCGCCTATGTAAGAGCTAATGGGTTTGACAATATGTTTTAGCCATGTTGTACACCAGCATGGCTGCAGCTCAGCACGGCTAAAAGTTAGTGGGGTGAAGGAGAGTGACATGGAGTGTTGTGCAAGTGGAGTGGGATAGTGGGGTAGAGCAGAGTGGCGCGGTGTGTCATGGAGTGTTGTGGAGTGTCATGGAGGGAGTGGAAGAGCCTACAGAGGAAGCGTAGAGTGGAGTGGCATACAGGATGTGCAAAGCGGAGTGGTGTAGAGGGTGCGCGCAGAGTAGAGTGGCGTGGATTGTCAGAGTGGAGTAGTGTAGTAGAGTGGAATGGCATAGACTGGAGCAGAGTGTTGTAGAGTGGCAGAGTGGAGTAGTGTGTTGTAGAACAGAGTGGAGTAAAGGGGCATCGAGTGGCACAGAGGGAGTTGCGTAGAGCGTTGATGAGTGGAGCAGTGTTGTAGAGTGGCACAAAGTAGAGTGGAGTAAAGGTTCAGTGGAGTAGAGAATCAGAGTGGAGTATAGTAGAGTGTAGCGTCGCAGAGTGAAGTGGTGTTAAGTACAATGGTGCAGAGAAGTTTGGCGCACAGTAAGGTGGTGTAGAGTACATTGGTTTTGAGTGAAGTGGTGCAGAATGCACTCTCGTAGAGTATGCTGGGGTAGACCAGAGTGACCTAGAGTGCAGTGGTGCAGAGTAGATTGCAGTGGCGTAGATTGTTTCGAGTAGCGTGAAGTGCCATAGAGTGGAGTGGAGCAGGGTAAAGGGGAGTGGAGTGAAGTGGTGCAGAATAGATTATAGTGGTATAGAGTGAACTGGCATAGAGTGCAGTAGAGTTTAGTGGTGCAGAGTAGAATGGCTTTGAATTCAGTGGCAGCGTGCAGTCTTACGGAGTAGCGTGTCAGAGTGCAATGGTGTAGAGTGGCGTAGCGTGTAGCAGTGTAGAGTAGCGCAGAGTGCAGTCTTGCAGAGTAAAGGGGTGCAGAGTGCCGTCCTGTAGAGTGGTGCAGAGGGCAGTCTTGTTGAGTACAGTGGCGCTGAGTAGAATAGAGTGGCGTAGCATTCACTGGCAGAGTGTTTCAGAGTACAGTATAACTGCGTAGAGTGCAGTGGTGCAGAGTAGTTGGCGTGGAGTGCATTGCTTTTGAGTAAAGTGGAATTGAATTCACTGGCGTAGAGTGCAGTGGTTTACAGTGGCGTAGATTAGAGTTGTATAGAGAGGCGCAGCGTAGAGTGCACTGGCGCAGAGAGAGTGGTTTAGGAAGCTAGATCTATATATAGTGTGCCACTAGGTAGTTAAACCGTGCACAGAGTTCAGGGGTTCCCCAAAAGTGTACAGGGCTCAATGTAAAATCCAAAGTGCTCTATTAATGGTAGTGTGGGCGAGCAGCCTTAGGCCTAACACAGAGGAGTGTAAGACATTTATTGCATAACCCTGACCAATAATGGACACACGACTAAAGGAGATCCACAACAATTTTAGAAAAAAATATACTTTGTTTGTATTTTATTTTAATACAAAGTTCTTCGCAATATGGTAAATATGGTTTTAAATAAAAATACTCTTCACTTTGAAAAATCGACACTTAGAAACTTTTCAGACCAGTTCAATGTTATCCTATGGGTAAAACAATATCGCTGTTAAACAGGTATGTAACACACTTACAAATCCAGTCTTCAGGACCAAAGGTCAGCAAGGGGCAAGTGTAGGAAGCTGGCTCTGCATATACTATACCAAAGTAAGGTATAGTGTGCACGGAGTCCAGTGGATCCCCAAAGGCATACAGAGGTAAGAGTAGATAATACCTTACTCTCCATTTGTGTTAGTGTGGGTGAGCAGTAAGGCTTTATCAGAGGGTAGTGTTAAGCATTTATTGTACAAACTCAGCCAAGAAATGAGGTCACACACTCAAAGACTGAACTCAGACAATTGTTTGTATCAAAAATATGTCTGTTGTATTTTTATTTATAGAACCAAGCAGGACTTGGTACAGGTAAATAGGATTTTACTTTTCAG
Organism: Calotriton arnoldi; assembly: GCA_963921515.1. NCBI lineage: Eukaryota > Metazoa > Chordata > Amphibia > Caudata > Salamandridae > Calotriton > Calotriton arnoldi. The sequence continues at coordinate 378,093 of CAWUFW010007937.1, forward strand.
AACCGATTGTTAAAAAGCAAGCTGGATGAATAATGATTTCTTCTTACAGGTTTGTAAAAATGTGCAAATACAGCTGTAATTACTCTTGGATTACTTTTTCTATTCAGTGCATTATGCCTAGATATCATACTGGGACATTTCCTGGATAAAAGGTAAGTAAAACAGTTTCTCAGAACGCAGTTTCTTAGATTTTCATACACTTTTCAACTCCACACTTAGAACTTTTTCTACAGAAAAACAGTCAATGCAGTCCTATGGGAGAAATTCAAGCTATTGGTTTAAAGGCGAGTAATCAGTTTTGGGAGTGGAGTTTCTGGGGTTAAAACCAGGGTTCCCCCAGGGTCAAGGATGCACTCAAATGAGCACCCTCAGCGGCACTAGAGCGTCCGGGTGCAGAGTGCTGAGGCCCAATGTTATCTAGTGGGGGATAGGGGGCCTCCGGTTGGTGGCTGCTCATGGCTACGCCACTTGGATGTGGGAGGAAAGCTCCTAGAGTTTAGCTCAGGGCAAAGGGGGATCAGAGTTAGCAGACAAGGGGCCCCCACAGCGGCACAGAAGCAGCCGGGTGCAGGGTGCTAGATTGGTGTCGGGTGCCGTGTTGGTTTCAATGGGGATTCTCCGGTCACAACAAACACTGCAGGCTCGGGCACGAAGATCTTCTGGAGGTGACCTCTGGTTGGAGAGGGAAGTTGGGAAGCTGGGGGGTTGCCTGGACACCATCGGTTGGGCCACCCAAGGCCGTGTGCGTCGGGTGCAAGGGTGTCTTGAGGTGTCAGGTTTTCCTTACTGGCTCCGGTCAGGGGGACCCTACAGATAGAGGCTACAGGCGTCCTCGGGAGGCGGTAGGTCAGGGATTACCAGATCTCAGGTTAGGATCGCTGGGGAGCCCTCCTCGTGGTGTTTGGCAACTCGAACTCAGGCCTTGGGCGTTGGGTGCAGAGTGGTGCAGACTTGGCCAGCGCCAGAGTATGTTGGTGAGCAAATCCATCGCTCACAGGAGACTGAGTATTGGTAGGGAAGGCAAAACAGGTCTTCGGGTTCTGGGGGGCTGCTGTACACGCCAGGGTTTTGCTGGAGCAGGTCGAGGTCAGGACAGGCCGGTAGGGCTGGGGCCAAGTTAGTTGGTGTCCTCCTCTGCTTTCAGCACGGCTCTTCGGTTCTTGTTGCTTGTCTGAGGAGGCAAGGTTCGGGGTTGTCCCTTAATACTACATTTAGGGGCGTTTTAGGTAGGTACAGTTTGGGACCAATGGGTCCCTTCCTTGGGGTGGGTACATCCCCTATTATGCCACCCTCCAGTGGAAGGGGGCATAAGCCGCACTCTGGTTGGCTGGGTCCCCCCCCATCTTCAGATGGCGGGGACCGAGAGTTGTGCTTCACCTCGCCTCCCCCACCTGAGGGGTGGGGTTGGCAAAGGTGGGCACACCTCTCCTCCCATGTTGGTTTTCCAGACGATTCCCACCCAAAGTGGGGGTCAGAACCGGTGGGGGCCAGTTGTTGGGAGCAGCAAATGGCTGGCTCAGTTCACAAAGGCGATAAGCCTTTGAAGCTTCCCCTTCTATGACCCTGGGGGGGGGAGGCTTGGCACCTCTGCCCAGGATGCGCTTTGTTTCAGGACCCCGAGAGCGGGAGGCTCTCAACCCAGGGGTCCAGAAACATGTCTTGGGGTGGCAGCTGGCGAGCAGAACTAGAGTTCGGTTATTTTTCAGGGAGCATCTCTAAGATGCCCTCTGAGTGCATTTGGCATTAAATCCAACTCTGGCATCAGTGTGCCTTTAATGTGCTGAGACGTTTCATATCAAATTTCCTAGATTTATATGAAGCCATTATGGTGCTGTGGAGTTCGTAATGACAAACTCCCAGACCATATACTCTTTATGGCTTTACTGCACTTACAATGTCTAAGAATGGACTTGGACACTGTAGGGGTACAGGGCTCATGCACCTGTACCCTCACTTGTGGTATAGTGCACCAAGCTAGAGGGGTGGCTTACCTACGCCATAGGTAGTGGATTGTAGGCATGGCACACAGGGATGTGTGCCATGTCGACTGTTCACTTTGCTCTGCACCAAAACATATATATATAAGACAGAGACAGAGACAGAGAGAGAGAGAGAGAGAGAGAGAGAGAGAGAGAGAGAGTAGGTACAGGGTCTCTAAGGGTGGCACAATATGTGCTGCAGTCCTTCACTGGTCACAGAGCCCTTGGTACCTTTTACAAGGGACTTACATGTGGTCAGAGAGTTGTCAATTGGGGTTGAAACAGTACAGTTTGAGGGAAAGAACACAGGCCCCAAGTACCTGGTTGACAGGAACCCAGGGCACACAGTCAAATAGCATCATCAGGCAATAAGTGGGCGGGGTGGGGCAACCATGCAATAAGGGCCACTTTCCTACAGAAAGTGAGCACCAAAGTTGCACAACCAGCGGCACCAGGGCGGCCGGGTGCAGAAATCAAAATTGGAATTGGCCCAAAGCATTTCAATGGAGACTAGGGGTGCCTGTAACCAAACTGCTTGTAGGAAAGTGGGTCGGTTGCAGGGGCAAAGCTTCGGGATTAGGACCACCACAGGAGGGAGGGGGGTGAGGGGGGATGGAGGGGGGAGAGACAAAGCTGCACCAAACATACACCACCAGTGGCGGCACAGGGACGGCCGGGTGCGGGGTGCAATTCCAGCAGCAGGCGCCCAATGCTTTTTAATGGAGATTCTTCTTTAGGCAAACAGGCTGCAGGCATGGCACCGGAGGTTGCAGGAGGAAGACTAACAACTGCAGAGGTAAGTAGAGATGTAGGGGGTCCACGGGAGATTAGAGTTTCTTTTCCAAGGCAGCAGCCCTCCCAGGGTTTCAGAGGTCGCTGGCTGAAAGTCAGGTCGTAGGTTCGAAGAAGCTGGAGACAACCCGGTAGAGCTGAGGCCAAGGCAGTCGTCATCTTCAGTCTTCTCTGCAGGGATGTCTTCCTTCTTAGGTCATCGAAGATCTCGTTTTCAGGTCTTGGGGAACCCCCTAAATACTAAATTTAAGGGGGGTTTTGGGGGAATAGCAGGCAGGGCCAATGGACACTCAATTATGCCACCCTCCTGTGGGAGAGGGCATAGACCTAGCCCTGATTGGAAGGGTCTCCCGATCTTCAGGATGGCGGGGACTGAAAGATGTGCCTCATCTCACCTCCCCCACCTAAGGGGGGGAGGGGAGAGAGTTGGGCACACCTATTCTTTAGGTTTCCCGCCCAAAGTGGGGGTGAAAACTGGGACTGCCATCTGCTTCTAGGAGCAGAGGTTGGGGTCTCATTACAAAGGTGGGAGGCCTTTGAAGCTTCCCCTTCGAGCACTGGCCCATCCTAGGGGAGGAGGTGTGACATGTCTGCCCAGGATGTGCATTTTGTCTGGTCCTAGAGATCAGAGGCTCTTCACACAAGGGTCCAGAAACATAAAAATACAAGACACAAGGGCATGGGGTAATAATGACTGCACATCTCAGTGAAAGGGCAAAGGGTAATGTCCGTTAGTAGGGTGCTAGGGATCTGAGGCTCAATACCCCCAAACCTCCTGGGATGCAATATCCCTCACAATTACAAAAACAACATGATCCAGCACTCCAGAAAAATATAAAATACAATTCAAAATGCCAATTCAAGAAATTAGATAAATTCGTTCAGCAGATGTTGTTCCAAATTTTTCTTTATTCAAAATCTTCTTTAACAAGCATTGGCATAGCCAATAGGTCTCGCTTTTGGGCCCTTATAAGTGTTTAGGCAGAGCTATTGACTTTGCCAATGTGTTTGATTGCTGCAAAAGTAAAGAAATAGAAAAAAACATCTATTTCTTTACTTTTGCAGCAATCGCGGCACCGGCGCTTTACCTAAACCATGTTAAAAGTAAAGCGCGGGTGCCGCGATTGAGCAAAAGTAAAGAAATAGAAAAAAACATCTATTTCTTTACTTTTGCTACAATCGCGGCACCCGCGCTTTACTTTTAATTTTAAAAGTAAAGCGCGGGTGCCGCGATTATGCGAAACTGAAAGAAATAAAAAAGTGACTCGGCCGCGAAAGTCAAACTAAACAAGCACGCGAGTGGTGCGCGCACGCTTGCGAGCAGCAGGCGTGACCACACGCTCGCGCACCATGGCCTTTTGCTTGCGCGTAACCGCAGGGAAAAGGCCATGACGCACGAGCGTCTGGTCAGCTTTTCAAACCCCCTAACATAAAGTCTTGCCAGAGCAGCGCTTGTGCGCTACTCGAGGCTCGACCTAAAAAACGACCGTAGCCGACGCATTTCGTCCCTAAAGGGACTTCTTCAGGGCTACAAATAAGTATAGAATATTTACATTATTTCTAACACCATAGTTGACATTAAAAAAGTGCTAACAAAGAACGAACAAAACAGATGTAAGCTGAATTTAAAATATATACACTTATTTACATACTTTATATACAGTTTTATCCTCTTACATATTCAAAAGTACATTTTCAGAAATTTGGTTTTTCGTATTATTCATTATATATATATATATATATATATATATATATATATATATATATATATATATATATATATAAAATTTCGGCAACCAAAATTAATAATCTAAATAATTCCATTATTACATTGAAACATGCTGAAACCACAACAAAGGAAGAGGAAAGAAACCTTCAATATGAACATGCGCACTCTGTGTGCCAAATAAACTATAATTCATCCCATTTAGTTTTCGTTTAATTTTCAATATAATAATCTCTTATGAAATGGGGCATCAATACTCCATAGGTGTTCCTTGCTCAATAGAGACTTCGATACCAGTGTTATTATTGATTAATATGTGTTTAAAAGATAACCACCATCTCCCAAATATAAGATCTTACCAAAATTGATGACGTAAATCTTTTTCAAATACAACAAGGGTTCGTACACCGTATTTCTTCTGTTATTAATCTCTACGTGGTCCCATTATCACAAATAAGTGTCGAATGGACCTGATCAGAAAGAGAGAGATGCAAACATGACCTTTAGTCATGGGTTCAACGTCTAAAAGAAAGGCCCCATTATATTGGGTAAGCTATCCAACAGACATACCTCATACAGTCGAGTAAATCTCTATTTCAAATTTTTCTATCCTTTATTTAACAAGTTATCCAGCCATGTGCGATATTAGGTGTTTTTGTTTCAAATTTTCAATACTCTATTTGGAAGTTATCCATCCATGTGCAGTGTTGGGTGTTTAGCCCATTACGATCTGTGAATCAAAAAGAAAGGGTTCCCTCAGGCGCACAATCATAGGAAATGTCCATAAAAGTTAACCTGAAAAAATCCCTCTCCCTGTACCATTTACGCGTATTAGCATTATTTTATGTAATGCTTAAAGATATATATAATGTGAAATAATATGGAGCCCTCTCCCTTAGCAGATGTCTGTATACATAGGGAAAATGAAGTTTTGGCTATCACTGAATGCTCAGAATATCATTAGCACAGGACATCGATAATTAGCCATTTCATTAGTTTAGAAGGACTATGTCCAGGATGAAAAATGCCATCCTAAAACTAGTGGCTATTGACAATACGGACACGTTTGCATGAGTGGCAAGAAATGGAAACATCAAACCTTAAGGGTAAAGACATAGTTTTAACCTCGCTCTACGTCTGTCGCCCTGATAGACGGGTCCCAGAACTTGTAGCCCCTAATGGGTCTCAGAGCAGTAGTGGCCTACCCATAAGTTGCCCGTAACAATACCAGTCGGAATAAACCATCCTTCACAAGGTGTGTTCAAAGTAATAAAACAATCCCAGTAATAGTGAAACCATTACCCTTTTCACATTTCTGCAATTAAATTAAGGGGAATAAACCACAATGAAGTCCCGTAGGAAGTACCAATAATAACACTCGCTACCCTGACTTACTTGAAAGGAGAACGCCGTAACCGCTCCCGCCGTGTGGCAAAATCGTTTGATTTGAGCTGTCACAACGTGGTGTTTAAATAGCCCGCCTCTCATATCACCTGTGCCTAATTATTGTAAATGCACGCTAAGCGCGACGTGTTCATGGTCGCCATCTTTTAATGGTGATGCGATCATATTATTGCGCTTAAACCGATGCCTTGAAGGTTCTTTCAGTAAGTACAAAAAGTGAAAACATAGAATGACATGAATTAAAGCTCAAAATCCATCGTAGCGCGCGTCGGTTGCTTTGTAAATACCTCGAGTAACTCCCCCCAGGGTCTCCTGCATTAAATTTCGGCCACTGCGTGTAATCTGTTTGCGGCCGCCATCTTGTAGTGGTGATGGAGCACCATATCAAGATTAATGTAAAATGCAGAGGAGGAATTCCCCTAGATATATGCTGCGTAATTAACTATCAAAAATCCAAAGTACTTCTATGAATCTTTATGAATTCTGGACTCATAGTCTTATAATCTTGTGCATTATGTTTATAAACTGCACACGCTACGCGTGATGTATATATGGCCGCCATCTTGTAGCGAAGACACGAGTTCGTTTCTAGAAATGTCATTAATAATTATTCAAGAGTTCTTATGTAAATGTAGAGGAGACATATAGGGAATCAATTCTATGATGCTTCCAGTGTCTCCTATATTACATTTGCCCACTAAGTGTAATCTGTTCCCGGCCGCCATCATATAGTGGAGAAAAAGGAACCATACCAAAAATAATGTTTATTACAGAAGAGGAGTTCCCTAAATATATACTGCATAATTTATTGTGACGGAAAAGCTTAAGTTCTACTATGAATCTTCATGAATTATGGACTCAGTCTTCATATCTTTAGGAAAGCTCAACAGGGCCTCCTACCAGAGTGCCTGGACTTGCTTAACTTATCTCTTACCTTGGCGGCAGTCCCAAAATCTTGGAAACACGCTAAAGTGGTCCCCCTGCTGAAAAAACCGTCATTGGATACCTCCAAGCCAGAAAACTATCGTCCAATATCACTGCTCCCATTTTGATCTAAAATCTTGGAAGCTCACGTGAATTCGACGTTAATCCACTTTTTGGAAGTTAATCACATTCTTGATAGATCCCAGAATGGGTTCCGACCACGTCACAGCACCGAATCTGCACTATTGACGGTGGTAGAACAACTTAGATCCGCCTCGGATGCCGGCAGGACCTCTGCTCTGGTCCTGCTGGACCTGAGTGCGGCATTTGATACGGTTTCCCACGAAATCTTGCTCCACCGTTTGGAGGAGATAGGGATCAGTGATAATGCCCTGTTGTGGTTCTCCTCCTTTCTGGCTGATCGGACCTTTCAAGTGATTGCCCCCCCCTTTACTTCTCAGGTTCATCCTCTGCGCTGTGGGGTCCCTCAGGGCTCGGCACTGAGCCCTACGCTCTTCAATATATACATGAGTCCACTGGCCCGGATGGCCAAAGCAAGAGGAATCTCCTTGGTGTCGTATGCTGACGACACCCAGTTGGTGATCACCATGTCTGACAATCCCAGTCAGGACAGAACAAAATTTAGGGAAGACTTACTGGCTGTTGCAGAGTGGATGTCAGCGAACTTTCTGCAGCTGAACTCCGCGAAATCTGAGATCCTTTTGCTAGGCAAAGCATCCCACCTCTGGACCAACGAATGGTGGCCTTTGGCCCTTGGAACCCCTCCTGCCCCCAAGTCCGTAGTGAAAAATCTCAGATTTATGGTTGATAAAGACCTCACCTTTGAGATGCACTCCAAATCTGTTGCAGGGAAATGCTTTGGGGTTCTACGTGGCCTCAGACCAATACTTGGTCTTTTTGATGCCCAAACGCGGCAGCTGATTATTCAGGCCTCTGTGCTGGCCCGTTTGGACTACTGCAATGTGCTCTTGCTTGGCTCCAATAAGTCGGTGCTGACTCGTCTGCAACGGGTTCAGAACGCTGCAGCACGCGCTATTTTTGCTCTTCCTAAGTACAGCCATGTTTCCAACCTCCTTCTCCGTCTGCATTGGCTGCCCTTTGCACATCGTGTGCATTTTAAGGCGCTCTGCACTGTGCACAAGATTCTAACCGGTATTGGTCCGGACACTCTGAGTGACCTGTGTACTCTATCATCCTCCTCGAGCATTGAGATCGGCTAATCTTGCCCTCGCATGCATTCCACGCGTACGAAGGACTAGATCTGGTGGTCGCTCTTTCAGGCGATTGGCCCCTGCCCTCTGGAACTCTCTTCCTCTCTATATTCGCAACATCTCCGATCATCAGACCTTCAGACGGCATGTGAAGACATGGCTTTTTCCTCAACCCTAATCTCCTCTATGCCTCTCTCTGTCTTGCTCAGCGCTGGGACGCCTCATTGCCGAGGCAGCCATGCGCTTTACAAGTATTCTAATCTAATCTTTATGTTTATAAATGCACACGCTACCTATGAAGAATGTATGGCCGCCATCTTGTAGTGATGACACAAAGTCGTTTCTAAATGTTCCATTATATAACTACATTAATAGTTATTCGAAGTTCTTATGTGAATCGTTATAAAATATAGACAAATAGTCCTCACGGCTTGTGCATTATATTTATGCTTCTTGCCGGGAAACAATCCACCAATTTTATGCAACGAAGACCTATTGACTAGAAGGAAAAGGATAATGATCAATCCAATGTATGTGCACCCTGTATATAGAACCATAGCTAATGGGGAAACTGCTAGAAGGTACTCGCAGTATACCAATTCTACTTGTAGTTTCAGTTGAGCCTGAAGAATCTTTTAAAGCGAACAAGAAAGCCTCCACAGTCAGCCTCATACAATGGTGAAGTTTAACAGTCTGATCTTCTCATTACATTGTAGCATACAGCAACCGCAGTGTGCGCATTTCACAAAAAATGATATATTTCATTATTAATATTCAGCCCAAGGGATATTGTTCTAAGGCGGCAAATCCAACCGGCTTCTGCCCGTCGTAATGCTCTTTCCCGGTCACCACCCCTCTCCTGGGACTATATAATACTGAAAGGGAATTTAAGATCAATACCTTCATTAATTGTAATACCTCATATACGGTATATGTTATCGGTTGCTCCTGTAATAAAATCTATGTGGGGAGCAGTATCCGCAGCCTTAAAACAAGAATTCAGGAGCATGTGAGAGCAGTGAAAAATAAAGATGATCGTTACCCAGTGGCAATACATATACATGAGTCACATCCAGGAGAACCAACAATCTGGTTTCATGCAATTGAGCATGTGAAGTCCCAGGAGAGGGGTGGTGACAGGGAAAGAGCATTACGACAGGCAGAAGCCGGTTGGATTTGCCGCCTTAGAACAATCTCCCTGGGGCTAAATATTAATAATGAATCATATCATTTTTTGTGAAATGCACACACTGCGGTTGCTGTATGCTACAATGTAATGAGAAGATCAGACTGTTAAACTTCACCATTGTATGAGGCTGACTGTGGAGGCTTTCTTGTTCGCTTTAAAAGATTCTTCAGGCTCAACTGAAACTACAAGTAGAATTGGTATACTGCGAGTACCTTCTAGCAGTTTACCCCATTAGCTATGGTTCTATATACAGGGTGCACATACATTGGATTGATCATTATCCTTTTCCTTCTAGTCAATAGGTCTTCGTTGCATAAAATTGGTGGATTGTTTCCCGGCAAGAAGCATAAATATAATGCACAAGCCGTGAGGACTATTTGTCTATATTTTATAACGATTCACATAAGAACTTCGAATAACTATTAATGTAGTTATATAATGGAACATTTAGAAACGACTTCCTGTCATCACTACAAGATGGCAGCCATAAATTCTTCATGGGTAGCGTGTGCATTTTATAAATATAATGCACAAGATATAAAAACTAGGAGTCCATAATTTATGAAGATTCATAGTAGAACTTTAGCTTTTCCGTCACAATAAATTATGCAGTATACATTTAGGGGAACTCCTCTTCCGTAATAAACATTTTTGATATGGTTCCTTTTTCGCCACTATAAGATGGCAGCCGGGAACAGATTACACGTAGTGGGCAAATTTAATATAGGAGACACTGGAAGCATCATAGAATTGATTCCCTATATGTCTCCTCTGCATTTACATAAGAACTCTTGAATAATTATTAATGAAATTTCTAGAACCAAACTTGTGTCTACGCCACAAGATGGCGGCCATATATACATCACGCGTAGCGTGTGCAGTTTATAAACATAATGCACAAGAGTTTAAGACTATGAGTCCAGAATTCATAGAAGTACTTTGGATGTTTGATAATAGTTAATTACGCAGCATATAGCTAGGGGAATTCCTCCTCTGCATTTTACATTAATCTTGATATGGTGCTCCATCACCACTACAAGATGTGGGCCGCAAACAGATTACACGCAGTGGCTGAAATTTAATGCAGGAGACCCGGGGGGGGGAGGGGGGAAGTTACTCTTGAGGTATTTACAAAGCAACCGACGCGCGCTACGATGGATTTTGAGCTTTAATTCATGTCATTCTATATTTTCACTTTTTGTACTTACTGAAAGAACCTTCAAGGCATCGGTTTAAGCACAATAATATGATCGGATCACCATTAAAAGATGGCGACCATGAACACGTCGCACTTAGCGTGCATTTACAATAATTAGTCACAGGTGATATGAGAGGCGGGCTATTTAAACACCGCGTTCTGACAGCTCAAATCAAACGATTTTGCCACACGGCGCGAGCGGTTACGGCGTTCTCCTTTCAAGTAAGTCAGGGTAGCGAGTATTATTATTGGTACTTCCTACAGGACTTCATTGGGTTTTTTCCCCTTTTTTTAATTGCTGAAATGCGAAAATGGTCAGGGTGCCACCATTACTGGGATTGTTTTTTGACTTTAAACACACCTTGTGAAGGATGGTTTATTCCGACTGGTATTGTTACGGGCAACTTATGGGTAGGCCACTACTGCTCTGAGACCCATTAAGGGGTTACAAGTTCTGGGACCCGTCTATCAGGGTGACAGACATAGAGCGAGGTTAAAACTATGTCTTTACCCTTAAGGTTTGAGGCTTCCATTTCTTGCCACTCATGCAAACGTGTCCGTATTGTCAATAGCCACTAGTTTTAGGATGGCATTTTTCATCCTGGACATAGTCCTTCTAAACTAATGAAATGGCTAATTATTGATGTCCTGTGCTAATGATATTCTGAGCATTCAGTGATAGCCAAAACTTCATTTTCCCTATTGTATACAGACATCTGCTAAGGGAGAGGGCTCCATATTATTTCACATTATATATATCTTTAAGCATTACATAAAATAATGCTAATACGCGTAAATGGTACAGGGAGAGGGATTTTTTCAGGTTAACTTTTATGGACATTTCCTATGATTGTGCGTCTGAGGGAACCCTTTCCTTTTGATTCACAGATCGTAATGGGCTAAACACCCAACACTGCACATGGATGGATAACTTCCAAATAGAGGATTGAAAATTTGAAACAAACACCTAATATCGCACATGGCTGGATAACTTGTTAAATAAAGGATAGAAAAATTTGAAATAGAGATGTACTCGACTGTATGAGGTATGTCTGTTGGATAGCTTACCCAATATAATGGGGCCTTTCTTTTAGACGCACAAGTTACTAACTTGTGTAACGATATATCTGTAAGAGACAGTAGTTAGTGACAGATTCCTTACCTTAGAATATCCCCAGGCGTCAGGCTGGATCCGGAACGTTTTTGCGTAGCAGTACCCTTGCGCGTCGGTAGGCGGCGTCGTGCGGCTCCGCGTCCGTCGTCGTGATCGCCGGGATGACGTCGCGGGCAGTACTTAGGCGCCGCCCCTGCGCGCGGATGTCAGTTCTGTACACGACTTTCCGCTCCAGGAACGCAGAGCCATGCAAGAAGCTGACATAGGTGTCTGAAAAATACTAGGGCCCTGAATGGGATGTCCTTAACCCTAGAAATCAGTTAGCAGAACGGGGAGGATGGGTGGGGCGGTAAGGAATCTGTCACTAACTACTGTCTCTTACAGATATATCGTTACACAAGTTAGTAACTTGTGCATCTGAAAGAGACACGTTAGTGACAGATTCCTTACCTTAGAATAGATACCCCAGCAATACCAACCCCGGTGGTGGGTCTGCGAACAAAGATCAGACAAGGAAGTCCTGGAGGACAGAACGGCCAAAGAAGCCGTCCCTGACTGTCAAGGCAGTAATGCTTTGTAAACGTGTGCAGCGAGGCCCACGTAGCTGCCCGACAGATAACCGGCAGCGGAAAACCGCGGCCCAAGGCCGTGGTAGCAGCCGTTGCCCTGGTGGAATGGGCACGCAGCCCAACAGGAGGCTCCTTCTTAGCCAAAGAATAGCAGGTCTTGATGCACAAGGTAACCCAGCGGGAGATGGTTCGTTTGTGCACCGCCTGACCTTTTTTGGCGCCCACGTAGCCAACAAAGAGCTGGTCATCCACCCGGAAGTGTTTTGTGCGGTCGATATAGAAGGAGAGCGCACGTTTTGGGTCCAGACGGTGGAGCCTCTCTTCCTCTCTGGAAGGATGCGGAGGCGGAAAGAAGGTAGGCAAAGTGATGGTCTGCCCAATGTGGAAGGCAGTAACCACCTTTGGCAAGAAGGACGGACGCGTCCGAAGTACAACCTTGTCTGGATGAACAGACAGAAAGGGAGGTTTGCAAGATAGAGCCTGGAGCTCACTCACCCGCCGAGCGGAGGTGATGGCCACCAGAAAGGCTGTCTTCAGAGTCAGAAGACGAAGAGGACAGTTATGTAGAGGCTCAAAGGGAGCGCACATTAAAAAGGTAAGAACCAAGTTCAAGTCCCACTGAGGCATCACAAACGGAACAGGAGGGAAGAGGTGAGTAATGCCTTTTAAGAACCTGTTAACAACAGGGGACTTGAAAAGGGAGGGCTGATCAGGGAGCCTGAGGAAGGCCGAGATAGCACAAAGATAACCCTTGGTGGTACCCAGGGCAGAACCCTGTTGGGCCAGAGAGAGAAGGAACAGAAGGACCTCAGAAAGAGGGGCAGAAAGGGGATTCACAGCCTTTGCTGTGCACCATGCCACAAATTTGTTCCACCTGCAGGCGTATACCACCTTAGTGGAGGGACGCCTGGCTGCCAGAATCACATCACAAACTTCGGGAGGCAAGTCGAAAGGAATCAACTGCCGCCGCTCAATCTCCACGCAAGCAGGTGTAGACTGGACAGGTTCGGGTGGAGGACCATCCCCTGCTGCTGCGACAGAAGATCCTCCCGAAGAGGCAGACGGATCGGGGGATCTACGCTCATATTGAGTAGCTCGGGATACCAAACTCTTCGAGCCCAGTCCGGAGCCACAAGAATGACTTGGGCCCAGTCGTGCCGAATCTTCTTCAACACTCTGGGTAGAAGTGGTATAGGCGGAAAGGCGTACAACAGACCGCAACTTCACTCGCGACGAAAAGCGTCGCCGAGCGAGTGCCGCCTTGGAAATTCCAACGCGCAGAACTGATGACATTGCGCGTTCTCTTCGGTGGCGAATAGATCTAACCAAGGCTCTCCCCACTGTAGAAAGAGTCCTTGCGCCACTTCCGAGTGAAGACGCCATTCGTGATCCATCATGCACCTGCGGCTGAGTTTGTCCGCCCTGGCGTTCAGAGAACCTGCCAGGTGTTGAACCATCAGGAACATGCCCTGATGTTCCAGCCATGTCCAGAGGCGCAGAGCCTCCTGACAAAGGGTCCAAGACCCCACCCCGCCCTGTTTGTTGCAGTACCACATGGCGGTGGTGTGGTCTGTGAACACCTGCACTACCTTCCCTTTGACAGAGGGAAGGAATGCCTTGAGTGCAAGTCGGATCGCCCGGAGCTCCAGAAGGTTGATATGGAGCCGGGACTCCGCCGGAGACCAGAGGCCTCTGATCTCCGCCTCTCCCATGTGACCGCCCCATCCCAGAAGGGACGCGTCCGTCACAACTGTATGCTCTGGCTGGGGAAGGGAGAGGGATCTGCCCATGACCCATTGCCGGTTCGAGAGCCACCACTGCAACTGTTTTGCAGTCCCCTCCGAGATCTGGACGTGATCGGACAGGTTGCCCTGGTGCTGCGCCCACTGGAACTTCAGGTCCCACTGCAGAGCCCGCATATGCCATCTGGCATGATTGACCAGCAGGATGCAGGAGGCCATGAGGCCCAGCAGCCTCAGGGTCATCCGTACCGAAACCCAGGATAAAGGCTGAAAGATCGGAATCATAGCCTGAATATCCCGGACTCGCCGTTCGGGAGGATAGGCCCGAAACTGCGTCGTGTCCAGAACTGCTCCGATGAAAAGGAGCTGTGGAGAAGGAATCAGATGCGACTTCGGCACATTGATGGAGAACCCCAGCGAGTGCAGGAGTTCGGCCGTAGTCTGGAGGTGGGAGACGACTGCCTGGGACGAGCCCGCCTTCAGCAGCCAGTCGTCGAGGTAGGGGAAGACTGAAACCCCTGCCCGGCGCAGATGAGCTGCGACCACCGCCATCACTTTCGTGAACACCCGAGGGGCACTGGTAAGGCCAAAGGGGAGCACGGTGAACTGAAAATGCTCGGGGCCTACCGTGAACCGAAGGTAACGCCGGTGGGCCGGCAGGACGGGGATGTGGAAATATGCGTCCTGCAAGTCCAACGCTACCAACCAGTCTCCAGGGTCGAGGGCAGTCAAGACCTGAGCTAGGGTGAGCATCTTGAACTTCTCCTTCCGGAGGAAGCGATTGACGTTCCGGAGGTCCAAGATAGGACGCATGTCCTCCTTGTCCTTTTTGGGCACCAGAAAGTAGTGGGAGTAGCAACCACGCCCTACTTCTGGGGTCGGAACACGCTCGATGGCCCTCTTGGTCAAGAGGGCCGTGACTTCCTTCTGCAGAAGTACCAAGTGATCCCCTGACATGCAGTGGAATTGAGGTGGAATGGCTGGGGGGGTGGTCTCGAAGGGGAGGGAGTAGCCCCTTCGGACAATGTCCAAGACCCACCTGTCCGAGGTGATGGTACGCCAGTGGGGAAGGTGATGGCGGACCCTGCCCCCTACTGGCGTGCTGTGCACCTGAAAGGAGGGACTAGGAGGGCTTGGAGGCCGCGGACGGGTTGGAGGTGGTGGCCTGACCCGCACGCTGGTTGCCCGATCCGCCACAGCGGAATCCACGTCCTCGGCCACGCGAAGACGCCTGCTGCGCGGGCCGGTGGCTGGGCTGCTGACGTGACGGGGCGCCCCTACCGTGGCCACGATAGGGGCGAAAAGCAGAAGTCAGCGGAGAGCGTGTAGCAGAAAGGCCCAGGGACTTGGCAGTAGCCCGTGAGTCCTTAAAGCGCTCCAACGCATGGTCTGCTTTGGACCCAAAAAGACCGACTACATCAAAGGGCATTTCCATGAGAGTATTCTGGACATCCCCTGAAAAACCAGTGGTTCTCAGCCAGGCGTGGCGTCGCAGCGCCACCGTCGTTGCAATAGACCTGCCCAGCGAGTCGGCGGTATCAAGGCCACATCGTATCGTGTATTTGGCCGCATCCCTTCCTTCCGCAATGGCGCGGGAAAGCAGTGTCTGGACCTCCTCAGAACACTGGGGCAAAAGTCGCCACCGAATCCCACAAGGAGTGGGTATATCGGCCCAAACGACAAGCGGTGTTGATGGACCGCAAGCCAGCACTGGAGGAAGAAAAACCCTTCTTCCCAAATTGATCCAGGCGTTTGGATTCCCTATCCGGAGGGGCGGTAGGGAAGGCGGTTTGGGAAGCGGAGGCTTGGACAACCAAGCTCTCAGGAGTGGGGTGGACAGAGAGAAACAGGGGGTCGCCCGGAGCTGGGCGATGGCGTCGGGACACGTTCCTATCCACAGGAGCCCCTGTGTTGGGCTTGGACCAGGCGCCCAAAAGAACGTCAGTGAGGGCGTCGTTAAACGGCAGCACAGTCTCCGTAGAGGAGGCTGCCGGCTGAAGCACCTCTGTCAAGATATTAGTCTTGACCGCCACAGTAGGGAGTTGGAGACGTAAGGCCCCAGCCGCCCTACGCAACACCGTTGCAAAATTGGCTCCCTCCTCCGTAGCCACGGGAGGAGACAGCATGCCAGTGTCAGGGGAAGTATCTAGACAACTGGCATCCCCTAGACCCTCTGTCCAGTCCTCATCGTACTGACACTGTTGTGTCAGAGGGTCATCAGACCCCTCCTGGTCCTCCTCTGGTTCAAAATAAGGAGGAGGAGGGACATTTGGGACCCAAGGTCCCATCGGCGCCGGAACCGGCGTCGAGCGACGTCGGTCCGGGTCCATGTCCGGAGCCGGAAGGAACTGGGGACGACGCCGCCCGGAGCCCCAGGCGGCGTCGAGAACGGCACCGGAGACATCGGCGCCGGCGGAGGTGTCGTTAGGTCGACCGGCGTCGATGGGGGTTGTGGAGCCGGGATCGAGGCCGGGGCCGGAGCCGGGATCGAGGCTGGAGGCACGGGCGACGCCGGGGCCGGAGCCGTCGGCGACGCCGGAGCAACCCCATCAGGGCCCGCGGGGCCCGAAAGCGCACCGGAGGGACCTTGAGGCCCGAAGAGGCGGGCCATGGCCGACAGGAATTCCTGTATTTGGGCCGGATCCGCCCCCGAACCCGGGAAGGACGGGTATTGCAGGGGCGACTCCACAGGCATGTCCGGGGCCGCGGGGACGGTGCCGGGAGGGGCCTCAGCCGAGTCGCGAGACCGGCGAGGAGAAGTCCTAGAGCGACGATGCTTTTTGGATTTTTTGTGTTTGGACTTACCGGACGAAGAAGACTTCGATGCCGACGACCGGTGAGGACTCCGCGATCGACCCCTGGACCTCTCACGCGACCGGGGCTTGCGCGGAGCCGAATGCCGGGCCTCGAGGAGCTTTCGAGACCGCTCTCGCAAAGCTTTTGGGTTGAGGGCCCGGCAGTCGGAACAAGACTCCGTGTCGTGGCCTCGGCCGAGGCAGAAGAGACACTCCCGATGCGGGTCTGTGATGGACATCATCCGAGCACAGGCGCCGCAACGTTTAAACCCGGGCATCCCTACGACACCTTGAAGTCGATTCGAAGAAAAACTGTGAAAAAATTCACCCAAAA
Organism: Calotriton arnoldi; assembly: GCA_963921515.1. Classification (NCBI taxonomy): domain Eukaryota; kingdom Metazoa; phylum Chordata; class Amphibia; order Caudata; family Salamandridae; genus Calotriton; species Calotriton arnoldi. The sequence goes on from CAWUFW010007937.1 coordinate 395,091, forward strand.
AGTTAGTCAAAAATGACTAGGGCACTGCTCTTCCCAGATCTGCGCTTGCTGGCGCGGAAAAAGAAGAACTGACGTCAGCGCGCAGGGGCGGCGCCTAAGTACTGCCCGCGACGTCATCCCGGCGATCACGACGGACGCGGAGCCGCACGACGCCGCCTACCGACGCGCAAGGGTACTGCTACGCAAAAACTTTCCGGATCCAGCCTGACGCCTGGGGATATTCTAAGGTAAGGAATCTGTCACTAACGTGTCTCTTTCAGATGTTGAACCCATGACTAAAGGTCATGTTTGCATCTCTCTCTTTCTGATCAGGTCCATTCGACACTTATTTGTGATAATGGGACCACGTAGAGATTAATAACAGAAGAAATACGGTGTACGAACCCTTGTTGTATTTGAAAAAGATTTACGTCATCAATTTTGGTAAGATCTCCTCTTATATTTGGGAGATAGTGGTTATCTTTTAAACACATATTAATCAATAACAACACTGGTATCGAAGTCTCTATTGAGCAAGGAACACCTATGGAGTATTGATGCCCCATTTCATAAGAGACTATTATATTGAAAATTAAATGAAAACTAAATGGGATGAATTATAGTTTATTATTTGGCACACAGAGTGCGCATGTTCATATTGAAGGTTTCTTTCCTCTTCCTTTGTTGTGGTTTCAGCAGGTTTCAATGTAATGGAATTATTTAGATTATTAATTTTGGTTGCCGAAATTATATATATAATGAATAATACGAAAAACCAAATTTCTCAAAATGTACTTTTGAATATGTAAGAGGATAAAACTGTATATAAAGTATGTAAATAAGTGTATATATTTTAAATTCAGCTTACATCTGTTTTGTTCTTTCTTTGTTAGCACTTTTTTAATGTCAACTATGGTGTTAGAAATAATGTATATATTGTATACTTATTTGTAGCCCTGAAGAAGTTCCTTTAGAGACGAAACGCGTCGGCTACGGTCGTTTTTTAAAGAAGATTTTGAATAAAGAAAAATTTGGAACACCTGCTGAACGAATTTATCTAATTTCTTGAATTTGCATTTTGAACTGTATTTTATATTATTCTGGAGTGCTGGATCATGTTGTTTTTGTAAGGGTCCAGAAACATGTGTGTGTGGCAGGCTGCCTAAAGCCAGTTAGTGACCACACCAGGGGTGGTAGGTTTTCAGGGGGCACCTCTGAGATGCCCTGTGAGTACATGGTTTAATGATTCTCACCCTGGCATCAGTGTGGACTTATTACAAGGAGTTGTTTGGTACCAAACACTCCTGGTTTCAGTGAAGCCATCATTGTGCTGGGGAACTCGAGTTGTCAAGTTCCCAGCCCATGTACTCTCTATATCTTCTCTGGCACTCACAATATTAAGGAATACACCCTAATACTGTACGGGCATATCTGCTCATGCAGATATACCCTCACCTGTGATATAGTGCACCCTGCATTAGGGCTGGTAAGGCCTGCTAGAGGGGTGACTTACCTATATCTGGGGCAGTGCTAGTTGGCATGGCACACAAGCAGTGTGTGCCATGTCGACTTCGTTGTTTTGTCTGCAGCAAGCCATGCAGGCTGCAGTGGCAGTCTGCATGGCCTAGGTGAGGGTTCCCTAGGGGACCCTTTTCAGTCCCAATGTCCAAGGTAGCCATGTACCTTTTACTAGGGACTTACAGGGGGCCTGAAGGGCCAATTGTGGATCCGTTTTATGAAAAGAACACTGATACTGGGAACCTAGACAGCAGGGACCCAGAACTCTAAGGTCAAGGTTGCATTAAAAGCCAAGCGAGAAGTGAGGGGTACTACAACAAAACCCCATTTTCTTAAAAGGGGCGCGGAGCAGAGGGGCGCGGAGCAGAGGGGCGCGGAGCAGAGGGGCGCGGAGCAGAGGGGCGCGGAGCAGAGGGGCGCGGAGCAGAGGGGCGCGGAGCAGAGGGGCGCGGAGCAGAGGAGAGCGGAGCAGAGTGCAGTGTTGTGGAGTGGCACAGAGTGTAATTATGGAAACACCACTCCATAAACACAATTTACATGGAGAGCATATGCATTTTAGCACTGAATAGCAGTAGTAAGGTGCCCACAGTCCTAAAATCAACAAAAACAAGGTCAACAACAGGAGGCCAAAAAGCAATAAGCCTGGAGGTGAACTCGCTGAAAAAGCCAAGTCTAACAACCAATAAGCTGTACGGATATGCTTTTGGACTTAACAGATTTGTTCTTTTTACACAGGTTACAGTGTACATCGGTGTGACTCTGGAGTCACACCGATGTACACTGTACACAGCCTTTCCCATAGGAGTATAATAGTGTGTCCCTACAGTCAAACAGTAAAGCACACCGACTAGCCCTTACATGTGTACACCTACATTATAAGGCCTATTCCAGGTCACTACCTAACTCTGCATAGCTCCTTCTGCGCCAGCATATCTGTGCGCAGTTCTTGGGCTTCACACAACAGGAGTCTCCTATGTGCAGTCCTCTCATGTGTGTACATGCGTGTATGTGTGTGTAGAAAAGTGCCCCTTTTTGGAATGGTTGCCCCCCACTTTTTGCCTGATGTTTGATGCTCCTTGACTAAGTGTGCCCTGGGTTCCTGCTAATCGGGTACCCACGGCCTGTATTCTTTCCCCAAAACTGTACCTTTGCTCTCACATTGGCACTCCTCTGGCCTACATACAAGTCCCACGTAAAAGGTACCAGGGGTACCAAGGGCCTTGTAGCCAGAGAAAGACAAAGAGCTGAAGCATATATTATGCCACCCTCAGAGACTCCTCCCCGGACCCATACACACCTCCAGTGTAGTCTGTGTGCCAGGGGGAGACCCTAAAATTACAAGTCGACTCGGCACACATCCCTGTGTGCCATGTCCACCAAAACACTGCCTGTGGCATTGGTCAGTCACCCCTCTAGCATGCCTTACAACCCTAAGACAGGGTGCACTATACCACAGTTGAGCGCATAGTGGCATCAGCCCGGGGCCCCTACAGTACCAGTGCCATTCACAGGCATTATAAGTGCAGTAAAGCCATTTATAAACCATGGGCTGGGAGTTTGGCACCCCGAACTCCACAGCTCCATGATGGCTTTACTGAAGTTTGGGTATCCAACTTCTCAGACCATTAAACCCACACTGGTGCCAGTGTTGGATTTTAATGCCAAATGCACTCAGAGGGCACCTTAGAGAAGCACTATGAAAAATGACCTAAATCTAGTGTACTGGCCGAGTGGCTGATCGCCAGCTGCAAACCACCAGACATGTTTCTGGACTCACGGGTAGAGAGCCGCCCGTTCTCGGGGTCCTGAAACAAAGCACATCCTGGGCAGAGGTGTCATGCCTCTTCCCCCAGGATGGGCAGGGTCCACTAAGGGGAGCTTTAAAGGCTTGCCTTTGTAAGCTGATCCTGCCTTTTGCTGCTCCCAGCACCTGGCCCCCACCGGTTCTGACCCCCACTTTGGGAGGGAGAATCGGCAGGAAAACCAAGATGCCCAGCTTTGCCAACTCCACCCCTCAGATGAAGGAGGCAAGGTGAAGCACACCTCTCAGTCCCCGCCATCTTGGAGATGAGGGGGAACTAGCCAACCAGAGAGGCTTATGCCCCCCCTCCCACTGGAGGGTGGCATAATAGGGGGTGTACCCACCCAAAGGAAGGGACCCATTGGTCCCGATCTGTACCTACCTGAAACACCACTCAAATTTAGTATTTAGGGGCAACCCCAAACCTTGCCTCCTCAGATAAGCAAGAAGAAGAAGAAGGACTGAAGAGCCATGCTGAAGGAAGAAGAGGACACCAACTGCCTTGGCCCCAGCCCTACCGGCCTGTCCCGACCTGCTCCAGCAGAACCCTGGTGTGCCCAGCAGCCTTTGTATGAAAACCCAAGCAACTGTGTTTTAATGCAAAAGTGGTTTACTTACCTTTGTCGAAGAAATGTCCCAGTGGGATATCTAGGCATATCACACGGAGTAGAAAAAGTAATCCAAAAGTAATCACAAAGTAATTACAACGTATGTCAACTGTCTATAAAACATTTTACAAACCTGTAACAAAGCAAGTTTCATCCAGCTGGCATATTCTTATCAACCTGTCTTAGGAAAGTACAACTTTACTTACCTGTACCAAGTCCTGCTTGGTTCTAAAAATTATACAACTAAAGAAATATTTTTTTTATACAAACAATTGGTCTAAGATCAGTCCGAGTGTGTGACATTTCTTGCCCGAGTGCGTACAATAAATCCTTAACATTACCATCTGATAAAGCCTTACTGCTCGCCCACACCATCACAAATGGAAAGTAAGGTCATATCTACTTTTACTTCTGGGGATGCACTGAACTCTGTACACACTATACCTTACTTTGGTATAGTATATACATAGACAGCTTCCTACAGTGTTCACGTGTAACCAGCCAAGTGTCCCTTACCCTGGCTGCGTTGAAGCCGCCTTATCTTAAAAAGCGGACACTGGCGGAAAACACGACCAGTCCATTTTACCATGAGTTTTCCGTGGGTGAGTCGGCGTCTCCACAGTAAAAGGTCATAAACCAGGTGATCAAAAAGCAAACAATTCAGGCGGATAAGATAGTCAGAACTAACTTCTCACAGTGGGCATCACCCTGTCCCAGAGTTCCTAATTCCACCACACAAGATGGTGGCATTCCTATTTTCGTGTTCACTTCAGACTGCCCACCCCAGAGGTGTGTCCAGCCTGGCAGTGCAACACGCCTCCTGCATAGCTAATCACCTGCCTGTCTTGGTGCCAAAAGTGCCTCGGGCGGGGGGTAGCATCCTCCAGATCTGGGGGAGGCCAGGTTCGCAATCAAAGGCAGTGTGCTCTTTGAAGCTCCGTGCCTTGACATGCTAATTTACTAGCTATCTTGTTTGGAGGAGGGGTAAACACCTCCTGCCAGAGAAGGGCTCTCACCTCCCCGGGGGACAGAAACTCATCTGTGGTGGAGACTGGTTAGGACCAGTCTGGTGGAGACTGGTTAGGACCAGTCCGCCAGCACACTAGAGGACTCTTAGGGTCCAGGGGGTGCCTCTAAGGTACCCTCTGGGTACATGCATTACTAAATCTATCACTGGAATCAGTGTGGGTTTCTTAATATGAGGTGTTTGATACCAAACACCATGGTTTCAGTGAAGCCATTATGCTGCTGGGAAACTAATTCTGACCAGTGCCCAGCACATAACTAAAGATGGCTTCCCTGCTCACTTGTAATAACCAGCAATGGAACTAGACATTACAGGGGCTATCTGCTCATGCAGATATGTCCTCACATGTGCTATAATGGACCCTGCCTTAAGGCCTGTTGTAGGGATGACTTACATATAGCCCATGCAGTGTATTTGGCAAAGCACACAGGAGTTAGAAATGTCATGTTTTGTCAAGTTTTCAAACATGGTTTGCAACATGTGTAGGTAGCTGGCTCTTTATGCGATATATCAAAAATCTGATGTACCTTGTAAAGAGTCCTTGGGTTCCATTATGAGAGGACAGGGGCTTGCTATGGCAATTCCAAAATGCTCTGCTAGGGGGTAGTGTGGTCGAGCAGCCTTAGGCTCAACACAGCAGAGTGCAAGACATGCGCAAATACACAATGACACACACGACTCAAAATGGAGATCCACACCAATTTATAAAAATAGCAAGTAGCTTTATATATGATTAGGCATCAGAGAAAAATTGTTCACATAAGTAAGTTTTTAAATATCAATTGTTTTCAGTTCAAAAAGTGGGCACACTGCAATTTTTGAGCTCTGCAATGTTATTCTATGGAAGGAAGAACAAGTTCTGCCAACAGGTATAGTATAGCAACTTACAAGACCAATCTCCAGCAGTTAAGTACATTGGTGGGCAAAGTCCAAGGCAGCACCAGCAGTACACCACCACCATGCACCCGGGCAGCCGGGTGCAAAACAGTGTCGGGAGCCCAATGGTTTTCTATGGAGATCGGTCATGGCAAAAGGAAGCTGCAGGCCCTCGCTGGAAGGCCAGTCGGTTGAACCAACAGGGGGGGTCGGGCGTTATGATGATCGGTGATGTAGGGACACTGTTGATCCTCTTCTCCATGGCCCGGGGGCAACGGATGCAGAGGTGGCTTTAGGTGTTGGTTTTTCTTACCGGTAGCAATTGCGGTAGCAGGAGCCTGTGTGTAGAGGCTGCAGTCGACAATCAGACTGTGCACGAGGGGCAAAACCACGATGGACTCCAGCTCTGGAGGGCTGGGGGACCTAGTTGACACCGCTGGCCAACTTCAACTCGGGGCGACTGGGGAAGTGGTGGCTTCAGGTGTCTGGTTCTGGAGGCCTTAGTCTTTGCTTCGGAGTTTCTGCAAGATGCAGGAGACCGGTCCGCTTTTCACGGGAGGTCTTGGTCTTTATCAAAAACAGGCAGGCCTCCTAAGTTTCTGGAGTTCACAGCTGCAGGTCGAGTCGACTTTGGCACATTTTTTGACAAGGGATACAGACATGCCGGAAGGGTTGGTACCAGGTCAGCTGCTTCTACTCTCCTCTCTGCAACTCTTCAGTGTCCTCTCTCTTCTCAAGTCTTCAGGATCTACTCTTCTGGTGCCAGAGGCTCCCCTAAATACTGAATTTAGGGGCATGAGAGGAGTCTAGGGTAGTAGCCAACGGGCTACTGACCCTTGGGGTCACTACACCCCCTATATGACCACTTTGTTTGAAGTGGGCATAACCCTGTCCCAGAATTCCTAAGTATTCCTTCACAAAGATGGCTACTTCTGAAAAATCGAGTTTACCTCAGCTTAGCCCACCTAAGGGGTGGTAATAGCCTGGGAGTGGCACGCCTGACTAGCTAATCTTCCTGCCTGTCCAAGTGCCAAGGAGGCTCTGCACAAGGAGGGGGGTGGCTTCCTGTCCTGTGAGCCTGCTTCGCATTCCAAATGCGGCAGCTCTTTGAAGCTTGCCGGCCCAGGGAGAGAGAAGAGAGTGCGTGTGTGTGTTTACACCCTCTTCCCGGACAGGTTTTTCTTCTGGGTCTCCTGAGACCTCAAGGCTCTCACCTTAGGAGGTCAAAACAGTGTCTCGGCTGGCAGAAACCAATCAGCAAGTACACCAGAGGCTAGTAGGTGTTCAAATTCAAGAGGCACCTCTAAGGTGCCCTTCGAGTGCAACTATTGGTAAATCCATCACTGGAATCAGTGTGGGTTCATCAATATGAGATGTTTGATAACAAACATCCCTACCTTCAGTGAAGCCATCATGTAGCTGGGGAACTCGTTTTCACCAGTGTCCAGAACAAGTTTTAAAAATGGCTTCCCTGGTCACTTGTACTGGCAGGCAGTAATAGGACTGACCAGCACTGAGGCATATCTCCTCATGCATGTAATATTCAGCACCCTGCCTTAGTGCTGTCAGGCCTGCTCTAGGGGCGACCTACAAATATTGCATACAGTTTTAGGGGACATGGCACACACATGTGTGACCTTTCGTGTTCTCACTTGTCTGCTCCAAGACATGCAGCGTGCAATCGCAGCCTTGCAAGTGCTAGGTGAGGGGTCCCTTAGGGTGGTACAATTCGTGCTGCTGCCCTTAGGGACCTTCTTCAGTAACTCAGGCCCAAGGCAACAGAGGTACCATTTACTAGGGACTTTCAGAGGGTGCTAAAGGTTTTGTCAATTGGGGGGAACAATTGTAAAGTTTTGGGGGGGGAAAGACACTGCGGACCTGGTTAGGAGGAACCCAGTGCACTTCAGTCAAAGTTACATCAATTACCAGGCAAAAAATGTGTGTGTGTGTGTGTGTGTGTGGGGGGGGGGGGTGGGGGGGGGAGAGAGAGGGGTACTGCAACAACAACAAAAAGTTTCCTACACCATGTCACGCAGCCTGCAATGGCAGTCTGTGTGGAATGTGTGTGTGGGTCCCTTAGGGTGCCATAAGATTTGCTGCAGCCCTTCAGAATCCTCTGTAGTACCCCTGCCCTAGGTACCACGGGTGCCATTTAATGGGGACTTACAGTGGTGCTAAAGCCCTTAGCCAATTGTAAAATTATCATACATCACTTTGTTTTAAGGCAGGAGCACCGGCACGGAGGTCTGGGTTGCAGGACTCAGTGCACCGTCAGTCGAAAACCAGCATCTAGGAGCTTAAAAGGGGACAACAAATGGGGGACTACTGCAACAAAAGCCCTGTTTCCCACAACGACTGGCTGCAGGACTCACTGGATACTGTCCTGCCAGCTAAACTCAATCACCCAGTCAGATCCCGCTCCGTGGGTCACCACGTAAAATACGGGTGGAGTAAACAAGATGCAAGTGCCTGGAGAGGTCCTGGAGGCTCATTTACGATGAGGATAGTAAGCTCAAATATAAAACAGCATTGAGAAACTATCACGGTCTATGCAGAGCTGCCCAAGCCACTTTTTACTCCGAGCAAATTACATCAGCCCACACCTGTCCCAAAACTCTTTTTAGAGTGGTTAAGGAACTCTCCAACCCCAATAAGGTTTCACCAGCGTCTGTACTGTCACAGACTCAGTGCAAGGAACTGGACTTTTCTTTGTTAAAAAGGTGTTGCATATCCATTATTCATTGATGGTGGGGAGGAGGGACATTTCCCTGTCAAGCATTAGCCTTACCCCCCTTCCATTGAGGACCTGAACATCTCAGCCACCTCAAGAAATTGGATCGTTGCGCCACTCTGGATCTGCCTCTATTCTGTCGCTGCTGCAATCAAGAAGGTCGGCTCCCCTAAAGATCCTCTTTCCCCTACCAGGCTCAGCACTCTAGACTTGGATATCTTGCAGTTATTGGTTGGACTCCTCAATTCCTCCTCAAAGGAGGGGCTTATACCACAAGCATGAAAACATGCCATGGTCCTGCCCCTCCTGAAGAAAAACTAATCTGGACCCTTCTACATGGTCCAATTATAGACCAATTTCTATGCTTCCCAACAAAATCTTGGAGAAACAACTCACCATTTTTGTGGAGTGCAAAAATTCCCTTCACCACTCTCAATCTGATTTCAGAATGAGACATAGTACTGAACCCGCCCTTCTTGTAATCACCGAGCACCTCAGACTGCTGCACTGATCTTACTCTGTCTCAGCGCAGCCTTCGATACGGTGTCTCATGCTATTCTCTTAGAGAGGTTGGACAACCTAGGCCGTCAAGGGAGAGCCTTATCCTGGATGACATCCTTCTTAAAGAATTGCTCCTTACAGGTCACCTCAGACAGTGCCTCTTCCGAACAACATGCCCTTACCTCAGGGTTTCCCAAGGATCAGCCCTAAGCCCAGCATTGCTCAACATGGCTGACTTGGTGGAAAGCTGTGGCCTCACTTTATTTTCATATGCAGATGACACGAAAATCATCTTCTCCTGGTCATCGGATCAAGACCATAACCCTGAGGCCTTGAACTCCTGCTCGGTTGCCACGTGGATGAACAACAACAATTCACTCAAACTTAATGGAGATAAGACAGAAGTATTGGTACTGGGTAATAACCAGTCACTTTAGGGCCCACAGCACTGGCCGAAACCTTGGGCGGTCTTCCGGACCCAGCCCAAAGGTGAAGAACCTTGGCTTTCTGCTGGACGATAAGCTGCCCATGAAGCCCTAGGTGGCCGGCACCTGTTTGCTGTCCTGAAATGGCAGTGGAAAATCATTTGGCTACTCCCGGTGCCAGCTCAAAGGGCGGTTATTAAGGCACTCATGTCAAGACTGGACTACGGCAACGTTCTTTATCTGGGGCAGATAAAGCATCTACCAGAAGGCTGCAAGTAGTCCAGAACTCGGCTGCAAGGATGCTATACAGACTCCCCAAAACCACCTCGGCCTCATCACTCCTCCAGGAGCTTCACTGGCTTGCAGTGGAGAAGAGGGCCCACTTCAAAGCCCTGTGCTATGTGCTGAGAGCTATGTGTTGAGAGACGGTCTCCCATTTACTTTTTTTTTTTTTAATAGCAGGCAGCCCAAAGAGATCAGGCTACTGCCTAACAGAGCATGGGTTTTCTGTAACTGTTAAGTGTCAAAAGTTACAGACCCATCTCTTTACCTGTACTACTGTGGGTTGACTACCTACAAGCTCTCTAATGAAAATGGTCTAGTCATTGCCCCATAACTGGGGTCCCCTAGCTCATGTCTCAGACATGTACGTGCATGCTCGTAACATGCATGATGTTTGTTTTTGTTTAGGTGTATGCAGCTAGAATGGCAAGTACTGGTGTCTACTGAAAGTCATGTGCTAGGCTGGCAATGCCCATTATGGATATTGTAGTCCACATTCAACCTCTCAAGCCCCACTTTAAACAGGTTTTTCCTGTTAGAACGAAACTCATCCCTCCAGTTTGCTGCTTGCTTCAGGCACAGTAGCTGGATGAATGTAGGCAACACTGCAATTCCACAATCGTGATAATGTCGGTTTTGGTACTTTTCTTTCCTCTTGCCAGTTAGACTAGAGTGTCTTGTTACTCCGAGTCACTCTCCAATCAGCTGGACCTTATGCAGGTCTTTGTGGGATCAGAGAACTTCCCCTCCTGGTAGATGCAATCAAGCTTTTTATGAAGGCAGACATTATTAATATCCACCCCCCCCGGAATTCAGGCTTAGATCCAGTCTGGAGGGAGTAGAGCAAAGCAATAGAAGTTCAGTTCTTGGCAACACGTGCTCTGCATTGGTGGCAGAGCCTCCAAAATACCCAAACAAGTACCATGTAAGCTTCTAAAGGGAACAAGCATTTATTCCACTTTTGGCGGCTGCGGTAGGAAGCACATTCTCTGTTGCCCACGTTTTCCAGGCTTCTACAGCAAAGAGTCAGAGGTCAGTCTCGATGTAACTGGAAGGTGATTTTGTAGACTGAGTGTTTGAGACCAGCACAGGCTACAGTTTCCTTGGCAAGCAGTAACACAGGAAAAGGGGCAGAAAAAGAAATCTACACTTAACAAAGGGAAAGGCTGGCAGAGTCTCCTCCTGTCCCACCAGGCAGACCAGGTTTCAAGGAGGGAGCCCAAAGCAGAAGTATGCATAGGCTGGCATGGCCATCCCAGACATTGGCAGAATGCAAAAAAATAAAAAAGGAGCAAGAACATGTGAACACAACACGCAAACAGAAGGAAATGGAACCCAGAACCCAGCTGTGGGGCCTAGACGCACCATTAACTGGGAAGAATATATATGCATTCTCCCAATTGGGATAGTGGCAAAAAGACAACCATGGACACCAGTCACCACATAACTGGAGACAAAGGGCAGCTACACCCAGGGTGGGGGGTTAGACCTTAAAATGTGCCCTTCATCAAGACCCAGCTCTAATGACATAATAAAAGGTAAGAAAGAGAACTGATCGAACCCTGCATACTTATCAGGAGAAAAAAATAGGGCTAGTCAGAAAAACATGGGCATCGAAGACTTTAAGAGGACTTTCAGCTACCAGCACCTTAAAACATCAAAGACAAAGGCACAACACCTAACCAGTGATAACAGACTCCACACTTATAAGAAGCAATTGTTCAATGAATTTTCATTTGCACCAACCTTTGCAGCCTTTGGGATCTGGTCTACATACTGGGGCTTTATGATTGCTTTTAGGTCATCCTCCAGGATTTTGGTGAAATAATTCTGCAACTCTGATCCTCTAAAATAGGTCAAAATTTCCTGCCAATCTGGTGGATCCTACAGGAGGGTAGAAAACATCACTTTCAGAGGTAACATTCTGCATATTTTTCAAATAGCATTAACATATTTAAAATAGCATCTTTTAACAGCATGTGTAATTTGTGGAATTTATAATCTTAATTCAAAACATTTTCAAAATACTTACGAATGAAAGACTTATCTGAAGAACATAGCTGTGGATTTAAGTGTGTTTCTTCATGGAAAAATATTTATGTACAGATCACCAAGTACACTGGTGTAGCCAGGTTGATGCAAGAACAGGGTACGCACATAGGTTTCTAAGTATAGATATTGGCAGAAGGTGGAAAAGCAATAGAAAAACGTAGGTAACTGCGGCCCAATTATGATTTACAAACACTGAATCCAAAAAACATAACTAAAAATGGCACTAGCAAAACAATACATAACTGCACATACAATTTAATATGTTTTATCAACTTACATCATACTTCCCAAGGTTTGGCTTCTGCTTTCCAGCTAAAATTTTCAAAGCTGTTGATTTGCCAATACCGTTGGTGCCAACCAAACCCAACACTTCACCAGGACGGGGGATAGGCAACCTGGATAAAGCCCAACAAAACAGGTTTACAATACAGTTAAAACCCTTTCTTTCTATGCAACTGCTATGATTAGTATGCGAGTCAAGAGATGGAGAAGTTAATGAAGACTTCAGCCAAAACTCTGGCCTTCTAGTAAGGTCAGGGCTCGGGGATGTGGCATTCTTATAGCCCGACGCCCAGGACATTGTTTGAGGTCAAGGGCAACAAGTTTTAATGTGGATTTTGTCCTTGGGAAAGTAGGCCCAACCCCCTATAGCACAAACCCTTTGGCTGCCACATTATGGATCAGGGAAGGGCATTGTCTGCAGTTAAGGTAATATTTGTGTCCATGAGATAATACTGTTCAAACTTGTATTTATGGTTCATTAATGCTAAGCCTTTATTATTAGGATGAGCGCTCTAAGTAAATGTAAGCTCGGACTGCACTACTGACAGTGGTTCCAGTATAAAAATGTGTACACCCGTTTTGAAAGTTTAGCAATATGAGGCTATGTATAATGCTCCCAGAATGCTCTCTGATTAGATGCAAACATTTGCAGAAGCTTCAAAGCAAGATTGAGGAGTCTTTGCTTTCAAAAGAAAATGTTCACAAAGAAATGCAAGTAGGAAAAAAAAAACATTTAGCTAAACTACTGTAAAAGTTTAGTTAACATTTCTTTGCAGCATCATTTGTTAAAATGTGTTGATGTATGCTAGTAATTTCCAAAGATATTCAAAATGGAAAATCAGTGTAACTAGTTTCAATAAGATTATGGGAAACAAAAATAAACAAGCCGTGGCAAAGTGGGCAGGTCTGAAATTGGTGGTCATCCTTTTGGTTTTGTCAATGTGTGACTTGTTTTGGCATGGTTTTTGTAAAACCTTATTGGTGTGGGAGCTGCCAGGCCTGCACCATTATAACAAACATTGTTTATGGTTTCAAAAAGCACATATTGCCACAGTAGTTCCCGGCACTGAACAAAACTACTTTTTGTGCAGATATGCTCCTTGTGAAAGAGCAGAATGCGGTCACTCACAGTGAAGTCAGCTGATAGGGAGAGAGACACAATTTTAATAAACACAAAAAGGTCATGGTTAACGCCAGACCTAACTAGGGGCCCAATTATTAAAGAAAGTCTCAAAATATATAGTAAGATATACAACTTTTGTGAATTCACAAGAATTTACAGAAGTAGGCCAAGAAATAGTACTCTTAGAAAATATTTGCGAACTGCATTTTAGCATTAGCAAATATACGTGTGTAGATTTGCTGATGCGCAAAACTGAGTGTTTGCAACTTACCCGCCAACCACTTTTTTCCCAACCCTGAAAGAAGTTTCACATTTGCCATTGTCAGGAGTAAAGTTCCAACCTTTCTCAGTATGGGAAAAGATTAGAGAAGAGTTGGTGAAAACCCTTAAAACATGCAAGGTAGTAGGTTTGCACACTCAATAGGGCATTCCAACCCTGGAACCATTGCTTAACGCTACCTTCAGCCACAGTATGTAGATCGGCAGGAATGTGGCAACATATAGGAATGGCTAGTATTCAAACCCTACTATGGTATGAGCCCTGGCATCATCAGATAGGCTATATCAGCGCTTTTATATGAGATTACTGCCAGGATTTGTCGCCGCATTAAATGGCACAAAAGGGACAAGTAGACATTTTATTAAATTCCACACCCCTGAGGGCTTCTAGTAAGGTAGGATCCAAGTGGTCAAATTAAATCATACATCATACAGACTTTATTTTCTTACATTTTTCTGCAGTCTTTAGGTTTTGCTATGTCAAAACGACTGTTTACTGTTTTGACTGAAGTGGACAAGTTACTTGTATTACTCAAGAAAGACCAAACATGCAGCTCACTTGCAGACAGTAACAACATACATGGTCCTTCAGGGAGGGATGAGTTTGCAAAAAATTTACTTTCTTACAAGGATGGCATTTAGGTCACGCACTGGACAGCAACAAACCTAGGTAAAGACCAACTCCAGTTTCCATCTTAAAAAATAGAACAGTTATTTGTTCCTTACATTTAATGATTCATATGAGCACAGCATTGGTATCTATTTAGTGTTTTATGATTATAAATATATTTCATACCCCGTCTTTCCCCTCTCCCCCTCTTTCCTTTACCTTATTTTCCCAAAATATAAATAGCTTTCTACTATGATTTGCTGCCTACTCTATTTTGCTTATAAGATATTCTGTGCATTGTTACTCTCTAGGCCTGTAATGTATGTTATTGATTTTTACGGTTCACTAAAGCTTATTAAACTTAAAAAAAAATAGAACACAGGCAGTTATGCCTAAAAGGAATGTAAATTAACATGGACACCCTCTAATGGAGCACTCTCCTGCCATGGTTTCTACTCATACTTAGAAATTATGTCCGAGAGGCAGGAAAAGTTTACAGCACTTCGCAATGAAGAGCAAAGTACCATAAGAATATCTGATAAATCAGCAAATGGATCTTTAACTCTGGAGAGAAGAGTGATGCAGTAGTTAAGTAGCTGGATCCCTTGTAGGTAGTAGACAGATAATCATCTTCAGCGTTGTCCGCATTTCCTTTGTTGCACCGTCACCTCTTCCAGTGGTACTCCACAGGCCCTCTACTTTTTTTTTTTTTTTTTTTTTAAATCGTCTTTATCGGTTTTTCACAATGTGTGCATAATACAATTTGCCAGTATGAACATACAAAACAGTACAGTGACTATTACTCTTAATGCCTGGTGGGGAGCCAGGCTAAGTTTCATATTGGTGACAGAGTGTGTGAAGACAGAGAAAATCCTGTCCAACAAGTGTATACGTCCATACATTTGAACTACTATACAAACGGAGAGAAAAATACAAATCGATTAACACTTCTCCCAGCTACATAATTCCACACCAACGATTTATGAAACAAATACAAACTGTACGAGCTCTATTTACTCAAGTGCTTTATACGATGCAGGGCATCTATGGGCCAGGGTAGTTACTTACATGTGAACCCCCTTAGAAGAATAAAAAGGGGGGGGGGGGGAGGAGGGGGAAAGATAGCGGAAGCGGCCAGAGGGAGAGAGGGAGGCGGCGAAGGGAAGTGAGATCTTGCTGGGGCAAGTGGTCCTTTTGAGTTGCGCACTGGCATATGACAGCATGTTCATAAATGTACCTAGCAGAAAATGCTCAGTATCAGATGCAAAGTCAGGTTAAAATGGCGCTAGGCATATTCAATTCTAGGTCAGGACCCGGAGGCGAGGATTAGGCTATTCTTTCTTCGTTTATTTTCAACCACAGCCTTAGAACAACAATAAACAGTCATAGGACTTCATATCCCATGAAGCCTATAGAAAAGAACAACATTATTATGTCACAGTCCATTGTCCAATCAGGCGCCTCCTGGGACGATAATAGCCCATGATCTCTGCTGGATGTCCTCTTTCTTCGCTGGCAGCCCCATTCAGATAAGTTTCCTCTGCCCTCAGTCATCTTAGGCTGGGTGGTATTGGGATCGTTTACATTATATTTTTGCCTGCTTATGGTTGGAGCCTTTGCTCATTGCTATGCCCGGTTATTTTAGGCTGGGGTTTTTGTGTGTGTTTGATGCAGTTATTGCTGCATTCATTACTGTTCATTGGGAGCTTCCGCTCAGTGTCTTTTATTTTTGTGCTTGCTTTACAGCGTTGTGTCTTGGGAGCCTCCGCTCCGTGGACGCGGGAACGTTTTGCCTGGTCCTACGCGGCCGCGTATACATCTTTGTGCCCGGCGGGAGTGCGGAGCGGTCCGCCGACCGCTAGAGGGCGCGCCTCCCTGCGCTACTTACAGGCACTCTGCTTGCCTCAGCGGGACGCGGGCGGAGGTCGCGTCAGTCAGCGGCCTTCGCCGAGCGCCTCCGCCCGCGTCTGTGCTGTCTTGCGTCTGCCGGGTGATTCTCTGGAGAGCGGAACACCCCCCCAGGGGGTAGGATTACTCAGGCTTTTTCGTGCCGAGCAGCACGCTTGCCTCAAGCCCGTGCATATACTAAGGGCGTTTTAGTGCTGCTCACTGTTTGGGGCATGGTGCTAGAGCCTTCTAGGTGTGCCTGGCCCTCTGTGCATTTCATAAACTCAGTGTATTTCCTGCATATGTTTATCTGGGCCTGCCCCAATTAAATTGCCCGCTTACCTGGTGGGTGGCCACCCTCATACTTACCCGACACCTACCTCGGATCCTCGGCTGCTCCTGGTTAGCACCACGGAGGAGTTTGACGATTACTATGAGGAGGAGGAAACCCAGTATTTCCCGCTCTAGGGTTGAATTCTGTGACGCGGTTGATGCCTCCATCGTCAGGGTGGTCTCAGAGGCGTTTGCTCCTTTGGAGAAGAGGTTGACAGACCTGGCGCAGAGGTGTCTTCAACCCCTCCCTGCGAGGGAAGACACTCCGGGGCCTTTGGGCTCCCAACCTCCAGAGTCGAGCTCTGCTGTCCCACCTGAGAAACCGCGCAAGCGTCCCCGCTCCGAAGGGGTGGATTTGGACGCCTTCGATAGATTGAAGCAGGCGTTTTTGGACACCAAAACCCCCCCCTGAGCCTTCTGATCCTTCACCTTCAGATCCTCCGCCTGCAGGAGCCCCGGTGCCCGTGGCTTCTCCGCCCCCTTCTGAGGACTCCCAGGGCACTTCAGACGGGGATTCTGACCACGGAAGGTCTTGGCGCCCCTCTCCCTCCAGGTCCGTGGACCGCCCTCAGGCCCCAGCTCCTCTGAGCGACTCTCAATCTGACCTCCTGGATCCGGAGGATTTGCTACATCCCCGCTCCTCGGAGTGGATGCCCTGCGAAAAGGTGGCCAAGTACGTGGCGGGTCGTTTGCGAAAGCCCCTGGACCAAGATGTCCGCTCCCGCCTCAGGGCAGAATGCCCTCGCCCGTCTCTGGAAGGGAAGGTGGCCGTAACGCCTGAGATAGATGCAAAGATGGTGACCTTCCTCACAAATACATCAAGGACCCGAAGAAGGGTATGGACAGGTCCTGGCGCACATGCCAGGACAAGTTACTGGATATTACGGGCCCTTTGGTGAACATTTTTGATATGGCTGAGGACGCCAAGGCGTCAGGGGCCCTGATTTCGCCAGAGGTCCTTTCTAGTTGGGCCCAAAGGGTGATTATTTTTCTGGGGAATGCGAACTGCGCCACCTCGACGGAAAGACGAAGGTCGCTCCTCATCAAACTGGACCCGAAACTAGGCGAACTGGCCACTTCAGAGGCAGGGCAGGTGGCTCAGGGTGGCCTTTTCGGGGACCCGTTTGTGAAATAACTGAGCGAGTTCGTTTCAACGTTCAATTCCCTAGACAAGGTGCCGTCTACCGTCAAGCGCATTTTTAATGCGTGGGTTTTCGGCGGGGCCGGTCGTGACAGGGGCGCTCGGCTGGCCAGTTCACCCAGATAGCCTCCGGCAGAGGTCAGCAATCACAGAGAGGCCAGTACCAGGACCCCTCGCGCTTTGGTGGTTTCTACCCTACCAGAGGTCGTTCCCGACACAGAGGCCAACGTAACGGAGCAAGAGGTGGAGGTGCTCCCCCCGCTCACGGTGAGTTCACTAATAATCTCATGTCATTGCTTGGGGGACAGGCTGTCGCTTTTTCTCGACAATTGGCGGTCCCTAACATCCGACGCTTGGGTGCTTCAGTCCATTCAGGGATTCCACATAGAGTTTTTCGGGTCCCCAGTTCAGGCCTCTCCTCCTCCACCGATCAGGTTCTCCGGCAGGGAAGCGGCCTTGATAGATCAGGAGATCCAGGAACTCCTGACCAAAGGAGCAATTTGCCATGCAACTCCACATCCGCGGGCCTTTTTAAGCAACCTGTTCCTGGTTCAAAAACAGGATGGGGGCCAGCGTCCTGTGATAAACCTCCGAGAATTCAACGAATGGCTGGTTTACCGCCATTTCAAGATGGAGGGTATTCACCTCCTTCGAGACCTGTTGCGTCCCAACGACTGGATGGTCCGCTTGGACCTCAAGGAAGCCTATCTGACCGTCCCGATTTTTCCTCCCCACAGTCGATTCCTACAGTTCCAGTGGCGGGGACAAATTTTCGAGTTCACCTCTCTTCCCTTTGGCCGGTCTTCAGCACCCTGGTGTTTCACCAAGGTCTTGCACCCGATGGTGGAGTCTTTAAGAGCGCAAGGGATAAGGATGATAGTCTACCTAGACGACATGCTCTTTATGCATCAGTGCCCCCACACTCGGTCACACCAGCTTCGATCAGCAGTGCTTCTCCTACAGTCCTTGGGGTTTGTCATAAACCAGTCGAAGTCTTGCCTCCTTTCCGCCCGCTCGATGACGTTCCTGGGTTTTGTGATCAACTCAGTGGAAGCGACTCTGAGCCTTCCTTCCAGGAAAGTGGCGAAGATCCGCCACGAGATTCTTCGGAAGCACCGAACATCCCTGCGGAGTAGAGATGGACAATGTGGCGGCAGTGCGCTACATCAATCACCTGGACGGGACACGCTCCATAGCCCTGGTGGATTTGGCCAAGGACTCTTGGGAATACTGCCTGTCCCACCAGGTGTCAGTGATAGCGGAGCATCTGCCGGGAGTGGCCAATCAGGTGGCAGATTGGCAATCCAGACACCTTCGGGACTCGAGTCTGTGGAAACTGTTTCCGCCGGTGTTTCGGAGCATGCAGGAACAGTGGGGGCCCTTCTCGGTCGACCTGTTTGCGTCTCGCCTCGATCACCAGCTTCCCAGGGAATTCAGCTGGAGGCCGGACCCCGGAGCGGTTGCCACCGATGCATTCCTTCAGGATTGGTCACGAGAGGGGTTATGCCTTTCCCCCCCTTCGCCATGTTAATGCGATTGACGACGCAGGTCCGTCGACAGTTGGCGGATCTGGTGGTGATCATCCCGGTCTGGAGAGCGCAAGCCTGGTTTCCAGTTCTGATGGAACTTTCCTGGGCTTCTCCAATCCATCTACCCCAGCTCCCTCATCTCCTACTCGATCCATCGGGCAACCATCATCCCCTGATAGTGAACGGGTCGCTATCCCTGATGGCATGGCGGATTACAGGGCTCTATGGCAGGTCCCGGGGCTTTCGAGCCACGCTGCGGAACTCCTCTCCAGAGCATGGGCGGACAGTACGGTCAAGCGCTACCGGTCAGCCTGGTCTCAATGGATGGGTTGGTGCCTGCAGCGGAGTCTGGATCCCGTGGGTACAGATGTCGTTCACACCCTGAATTTTCTAGCCTCTCTGGCTTCGGAAGGATTGGTTTATAGAACGATTAACACCTTCCGTTCTGCGATTTCAGCAGGTCACTCGGTGGTGCGGATCATCCTGTAGGAGATCATCTGCTCGTGCGGAAGCTTCTCCGGGGTATTCGCCTTTCCCTTCCTCCTGAACCACGATATTCAGTTCTCTGGGATGTGAATAAGGTCTTGAACTTGCTGTCGCAATGGCCTAGTAAATACTTGACGCGGAAGCAGCTTTCGTCGAAGCTGGCGATGTTGCTATGTTTGGTGTCCTGTAGACGGGTTTTGGATGTCAGAGCCCTGGACATCTCCGGGAGGTCCTTCACCCCTAACGGGGTCACCTTCCATGTGTCCCGACGCACCAAAACCCAATCTCGGGTTATATCTTATCCGTCTTTTCCTGACTGTCCTAAACTCTGTCGTCAGATGTATCAGGGCTTATGAGGCCATGACTGAAGACGTCCGCCCGCATGGGGAACGTCAGCTCCTGATTGCCTTACGGAAGCCCTTTCGGGCGGTCTCCTCCCCAACGATTGCACGATGGGTCTGCTGGGTGATGGTAGAGGCAGGCATCGATACAAAGGTCTTCGGGGCCCACTCCACGAGAGGTGCCATGTGTAAGGAAGTGGGTTTCTGTTGCAGTAACCCCTCCACTTTTTGCCAGACCAGTGATGCACTTTCACTTGATGTGCCCTGGGACCCTGCCAATCAGGTTCCCAGGGCCTGTGTTCCTTCCCCAAAACTATACCCAATTGGCATCTCTGGCCACAGGTCAGCCCCTGGTAAATGGTACCACAAGTACCCAGGGCACTGTGAGCAGGGGAGACCTCTAAGGGCTGCAGCACTTATTGTGCCACCCTTAGAGGCCCTGTGCCCTGACACACACACACTGCCTTTGCAGGCTGAGTGTCTTGGTACAGAACAAAACACTGAGTCGACATGGCACACATCCCTGTCTGCCATGCCCACAAACGCACTGCCCTGGCATACCTCAGTCACCCCTCTAGCTGGGTGCACTATGCCAGTGGTGAGGGTACAGGTGCATGAGCCCTGTGCCCCTACAGTACCCAGGTCCATTCCTGGGCACTGTAAGTGCAGTGCTGCCATTCCGAGTATATGGTGCTGGGAGGTCGTCATCACGAACTCCACAACACCATGATGGCTACACTGAAGACTGAGAAGTTTGGTATCAGACTTCTCAGCGCATTAAACCCACACTGATGCCAGTGTGGGATTTAATGTAAGATGCACGACAGAGGGCAACTTAGAGTTGCCCCCTGAACCTAACCCACAATCCACGTATTGCCTGAGAGGCTGCCTAGGCTGCCACACAGCAGACATGTTGCTGGACCCCTGGGTAGAGAGCCATCCGCTCTCCTGGGCCTGCAACAATGGACGTCCTGGGCGAGGTGCTAGGTCTCCTCCCCCAGGATGGGCAGGGGGAAGCTTCAAAGGCATGCCGCCTTTGTGAGCCTCCCCAGACCACTTGCTGTACTCAGCAACTGTTCCCCACCGGTTCTAGCCCCCACTCTGGCGGGAAGACTGGCGGGAAACCCCAAGTGAGGAAGGGGGGTGTGCCAGCCTCTGCCAACCCCACCCCTCAGGTGGGGGAGGCGAGGTGAAGCACATCCCCGGGCTCTCGCCATCTTGAAGAAGGGGAGCCCTGCCCAATCAGGACTAGGCTCCTGCCCCCCTCCCACTGGAGAGTGGCAGGATAGAGGGTGTACCCACCCCAGGGCAGGGACCCATTGGTCCCTGCCCTTTACCTACCTGTAACGCCCCTAAATTTAGTATTTAGGGGCACCCTGAACCTTCCTTCCTCAGATCCCGAATCCGAAACAAGCAAGAAGAACAAGAAGAAAGAAGACCTGCCGTGCAGCTGCTCACAAGAGGAAGACACCAACTGACTTGGCCCCAGCCCTACAGGCCTGTCGACCCTCGAACCTGCTCCTGCTAAAACCCCGGCGTCTCCAGTGGTCAGCAACCTCGAAAAACCTGGAGGACCTGACTGCCTTGTGACTCTAAAAGACTGGGACTCCCACGAGCAGTGGTTCTGCTCAAAGCAAGTAACAAACCCCTGGTGCCAGCAAGGCCCCGCGACTCCAGCGCACACTGCACCCGCCGAGCCCGGCCTGTGCCTGAGTGGACAAAGACCACAAGGACGTCCCCCCGGCGACTGTGACCAAGAATCCAGCACCCAAGGACCCTCCTCGGCGATCCGGACGACGCCTGCAGCCTCAGAACCTGGGCCCCCTCCAACCGCGACCAGCAGAGGGTAAGATTTCCCGACGCGAAAAGACAACCCCGCACCCGGCGCCCTGCGGCCTCCTGTGCCCAACTCCGGGGTGCCTACCTATCCTCCAACTACCGAACTTACCCCTCGAAGTGGTGGTCGCACCTGAAGAATCTCCGTGCCCGAGCTTGCAGCCTTTGTTCAACTTCCAGCTTCTGCATTGAAAACCAATGAGCGCCCGACGGCTCAAAAGCACCCTGCACCCAGCCGCCCGAGTGCCCCTGGAAGTGCAACACCTATCCTACACTACTTCCCCACTTGCCCTGGGTAAGTGACCAGGAGCCCAGCTCCCACAGCCGCGTGGCCTGCCTGCCAGCAGTCACCAACCAAAGGCCCCCTGTCCGCCATAGGCTAACATTGGGCCTAACTCACTCTGCACCCGGCCGCCCCTGTGCCGCTGAGGGTGTACCAACTGTACCTACCTGACCCTGGGGGACCCCTGAGTCTATGCCCAGAACCTTAACTCTGCCAGTCGAGTACTTACCTGAAAGCCGATAACCTACATTTTCTCCATAGGTGGTAACATTGACTGGTTTACACTGAAATTTCTTCTAAGTGTCGAGCTTTGAAACTTTAAAATATTCACAAAAAATCGTCCGATCAACGAAAACGAAATTACTCACCTGTTATCAGGAGAGATCCCAGTGCTGAATCTTTGGTGCCCAGCACTGACCCTGAAAAGTAATTACAACCGTACTTACCGATAACTTGATTTTCCTCCATAGGATAACATTACCTGGTTTTCTCCAGAAATTCTTCTAAGTGTCGATTTTTGAAACAAACAAATATTCCTTAAAAATCGCCTGTGTAACAAAAACGATTTCTTCCAACTGTTTACAGGAAATGCACCAGGGCTGAGTAAGAAAATCATACGCAAAGTAATTGAAATTGCATTTACTTAAAATTCCCCATTGAGCTCAATGTTATAATTGTTTGGAATTGTGTTGCCTATTGCAACAACTGTAACTATTGCATTTAAAAGTCTATTACTTATTGAAAGTATACAACTACAGCATTTGATTCTGAGAAAGTATTTTGATACCTATTGTTGGTTCTAAAATAAAACTATATATTTTTATATACAAAACAATTGTCCTAGAGTTCAGTTCTTGAGTGTGTGAGACCATTTGCTGACAGTGTGTACAACAAATGCTTTACACTGTCCTCGGATACTGCCTTACTGCTCGACCAAGCTACCACTTTAGAGAGTAAGGTTATATCTAACTTTAGCCTCTGCCAAACCTCTGGGGTCTGTGGACTCTGTGCACACTGAACCTTACTTTGGTTCAGTATATACAGAGCCACTTTCTTACACCATGGCATCCAAGGCGTTCATGCTAGGAGCCCGCTTGGAGGACATCTTGAACGCGGCGGACTGGTCTTCAGACTCAACCTTTAAGAGGTTTTACTTCAAGCCAGTCTCCTCCATAGCGGCTCTAGTGGTTGATAAGCTTTGAACTAGCCTAATCCTCGCCTCCGGGTCCTGACATAGAATGAAAACTTTCCTAGCTTTCGTAACGGAAAGTTTCAATTCTATTAAGGACTCGGAGGCGAGGATTAGCCCCCCCCCTCAGGATACTCCTGGGCCCACCCGGGTTGATCAGGATGTTCCGTCAGGCGTAAGTAAAGTGTTTTCCTGTTCGGTTATGAGTGCTGCGTTAACGTTGTACTAATTAAACTTCGTTACTCGCAGGTTATTACGGCTTCTTTTTCTGCCTGCAGGGACAGAGTCTTCGAAGCAAGATTGAAAACTTCCGCAGTCGGCTTTGTCGCAGGAAGAAAGAGGACATCCAGCAGAGATCATGGGCTATTATCGTCCCAGGAGGTGCCTGATTGGACAATGGACTGACATAATATTGTTGTTCTTTTCTATAGGCTTCATGGGATATGAAGTCCTATGACTGTTTATTGTTGTTCTAAGGCTGCTGGTTGAAAATAAACGTAGAAAGAATAGCCTAATCCTCGCCTCCGAGTCCTTAATAGAATTGAAACTTTCCGTTACGAAAGCTAGGAAATTTTTCATTTGCCTTAACTCCACAGTCCCTCTACTTAAGTGTCTGAATTAGTTTGGCTTCGCCTGCACGGCTTATGGGTGGACAACAAAGACCATCTACTGAGGTTAATGTGATAATCATCAGGTTGTGTCTGACTTCCTTTGGTTATGCAGTAACCTCTTCTGTGCAGTAAACCATGGTCCCTCTACTAAGGAATCTGAGATTCTTTGAGTTGTGTCTTCAATGCTTCTGGGTGAACGTCACAGACCAATGGTAATCCTTGGGTCATTTCTCCTCTGCAGACGAGTAGACTCCATAGACCCATTATTCTTGTTGCACCCATGGCATTTTCTCAGGTCTTGCCTCCACTGCTCCTTGATGAACACTATGGGGAGAATGTTTTTTGTACGATCTGGGCATTAGACCATATCCTCACTGAATTATTTCCTTGCTGTAAAAGGGGTACCCCACAGGAACACCAAGCAGAAAGACCAATTTGTCTCAAAATCCTTCAGTTCTGCTATGATATGACAGTGCACCACCAAAACCTGGTCAGGCAGGGAAAACAATGAAAGCCAGACATGGGTACAGCATTCTGGCCTTGTATACAACAAAAGGAACCTCAATGATGAGATGACTCTTCAAGTCAAACCAGTCATCCCTAGTGAGCAAAAATAATGATTTTTCAGGCCTCCATTATCTATATCACATGCAGAGAGGATGTCAGAGCAATAAGGGGTGTTCTCATACGTACACATTTATAATGTCTGCTATGACCAAGGTCTTATTTCTCAATATATATGCCTATAACTAGTGTCTACCAGGGGCTACTCCTCTGTCGCTCCCGAACGTACCCCATAGAAAGTTTACCCTAGCCTTTCCGGAGTCAGTCCACTCTAGTTGGCCACTTGGTCACTCCTGGGAAGCTCCTAAAGAGCATTACGATGTCTGTGGATTACTCTTTGCTGCTCAACGATGAACTGAGATCACTTAGCATGGCAAGCCTTATTGAGTGCATAGCTTGAATTGTTCACCTGTCACTCTAGGGGAATATATAGAGCATCTACCATCATTGCTTTTATGTGGGACATGCCATAGACTACTTCCTCCTCTAATGTAATTTGCAAGCCTTGTGTAGCTTCTGCTTTTCCTGCCATCACATGCCAAGGAGCTGTGGCATAAGACAATTAGAGCTCAACATAAGCTACCCAGACACAACAAAACATTTATCACACATGCTATAATACAATTCAGCACTCTGAATCAAGCAATCACTCAAGGTGGAGCACGTCATCAGTTCACTTTTGCGTTTCATCAGAGGTATGAAGCGCTATATAAATGCAATAACAATACAATAGCATCCGCCACCTTGAAGCATTGTGCCTATAAAGAAAACCTCAGTGCTTACTTTCACCTTATGAACATTCTTACTCAAATTCTGCAAACACATTTCACAAGGAAATCATTAAAGCAGGTAATTTAATTTACTGAAATCCTTCTTTTTAAAATGATAAACATTCACAAATGAGTAGCTGCAGTGCAGGAGACCTACAAAACGCAGGAGGGCTATGTCACTATTCTACTAGCAAAAGGTATAATTTCCAACATAAAGTCAGCTAGATACCATTGAGTCAAAGAGGTACGAATCAAGAAAATACATACCTGTGAAGTTTAAAGGCATTGGCACAGTACCGGTGAGTGGTTTCTTTTGCCAAGTTGCTTGGCAAGTTTACGATAGACAAGGCTCCAAATGGACATTTCTGAAACAAAATGCTACAATTATCAAGAACTACAAAATGATTTATATTGTTATTTGCAGATGCTAATATAATTCTCATGTGTCAAAAACATACCTATGCAATAGTAGTTTTTAGTTAAAATGATTAAGGATAAACAGAGCATGCTAAAACGAAATCCATAAACAACACTTGCTTTATATTAAAGAGGGGCACTTTCAGGTGAACAGGATCCTTATAGGTAAAAAAGTCTATACAGAAGAAACAGCCTTCAAAACAAATTGGTCTGATCATGGAAATAACAGGCAAATGTTTAATCACACAGTGTACACAATATCTTTGTGAAATCTGATGCAATTAGACTTTTCCAGCAAGTCAAATTAAATCCCAACCAAGTGTTCAGATCAGAGAATGTACATTTTAGGCACAGATGACTGTGCACAAATGCTGTGGGTCATTTAAAATTGTTGCTTGCTAGTCTGACATCACATAATCTACTATAACAGCAGGATG
The DNA here is from genome assembly GCA_963921515.1 of Calotriton arnoldi. NCBI lineage: Eukaryota > Metazoa > Chordata > Amphibia > Caudata > Salamandridae > Calotriton > Calotriton arnoldi. The sequence continues at coordinate 421,009 of CAWUFW010007937.1, forward strand.
GATTTGCAGCATTCATATACACACACTCTGCTGGTTAAAGTAATACGATTTCGAGGAGCCAGCTACTAATTCAGATTACATATGTACAGTACAGCACCATCCCAACAATCTCAAAGAAAAGGCTGATTTGTACAATAAAGAACTCAACGCATTATCTGGAATAAACCACTTTCTCAACATTTTAATTCTAAACCAACAGAGTACCAAGATACCAAATGAATAGTCCAACTCAATCATGTCCAGTGGGGATAGAATAAAGTGCATGTCATACACCTTTAGGCAAGTGAAGCTAGTCTACTGTAGCACCTTTCATATAGATCTAGAAGTGCAGACCTGTCATAAGTGGTTCTGCTATACGTCCTCCTTGAAGAGGTGCCTGATGAATATGCTACTTAAAGTTTGGTATGGTTCCATGTTCCTACAGATTGCTCATCTCACTGTGTCAGACTGCTACTAAAACGTTTTCAGCTATTCACCCACCGGGTACTAGGATCCATAATGGGGGTTGCATGTGCCATACAGTAAAGGGTACCAGTAAAATGCAGGAGGCCATCAGGACTAAGCCTAAAATCCACCAAGGCTGAAGAACTGCTCATGCCGTACACATCAGAATCAAAGCCTGCATATTCAGGAGTTGTTGCAGGGTTTGAAAGCACTACACCTTGATTGGATCTAGGGCTGCCCTAATGACAGTGAGGAGATGAACATCCAGAAAAGGTAGAAACACCGCTTTTCTCATTTAGTTTGCTTTAAAAGCTCTCCATTTTTAACCATGCAATCTTTTTTTTTTTTATTTAAACATTTATACAAAAGGACTGTTAAAGAACCCGTTAGAAACTATTACTTCAAGTTTCTGATACACTTAAGAAAGGGAAAAACGTACTTATTAAATCTGTCATACGCAATCACTGGAAAATGAAACAAAATGTATAAACTTAAAGCATTATATAGACAACAGCTAACCTAATAAATAGGAATACATGTATTACCTTAATGCAAATACCACAACCAATGCAAAGCGTTTCTGAAATCCATACAATCTTGCTCTGTGGTGTGACCTCTATGCACAACTTTCCTGTAAATAAGAGCAGAAACGTGTTAACTAAAAGTGCCTGTATCTTTAACACCTGTATCTTTAACACTCATTCAGCACTAGAAAATATTTTATAGATGAAGATTCTAGAAGAAGAGAGCAATAGCTGGTTTGTATACATATTTATATACCCTCAACACATCACACACAGGTGGGAGTCTTGGATCAGAGGACTCCTGCCTTGGTCCCACAGACTACACATGGATGGAAATGCAATCGCAGGCATGCTCAAATTCTGGGCAGAAATACTATACAAACATACGTTTATCACTTGTGGGTTTTGGTCTTCAAATCTGCAAAAGATCACTTTAGTTTATCTAGTTTACAACCCTATTATCAAGGGAAGCGACCTAGCAGGGAGATCAACTATTCCCTCACATCAGTCTGGACGTTGTGAACTCCTGGGAGGGCAATGCAAATAAAGGGACTCTTCTTCGAGGTGCAAAAGCACACAATGCTGCTTCAGTATACAAATTGTGGCAGAAAATATGAGGGAGCAAAAGCATATATAAAAAGGACTTCTAAACTGTGGCTCGAATAGGAACAGTTTGTTTTCCAAGGGCCTTAATGAGCATGTAATACTGTGTTTTTCAAAAATAAAACCGTTTTAATCGATTAAAGAAAAAAAGATATACAATGTCACAAAGGTAGGAGGGATTAAAAAAGAAATGTAGCATGTGATAACAGGGCGTGGAGCTCGAGCTTGCAGAAGATTTCAAGTTGAGGGGGTCACGTTTGATCTGCTAGTGATTGCTGTGAGTTGAGTAGCCTTATTGGCTATTGATTAGAGTACCAAATTCGAATTTTCAGTGTTTCTCATTTTCAGGTGGACGCATTTTCTTTTTGTGTGCCGGGAGTATACAATGGATTCTTCTGCTGAGGAAGACTTTTGCAAAATTACGGATTAGTTCAGACTGTGGGAAGAAAAGAAGGGGCAAAGAAACAAACGAAGCAAGATTGACAAAATTGAAACCCCGAGACTTTATAGCCAAAGCTTGAACACCTTTTATCTACTCACAAAGCAGACGGGCTACTAGTTTAACATGTGATGCATCAATGCCCATTAACCCCCACCATTTAAGAGCAATGTTACACACCTTTCCCTAATTGTACTAAATATTTAAGCTTTATTTTCCATTTTTAATCATTCAAATCTTCAGGAGACAATTTAGATGAATTCAACACTACACAAAATAATGAAATTATTTGCCAAGTACAGCAACCAAGTACATTTAGGACTTATATGCTACCACTGTAATTATGAATTTCTGCAGCATTTGCCACTTAACTATGGATCTGCTCCATAATTCACAACTTTATGCATAAACTGCATATTAAAATAAAACATGTTCCTGGCTCTAACAAACCCAAAATTAGTAAAATGGCTGCCTATGGAACACAATACCGATGTTGCTACTTTTCAACAGGTAGTCAACATTTACATGTTTAATGTGGGGATCAGGCACTAAAAATGTGCCAATTTCTTCCCAGATACTGTTAACGTCCATAATGGATGGATGGTGAATACAGCAGACAACAAGCAAAAAATAAATCTATTTCAAACTGGAAGGAGAATGATTTATTCTTTGTCACAGAAAGAAGTATTTGACAGCCGACCCCAATTATTTAAGAGTTTATTAAGAATCCCCAACATTTTGCATTTAAAGTCGGATATTAAAGCACACTTCTTTTAGCCACTGCTAATGTATGACAGCAATTCAGTGTAGGATGCATGACAAATAACTGAAACGCTATAGAATCAGACAAGGTTTTCCACCAAGATCAACCTATAATTTTGGCCTTCATCTACCTTTGAAGCTATGGAACCTACTCCATGGTTAGATCATATTAATGGTCATTACACTCTCAGCAAGGATCAATTAGTTGGCCCATCCATTTGTAATCTGTAATGCTTATATCTGGTGCAGACTGAAACAAGGTTAACCTGGCAGTGAGCCCAAGAAACACATTTTAAGGCATATCAATGGGAAACGTGATCACTTGTGAACATGTAGGTTTGTGTACCAAGTGCAATAGTGAATGTTTCATGCAAATTATTTTTCCTATGTGGTCCTGACAACAGGATTAAAAAAAAAAAAAAGTGTTTTTACTTCCATGTAAGAAAACAGTCATTATTTGTAATCAACACTTTCAATAGTATTTAATGAAGGTGCATAATTTTACTTAAGCAGCATCTACTTTCTAAAACATTTGGATTAATTTTTAAAACAATAAGTCTTATAAATAGCCAAAAATAGATATTGCCACAAAATGTACTGCTTAAAGATTTTTCTAGCCACCGCAAAGGACACAGAGGCGAGGTTAATGCAATCCCTTTCTTGCTTTATTTTAAGCGGAGAAAATCATGCTACAGTAACAACCTACAACTCCTAGAGCCAGAACACAAAACCCATGTTGCTTTGTAACCAATCACAGTCCACAGTGTCTTATTACACACTGCTAAGGCAGAGTTGATATGACCAGATAGCCCCAGCAGGATCAGGCGCCAAATCTGGGTTCTCCACAATGAGATTAAAATAATTTCTGCTTTTTGTCTCCTTAAATTGAACAACGACCCTGTGAATCATCATGAATGGGTGAAAAGCATATTTCAATACATTCCAAGTCTAAAGGAAAGCATTCATGGCTGTCGCCAGATGATCCAGCCTCCAACTGAAGAATCAGGGAATCTGGAAGTTCAATCAAAGGTTCACCTTGCAGCGACCTCATATCTCTCCATGAGATAACCTGACAAGTCCAGCTTCCAGTCGCTCGAGTCACAAAGGTAGCAAGAGTTCCAAACTGCTTCTCAGTTCTCCTTGCCTAGGCAGAAGACTGCTATCACTGGGAAAAGAGCTTCTGGCAATAGTGCCAGAAGCTCTTAGGTATGTTGACCAGAATTCAGGATCTTGTGCCATGTAGGAGGTTGATGTATCGGACTGCAGACACTGTCCATCTGAAGAATGCAACAATTGGATCGCTGTGGAGACCAGAAAAGAATGGCAAAAGAGCCCACCAGGAATAGCAAGCAATTGCTGTGGAGAAGCTGTTCCTCTCCAGACCATCTTCTGCCCGTCACCAAATTGCTGCATCAAGCTTTCCTGCCTCACTGACTGGCATCCGACTCAATTAAGACATTCGGAGACACCGATAAAATAGGCCGTCTATTTCGCACCTCCTTTAGGGAGAGTCACTAGTTCACTTTCAAACTGAATCCCTGTGAGGGGGAACCGACTCATCTTAAGACAGACCCTTCAGAAGATGCAGAATGTTCAGGTTCTGAAGGTCTTGATAATGGGGAGGCCCCTTGAAAAATTGCCTAAATGCAGGAAGACCCACAAATCTGAACAATCTTTCTGAGAGACAAAATATATTTCAGTAAGACTCTGCAAAGCTCCTCTTGATTGTTCTGATCCTGTGATCCAGAAGGGGCAACTTCACAGAGAATAAATAAAATCAAGAACTCAGAAATTTGATCTGAGTCGACAGCGACAGGTGAGACTTCTGTTCACGGAGAACAAAGCCTAATATTTGTATAAGCCAGACTGACTGGGCCTATTCCTGAGGAAGACACGGTTAGCCCTGTGCCATTACAATGAGGTCATGTATGTATAGGATTAGGTGAATCCCCCTGGCTTATAAATACTCCAAAGGGAGCATAAACTTTGTGAAGCACTAAGATATGGCTGCTAGACCAAGTGTTACAGCCAGAAATTAGAAAGTTTGAGTACGCCATTGAAAATGCAGGAATCAATGAGGAGGAGGAAAGATTAAGACTGTAATGTAGGTGTCTTTCAGGTCGAGACACACCAATGAATCTACTCATAAAAGGTCTCTCGTAGAATCAACCCATTCAAACTTGAAGGGTCTGTAAAGGACAGGTGCATCTGGAACTATGTTATCCAAATAGTTATGTTTTTTTCCCCATAAATACGTTGCCCATGAACCACTAGAATGGGGTTGATAATAGGGAATTGCTCACTTTTGCAGAATAGACTGGAGTTATTGTTCTATATGTACAATCTAGTCCTGAGAGAACGTTGGACTGAAGTTGCGCAAAATTATATTTGAAACCCCAAAACTCTCTAAAAACCCAGGAATCCCGCGTGAGATCACACCAGCTGTGATAAAAGGATCTTATCCCGCATCCTAGACCCACAAAGGAAGAAGATTGGACAATCACCTCGAAAGGAAGAGCTGCAACTCCCGTCTAAGATGCTGCCCCAGTACAGCCTCTTGAGCGAGAGAGGGAGGTGGTGTTGAATCTTCTCAGTTTGCTCAAATCGCCGCACCTGCGAGACTGGCACAGAAACGGTGCTTGACAGAGGGAACAGCCAGATAACCAACTACTGCTCTGCTGGCCATGTCGAAATCCCCTAGGCAAAAACCTTCCTGAGCTCTGCTTACCTTTTGTTGAGTGAAGTAAACATACTCACACATTTAGTGACTTCTTTTACAAAGGGGTTACCTAATAAAAGGCCTCCAGCAGTTGAGTCCACCTCACTGTTGGAAAGCTCAAATAGTTTTGGGTCAATGTACAAGAGAATGGAAGGCCACCACCCTGCTGAGATGGTGCAATTCGCCTTGCACAAGAGGCCAATTGCCTACTAGGCCCAACTCACCAAAATTTCCAGGCCAACAGGGATTCATTTTTCCTTGGCCTTGAAGGTCAGATCAAAATTTTCGTTAAAGGATCAGAAAAGACCAAAAGCTTATCCTAGCACTCTCTCCTGGATCTGTTGATGCACTTCTTATGGTCAGCACAAACCTGCCTAGAAAGGGTTACCAGTTTCAGATCAATATTCAGAGTCTCAGTGACTGAACCCTTTAAGGACAGCCTAGGGGCATTACGCCTTCAAATGACTCCTAATACCCAATGGAAAGGGCTTGAGCCTCAACTGGATATAGGATCTCACCTTTGCTGATGTTGGGGTGAATGTCCTCTGGATTGAAAGTGCCACTGAAGAGGGCAGTGGTCTGGAAGTTGAAGGCAGTGGGCTTCATCTCTTTCCAACACCTCTTAGCCGAGGGGTGCCAGGACCTATCCAAATTACCCTGATCAGAATCATCTGAATATACATCATCCCACAGGTCACCTAAAAAGTTGTCACAGTTCTCCGACTGATTGATTGACACTTCCCAGTTAGGGTATGCTCAAGAGAAGTTTTAGGTAAGCTACATTCAGGCTCCAAAGCGTCTAACTTAGGGAAGGTAGATTACTCTGAGGTAATGGGTTGTGGACCTGGTGTTGTCCCTCCTTGAGCTGTAATGCAGACCCTCGTGAGGGTTCAAGTGAAGGGGAAGAAACGGGGGCGAATAAAGATTGGAGTTGGTGGCCCAGGGGACGCAAGAAGACAGAAATTTGTTTCTGCACATAGGTCTTTGGCACATGGACCTGGTCTCAAGGCCATTTGTCTTGGCCACAAATACAGGACACAGCATTGACTGTAGCAAGGTCAATGTGGGCACCTTGAGACATGGTGGCCAGGAAGACGACAAAATTCAGGCAGTTACAACTCAAATTTCCCAAGAGGAAGATGCCCTAAATGTACTATGGCACCTGGCCTATTCCCTTATCCTAATAGCAAGGAGATGCCCTCAGGCGAGTCCTGCTAGAGGGTTGGACTGTGGAGAATTCAAGGATACAGCCCATTCTATGATTACCATGGCACCATGGATATGAGCTATGGAGCCCCAGCCCCTGTGAATATTAACTCGCACCTGTTCCACTTGTTGTGCCTGGTGAGCGTTTTTTTACTGCTGTATTGGTTTTACTGTATTAGTTTCTGCCTGTAGTGTTATTTTTTGTCAAGTCTGCCTCTCTGTGCCCTTGTTGTGCCCTCCGTTGCCCGTTTTCTTTGCCCTCTCCAGCCGATGCTGTCCCCGCCCCCCCGCCGACTCCCGCCTCCCAGCTGCGCTTCCCGCCCCCTTCCCCATTTAATGGCGGCCGCTGCTCGGGCGTGCGAGCAATACCTCTGACCTTCTGGTCAGGGACTCTGCCATCTGCCCCAGCAGCTCCGCCGTTGTGCCTCTGCCCCCTCACCTCTGCAGTGAGTAAGGGTTTGAGACCTGTTCCACTCGGTGAGCGTTTTTTACTGCTGTATTGGTTTTACTGCATTTACTGTATTGTGCTGTATTGGTTTCTGCCTGTAGTGTTATTTTTTGTCAAGTCTGCCTCTCTGTGCCCTTGATGTGTCCTCCGTTGCTTGTTTTCGTCGCCCTCTCCAGCCGCTGCTGCCCCCGCGGCCCCTCCCCCCCACAGACTCCCACCTCCCAACTGCGCTTCCCGCCCCTCTTCCCCATTTAATGGCGGCCGCGCCAAAGGCAAGCCCGTCTGCGCCCGTCCGCGACCCGACCGCTACCAGCGCCAGGGACTTTGGCTCTCCGACCACCCTCCGCTACGACGCAGCTGCCCTCCTCGACCTCAACCCTGGAAGAAACAACAACTGCCAGCTGTCCACGCCCAGCACCACCCATGGCCAGTTCTCCTGCCGTCCCTGCCACCAGACCTTCACCACCGTCCGAACCCCCACAGCCACCGCCAACACGCCGAACGCCAACACCACCGAAGCCCTGAGATGCATCCTCCTCAACGTGCGCTCCCTACACAGACACGCCGTAGAGATCTGGGACCTCCTAGACACCCTCTCGCCAGACGTCACCTTCCTCACAGAAACTTGGACCAACTACACCTCCGACTTCGCCACTGCCATCCCAGACGGATACAAGATCCAGAGGAAGGACTGCCCCAACCGCCCAGGAGGAGGGCTTGCCATCGCACACAAGAGCTCCCTCCGACTCACGACCTCCAGGTCGAACCATAGCCTGCCCACCACCGAACACCTACACTTCCAGATCCAGGCCAGCCCAAGAACGACCCTAAGAGGCACCCTAGCCTGCAGGCCTCCCGGACCTCGAACTGCGTTCACCATCACCGACCTCATCGCACCCCACGCCGTCGCCTCCATGGACTACATACTCATCAGAGACCTCAACTTCCACTTCGACAATGTCAGCGACCCAAACTCCACCACCTTCCTGGACAACCTCGCCAGCCTCGGACTGAAACAACTCGTCACCACCCCCACCCACAAGGCAGGACACACCCTCGACCCCTTCTTCGCAGGAGTGAACAACATCACGACGAAACTGAAGCAAAATCATCACTGAGGAGCAGCTCAACTCCACCCTCAACCGCGATGCCCCCGCCAGCCCGACCAACGCCAACCTCACAGCCAAAGAACTCCACAGATGGATCTCCAACTGCACAGACGAGCTTGCACCCCTACACAACCCCGACAGACAATGCCCCAGAAAGTACAACTGGTTCACCGCCGACCTCCAAGAATCCAGACACACCTGCAGACGTCTTGAGAAGAAATGGAGAAACAGCAAATCCTCTGGAGACCGCACCCCCTACAAGAGCGCCATGACAGACTACCACCAATGCATCAAATACACCAAAAGGACCTTCATCCAGAACAGGATCCTCGCAAACGCCAGCAACTCCAAGGAACTCTTCAGCATCACTAAAGATTTCACAAAACCCCCCAGCGAAACCACAGACATCACCCCATCACAGGGCCTCTGCAACAAGCTCGGATCCAACTTCCATCTGAAGATCAAGGGCCTCTACAACAATTTCAATGACCAGACACCCGACTCCGAAACCACTCCATCCTCCAGCAACGCCAGTCAGCCCACCAGCTCCTCCTGGACCCCAGTCACCACCGAAGACACCACATCAACCATGAAAGGCATCCACTCAGGAGCCCCAACGGACCCCTGCCCCCGCACATCTTCCACAGAGCCGCCGCCATCGCTCCCGAACTACGACGCACCATCAACACCACCTTGGAAACCAGCATCTTTCCCGACAACTGGAAATGCGCAGAAGTCAGACCCCTACTCCAAAAGCCCTCAGCAGATCCCACGGACCTCAAAAACTACCGACCCATCTCCCTCCTCCCATTCGAGGCCAAAGGCACAGAGAAGACCGTCAACACCCAACTAACGAAATTCATCAAAGAGAACTCCATCCTCAACCCCTCCCAATCCGGATCCTGCAGCAACCACAGCACTGAGACCGCTCTACTCGCCACCACAGACGACATCCGCACTCTTCTCGACCAAGGACACCGCAGCCCTGATCCTCCTCGACCTCTCCGCAGCCTTCGACACCGTTTCCCACCGCACTCTCACCGCCAGACTCCACGAAGCCTGCATACAGGGAACCGCCCTCGACTGGCTCCGCTCCTTCCTCGCTGGAAGAACCCAAAGAATCACACTTCCACCCTTCCTCTCCGAACCCACGGAAATCAACTGCGGAGTACCCCAAGGATCGTTGCTAAGCCCCACTCTTCAACATCTACATGGCCCCCCTCGCCTCCATCGTCAGACAGCACGGACTCAGCATAGTATTCTATGCGGACGACACCCAGCTCATCCTCTCCCTCACCAAGGACCCCATCACCAACAGACTCAACTTCCAGGAAGGAATAAATGAACAGCAGCTACCTGAAACTCAACTCAGAGAAGACAGAGGTCCTCGTCCTCTGACCCTCCCCCTCTGCATGGGACAACTCCTGGTGGCCCACCGCCCTCGGCAGTCCCCCTGGTGGAAGAACCTTCTCCTACACCGCTGCCAAGACCTGGAACCAACTGCCGATCAACATCAGACGCGCGTCCACCCTGCACATCTTCAGGAAGACCCTCAAGACCTGGCTCTTCGACTGACCTTCAACAGAGCTGCTCCCCCCCTCCCCCGCAAAGCGCCTTGAGACCCTAACGGGTGAGTAGCGTGCTTTATAAACTCCCTGATTGATTATTACAGCCAGGCTGTCAGAATCAGGCAGGCTATCCAAGGCACAGTGTGGCAAAGAAAATAAGTAGAGGAAGCTGAAATAACCCGAAGGCTGAGAGCAGACACTTCCACGTCACCCATCAGAAGGAAGGACGCCTTAGCTCAACCTACCGAGCTGAGAGGTGGACAAATAGTTGGCAGTGATGCAGCAGAGAGTCCAGGAGAGCATAACAAGCTACTGCTTTCTGAAAAAAACACTATCAGCATAAGTTGGACAGGTACTTATCTAAAGCTACTGAGGAGCAAGAAAGAAGATACCAGCAGTAGCTTAGCAGAAATATAAAACATTGTGAAATGCGATTGGTTATAAAGTGTTAAAGGTTTTGTGCATTTTATATTTTTGTGCATTATTATCAATGTGTGGAACGCGGATTTACTCTTGAATGTACATACCAACATGATGCCAAAGCATTTGAAACAAACTTTGCTTCGCCTTATAAAAGTGTGTTTACTGGATTATTTTAACTAGGACTCAATTTAAGCCTAGACACCATCTTGTTCAAAATGATGTCTCCTCCTGCATGTTCACTGTTCGTTTCTGCAGTACACAGAAGTCAAGCAAGTATGTTTGTTTATTTCAGCTGGCGTTGCTCTGTTAGTGTAGAAAACGGTCTACAGTAATGCTGCTTTTCACAAGGCCCGCTGTTAGCTTACTGTACTCCATTCATTCGCAATAGCTAACTCTTGTTCTTTCAAATACTTTGTCCTGCAATCTCCGGACGACATTTGTATAGAGTGGGCAGAATCAATATTTATCTAGGAGGATAGTGCTTATATGCTAAAGCAATATGACGTCTAATGGACCCGTGCATTGATTTGCTGAGAATGTAATTCTTTTGCTGGCATCATGATGATTTTACAGAAACGGACAATTCCTATGCAAGAAAACTGTACATAAACCCCATATTTGGGGGGTGAGCCAGAACATTCCTGATCTTTCTTGAATGCTACTAGGGAGGCTGTCTATTTTCTTATTGATTTTGCTGCTCACTTGGGGCTTAGTATTAATCTGATTGTGCACTTTATTCTGTATGTCCTATTTACTAATACTTCATGGCAAGGACCTCATGCATGTACATTTATGATTCTGTGCAGCTTCTTTAGACTTTTTGCAATAAATCCTTAAAATTGCTATTACTGCCCTAGAACCCCTCTGAGCCTGTTCTTAGTTAATTGACTGTCTTTTTGATATGCTGTAAGGTGCCTTATCTAGAGAACATACTGCCACATTAAATTTAGGTTTATCCTAGTCTCTGGTTCATCGAACTATGGGGTGTGCGGTTATGGTAATATTTTAGGGGGCTGGCATTGGAACAGTTTTTGGCAGTTTAATTATTGGCTTAAAATTCCCTGTGCCGACAAAAGTAACATGGGTTTGTAGTATGACGCTGGGAAAAGTAATTTTTATTGTTAATGTAATACGATTGGCTGCTCTTAAAATAAAGCAAGCGACTATAGTCCTCTCCTCCGGTCCTGCCACATAATTTTCAACCTCACTGCATAGTATAACTATAAATTGCTGCATTCTTCTGGTACTTGTGACAACAGCTAAATCACAAGTTTAAGGACTTTTGCATTATTTTCAAACACTGCTCAAAAGACCCTCTCCCAGTGTGAAATCAAAGTGTAGTCAAAGGGTCAAACTAAATATGAACAAGAAAGATCCTAAGCATTGATAAATGAATAGAAAGGACACTGCAGCATTTCTAATTCAACACATCCACTCACCCATTCGAACAACAGGACAGCTCTTTTTGCATTCTTGACGGCATTTCTTTGGCTTGCACTTGTCATGGCTGACGATAGCTATTCTTGTGAGCTTGTCTGCCATCCTGCTACAGTGGAACTTGTGGCTGCACAGGAAGGTTTCAACAAAGCTGTGGGTGTGAAAGAAAAAACAGGCATATGTTCAGGGTGTGAAGAAAAGACATTCACAAAAGGACCAGGCCCAGCAGCATACAAGCAGGCCCCTCTTCTGCCACGAAGGAGCCTACATTTTAGCCCAAGTGGTTACTTCCATGCTGGCAGTGGTAGTGTGCAGTCTTTGGGGCAGTATTTTAAGTGCTTTGAGAGGAAATTGGATTTTGTAACAGCTTGCAGTTTTCATCTAAAAAAATGGCATTACCTCACCATGAACAACAGACGAGACGATATCACAAAATGCTTGCAACAGGAATGTGAGGCACACTGTGCAACATTTCAATGCTAATGTGTATATATCAATTATCAAACATTTTCAAAGCCAATAGGCCTGGCTTTAAAGTGACAACACATGCATTTACACATACTATCTATCACTTAGAAGTTTGCCCTACTGACTTTACCAATGCTTGTAAACAAGTAGCAAAAAATACACTATTTTCTGCATAGAATGCATATAGGAGAGAGAAGTGCTAAAGCATATTTTCCAGAAGTAAAACAGTCTCTTGCATTGAAATGGAAGCCCTTCTTTGGAGATGGAATGATGCAACAAGTTGCCAAAAGCATGATGTGAGAGTAATACCCCTCTGGGCAAAGTCAACCCCATTTTGTATATTTTAAACAAATGGTAACAATATTCCCTGCAGACAGCTGCGCATTCTAGTCAGAACTAACAAATCAAGCAGTAGCAATCTAATGGCATGTTTTAAAACAGCTTATACAACTGAAGTGTAATCACTGGTATACAGCTCTACTTCAATGCAACAAATGTTTTAAACTGCAATCACAGAGGGGTTTGATGGACCAAATCGGGCTGGTTTAAAATTCACTAACAAAAGAATTATTAATATTCAAACTTCAGTCTTTCTGCATGTCTGTCTCATCCTTCTTGAAACAGTACGACACAAATAAAGAGATGTAAAAAAATCAAAATCACAAAAAAACATGAACCACCACCTTTCGTTGTCTAATTGAGTCTGTGACCATTTGTAAGTAGTTTGCATAATCTCCTCACCATTCAGCAAATGGATTTCTTTCAGGTCAGACAGACGTATCTTGCTTCCCAACTCCTACCTAGGTTGCTAACAGTAAGACAATGGACATAATGCTAACTAAACCCACAAGAAGCCTCTCAAATTAGAGCACGGCCATTGGAGAGGGTCAGCAATATGGTGGAGTCTTGACAGATTCAATACTTGTATGTGTTTGAGATATAAGCACATCTGAATTCAAACACCATTCTAGAGGCTTAAGAACTGAATGTACGGCCCAGTTAATAAAAAAGTATATTTGGCAAAAAAAAAAAAAAAAAATCGAACTAGTGTCCTGTCTCGGTCGATTGAAATGACAATGACTAAAATGCCCTCGATGGTGATATTCGCAAGAGGAGATTTACATGTTGCTCTTGAGAAATTAAAGGTTCACTGTTAAATTCAGAAAAATTGCACTTTCTAAGAAAGGCTGCTTGGGAAGATGTGGATTTCGGATGTTTTCTGTGGCTGTGAGGCACTTGGTGGAAGACAGAGTTGTAGGAAGCTGGCTCTGTATATACTATACCAAAGTAAGGTATAGTGTGCACAGAGTCCAATGGAACCCCAAAAGGTAGGCAGAGGTAAAAGTAAATACCACCTTACTCTCTATTTGTGGTAGTGTGGGCGAGCAGTAAGGCTGTATCAGAGGGTAGTGGTAAGCATTTATTGTACACACTCAGGCAAGAAATGATTTCACACACTCAAAGACTGAACTCAGACCAATTTGTTTGCATAAAAATATTTAGTTATATTTTATTTTCTAGAACCAAGCCAGGCCTGGTAAAGGTAAGTATAATAATACTTTGCAAGATTTATGAATTGAATTACAGTTGAATGCAGGTTAAAAGCAGTTGGTTGATTTACAGATAAGTCAACAGTGTATGTTACTTCTTGGATTACTTTTTAAGTTACTTTTGCTAATCAGTGTGACATGCCTAGATATCACACTGGGACATTTCCTAGACAAAAAGGTTAGTAATTCAGTTTTTACACATATGCAGTTGCTTAGGGTTTTCATACAAACTCCACACGTAGGAGATTTTTCACAGAAGAGAGGTCAATGCAGTCCTATGGGGGAAAACAGTTATCGTTAAGTACTTAGGTTTTGGAGTTGGTATTCTGGGGTTAGAACCAGGGTGCAGAGTGCTGAGGCCTAATGTTATCCAATGATGGATAGAGGGCCTCCGGTTTGTGGCGGCTTACGAGCAGGCCACAAGGTTCTCAGGGGAGCATTGTCGCTCTTTTCAACCCGATTTTTCCTTCCCCTACCATGCCCGCCCTGGAAGGCAATTGTCAGACTCCCTCAGTGAGGCTGCCACCTAGCGCTGGTTTCTCAGTCTTTTTGGCATTAGAAGAACGCGGTCACCCCACTTGCCCCACAAGATGGCATCAGACGACACCCCCAATTGAGGACATGGTGAGTCGCTTCATTCCTCTCCCTCCTGATGACCACCCGGCTCTTTCCACCAGATTTTTACTCCTCATGCTAAACTCGCCCTAGATGGCAATTTTTAGACCCCCTCAGCAAGTCCGCCCCCCAACTACCTCTGTAGCCTCAGTGGAACTTAATCTAGCCCACACTCCGTGGTCCGGTCAGCCGCAGGACTTCCAGAGTTTAATCTAACTAAACAACTGTGGGAATACTAGGGTCGCACAGACACCCTGCCGCCTGCGCGGCCCTCAGCCTCTCCGCTCTGAATATGGACAACCCAGAACACTAATTCCCTGATGGTAATCGACTGGGTCCTCATGACGAAACCACGATAATTCCTTCCCTGGTAACTGCCAGCTAATCCTCCACGAATGCCCAAGTTAACTCATTTCGCTCTATTGTACCCTCAGATCACTTTTATTGTAACTTATGCCTGTGTATGTTCCTGTAATTGATCGTCCTGTGTTTTACTCAGATTGTCATCTCTCTTGCTGTGTTTACACTGATGCTCCCACCCTCAGATCACTTTTTATTGAAACCTACGCCTGTGTATGTTACAGTAATTCATCGTCCCTGTATTTACTCAGATTGTTAACTGCCTCTCTGTGTTTACACCTTATACTCCCACCCCTCTTCCCCCTAGCACGGACCTCCCTCTCTTCCTGTGCTTACTCCTCTCCCCCAGATTTTTCACCCCCACTTCCCTTACCCCTTCATATCCCTCCCCCTCGCTCTCTTCCCCTCTCTCCTCTACACCATTGACCTAAGATGTCACCCCCTCAACCACTTCCCCCTCAGCCACTCCCCCACCCCCCATGACTCTACCCTCTCCAGACATGGCCCCCAACTCATGGACCATTCTTTACCCTCCCAACCTTTCAAAAAATGCTAAGAAAAACTCTAAACATAAATTACTGATCAGTCACCCTGAAACACTAATTGTAGATAACTACCTCAGCCTCACCTCCCCCATAAAAACCAACTACATCTTCTATTCCAAACCCCCCTCCAAATGGAAAAGCATCTTCCTTCAACAACTCCCAGTCACCAACTCAACTAAAATCCCTTATGGATTTAAATTGTCTACCACCCCCTCCCCATCTTTTCCAGGTGAAATTGACATCTCCATTTTCAAAACGGGAAACATCCTCATACAAGCCTCCGAATACCACCTCACCATCTTTGAACACCATTTCAGCACCCTGTCTCACAAACTATACAAAACTATTCCTAAACCCCCATTCACCCAGCCACATGACATCCTCTCGTCCTCCCCCTCCCCTCCGACCCCAATCTCCCCTCCCCCAGACATCTCAACTTCAAATGCGGTCTTCCAAACCGAGACATCCAAATACTCACTCTCTCCAACTACCCTCCCTCCCCCTGACATCTCAACTGCACACCCCGTCTCCCAAACTCACACTCTCTCTAATAACCGATCCCCTACAACCCCTAATGCTACCTATAACCCCTCTCCGACCTCCCGGACCCCCTCCTGGAACTCCCTACTGTACTCCCCCCGGCCCCAACATCTCCCTCTCTTAACCCATTATCTCCCTCTCTGAAATACACTCCACCCCCGAACCTCGATGTGGTTTCTCTCCACACTCCTCACGCCCTCTTATTTCAAACCACTTCTCCTGATGCCATGAATCTCCCATACCCCACCACTTCCCTCCCCTCGTCCGACAGCCGGAGCACTCCTCATACCCCCCTTCCTGACCTCACACGCCCTCCGCACAACAGACCTCTCTCCGCGGTAAACACAGAACATTCCCTATCCCCCCTCCCCTCTGCAACTGCGTTCCCCCCCCATCCTAATAACCCAGACACTACTCAACATGGAACGTAATCTTTCTACCGTAGCGACCGAACTTACACGACTTAGAGAGGATTTCAACTCCCTCAGCTACATGACCCTTCTCAGTTGTTCAAATTCCCCTGACTTCTGGCTTACAAAACAGCACTAATTACAAACATTGGAGAACTACACCTCTCTGCTGCCGTACTCATAGGCCTCTCCGCACTATGAGCTATCTCTCCCATTCCGACCTTTCTGACCTTTCTGACCTTCCTAATTCTTTTATTAGTGATCCTCCCCTCCCCCACTCCAACATTCCAGTTATTCTGGGGACTAGCAGAATCCCCTCCTTTCCAGTCTCCCCCCAGACCCCCACCTCAACTCACCACCATTCACTCCTGCACCTCCCCCCCCCCCCCAAGACAAACCTAAACCCCTCGCCTGCATGCTTGAGAACTGTTGATCAGCTGTCCGACACGCAACTGAAATTTCAGAAACCATCCTGTAAGAAAGTGGTTCTGTATATACTGCACCAAAGTAAGGTTCAGTGTGCACAGAGTCCACAGTCCCCAGAGGTCCGGCAGAGGCTAAAGTTAGATATAACCTTACTCTCTAAAGTGGTAGCTTGGTCGAGCAGTAAGGCAGTATCAGAGGACAGTATAAAGCATTTGTTGTACACACTCAGTCAGCAAATGAAGCCACACACTCAAGAACTGAACTCTAGGCCAATTGTTTTGTATATAAAAAAATATTGTTTTATTTTAGAACCACAAATAGGTATAAAAATACTCTCTCAGAATGAGATGCTTTAGTTATATACTTCCAATACACAGTAGACTTTTAAAGGCAATAGCTACAGTTGTTGCAATGGGCAACACAATTCAAACACAATTATAACATTGAGCTCAATGGGGAATTTTAAGTAAATGCAATATCAATTACTTTGAGTATGATTTTCTTACTCAGGGCTGGATCCTGGATTCAGCCCTGGTGCATTTCCTGTAAACAGTTGGAAGAAATCGTTTTCGTTACACAGGCGATTTTTAAGGACTATTTGTTTGTTTCAAAAATCGACACTTAGAAGAATTTCTGGAGAAAACCAGGCAATGTTATCCTATGGGAGGAAAATCAAGTTATCGGTAAGTACAGTTGTATTTGCTTTTCAGGGTCAGTGCTGGGCACCAAGATCCAGCACTGGGATCTCTCCTGATAGGTGAGTAATTTCGTTTTCGTTGATCGGACGATTTTTAGTGAATATTTTAAAGTTTCAAAACTCGACACTTAGAAGAAATTTCAGTGTAAACCAGTCAATGTTACCCTATGGAGAAAATGTAGGTTATCGGCTTTCAGGTAAGTACTCGACTGGCAGAGTTACGGTCCTGGGCATAGACTCAGGGGTCCCCCAGGGTCAGGTAGGTACAGTTGGTACACCCTCAGCGGCACAGGGGCGGCCGGGTGCAGAGTGAGTTAGGCCCAATGTTAGCCTATGGCGGGCAGGGGGCCCCTGGTTGGTGGCTGCTAGCAGGCAGGCCACGCGGCTGTGGGAGCTGGGCTCCTGGTCACTTACACAGGGCAAATGGGGAAGTAGAATAGGATAGATGCTGCACTTCCAGGGTCACTCGGGCGGCTGGGTGCAGGGTGCTTTTGAGCCGTCGGGCGCTCAATGTATTTCAATGGAGAAACTGGAAGTTGAACAAAGGCTGCAAGCTCGGGGACGGAGATTCTTCAGGTGCGACCACCACTTCGAGAGGTAAGTTGGGTAGTTGGAGGATAGGTAGGCACCCCGGAGTTGGGCACAGGAGGCCGCAGGGCACCGGGTGCAGGGATGTCTTTTCGCGTCGGGAAATCTTACCCTCTGCTGGTCGCGGTTGGAGGGGTCCCTGGTTCTGAGGCTGCAGGCGTCGTCAGGAGCGTCGAGGAGGGTCCTTGGGTGCTGGATTCTGGGTCACAGTCGCCGGGGGGACGTCCTCGTGGTCTTTGTCCACTCAGGCACAGGCCGGGCTCGGCGGGTGCAGAGTGTGCAGGAGTCGCGGTTCCTGGCTGGCACCAGGGGTTTGTTACTTGCTTTGAGCAGAACCACTGCTCGTGGGAGTCCCAGTCTTTTAGAGTCACAAGGCAGTCAGGTCCTCCGGGGTTTTCGAGGTTGCTGACCACTGGAGACGCCGGGGTTTAGCAGGAGCAGGTTCGAGGGTCGACAGGCCTGTAGGGCTGGGGCCAAGTCAGTTGGTGTCTTCCTCTTGTTAGCAGCTGCACGGCAGGTCTTTCTTCTTGTTCTTCTTGGTTGTTTCGGATTCGGGATCTGAGGAAGGAAGGAAGGTTCAGGGTGCCCCTAAATACTAAATTTAGGGGCGTTACAGGTAGGTAAAGGGCAGGGACCAATGGGTCCCTTCCCTGGGGTGGGTACACCCACTATCCTGCCACTCTCCAGTGGGAGGGGGCAGGAGCCTAGTCCTGATTGGGCAGGGCTCCCCATCTTCAAGATGGCAAGAGCCCGGAGATGTGCTTCACCTCGCCTCCCCCACCTGAGGGGTGGGGTTGGCAGAGGCTGGCACACCCCTTTCCTCACTTGGGGTTTCCCGCCAGTCTTCCCGCCAGAGTGGGGGCTAGAACCGGTGGGGACCAGTTGCTGAGTACAGCAAGTGGTCTGGGGAGGCTCACAAAGGCGGCATGCCTTTGAAGCTTCCCCTGCCCATCCTGGGGAGGAGACCTAGCACCTCGCCCAGGACGTGCATTGTTGCAGGCCCAGGAGAGCGGATGGCTCTCTACCCAGGGGTCCAGCAACATGTCTGCTGGGTGGCAGCCTAGGCAGCCTCTCAGGCAAGATGTGGATTGTGGGTTAGGTTCAGGGGGCAACTCTAAGTTGCCCTCTGTCGTGCATCTTACATTAAATCCCACACTGGCATCAGTGTGGGTTTAATGCGCTGAGAAGTTTGATACCAAACTTCTCAGTCTTCAGTGTAGCCATCATGGTGCTGTGGAGTTCGTGATGACGACCTCCCAGCACCATATACTCTTAATGGCAGCACTGCACTTACAGTGCCCAGGAATGGACATGGTACTGTAGGGGTACAGGACTCATGCACCTGTACCCTCACCACTGGCATAGTGCACCCAGCTAGAGGGGTGACTGAGGTATGCCAGGGCAGTGTGTTTGTGGGCATGGCACACAGGGATGTGTGCCACGTCGACTCTCTGTTTTGTTCTGCACCAAGACACTCAGCCTGCAAAGGCAGTGTGTGTGTGTGTCAGGGTACAGGGCCTCTAAGGGTGGCACAATAAGTGCTGCAGCCCTTAGAGGCCTTCTCTGGTCACAGTGCCCTGGGTACCTATGGTACCATTTACCAGGGGCTGACATGTGGCCAGAGATGCCAATTGGGTTTAGGCTTCAATGCAGTTTTAGGGAAGGAACACAGGCCCTGGGCCCCTGATTGGCAGGAGCCCAGGGCACACTCAGTCAAAGTACATCAGCAATTCAGCAAAAAGTGGGGGCATACCATGCAAGAAAGATGGCACTTTCTCACACAACCCCCCCCCCCAAACGAAAGGTGATGAGACTAACCTTGCCCTATGTTTAAGTTTATTATTTTTTTGCTTGATTAGTTAAAATCTTTGCAAATACATAACAAAAGGATTCCTCTTGTACACAAATAGAAACGATTAAAAGCAGTTAAAAAACACATAATGTAAAAAGGATCGTCATTTGCATATTCTTGTATTGTGGTGTTAACTATTTTAAAAACGATTCTCATAGACTCTTACGTCTCATAAAATACTAGCTAGCAGTGACGACCACAACTTTTCAGAACAAATGCTCAGCTTAACCAGGTCCATTGTCAAAGTTAAAATGTAGGTAAGTAAAGTGCAAGTAGGACTAAAACAGAGTAGGCTCTTAGAAGTTTTTTAGCATGTTCCTGTTGGCGACAGATTTTTAAGTTTCTTAGTTACCATCTCAAAAATTTTGTTAGCCGACAGTTAAGCTGGACGTCAGTAGAATTGAAGCAAAGCTTCACTGCCTGCCTGCAGGTCCGGATGCCGTAATACCTAAAAAAGGGACGTAACAAGATACATCTTATGTCCTTTAAGTTAGAACAGTTGCAAATAACATGAGTAATATCTTCCTTTCCATTTCCGCATAGACGACAGGTCGGAGTACCGCCATCCCTTTCCCATGGGGGAAGATGAGGTTTGATCGCAATAACCCCCATGCGCAACCTTAGAAAGTTTTCCTTCCTGCTTATCTTCATTCCGGCACTCAAGTAGGCTTGGGGTTTTGGCCCTACATAGTCACTGAGCACTATCCAGCCATGTGCCTTTTTAGTGAGAATTGCTTTATCTTCTAAGACAGATAGCATAGATGTTGTTTTTCTTACTGCTTTTTTAAAGGAAAGATGATCAGTTGGTACCGCCCAGAGATCGGACAGGCCCAGTGTCTCAATTGAATCAAGCAGATAGTCCCTGGCTGGGCATATTTCCTGATTTTGCAAGGCTTTCCAAAGATGGAAGTTTAACAACCCTGCCACAGCACTTCGGATTTTGTGCCAACTTTTAACGTAGGAGCTCCTTCTTTCCACAGTTTGTCTTTGGATCCCAAATTCTAACCAGATTTGAGCCGGGGAGACATATTTTGGGAGATGGAAAATTGCTCTGTAAGAGTTGGCTATTATAACGTCTAAGGCTGCTGCATCTTTACCTTTTAGAGCCTCACTCCCATATGTCAATGTAGGCAGCAGTTTGGCCCTCAGGACCTGTAAAAAAGGACCAAGCGTAAGGTCAGGAAGGCGCCTCTTCAATGACTTCAATGATAGGTATATCATGGTCCCCTTTCTTCGCATGGACTCTAGATGACGTTTAAATGAGCTTGTGTGATCCATTAATATTCCCAAGTATTTGTAGCTTTGTACTTGTTCCAAACGTTGGCCATCAAGGAACCAGCTATTGATCTTTTTGTGGTAGTTGACTGCCATAATTTTGGACTTCTTAAAATTTATTTTAAGTGAATTCCGGTTCGAGAAGCTGCATGTTGTGTTTAATAGATGCTGAAGACCAATTGGTGTCCAACTAATTAAAACCAGATCATCGGCATATAGCAGGTTTGACATTAGCTTGTTCCCCAGGTTAGGAGCATGGGATACACAGCTGTCCAGCTCCCCAGGCAGATCGGCCAAAAAGAGATTAAAAAGGAACGGGGCAAGGACACACCCCTGCTTGAGACCTTTCGAGGTCATAATTCGTTTTGAGATGTGTGCCCCTGCACCTAGTTTGACCCTGATCCATGTGTCTGTATGCAACGGTTTTAGCCGATCCAAAAGTGTGGTTGGTATGCCCCATTTTTCCAGTTTTCCCCAAAGTTTGGACCTATTGACATGGTCGAAGGCAGCTGTGTAGTCAATAAAACACAGGAAGAGAGGTGTTTTTGATACTTTGGCTGCATCCATTAGTAACGTGAGAGCCAATATGTTGGTTGTAGTTCCTTGGCCACTACAAAACCCAGTCTGATTAATGGGAATAATTGAATTGTCTGAAGCCCAAGATGTTAACTCGTCCAAGAGTGTTCCAGCGAGGTATTTGGCATCGACGTCGAGGAGGGCGATCAGTCGATAATTGTTTGAGGCATTCCTTTTGCCTTGTTTAAAGATTGGGCTAATAATAGATCCTTTCCAAAAGTCTGGAATGATGACTCCGGTGTTTAAGCCCTTGAAGACTGATAGTAGAGCCTTGCTCCAAAAGCCGGCGTCATGTTTGTATAATATCGGGGGGATCCCGTTAGGGCCGGGTGCTCCCATATCTCTACTCTTGATTATTAGACCTTTTATCTGTTTTTCCGTGGGAGCATATCCTTCCTCTTCAGTGTAGTCTAAGAAGTTTAATTCGCCAGCCAACAGAGTCCCTTGTTGCTTAAAGATGTTAATGCTGCTGACCAGATGAGCTTTGGGTATGCAATTTGGTGTTGTTTTTCCCATAATAGGGGATTTGATTTCAGGTGCCGCAATGCCCGAGCCCTTGTTGAAATCCCCTTCCATGTTGTTAAAGTGGGTGGAGAGGTACTCAACCCAGACCGCCTCTGTTATATTGGAATGGATTCCTGGGTGGGCCGGACGATCTAACCTATGGATTCTTTGCCAAAACTTAGCGCTGTTCTGTTGCTTGGCATCATGCAGTAGTTTAACCCACGTTTCGTCATTCTTTTGCCTTATTTTACGCCACTTCCTCCTTCTCAATAGTGCCTTCATTTGTCGAAGAGTCAACTGCAACTCCAAGTTCCCTGGTGTTTTTCGCAGTTGTCGAAGGGTTTGATTTATGATCCGTTTGAGGCTCTTAGTTTCCGGACTGGAGTTCACTTTTATTGAGATGTCTTCGGATTTTCTTGATATTGACCCAGTCCTCATCGCAGAGTTACCACTAAATGTCTTAATAAAGTTTTCCCAGGCTGTTACAATTGTGGAGCCAGTTTCTTTTTCTTTCTCGAATATGATCTTGGCAGAGGCTGATAAAGCTTCAATATTGTTGACATTGCACCTTAGGCGCTTTAGATTGGAAACTTCTTCGCTTTCAGTCGGGTTCCAAGTATCTAAAATAACAACTGGGCTCGCATTCAGCAATACTTCCTGTGGAAGGTGATCACTCTGGACATTGTCACCTATTTTAAAGGTTGCTATTTTATCGAACATGGCTAGTGTTACAAACGTGTAGTCTAAGTGGGAGGATGTTTTTGAGGAATGAAAAGTGGCAGCTGGTGGGTTGTCCTCCAAGAAACGGCCATTCAGTGCTCTTAAATTTAAATGTTCTAGTAGCAAATATTTGGCCCATCTTGAAGGTTTGCCAATATTTGCTTGGCCCTGATTTGGTATCCCCCAGAGCGATGTAAGTTCGTGCACTGGGCCGTCGTCTTGGCTTGACCCAAGAAGGTGTAGATTGAAGTCACCAGCAACAATTATGTGATCGATGTCTTGCTCATCCATAATCCGTTTTATTTAGTTTGACAACTCCTTTACGGCTTTTTGTTTTCGGTTAGGGTGCACGTAGATGTTAATTATTATAACTTCTTGTGTTATTAAATTTAAGCTTTGTCTGTATTGCATGGACTGCATTGGGTAGTGACATTTTTACCTCTATGGGCTTTATTGAGCCCATTGTGATTATTGAAGCCAACATCATTAGTCCCCCTAAGCGGCGACCAAAGTTGGAAACCTTTGTTGCCGGAACGAAATAGGAGGAGTATCCTTGAAGTTCCTTGGCATTATCTTCCCAGGTTTCCTGGAGAAGTATTAGATCGAATGTTTTCAGGTAGTTAACTACTTCATGATCGACCAATTTGGCTGCCAGGCCGTTAATATTCCAGATGCAAAGCTTAATTTGACCTCGCGCGGATGGTGCTGTCAGTGGAGTGTCACACACTTGTCAATTTGAACGGTCTGTTAATATTGTGCGAGATATTTGCGGCCGAGCTTCAGGTCCCAGTTTCAAATTTGGAATTAATTGCCCTACGCTTCTACCGGAGTTGGAATCCTCTGTAGAAGCAGTAAGTTCCCCAGGGGTTCTACTTCTTGCCCCTCTTAGGACTGAGGTGGTAATTTTGTCTGGAACAGTGAGTCGGGTTTTTAGAAATGGTGTTGGATAAGGAGATTTCAATTCAACTCCCATTTTTATATCCCAATGTTTGAGCGTGCTTTCCTCTTCCTTGATTTTATTCGCAATTTCACTTGTGCTCCATCGTGTCCTCGTCACCTCTGGGTCCAAGCAGTTATTATTTGGAAGGAATTCTATAGAAAGCAGGTCCGTTGAGCTTATATTTCCAAGGCTCAGGATGGAATTTAAGAGTCGTAGAACATTCCCTCTGTTTAATATATCATCTCTTCCTCGCGATTCATATTCAGGAATGAGAATAATGCTAACCACTTCTTCAATAGTGGTTTCCTTAAATCGGTAAGTAGGGATTCCATCCTGTAGGCAGGGCCTTATTTGCAAAGGGTTGTTTGGTTCTTCTCCTTGATTTACAGATTTGCGAGAGCTCGACGGGAGGGTAGTTGAAGGCTTAATTTTATTGAATGGGCGGCCTTGATTTACAATGCCCCCCGTCAGTAATTTTTGTTGATCCTCTCTTATTAACGAGTGAACTTCGTTGGGTGGTGCGCCCTGCGATTGAGCTTCCTTGTTATATTTTAAAATTGCTGGATTTAATGCTATTGATGTTGATTCCTGCCTCTCATTTGTTATTGGGATGTTCCTTCTTACTGGATCTTTTGCTCTTAATATTAGCTCCTGCCTCACATTCTCTGTTGGAGTGGTCCTTCTAACTGGCCTCGGTGATGACCCCAAAGTGGCGGCCATATTTGAAGAGGGCTCTACGAGTGAGTTGTCCGATCTGCCAGGCAAGGCAGGGCATAAGCTAGTCCTGGTTTCATCAAAGTCGGGGTCTGGTTCAACTACACTGACAGATGAATTGCTTAGTGTGTTCAAAGCAAGAGATAGTTGCTTCTTATTACGACCCTTCCTTTTTTGTTTGTTGCGAACTTTCCGGGTGTAGGATTTTTGTTTAAAGGACCCGTTTTTATTAGGGCCGTGATTGGCATTGCATCATTAGCTACAACAATATTAGAAGAGCTAGTTCCTGTAAGTTCGATTTTTCGAAGTTCAGGCGAAGCTGTCCCTTCCTTGTACTGACCATCTGTGAATGTAAGGGACGATGTAACACTGCCTTTTATCTCTGACAGAATATCCCCTAACATAGTCGGTAATGTTGTGAGCTTGTCAATTATTGGGGCACAGGTGCATTCAAAACGGATGGTTTGGCTTCCGTGCAGCGCTTCTTGTCCCCGCCTAATTAGGTTATTGAGCTCTGAAAGTTTTTTGTCGATCCCAGACGTAAAATCAGCCAGTGTCTGAAGAACCGTGATCTGTAAGTCCATTTTATGCGATTGATATTGTAAGGCTGTAGTTGAGTATTGCATTGAGTTTAAAATTGCCCCCCAAATTGATTCAGTAGGTGTTATAGAACTGCGGTTACTTCTTTCCTGCAATGGTGTATTAATCGGGTCATGTAATGTGTTATTTTGAACAGGTTTTAAATTATATGAGGCGACAAGCTCCTCCCATTCCTGAGAAGCCAGGAAAGACAAGTCCGGGCTTGATATATGAGAGTCTGCATAAGGAGACATTGTGTGACGAGCTGCTGGTTTGCTGGCCAAGGGGCTGTTGGGGCTCACCGGGTGTTCAGATACACTTGGTGCCCCTGATTTTGATTTATGCTGTTGGAATGGAGAACTATTTTTTGGGGACAGCGGGAGAGCCATTCCCAATTGATCTATAAGCTGGTTCTGGGGCATGCTCCCTAGTGTGTCAATTCCAACTGTAGCCCCTGAAACCTCTTCAAAAACATTTTCAGCTGCCCTAATGCCAACAGTACTTTTTGGAGAATTCTGGCCGTCTGTTGTAGGTGAATTCCTTTGGTCGGTTTTAGCTTGATTTTCAACTCGATTAGTAGGTTCGTGAAATAAGGATTGAGGTTCAAGTAACTTGGTGGGTGAAACAACAGAAGCTTGGTCAACTGGTTGATTGGTTGACTGATTAGTTGGCTGATGAGTTGAACCGAACTTCTCTGGCAGCAAAGGCGATTGCAACCCTTTTACATTCGCGCTTTTTGAATAAATTGCTGTACCCGGATCTTTCAGAAACATGAACTTTGTGTAAATTTTGGGTTGGATAGTGAAGTGGATTTTCCTTTGAGGGGCCCCGTCAGGGCTTATTAGAACACAGACCCCTTGTCCCCCTTGTGTTCCTTGTGAATGCGTCAAATTAGCTGGTTGGT
Organism: Calotriton arnoldi; assembly: GCA_963921515.1. Lineage (NCBI taxonomy): Eukaryota > Metazoa > Chordata > Amphibia > Caudata > Salamandridae > Calotriton > Calotriton arnoldi. The sequence goes on from CAWUFW010007937.1 coordinate 446,954, forward strand.
CAAGAGTTAATTTATCAAAACAAAAAAGGGAGTATCCCAGGGGCCAAGAGAGGTCCCAGTGACAAGGGAAAATGGAGAGGGACGTAGCATAGGAGGATAATCTTATTTAAGAAACCCCTCACTCACCAACCTGGTTGGTGACATGCTTCATCATCGGGGTCCACCCGAGTAGCCGAGTGCCACTCAGGTGTGCTTCGACGCCTGGAGTACAGCGGAGCTGGATTTTTTCGTGAAATAGTGTGAAAAAATATGTGTAAGTGAGTAAAGTTAAAATTGTCTTTATTGTACTCTCTAAATAGTTTTATTTGTAGAGCAATAAGACAGAGTTAAAATCAAGTGTGATACTATAAAATTGGTTAGATTGACCAATAAGTATCAGTGATAAGTGAGAAAGTTTTGGTCAACATGTTTCAACCTATCCAGTTACTTGGTCCTGACGAATCCCTGATATCAGGGATTCGTCAGGACCAAGTAACTGGACCGGGGGGTGTGCACGCACTAAGGTGCACCCGTCCCTGGATCCACAATTCACCCAACCGTATACTCACGGCAAGGTAACCTTACAGTAATTCTCTGGAAGGGTAAAGAATGGGGTTTTCTGAAAGAAACAGAGCAGAGTTATACATACATTACTGCATCAGTATTTGTTGGTCATGTTCTCCATTAGTGACGGTGTGAATGTAGCTCAATACACACCATGCGTGTCAATATAACGTGACACATTTCCCATGCATTATAACCACAATGTGTTCTAGCTCGGAGTGTACTCCTACCAATCTTTACATACCTATATTCATACGTAATTATAGGTGGGTGTCATGCGGCTCTGTGATTAATGAGCCTATATAATGGCGGTCAAAGTGAATTCACGACCATGTATGTTATACTCTCATAAAGCGTAGCAGACAAGGATAAAAGAACCAGGTTATCCAACACTTACAAAAAAACTAGATTCGGTTTGCCCCATGGAAACCGTGAGGGAAGGGGCTGGCTACTGTTGCATTCTGTGGAAATTAAAAATATGTCGAAGAACTGTTAGTCGAAACCTCGATCTGGTCACGGTTATGAGACAAAAGGAAATAGTAGCGGTGCACGGTGCACACCCGCATTGTTAGTACTCAGTCAGTAGCCTCAGAGCCCACCGTAGAACCTATTCGTCAGCCTGCACGGGATCCGAAGGATATCGGTGGACTAATCCCGGAGGTTTTTAAGCCGGAATGGCCGTCCAAACACTTCCGTGTACGTGCCCGCATGCGCGTCGAGGCGAGGGGCAGAGCAGTATCCTGAGTAAAGGGATTGAGGATAAATTCTAGTCTTATAGCAGTACTAGGGGACAATCTCTACTAGTGACTGGCATGTAATGTCAATGCGTAGAGGCGAGGGGCGGAGCAGTACCATGAGCAAAGGGATTGAGAATAAATTCTGGTCTGGTAACAGTGCTAAGGGAATCTCTACTAGTGACTGGCATGCAATGTCAATGCGTAACGGCAGTTTTATATCCCTCTGTTTCATAAACGAAGGTGAATGTGAATAATGTAGAAATAACGACAAGGTGTATCAGACAGGGGTAACGAACATCTTGATGTTACTGCCAAAGGTTAGTCCTACCCGGAGATTTTACCATAAAAACACCTCGTTTTTCTTTTTAAAATGGAGAAGGTTCAACATATAAGAATGGAGGCTACATAGTATCCACAAATGTGATCGCAGTATAGGTATGGGCAGAAAAAACCCCTATTAAGCAGATGACTCACATGCGACTGTCAATACGGGGCCTTAGCTCTATATCCCTCCCTTTCAAATGAAGAGGTGGGCATAAGGGCGGTGTAAATAACGGTGAAATATAAAGATATCAAAGCAGGCTAACACAAGGTTTAATTGTGTAAAACATATAGTGCTAATTCCCAGAGTGAAATAGCTCGAAAAAAAGGGAATTTGAGGGCTGCCCAATAGAATGCACCGCAAACAGTCCAGATTAATATGGAAAGAGGGGGTATATCTACCACATATGCTTAGTGGTATGAAGGGACATTACGGTAATGGGAAAATAAAATATCGGAAGACTAAAAAGAGCACTGTCAGTGTAGATATAGGTCCTTACTACATCTAAGTTAGTTTTAAAGAATGAGTTTGAAAAGACAGGTTACCTCAATTTGACAGTGTTCCATGGAACATTGTCATTCAAACCATTGATATTGGTGGCAAGTCTGTAAACCCATCGTTGTTCCTTCTCAAACAAACGCTGTGTATTTTTTTCTTTGGATTTCACTACTTCTATCACTGTCCATCTCATATCATTGGTGGTGTGATTGTTGGAGGAAGTGATCTGTCAATTTAGTCGTGACTTTTCTGCACCTGATTGTGCTTCGGTGTTCGCAGATTCTTAGTTTGACCTTTCTGCCTGTCATGCCTATGTAGCGCAGCCCACAGGGGCATGTTATCATGTACACTACATCTGTACTGTTGCAATTAGTGTGTGCCCTCTGGGTCCATGTCCTACCTGGTTCCTGATTCAATGTTTTTGTCGAAGATGTTAAATGGCACACACTGCAATTACCGCATGGATAATGGCCTACTATGCTAGGTAGGCCCCAGGCATTCAGAACAGTCGGTATTCTACCCTGTTCCTCAGATCTCGGACGGGTATTGACCAATGTATCTCTAATGCTTTTTGCACGTTTAAATGAAACAAGCATTGGCATAGCCAATAGGTCTCGCCTTTGGGACCTTATAAGTATTTAGTTATGCAGCACAATATCCTTGGTGCAACAACATCAACTGTTGCATGGCTAAACACTTATAAGGTCCCAAAGGCGAGACCTATTGGCTATGCCAATGCTTGTTGCCCTTTATTATCATATGGCGGGGATGTCTTTAACACCCCTTTAGCACCCTCCCTTTCTGTCCCTTCACCCTCGGACCCCTGCTGACACACATCAACAAAACCATCATACGCCCGAGACAGCTGATCTATCAGTGATTGAGGTGAACTGGGGGAGGCCCGGGATTGTTTGCCTTCAGGGGCCAGTCCCTGCTCATCCAGTGACTGACCAGTGGACACAAAAGGGACCCCCTGATGCCGCATTTAATGGACTACGTCACCTTGGGCGCCAAATGTCTCCCCGCCCAGGGCGCAGTCTTAGCCAAGGCCTGCTCTGTACAAATCACAACAGAGAACTGCAGTGCCCATCTTCAAGTTTCCGCTTGCTGCGTCCTTCCTGAAACAACCATTAAATAAATGTGTTTTGTTATTCTGTTTGCTCCTTTAGTGCCGATTTGAAATGTTTCCACAATGTGCACGAATTAGCTGGGTGAGATGTCAGTGGCGGCACCACCCAGACCAACATCCGAATCTCCAACCAGGCTTGCCTCTCTCCTGCCCTTACTGCCCACTTCACCTGCCCCATGTCCGTAGGTGCTATGAGAGCTCTAAGCGTGGCAGGCAGCGCCCCCCACCACTGCACTGCTGATGCCTCGACTGTAACTCGGTGCGAGAGGGACGCTTGCACTGCTACCGCCACGGATGTCGAGGCACCGCAATGCCAGGGGTAGCATGCGCCCTTTGACCCTCAGTGACATACGCCTGGCTCACCTTTAGCCCCTCAATACCATATTTGCTACTGAGGTGTGAGAGAAAAGACAACGCGTGTAAGGGAAGCTTGCACTGCAGATGGTGTACAGCTGAAGCCCAAATAGCAACTGTGGTCTCTTTTTCTCTCTCTCTGCGTGCATGTGGCTGCTTATAGTGTATAGCCGATGCACAAGTGGTACTCTCTCTACGTGCTTGGGGCTTGCACCCCTGAAGCCTGTGTGGTAAGAGTGACAAGGAAGGGAGTGTGAGAGAGACGCTTGCATTAGCGATGCCTATGTAAGAGGCACCTATTGTCCATGTGAGAAAGCTTGCACCGCTGATGCCCACGCGTCGCTTACACTACCGATGCCTAAGTGGTATCTGTTGTCGATGCGAGAAAGCTTGCACTGCTGAGGCAGGTGTGGTGCGCCCGTGCCTGTGCAGTGTGGTGTGTTTGTGAGACGGACGCTTGCACTGCTGAGGCAGACATGGTGTGCCTGTGAGGTGTGGTTTGTTTGTGAGACAGACGCTTGCACTGCTGAGGCAGACATGGCGCACCCCTGCGTGCGTGTGGTGTGTTTGTGAGACATATGCCTGCACTGCTGAGGCAGACGTGGTGCACCCCTGCCTGTGAGGTGTGGTGTGTTTGTGAGACGGACGCTTGCACTGCTGAGGCAGACGTGGCGCGCCCCTGCGTGCTTGTGGTGTGTTTGTGAGATGGACGCTTGCACTGCTGAGGCAGACGTGGTGCACCCGTGCCTGTGTGGTGTGTTTGTGAGAGGGACGCTTGCACTGCTGAGGCAGACATGGTGTGCCTGTGAGGTGTGGTTTGTTTGTGAGACGGACGCTTGCACAGCTGAGGCAGACGTGGCGCGCCCCTGCGTGCGTGTGGTGTGTTTGTGAGACAGACGCTTGCACTGCTGAGGCAGACGTGGTGCACCCCTGTCTGTGAGGTGTGATTTGTGTTTGTGAGATGGACGCTTGCACTGCTGCTGAGGCAGACGTGGTGCGCCCGTGCGTGTGTATTGTGGTGTGTTTGTGAGACGCACGCTTGCACTGCTGGTGCCCCCTGGTATTCGTACTTCATAGAAGCTCGAGGTAGGCTTTTATGATTGTTTCAGTCTAGGAAGGAGGCACAGGATCTGGTTCCAGGACAGTAAGTGTAAGTCGCACCTTGTCTGTCACACTGTACAACACCACTCGGGAAGCCTGTCTCCTCCACAGTGCCAAGAGGCCTGCGAATGGATGTGCGTCCATGTGAACTGGCCTCCTGCAGGCAGACAGTAAGGGCGCCAATGACTCCTGTATGGACACTCTTGTCATGTAACGTCGTGCACCAAGAAGACATTCTGTTTCACAGCGTGGTGCACTCTGGGCGGAAAGATAGCTCAGTAGCGAGAGTGCCTGCTGCAGAGAGCTGTGCGGACCCTTATAGTGTCACGGTAAAATTACCAGCGCGGCAGACCCACCACTTTAAATTCCAGAAGAACAGTTTTGCGACCAGGATTAGCCCCTCCCATAGTCATGAGAATGGAGCCATTTAAGTTTATGGGGACAGTGTGACCAATTATTACAAATTACAGAAAGCCTCCATGATCCCAAGGTGTTGACTCAGCAATGTGTGAGGTAGAGCAATGCCCACCTGACCCCTGGCTATTTAAACTTCTTGTAGCAGTGAAAGCCGGAAGAAGCGCTTGTTTCACAGATAAATTAAAAAAAAAGTGCCACACATTTCCCGAGAAATTACAAGATTTGTTTTTTAGATTCACGGCACATGAGAACAGCGTTTCCCTTTCTTTGTTGAAAGGTGAGAGGGTGCAGGAACTTCAGCATATAAATAGAGTATTACAGCGTCTTACTTCCGTATCCGACAGCTCACCTGTAGCCCGGGAGGGGAAATAACTTCAAAAAGACCTTTGTTGAAAGGTGTTGTAATTAAGGATGCAGTTGTACAAAATTACATGGCGGAAGGGGCGCGGCAAGTGTAGCGCCGCTCCCATGGGAGCAACAGCACGTGTATATTTATAGAAAGGCGCTATGTGGGTTCATAAAAGCAGAATCTGAGGGACACAAAGGGAGCTTTTGACATCTAATTCGAGCACCTTTACGCCGAAAAAAAAGTTTAGCGACACTGTGCAAATAATACCCAACAAGTGGATTTCTCCACCTCGGAAAAAAATGCAGATGAAGGAAAATAAAAAGTGAAGGATTTTGTAAAAAAAAAAAAAAAAAAAACACTGTGAAACTGATTTCTTACATGTACTTGCTGAGCTTTGGATTTTTGAGAACCTCCATAAAGTCAAATATACTCAACCACAGAGGCCCGAAAACTGCGAGCGGACTTGTAATAAATGGTCGATGAATGGCCCTTAAAGTAATTATGGCAACGTATAAGAGGTCGAGAATACTCAAAGTGCTGGGCCCGAGTAAAGCACAGAGTGAGGCTGGCTAGAAATAAACTGGCCTCTCCTGTGGGGTGGGACTTGCCCCTCACTGCATTGTTCCTGCTGTCAGCACTGAAACGGCATCAATGCTGCACTTCTTTCCTATGCGCGATCCGGAGGAGTCACCTTAATGTGTGGGGGGAGGGGTAAACAAAATCCAGCGTGGTCACTGCATTCCTCGCCTTTTCCCAAGCCATATATAGGTAGTCCATATAATTGCCTAGAAATAGGCTAACCCGTAGTAGTAGTGTGCTATTGAATTTGTATAGCGCTTTATATACCTGAAGAGGCTGCAAAGCGCTCCGATTTGCAACAGATTCTTGGCTGCTCTCTCGGAGACTGAGGCTGAAAGAGTGTTGGATAGTAAGTACTACCTGACAAGGTTGACGTGTTCAGGTCTTTGCTTGATTTTAGGAGCACTGACAAGGCTCAATGAGCCTCTGGCAGAAAAGTCTTAATTTGGGTGGTTGCAGTAAATTATGCGGCTCGGGATTGTAGGGGATACTGGGTGAATCATGGGTCCATGTGAGGCGGTCGTTCGTTTAACCTGAGCACGTACTGTATTGGTTGATAGAGTTCAATATATTTGGCCCAGTGTTTTAAATGGCCAGGCACTGAAGTACCGAGCACCTGCCCTTCTTTAATTTGAACGGCAGAGTACCTGCACTTCTGAGCGCAGAAGGAGGATGAAGTACCAGCTTCCCCGCTTGACTACATTGTGTTATCCTGGGCAAATCGTGTTGTCTCCGTTGAATACATTCCATTATTTGTATAAGAACCGCCAGCTTTTAGAAAGGTTCTGATGACCAGGTTACGGTTTCGCTGAGAGCGGAAAAGGCCGCATTCGTGTACATGTCACTGGAAGAAAAGAGGGGAGAGAGTGGAAGAGGAGAGAGCGGAATGGCCTCTGCGTGTAGATGGAAATGAGTCGGAACAGCCCACACCTTCAAAAACAAGCACAAGTGCGCGCGCACGCCTCGCGCGGCAGCAAGGGGCGTAAGGAGGTGGCCTGCGCGATTCCCTTGCGGGAGCGAGCAGCAAGGTGCGATAATTGATAACATATGGCGCCAGCTGCTCGCTCCCGCAAGGGAATCGACAAACGTGCACGCGTTGCCATTGAAAGCAATGCAACGCGTGCACGTTTTTAGGGTGAAAAGTGAATCGATTGCAAAAGGTCTTTTTGCCTAAGCAGCGCATGCGCGCTGCGTAGGCGAGACCTAAAAAGGGGTTTTTCCCATTGTAGATTCCCAGTCCTTAAGATACCCCAATGTTTATTGATGGACCTAGTTATTTGATTGGAGAGGGTGTTATACGTAGTAACGCATGTCAGAGGCGGGTCTTTTATTGGTTTGGGGAGATTCTCCAAGAGAGCTTCACGCGGTTGGTTTCTTGCCCGTTTTTGACATTTCCTCAGTATGTGTTCAGGGTATCCCCTATTTGAGAGCTTGCCGGAAAGTTCAACTGCCTGTTCACGGTAGTCCGATAGTTTACTGCAGTTCCGCAGTAGTCGGAGTTATTGCCCATAAGGTAAATTTTCTTTGAGGGCCCTCGGATGGAAGCTCTCGAACCTCAATAAGTTATTCTTAGCGGTAGGTTTTAGGTAAGTCTTCGTTTCAAATCTTCCTTCTTCTTTGGTGATAACGATATCAAGAAAGATCATTTTGTCAGGGTCCACAGAATGGGTAAATCTGAGATTACTGTCACAAGTGTTAATCCAGGATATGAAGTCCATCAGGAGGTTTCTTGGTCCTTGCCAAATGGCAAGGACGTCATCAATGTATCTTTTCCAGAATACAATATATGACAAAAAAGGATTGGCATTCCCCAGTATAAATTTTTTCTCAAAATCGAACACGTACAGGCCCGCTACACTGGGAGCGAAGGTACTCCCCATGGAAGTACCGCCTGTCTGTAGGTATAGTTGGCCTTCGTATTCGAAATAATTCCTCTTCAATGCCAGGGTTGCACATTCCAAAATGAAATGTTTGGGGGTTTTATACATCCATTCCGTGTCATTGAGAGCTCTACCTAAGACCTCCAGGGTGTCATCTTGGGGGAGGCTCGTATATAGGCTTTCAATATCAAAGCTTACTAGAAAGGTGGTTTCATCTGCCTGAAAATCTTTAAGAAGAATGAGTAAACTCTTGGTGTCACGTAAGTAGGTTTCAGTTTGTTGAATCATAGTTTTTAGAAAGAAGTCGCAAAATATTGACAGAGGTTCAAGTAGCGACCCAATACCTGAGACGATTGGTCTTCCAGGTGGGGGGAGCTTATTCTTATGCATTTTTGGCAATACATAGAAATAGGGTACCCTTTCTTCACTGGTAGTGAGAAAGTCAGCTTCGTGCTTTGAAATGTAGTTGCATGACTCCGCTGTATCAACCAAGGATTTTATTTCTTGCTTTAGTTCTTGAGTTGGGTTCTGATTCAGTGGGTAATAATTTCTTCTATCTGCCAGAAGGCGGAGGCATTCAGTTTGGTACATGGTTTTATCTAAAATTACCATTCCACCGCCCTTATCCGCCAGTTTTATTATGATGTTATCATAGGTTTTTAGTTGTGCAAGAGCCATACTCTCTGCTTTGCTCATATTATAGAAGGGTTTTTTTTCTTCCATTTTTTCGATGTCATTGTATACCGCTTGTTCGAATGCCATGACTTCCACTGGGACTGTGTGGGGTGATGGTATAAAAATAGATCTAACACGTAGTCCTGTATCCTCGCGGGTCGAGTTAGTTTGAGAATTATCTTCTTTGTGAAAAAAAGCTTTCAATTTCAGTTTTCTGAAGAAACCGGCCAGTTCACAATGGAGATTGAATTTATCCAATTTGGCCGTGGGAACGTACCCAAGGCCTTTATTGAGGACTTTTTGTTCTATTTCCGTCAGTTCTCTAGACGAGAGATTGGTAACTAGGTCCTGTTGTTGCTCGGCCCGGGCTGGGGTTCCCGTGTTTTGCTCCTTGTGTAGTTCACCACGCTGTCCTGCTCCTCCCAGTGTACCTGGTTGTTTCCCCTTCTTCTGCCTCTGCCCCTCCTGCCTTCCCCTAAAAAAGGTGGCCTAAATGTGTTATGTGGGAACAGTGGTTGTGGGAAAGGTGGTTGCCACCCGTATACTGGGTAATGTTGATGTGGGTTGTAAGGACCAGGGAAATTGCTCATTGGTGGAATATTGTAGTTGTGCCATGTGGTCTGTGGTCTACCTCTTCCCCTCTGTCTAAATTTCCCACTGTTAGAGCTGGATCCACTACTGACTGAAGAATCGTCACTGGACGTCTCAAAGCTCTTATCCCCTTTAGGTGGCGGTATAAACTCAGAATCAGAATAGGGGTAAGTTTTAACATAAGAAAAGCGTTTGAGATCTTTTTGAAATTTTTGCACTTTCTGTTGTGTGAGATTATCTTTGTACTCAATTAAGTTCTTTATTTAGTTCAAGTCAAGTCTTTTTTTGTATCCAGTAATTGTGGTTTTTATATGATTTTCTGTATACTGGATTTCCACTAGTATGGCCTCAGATAGCCTCACTGCTGTCTCAATTATTAGTACCATCCAGTCGCGTGTGCAGTGCCACGCGATCTGGGCCCAATCTTTCCTGAATACAGGATCATCAAGAAAGATGCGCGGTGCATTAGTAACAAGGAGACCTTTAGGTGCAGTGTTATTCCTTAAGTACTCCGTCAATATAGTGCCATGTAAAATTGTTCTAATTCGATTTCTTTTTATTTCCGATAGTTTATCCCAGTCTGTAGTTTGTGATATGGTTTGTGCTATACTAGCATCAGCAAAGATTGAGGTTTCAGCTAAAATAGCCTCCACCTCTTCATTAGTGAAGGATAGACCTTGGTTCTCGCCCATGTCTGCTCGTCAATCACGATTTCTCGAAAGAAAAACAAAACTCTCGCAGCTGTGCGCTGCCTTAATATCAGTTAACAAAGGGAGAGAGTAAGGGTGTTTATGTTTGGGAGAATACTCCCAGTCCCCTAGGGTCAATTTATCAAAACAAAAAAGGGAGTATCCCAGGGGCCAAGAGAGGTCGCAGTGACAAGGGAAAATGGAGAGGGACGTAGCATAGGAGGATAATCTTCTTATTTAAGAAACCCCTCACTCACAAACCTGGTTGGTGACATGCTTCATCATCGGGGTCCACCCGAGTAGCCGAGTGCCACTCAGGTGTGCTTCGACGCCTGGAGTACAGCGGAGCTGGATTTTTTCGTGAAATAGTGTGAAAAAATATGTGTAAGTGAGTAAAGTTAAAATTGTCTTTATTGTACTCTCTAAATAGTTTTATTTGTAGAGCAATAAGACAGAGTTAAAATCAAGTGTGATACTATAAAATTGGTTAGATTGACCAATAAGTATCAGTGATAAGTGAGAAAGTTTTGGTCAACATGTTTCAACCTATCTATGATAGTATCAGGTATTCGTCAGGACCAAGTAACTGGACCGGGGGGTGTGCACGCACTAAGGTGCACCCGTCCCTGGATCCACAATTAATTCTCCCATTTGTGACTTTACGTTGGTGTCGTTGCTTTTAATGGGTGAGTTTATGCCGGAACGGGTCCTGGTAATCCCCATGACTGGGGTGCTTTCTGTGCTTGTTGTGCGTTTTTGATAGATACTGACCCCAGTCGTGGGCCACTTGGCTCATCTGTGCTCACTTTCGTATTACCTTGTTTTTGTTTGGACTTTGCCTTTGATATTGATTTTAAAGGAGACCCCCTTACTCGGCCCGATCTCATGACCCTGTAATCCGTGTTTGGGTTAACACTCAGTGTAAGATGAATTCAAATGTACTGTACAGATAAACGGTCCAGGTAGAGGCTGAGCTGATAGGAGCCGATAGGAGTGAGAGGGACTGCCAGTGTCCCAGTCACTAAAGCTCCAAAACTGATGAGACACACACCCCTTGCAATCTTCCTTGCACCTGGAGAAACCTGCCGCAGTACCGGGGTGCTGGGAGTGCTGGGGGGTGCTGACAGCCGGTCACACTCCACTCCACTCCCTCTCCCCCACCGCCCTCCAACAACCCCCAGCAGCAGGCCGGCAGTCAGCCAGGGAAGACCTCAGCCTTATCCAGGCAGGCAACCGACACAGAAAAAACAGCTGCTCAGATAGCGTCAGGCAACAGCGGGGCAGCAACGGGGCTTTGGAGGGACGTCAGAGGGGCTTCGAAGGGGCTAATGGCAGCACAGGACAGCGCAGCACAGCACAACTCGAGTAGCACAATAGTACAGTGACTGCGTTCTCTTGCTGTCGCACAACAGCAAGGCCTCCAACAGCGCTCCAGGTCCTGTTTCCGTTACAGGGGGCGCCACACTAGGACTACAAGCACTGGAGCACTGGAACTGCCAAACCCTGCTCACTCCTATGCTCCTATGCCCCGTCCTCCTGCAAATCCACAACTGGGCTCTGCCTCTGCTGTCACCCGCACCGGCCTGCTCCGTCGCAGCAGGGAGCCCGGGCGGGCAGCGCAGTTCAACGACCCTTCAGCAACCCATGCCCCGGTCCAATGCACAAGAGGGGCAGGGAGCGGGGAAGCGGCAGCACAGTGCTGGTAGCTCCGGGGGGCGGGCGAGCCGAGGGAAGCAAAACACTGGCCTGCCTGTGACCGTAGCTCCGTCGGTAGCTGCCACCGGTCCTCCTCCTGTCAATCGCCGCAGTCACAGACGCGGACCGCCGCCTCGGGGGACCACCGGGAACCACGGGAGCAGCAGCCTCGGGGACCACGGGAGCAGCAGCCTCGCCTCTCCTCCTCCTCCTCCACACAATGTGGCGTAGCCAGGTGTCGGCAGTAAAACCAGGACAGGGAATGGAATCCGCAGCGTCCTATCGTGTAGCTCCTGTGTATACCTTCATATGGTGCAGACTGTGAACCTTGCCCTATGGAGTCTCTTCATTGTCTAAGTGGAAGAACCTGGAAAGTCCATCTGCATTGGCATGGGCAGTCCCAGGTCTGTGTTCCACTTCAAAGTCCATTCCCTGTAGGGAGATGGACCACCTTAGTAGTTTTGGATTTTCCCATTTCATTTGCATTAGCCATCTGAGAGGTCTGTGGTCAGTTTGAACTAGGAAGTGAGTGCCAAACAAGTATGGTCTCAACTTCTTCAGGGACCAAACCACAGCAACGGCCTCCCTCTCAATGGCACTCCAACGCTGCTCTCTGGGGAGAAGCCTCCTGCTTATAAAAGCAACAGGTTGGTCTTGGCCTTCATCATTGGTCTGGGATAGGACCGCTCCTATCCCTAGCTCAGAGGCATCAGTCTGCACTATCAACAGCTTGGCATAATCTGGAGCTTTTAGAATTGGTGCTGAGCACATTGCTTCTTTCAGGGTGTCAAAAGCCTTTTGACAACTAACTGTCCAGTTAACCTTTTTGGGCATCTTCTTGTAGGTGAGTTCTGTGAGGGGAGTCACAATGGACCCATACCCCTTCACAAACCTCCTGTAGTACCCAGTTAAGCCAAGGAATGCCCTGACTTGGGTCTGGGTTGTTGGAGCTGCCCAGTCCAGGATGGCCTGGATCTTGGGCTGTAAGGGCTGTACCTGGCCTCCACCCACAAGGTGGCCCAAGAACACCACAGTGCCCTGCCCTATCTGGCAATTGGATGCCTTGATAGTTAGGCCTGCAGTTTGCAGGGCTTTTAAAACCTTCCCAAGGTGGACCAGGTGATCCCGCCAGGTGGAGCTAAAGACAGCAATATCATCATGATAAGCTGCACTAAAGGACTCCAACCCAGCAAGGACTTGATTCACCAACCTCTGGAAGGTGGCAGGGGCATTCTTTAACCCAAAGGGCATAACAGTGAACTGATAGTGCCCATCAGGTGTGGAGAATGCGGTTTTCTCTTTTGCTCCTGGTGCCATGTTAATCTGCCAGTACCCTGCAGTTAAGTCAATGGTACTTAAGAATTTGGCTGCACCCTATTTGTCTATCAATTAGTCTGCTCTTGGGATAGGGTGTGCATCTGTCTTGGTGACAGAGTTGAGCCCTCTGTAATCCACACAAAACCTCATTTCTCTCTTGCCATCCTGTGGGTGAGGTTTGGGGACTAGAACCACTGGGCTAGCCCAGGGGCTCTCAGAGGGTTCAATAACCCCTAACTCCAGCATCTTGCTGACCTCCGCTCTGATGCTTTCCTTGACTTGGTCTGACTGTCGATAGATTTTGTTTTTGACAGGTGCACTGTCACCAGTGTCCACATCATGGGTACACCAGTTTGTCAGACCAGGGGACAGGGAAAAGAGCTTAGCATACTGTTGCAAGACTTGCTTGCAGTCAGTCTGCTGTTGGGCAGAGAGGGTGTCTGAAAAGACAACTCCATCAACTGACCCATCTTTTGGGCTGGATGAGAGGAGATCAGGGAGAGGTTCACTCTCAGCTTCCTGTTCCTCATCAGTCACCATCAGCATGGTGATGTCAGCCCAGTCATTGTAGAGCTTTAGGCGGTTCACATGGATAACCCTTTTGGGTGTCCTGCTTGTGCCCAGGTCAACTAAGTAGGTGACCTCACTCTCTCTCCAGGATAGGGTAAGGGACACTCCATCTGTCCTGGAGTGCCCTTGGTGCCACTGGCTCCAGAACCCACACCCACACCTGTTGCCCAGGTTGAAATTCAACCAGTGCAGCTTTTTGGTCATACCAGTGCTTCTGAAGCTCCTGGCTGGCCTCAAGATTCTTGGATGCCTTTTCCATGTACTCAGCCATTCTGGACCTTAGGCCAAGCACATAGTCCACTATGTCTTGTTTGGGTTCTTGGAGAGGCCTCTCCCAGCCCTCCTTTACAAGACAAAGTGGTCCCCTCACAGGATGGCCAAACAGAAGCTCAAAGGGTGAGAAACTTACTCCCTTCTGTGGCACTTCTCTGTAAGCGAAAAGCAGACATGGTAAGAGGACATCCCATCTCCTTTTGAGTTTCTCAGGGAGCCCCATAATCATGACTTTCAATGTCTTGTTAAATCGCTCAACAAGGCCATTGGTTTGTGGATGATAGGGTGTAGTAAACTTGTACTGCACCCCACATTCCTTCCACATGTGTTTCAGGTAAGCAGACAAAGTTAGAACCTCTGTCTGAAACCACCTCCTTAAGAAACCCTACCCTGGTGAAGACACCAATGAGGGCCTTGGCTACTGCAGGAGCTGTAGTAGTCCTAAGTGGGATTGCTTCAGGGTACCTAGTGGCATGATCCACTACCAATAGTATGAATTTGTTCCCCGAGGCTGTGGGAGGTTCAAGTGGACCCACTATGTCCACACCTACCCTCTCAAAGGGAACCCCCACCACAGGCAGTGGTATCAGGGGGGCCTTTGGGTGGCCACCTGTCTTGCCACTGGCCTGACAGGTAACAGGAGCTGACAAACTCCTTCACCTTTTGGTGCATCTGGGGCCAGTAAAAGTGGCTACCTAGCCTTTCCCAAGTCTTGGTTTGGCCCAGATGTCCAGCTAGGGGGATGTCATGAGCTAAAGTTAGGAGGAACTCTCTGTACTTCTGTGGCACTACCACTCTCCTGGTGGCTCCAGGATTGGGGTCTCTTGCCTCAGTGTACAGTAATCCCTCTTCCCAATAAACTCTGTGGGTACCACTGACATCTCCCTTTGCTTCTGAAACAGTTTGCTACCTCAGGCTTTCAGGAGTGGGACAGTCTTGCTGCCCCTGGCACAGCTCTTCCCTAGAGGGTCCCCCTGGGCCTAAGAGTTCAACCTGGTAAGGGTCAAGCTCATGGGCTCAGTTCCCTCTGGGGTGTCCAAGTCCTCACCCTGAGGAGAGGGGTCCTGAGTGGTTTGCTGTACAGAAGCTGGTCCCCCAGTCTTCTTACCTTTTCTCTTGGTTGGTTGGGCCATACTTTCAGGCTCCAAACCCACTTTTTCACCCTTACTCTTGCTCTGTGCTCTAGTTTGCACACACACCAATTCAGGGATACCCAGCATGGCTGCATGGGTCTTTAGCTCAACCTCAGCCCAGGCTGAGGTTTCCAGGTCATTTCCTAGCAGACATGCAGCTGGTAACGTTTGAGAGACCACTACCTGTTTCAGGCCAGTAAACCCCCCCAGCCTAATGTCACCATAGCCATTGGATGATTAGTGGTAACACTGTCAGCATTGGTGACTGGGTAGGTTTTCCCAATCAAGTATTGCTCAGGGGAAACCAGTGTGTCTCACCATAGTGACACTGGCACCTGTATCCCTCAGAGCTTCTATCCTAGTTCCATTAACCCAGGGGTATTGCAAATACTTCTTTAAGTTGGGTGGCCACACAGATACAGTGGCAAACTCAACTTCCCCTTCTGAAACTAGAACTTCTTCAGTGTGCATCCTGATTTGCTCTGGGCACACTGTTGATCCCATCTGTAGACTTGCCACCCCAGGTGTAGCTGTACTGGTTGCCTTAGGGGCCTGGTTGTGGGGGCAAGATTTATCTACAGTTAAGTGTCCCAACTTCTTACAGTTGTTACACCAGGCCTTTGTGGGATCAAAGTTCTTCCCCCTATAAGGCTGAGGCACATAGGGAGTAGTTTGGGACCCACCCCCCTGTACAGGTTTTTGGGGCCCTTTAGAAGACTCAGACTTTTTATCTTGGGGATTCTCACCACCTTTCCCCTGGGGAGGCTTTGTGACCCCTTTCTTTTGGTCACCCCCAGTGGATGTCCTAGTTACCCTTGTTCTGACCCAGTTGTCTGCCTTCTTTCCCAATTCTTGGGGAGAAATTAGACCTAGGTCTACCAAATGCTGATGCAACTTTTCATTTGTGCAATTACTTCGTATATGTTCATTCATAAACAAATTGTAAAGTCCAGCAAAATCATGCACATTATGTCCAGCTAACCAACCATCCGGTGTCTTTACTGAGTAGTCTACGAAGTCAATCCAGGACTGGGTCTGGGTTTTGTGAGCCCCCCTGAATCTAATTCTATACTCCTCAGTGGTGAGCCCAAATCCCTCAATCAGTCTTCTTCATGAGGTCATAGGACCCTGCATCTGGCCCAGAGAGGGTCAGAAGCCTGTCTCTGCAGTTACCAGAGAACAGTTCCCACAGGAGTGCCCCCCAGAGAGGTTTCTTTACTTTTCTCATTTCACAAGTCCTCTCAAAGGCTGTGAACCATTTTGTGATGTCATCACCTTCCTCAAATTTAGGGACAATCCCTTTGGGGATTTTAGGATCAGAAGTTTCCTCCCTATCCTTAGTTTTAGTATTGCTGCCACCATTGATGGGTGCTAAACCCATCTCCTTTCTTTCCTTCTCTAGAGCCAGGAGTCTGGTCTCTATGTCCAGTCTTTTGGCCAACCTTGCTAAAAGGCTGTCCTCCTCACTGAGGCAGTGTCTTCTCTGGGACCTGAACCACCTGTGTGGCCCCTAGGTCCCCAGAGGTTAACTCTTGGAAATAAGGGTGCAGTGACCCTTTCTTCCCTAGGCAGTGATGGAGGTGGGTTCCCCTCTCCATCCTCCTCACTCCTTTCCTCCTCTGCTTGGTCATCACCATGCTCAGAGGGGTGGGCCTTTGCATACTAAGCCAGGAGCTCCTGGAGCCCTTGTTTGGTTGGATGCTGGCCCATTGGTATATTTTTAAGTTTACATAAGGACCTTACTTCCTTGAAAGACAAGTGAAGGTAAGGGTAGGTCGAGCTCCTCAACCATGTCCTGTATGTCATTATTATCTTCACTAATAGCTGGGTTCTTTTCTTGAGACATTCTAACAAAAAGTTCTAACCCCTCTACCCTTGACTATAGTGACTTTTTATTTTCTAAAATTCTAAAGGGGCTTAAGCAAGGCCCTAACAAGACTTTTAGTAGTTTGGAAAAAAAATGCCAATTTAAAAGAATCAGAATTCTAAAGGCAATTTAAGAGTTCTGTCGTGTGATCAGATGGTAACCAAGTAGTCCAACAAATGCAAGTTTGTATCCCACCGCTGATCCACCAATGTAAGAAAGTGGTTCTGTATATACTGAACCAAAGTAAGGTTCAGTGTGCACAGAGTCCACAGTCCCCAGAGGTTTGGCAGAGGCTAAAGTTAGATATAACCTTACTCTCTAAAGTGGTAGCTTGGTCGAGCAGTAAGGCAGTATCAGAGGACAGTGTAAAGCATTTGTTGTACACACTCAGTCAGCAAATGGTCTCACACACTCAAGAACTGAACTCTAGGCCAATTGTTTTGTATATAAAAAAATATTGTTGTTTTATTTTTTTAGAACCACAAGTAGGTATAAAAATACTTTCTCCGAATGAGATGCTTTAGTTATATACTTCCAATACACAGTAGACTTTTAAAGGCAATAGCTACAGTTGTTGCAATGGGCAACACAATTCAAACACAATTATAACATTGAGCACAATGGGGAATTTTAAGTAAATGCAATATCAATTACTTTGCGTATGATTTTCTTACTCAGGGCTGGATCCTGGATTCAGCCCTGGTGCATTTCCTGTAAACAGTTGGAAGAAATCGTTTTCGTTACACAGGCGATTTTTAAGGACTATTTGTTTGTTTCAAAAATCGACAGAAGAATTTCTGGAGAAAACCAGGAAATGTTATCCTATGGAGGAAAATCAAGTTATCGGTAAGTACAGTTGTATTTGCTTTTCAGGGTCAGTGCTGGGCACCAAGATCCAGCACTGGGATCTCTCCTGATAACAGGTGAGTAATTTCGTTTTCGTTGATCGGACGATTTTTAGTGAATATTTTTAAGTTTCAAAACTCGACACTTAGAAGAAATTTCAGCGTAAACCAGTCAATGTTAACCTATGGAGAAAATGTAGGCTATCGGCTTTCAGGTAAGTACTCGACTGGCAGAGTTAAGGTCCTGGGCATAGACTCAGGGGTCCCCCAGGGTCAGGTAGGTACAGTTGGTACACCCTCAGCGGCACAGGGGCGGCCGGGTGCAGAGTGAGTTAGGCCCAATGTTAGCCTATGGCGGGCAGGGGGCCCTTGGTTGGTGGCTGCTGGCAGGCAGGCCACGCGGCTGTGGGAGCTGGGCTCCTGGTCACTTACACAGGGCAAGTGGGGAAGTAGAATAGGATAGATGCTGCACTTCCAGGGGCACTCGGGCGGCTGGGTGCAGGGTGCTTTTGAGCTGTCGGGCACTCAATGTATTTCAATGGAGAAGCTGGAAGTTGAACAAAGGCTGCAAGCTCGGGGACGGAGATTCTTCAGGTGCGACCACCACTTCGAGAGGTAAGTTGGGTAGTTGGAGGATAGGTAGGCACCCCGGAGTTGGGCACAGGAGGCCGCAGGGCGCCGGGTGCAGGGGTGTCTTTTTGCGTCGGGAAATCTTACCCTCTGCTGGTCACGGTTGGAGGGGTCCCTGGTTCTGAGGCTGCAGGTGTCGTCAGGAGCGTCGAGGAGGGTCATTGGGTGCTGGATTCTGGGTCACAGTCACCGGGGGGACGTCCTCGTGGTCTTTGTCCACTCAGGCACAGGCCGGGCTCGGCGGGTGCAGAGTGTGCAGGAGTCGCGGTTCCTGGCTGGCACCAGGGGTTTGTTACTTGCTTTGAGCAGAACCACTGCTCGTGGGAGTCCCAGTCTTTTAGAGTCACAAGGCAGTCAGGTCCTCCGGGGTTTTCGAGGTTGCTGACCACTGGAGACACCGGGGTTTAGCAGGAGCAGGTTCGAGGGTCGACAGGCCTGTAGGGCTGGGGCCAAGTTAGTTGGTGTCTTCCTCTTGTTAGCAGCTGCACGGCAGGTCTTCTTTCTTCTTGTTCTTCTTGGTTGTTTCGGATTCGGGATCTGAGGAAGGAAGGTTCAGGGTGCCCCTAAATACTAAATTTAGGGGCGTTACAGGTAAATAAAGGGCAGGGACCAATGGGTCCCTTCCCTGGGGTGGGTACACCCCCTATCCTGCCACTCTCCAGTGGGAGGGGGGCAGGAGCCTAGTCCTGATTGGGCAGGGCTCCCCATCTTCAAGATGGCAAGAGCCCGGAGATGTGCTTCACCTCGCCTCCCCCCCCTTTCCTCACTTGGGGTTTCCCGCCAGTCTTCCCGCCAGAGTGGGGGCTAGAACCGGTGGGGACCAGTTGCTGAGTACAGCAAGTGGTCTGGGGAGGCTCACAAAGGTGGCATGCCTTTGAAGCTTCCCCCTGCCCATCCTGGGGAGGAGACCTAGCACCTCGCCCAGGACGTGCATTGTTGCAGGCCCAGGAGAGCGGATGGCTCTCTACCCAGGGGTCCAGCAACATGTCTGCTGGGTGGCAGCCTAGGCAGCCTCTCAGGCAAGATGTGGGTTAGGTTCAGGGGGCAACTCTAAGTTGCCCTCTGTCGTGCATCTTACATTAAATCCCACACTGGCATCAGTGTGGGTTTAATGCGCTGAGAAGTTTGATACCAAACTTCTCAGTCTTCAGTGTAGCCATCATGGTGCTGTGTAGTTCGTGATGACGACCTCCCAGCACCATATACTCTTAATGGCAGCACTGAACTTACAGTGCCCAGGAATGGACATGGGTACTGTAGGGGTACAGGGCTCATGCACCTGTACCCTCACCACTGGCATAGTGCACCCAGCTAGAGGGGTGACTGAGGTATGCCAGGGCAGTGTGTTTGTGGGCATGGCACCCAGGGATGTGTGCCATGTCGACTCTCTGTTTAGTTCTGTACCAAGACACTCAGCCTGCAAAGGCAGTGTGTGCGTCAGGGTACAGGGCCTCTAAGGGTGGCACAATAAGTGCTGCAGCCCTTAGAGACCTTCTCTGGTCACAGTGCCCTGGGTACCTATGGTACCATTTACCAGGGGCTGACATGTGGCCAGAGATGCCAATTGGGTTTAGGCTTCAATGCAGTTTTAGGGAAGGAACACAGGCCCTGGGGCCCTGATTGGCAGGAGCCCAGGGCACACTCAGTCAAAGTACATCAGCAATTCAGCAAAAAGTGGGGGCATACCATGCAAGAAAGATGGCACTTTCTCACACATCCTAAGTGAAACTATTGACATCGCCTTCCTCACGGAAACCTGGCTTAATGACCACTCAACCAGCATACTCTACTTACTCTCCCCCTCCCGGTTACTCCATCATCAGAAAAGACAGACCCGACAGAAAAGGGGGTGGTTTAGCTATAATCTTCAAAAATGAACTTCAGCTCTTCCTTGTTAAAAGCCCAGACCACTCTACCTTTGAATACCTTGGAGCCGAACTAAAGGTACAGGGTTCTTACCCAATTCGACTACATAATATCTACCAACCTCCTGGAGATACTCTTCCCTTCGCTGAGGAACTATCCGAACTGCTGACACAATCCTCACTATCCAACTCAAAAAATCTCATCCTTGGAGATTTTAACCTCCACTGGAACGATTCCGAGGATCCCACAATAAACCTCCTCACTAATCTTCTTGAGATTAGTGACCTCAAACAACTGTGTCATTCCCCAACTCACACCAAAGGGGTGATTCTTGACGCCATCATTACCAACAATGACCTGGCCTTCCTTTCCAATATCATCCCCATTGACTGGTCTGACCACCACCTCATACTATTCACCATCACTACCACGGCCCCACCCACTAAAAACAAACCCACGAAATTTACCAGAAATTTAAATCTTATCCCCCCTGATGAAATGGAATCTAAACTCCAAGCTCAACTTCTTCTCACTCCCCTCAACCAAAATGCAAACGAGCTGACCGAACACTACAATAAAACTGTCATTGATGTCTTAGACCAGATTGCCCCACCTAAACTAAAAAGTCAAAGAAAGATCCCATCCAAATCGTGGTACAACTCAGATCTCAACAACGAAAGACACTCACTAAGACTGACGGAAAGAGCATGGAGACAACACCCCTCTCCCTCACATCTCGCACTCCTCAGATCAGCTAGATCTACTTACAAGAAACACATTTTCAATGAAAAGGCATCCTTCTTCTGTACACAACTTTATTGTGCCAAAAATAGACCCAGAGAACTGTTCAACATTGTTCGTAATCAAACATCCTCCGCCCCCCCAAGCTGACGGCCTCTACTGCTAGATGCGAAGAAATTGCTACCTTCTTCTCGGGGGGGAAAATCGCCAAAATAGATCAATCCTTCCTGTTAACTCAAATCCCTCCCAACTTTCCACTGATGCTACTTCAAAAGCTCATTCCTTATTAACTCTACCCCCCCCCCCGACGACTCCTCGCACTTACCTTGCTTTAGAGTTTTGTCTCTACCTTACACATCATGACTCCTTCAGCGGTACCCTCATATATAGGCCCCCCAGGCCCTAGAAGACACTTTATAACTCAAGTAAGCAACATATTAGAAATAGCGTTAAACACTACCTCATACAAAATTTTGGGCGATTTTAACTTCCATCTGGAGCTAGTCTCTGATCCTGACACCGCCAATCTTCTTGATCTGATGAAGGGCGGAAATCTTGAACAATTGACAATTGGACCCACCCATCGGGCAGGTCATACCCTTGATGGTATCTTCTCAAATAACCTTCAGCTTTCGTTTCTGAATCTACACCCTTTAACATGGTCCGATCACATGGCAGCACTTTTCAAGATCACCATACACACTCACTCTGGTATAAAAACCCCAAAAAAATATCTTGTAACAAGAGCCTGGAAAAAGATAGAAGCAGAGGAGTTATGCAATTTACTTACCTCTACTAATAACCCGCTGCCCACAGATCTGGACCAAGCAACTAAGTCCTACACGAATTGGTTAGAAGTGGCAGGGAATAAGCTAGCCCCTAAAACACGGATACGCCTTCACAGGCAACGGCCCTCTGCACCTTGGTATTCACAGGAGCTCAGGGACCAAAAACTAGTTTGCAAATACAGGGAAAGAAACTGGAGGAAATATTATAAAGATGAAGAAAAAAAGGAATATAAACAGAGTTTGGCTCAATACAAACAATTGCTGCAAAGCACCAAACGTAAGTACTTCACTGAAAAAATTCAAGAAGTCAAAAATTCCCCTAAAGTACTGTTTAAAACGGTTAATACTTTAGCCCACCCTTGTTCCCCTTCCATCCCAGCGAGTCAAGAACTATGCAATAGTATAGCCAAATTCTATTTCGATAAAGTCAATGCTATTTTTCAAACTTTCTCGAACTCCTCAAAGAAAAAGCCACCGACCCATCTACTTGTCCAATGAATATAATAAAAGATAACATTGAATTTAATAGCTTCAGTCCCCTCTCAGAAGTGGATACCTATAACCTACTTGCTAAAGCGAAGTCAGGCTCTCCACATGACCCATGCCCGATAGAGATATTAAAACTAGCGGCGAAGATGGTGGTAGATAAACTTACATCTATCTTCAACTCAATGTACATAGAAGGATACTTCCCTAGAGACTGGAAACAGGCTTCCATCTTGCCCTTATTGAAGAAACCTAATCTAGATGCCAAAGACCCGAACAATTTTAGACCCATCTCTAAACTACCCCTGCCAGCCAAAATGATAGAAAGTAACATGAATGTCCAACTCAACCAGTTTCTTAAACTATCTCAGGCGCTGAACCGGACCCAATATGGTTTCAGAGGGCCATAGCACTGAAACTGCTCTTATCAAGTCCACAGAAGAGATTAGGATCATTCTTGATCAGGGAGGTAGGGCCGCCCTGATCATGTTGGACCATTCGGCCGCTTTTGATACGGTCCATCATGCCCTTTTGGTGGACCGGTTAGAGGAGATAGGAGTTAAGGGCATGGCTAAAAAACTTCTTGAATCCTTTCTCTTAGAAAGAACCCAAACGGTCAATTTGGACAAATTTGAGGCAGAAGCTTTCTCCTTACCTTGTGGAGTTCCGCAGGGGTCCTCATTGAGCCCGACGCTTTTTAATATTTATGTGTCCTCTCTAGCCCCCCTCATTGAATCCTTCGGTTTTAGTTTGACTTCCTACGCTGATGACACCCAAATTGTGGTGGCAATACGACCTGAGCTGTTACAGGACACCACATCCAAGCTACAGGACTGCATGAAAGCAGTGGGAACTTGGATGGCTCAGAACTTCCTAAAGAGGCACAACAAACGGTGGTCTCTGCATTAGTAATGTCCAGATTGGACTATTGCAACAGTCTTTACCTTAAGCTACAAGAAGGATCTATGAACAAACTACAAATGCTGCAGAATGCAGCAGCCAGACTCCTTACGGGCACTCCGAAGTATGCATCGGTCAAAGCAGAGATTAGAAAACTTCACTGGCTGCCAGTTAGAAAGCGCACCCAGTTCAAGGCTCTCTGTCTGGTCTTTAAGGCCCTTCAGGGAACGGGGCCAGATTTTTTAAAACAACACTTCCGCTGGTACCTACCGAAAAGAGCACTCAGGTCCTCGGATGCAAAACTGGTGATGATGCCCTGGGTGAAAAAAGCTAATTGGGGGGCAGAAGTTTCATTGCAAATGCGGCTAGGGCCTGGAATACCCTCCCAATTCATCTGAGATGTATGACCAAGCAGATGGCTTTCAGGAGGGCTCTAAAGACTTGGCTTTTCACAAATTAGGTAATCGCAATTCATTAAGCATTATGATCCCCGTGGAGAGCTTTACCTTAGCGCCAGGACACCTTCGGGTAGCAGCTGCGCTCTACAAGTGCAATTAACATTAACCGTTACTACTACACCACTTGTAACCAACCACTTTAACTCAAAGCTAGAAAACAATGCCTCCTGGCACAATTTCCACCCCGTTACTGAGCTCGAAGTTTTTAATATCATTGCTAAACTAAAACCGTCTTCTCACACTAAAGACCCCCTCCCTTCTAACCTTGTCCAAGATCTAAAGCACATCATTGCACCATTTTGGACTACAATCATCAACTCCTCCCTTGCCACGGGGTGTGTCCCCATCTCCCTCCAACTCGGACAAATCACTCCCACTATTAAAAACCCCAATGCAGACCCTAATGACCTTAACAACCTCCGCCCTATCTCTAACCTCCCCCTTCTTTCCAAAGCCCTCGAAAAATGTGCCCTTCTCCAATTGGACAAACATCAACACTTTCAACCTTCTGGACTCCTTGCAATCCGGCTTCAGAAAAGGCTGCAGTACGGAAACTGCTACGCTAAACATAGTCGATGACATCCACCACTCCCTTGATAATGGCGAGACCTGCCTACTTAACCTCCTTGATCTCTCCGCTGCGTTCGAAACTGTTAACCACTCCGCCCTACTTAATGCGCTCAAAGATCGCTTTGGCCTCAGTGGTACTGTCCTTAAATGGCTCGCCTCCCATCTCCAACACCGAACACAACAAATCAAAATCTACGACTGCCTATCAAACCCCACACCAGTCTCCCTAGGTGTCCCCCAGGGATCTATTCTCCCTCCCTCTTCAAACTCTTCATGGAACCCTTCACCCTCATTCTAAAACAAGCTGAAATCAACTACCACCTCTATGCCGATGACACCCAACTTTACTATAAGATTAAATCCCACTCAGATGTGCTGCACCTCAATAACACCCTGACTAAGATCCAATCCTGGTTCCACATCAATCATCGTAAACTCAATCCTAAAAAAACTGAAATCATTCTCTTCTCTCCAAAAAACAACCCTCTCCCCATCCAAACTTGGATCTCTGACCTCAATGCCCTCAACTGTTCGCTCTCCTTATCCAACTCAGTAAAATCTCTTGGTATCACCATTGACAATAGCCTAACTCTCAATGTCCACATAAAAAATTCGGCTAAAGGAGCACTCTTCACTCTCCGTTATCTAAAGAAAATTAAACGCTTTATTCCAGCTGATGGCTTTGAATTGATTGTCCAATCACTGGTCCTCTCGAGAATTGACTACGGCAACACTATCCTCACCGGAATCCCCAAGGTCCACCTAGCCTCACTCAAATCTGTGCTCAACCTAGCGGCCAGGCTCATCACCGACTGCAAACGTTTCGACCACATCTCCCCTGCCCTTAAATGGCTTCCCAAAGGCAGATCCTCCTACAAAACTGCATGCATTACGCACAAAGCCCTTCACCAAAATACCCCGCTGTACCTCTCAAATAAACTCAACAAGGCGGGCTGCTCACAAACGATGAGAAGCACCAACGCTCTCCTCCTCGTCCCACCTCTGTTAAAAAAGAAAACCACACAATCTCGCTCCTTCTCCGGAAATGCCCCAAACATCTGGAATGCCCTCCCCAAAGACCTGCGATGTAATCCTTTCTACGTCAGCTTTAAAAAAGACCTCAAACTGCACCTTCTCAACAAATATTGGTGTCCATAACCCTTGCCTCGGACCCCTTCCACCATTCGGGTCCCCCTCTACTTTCCTACTGTCTCCCTCCTCTCCCCCCCTCCTTCCTTCTATATTCCACTGGCTCTATTCGCTCCCTTACCCACTTGTTCCCCGCCGCTCCTTCACCCATTCTTTCCTATCCCCTCCCATACCCTCTCTCCATCCATAATTACCCCCCTTCCTCTTTCTGTTTCCCACCCCCTATCCACGCTGAACTACTCACCGCCTTTAGTCCTTTATGCTTCCTCCATCTCATATTACAGTATAAAATCTGACCACTAATATCCATGTTATGTATGTAGATAGCTCTTTCTTTTGCCTGTTAACTTGATCGGTTTCAATTCAAGTTGTTCTTTTTTTTGTTAACCTGTCGGAATTCTATGCTATTGAACAATTGTCTTATGCCTCTACTATCTTCATACTCATGTAAAGCGCTCGGATACCCCCGGGTCTAGCCAGCGCTATATAAAACCTTTAAAATAAACAAGGTTGAGGGAACAAAGCTCCTGCACTTAAGATCAGGGCAAAGGGGGATCCGGTTTAGCACCCAAGGTGCACCCACAGCGGCACTAGGGCAGCCAGGTCAGGGTGCTGGTTTGGCATCGGGTGCCCTGTTACTTTCAATGGGGATTCTCCGGTTTGGAAAAGCACTGCAAGCTCGGGGACGAAGATCTTCTGGAGGCGACCGCCACTTGAAGAGGTAAGTTTGGATGCTGGAAGTTGCCTGGACACCATCGGTTGGGCCAACCACGTCCGTGGGGCATCAGGTGCAAGCGTGTCCTTTGGTGTTGGGTTTTCTTACCAGCTCCTGGTCGGGGGGAGGGTTGGACTCTTTGGATTGAGGCTGCAGGCGTCGGCTGGAGGCTTGAGTAGGTCAGGGGTCACTGGATCTTGGGTCAGGGTCACCAGGGAGACCTCCTCCGAGTGTTGGGCCACTCGAACTCGGGCTGTGGGCATCGGGTGCAGAGTGGTGCAGACTGGTGGATCCGGCTGGACCCAGAGTCTGTGGGTGAGCAAATCCGGTGCTCACGGGAGACAAAGTCTGGTTTGGGGAGGCAGGGCAGGTCCTGCAGGCAATTGGGGGCTGCTGGCTGCAGGAGACACTGGGATTTTGATGTGGTCGGGACAGGCCGGTAGGGCTTGGGCCAAGTCAGTTGGTGTCCTCCTCTTTCTTCCTCAGGACAGCTCTTCGGTCCTTCTTGTCTGAGGAGGCAAGGTTCAAGGTTGCCCTTAAATACTAAATTTAGGGGCGTTACAGGTAGGTACAGGTGGGAACTAATGGGTCCCTTCCTTGGGGTGGGTACAGCCCCCAGTATGCCACTCTCCAGTGGGAGGGGGGCATAAGCCTCACTCTGGTTGGCTGGGTCCCCCCATCCTCAAGATGGCAGGGACTGAGTTGTGCTTCACCTCGCCTCCCCCACCTGAGGGATGGGGTTGGCAAAGGTGGGCACACCTCTCCTCCTAGCTTGGTTTTCCCGCCCATTCTCCCACCCAAAGTGGGGGTCAGAACTGGTGGGGGACAGTTGCTGGGAGCAGCTAATGGCTGGGATAATTCACAAAGGCGGCAAGCCTTTGAAGCTTCCCCTTCGTGGACCCTGCCAATCCTCGGGGAGGTGACTTGGCACCTCGTCCCAGGGGGTGCTTTGTTTCAGGACCCCCGAGAGCAGCAGGCTCTCGACCCAGGGGTCCAGAAACGTGCCTGGTGGTGGCAGCTGGCGAGCAGCCACTCAGCCAGGACACTAGAGTTAGGTAGTTTTTCAGGGGGCATCTCTAAGATGCCCTCCGTGTGCATTTTTCATTAAATCCCACACTGGCATCAGTGTGGGTTTAATGTGCTGAGAAGTTTGATACCAAACTTCCCAGTTTTCAGTAAAGCCATTATGGTGCTGTGGAGTTTGTAATGACAAACTCCCAGCCCATATACTCTTTATGGCATTACTGCACTTACAATGTCTAAGAATTGACAGACACTGTAGGGGTACAGGGCTCATGCACCTGTACCCTCACCACTGGTATAGTGCACCCAGCTAGAGGGGTGGATTACCTATGCCTGGGCAGTGCATTGTAGGCATGGCACACACATGGCCCACAGGGATGTGTGCCATGTCGACTTCAATTTGTTCTGCACCAAAACACGCAGCCTGCAATGGCAGTGTGTACGTGTAAAGGTACAGGGCCTCTAAGGGTGATCCCCTCTCTGGCTAGTACCGCCCTAAGGGGGGGGGGGGCTACCTGAAGTGAACACCGCTTTTACAATTCCACCATCTTAGTTTAGGCAGACTTAGGCTCCCTGGGTCAGGGTTATGCCCACTGCCCACAGGACGAGGTCATATAGATGGGTTAGACACCCTAAAGGTAAGTAGCCCACTGGCTACAACATGTCACTCCTCGTAACACCCTTAAATTGAGTATTTAAGTGGCACTCCTGACACTAGGAACTTAGATTTGACGGATGGAAAAGAGAGGACAAAGAAGAGCCGCAACAAAAGCGTGAACAGAAGACCGACTGTGGACTTTGCCGCCAAACCCTGCCTGTACCAAGTCTCGACAATCGCGACCAGCGCCTTGTCCTGCAGCGGACCAGCTTCCAGGAACCCCGGGAGACTACCAGCCCTTCGCAAATTGCCAAGAATTCTCCCTTGGAGTAGAGGAGCTGCTCCCCATGCAGTCCGCAGGCACCAAAGAGCAAAGTCTGGTTCACCGAGTTGCCGCCAGGACCAATACATGGGGTGCCTGACCCCTTGCAGCACACAAAGACCGGTAGAGTCAAGTCAGGATTTCCACGACACCGAGCAGCCGTTGAGGGACGTCCGCACTGCAGAGACCCACTTCCAGAGTGGCCCAGAGGTCCTGATTTTTGCACCCTCAACTGGCGAGACAGACAACCGCAAGGCCCTAGTACACGCAGAGCCCAGTCGACCATTTCACTATGCACCCGAGTGCCCCAGCCTGGGCACAGACAATCAGACTGTGCCCCCTTGTTCCCAGGACCCTGATGACCCGAGAGCCCTGTTGGGAGCTCACGGACTCATCCCCCTCTGCAGCCTGTTTCTAGGTAGCGCCTCTTCTTACCGGCATAAATGTGCACAGCCTTGGTGTAGTCCTTGGTATTGAAGAGAACTACTTTGTGTGAATGCGCTCTTTGTGAAGGAGCAGAATGCGGTCAGTCACACTGTAGTTAGCCAATGGCTAAATTGGGCTGGCCCAATGAAGTCATTGGTGGAAGAAAAATGTGAATGGCACAACAAACCAATGGATCAAGAGAGATAGCTAAAAGCCCCTAAAAAGTTACATTGCATTGTCCTGTGGTACCTTGGAAGAGGCCCTTGTATGGGGTTACTTCGTGAATACCACCGAAAAAAAAATCTAAATTGGAAATGTGGGGTGGGTCTGGATGGGGGAACTCGGTTAGCACACAATATTCACAATGCTCAACCTGCTACCACAAGCAGAGAGTCAAAGCATTTCCAGTACTTCCCTAGTAAAGGTATGCTAAACATGATATGATGCAAGATACTGTAGCTGCAATTCACGTCACAGCTGGACTTATTAGCTCAAGAAACAGGTTCAAGCATATTACTCTTATACCCATCCACCTCAACTGGCTTCTCATTGCAGGCATATCAAACTAATACGCTCGCAACCCCCTTCACTCTGATCAGCCTCATAACCAGGCTAGGAAAATGAAAATTTCACTACATAGATCAGATTTCACTCGTACAAAACCAGTGAAATTCAGCAGTTAGAGTTACCTGGGCTAACTATAACTTACACCCCTGCAATGCACTGCTTATGACCTCACATATTACATCATTCGTGACATGGTCAGTGACATCACTGATGAGATCATCCAGTGAGTAAGTATTTTCTAAGAGTTTATGATTGCTAGACATATATACTAATGTACTACAAAAGTTAAATTAGTATACTTTCTGCAGTACTGAGTGATACTATTTCAAATATTTATTATTTGTGTGACACTGTGTGAGTGGATGTCTGAGTGCCTGCACACCTGAATAAGTGGACGTGTGAGTGGCTGTATTGGTGAGAGTGGCTGTGTGAGTGACTGCAGGGTGAGTGGGTGTCTGAATGGCTGTAGGAGTGTGACTTGGTGTGTGAGTGGCTGTACTGGAGAGAGCGTCTGTGTGAATGGCTGAGTGAGCGGATGTGTGAATGGGTATGTAAGTGGGTGTGTGAATAGCTGTGTAGGTGAGTGAGTGGGTGTGTGAGTGGCTGCATGGGTAAATAAGTGGGTGTATGAGTAGTTGTATGGGGTCAGTGAGTGGATGTCTGAGCACCTGTACGGATAACTGAGCGGTGAGTTAGTGGCTGTATGGGTGAGTGAGTGCATATGTGGGTGTAAGGATGAGTGACTGGTTGTGTGAGTAGCTGTATGGGTAAGTGAGTGGCTGTATGAGCGAGTGGGTACATGAGTGGCTGTATGGATGACTGAGTGGTTGTGTGAGTACTTGTATGGTTCTGTGAGTGGTTGTGTGGGTGCATGAGAGGTTGTATAGGGGTGCGAGTGGTTCTGTTGATGTCACGAGTGATGTAATTTGAGATATCACTGACCATGTCATGAGTGATGTAATACGTGAGGTCATAAGCAGTGCTGAATTTCACTGGTTTTGTACGAGCGAAATCTGAGCCTAACTAGAACGTTCCTGTAACCTTTGTTTATTTTTTTTAGTGAATTTCTACTGTTATTTACTTTTTTTTTTAATCCTAACTTTAACCTGTCACCTTTGAGATTTGGTGTGTAAGTGGCTGTGTGGGTCTGAGTACCTGTGTGAGTGGGTGTATGAATGCCTGTGTGAGTGGGTGTATGAATGCCTATGTGTGTTTGTGAGTGGGCTGTGCAGGTCTGCGAGTGGGTCTGTGAGTGTCTGAGTGGGAGCGCGAGTGCCTGTGTGGGTCTGTGAGTGGGTGTGGGAGTGTATGTGTGCGGGTGGTGCTATGCATTTTGGGCATTTGCATACTTAGGGTATTTAAAAAACAGAGAATCATGGACTATGCTCTCACCAGGAGACGATGGTAAAGAAATCACTCGTCAGTCACCCCAGATCAAAGTGCACTCCAATAGAGCAACAACACCGTCACCTCCATTAAGGATTTTAGATTGTTTTTCATTTTGAAATACGAAAGAAAAAGAAAAAAACACTTGCTTTGCTTTCGCCAACCCAAGAAGTTAGGATCATTTGTGCTTTACTGAAATGGAGCTTCCACTGGAGCACCTGCTATACTTATATTTGTATGTGCTTATCGTTGAGGTTTAATTTCTGTGAAATGTGCACCAGGGCCTGAATGGAACCTCAATTTTTCCAAGAAGCGTCCTCAGCTTTGCCGAAAAGGTCTACCCAACTGGAGTACTTTCATCTGGTTAGTTAGTGCTACCTTGTTCGGTATATGTCTCGTGCATATTCTACACTATAGCTCTATAAAGCACCATGAGGTAATGTTTCCAGTGACCTTGTGTGCAGGTAATTTTGGTAATGTGATTGTTCCTCGAGTGTCTTCATTCACAAATCTGTGATAACGTGAAACCTCATCAAGAGAAGTCGACGAGACTACTAAGAGGTGAAACTTCAAACCGGGGTGCTTCCTCTTAACCAAATGAAGTAAGTGCTTCTTTGTTTGGTTGAGATGTCCTTGTATTCCTCTGCATCAATAACACCTCATCAAAATAGGATGGAAATACGCTCGGGCCTATTGTTAAGCTCGCCAACGTGGGAAAAGGCAGAAAAACCTTTTCATCATACTAATGACAACGGGGGGGGGGGTGAAGGGGGGGGGGGTGCGGTCCCCCTCCGCAGGCTGATTTTGGCCACAGGGACCAGATCCCCCGGGACCTGGCATTAATTTAATGGGGAGGGGGCCATGTGTCTCCCCAGGCCAATTTCAGGCCCCGGGGACCCCATCCCTAGGGCCTGGCAATGTGTCCCTGGGTGCTGGGGGCCCACCCAGTGTGGTTTGATGGGGACCGTGGTGGGAGCAATCAAGGCCCCCGTGGTCCCAGCTGGCTCCTTGCCTCCTGCGAGAGCCAGCATTACTCTCGCACACAGGAAGCTTCTGGAAATGCAATTCCCTGCGTGCAAGAGCAATAGTTTCAAAGAGATGAAAACTCTACTTGCAGCAAGCGGGAACACTTTGACAGATCCTGCCTGCAGGAAGCAGAGTGCTTGCTTTTGCTTGGCAGGAGCTGTCACAACTCCCGTCAAGCAAAAGGAAACGGCTATCTCCCAAGGGTGGGCACCTGGGGGGGGGGGGTGGCGGTCCCTAGGGCCATATATGGCTCCAAGAGGGGGGGGGGCCGCGCAGCCCCTGTCCTTTGATGTGCACGGGCCGGCCCTGGTGAGGTGGTGGTCCCCAGCCCACATATGGACTGGGAAGGGGGCCGCGTGGCCCCCTCCCTCTTTTTAAAAAATGCCCTCCTCCATGTTTTCCATACAGCTCTGCATGCTCCCGAGACCTGGCCCACCCCGGAGCCCTCTCTGAAAACAAGCATGGGGAGACCACGCTTGTTAGGGGGTTAAAGTATTCGTACCCTGCCCCCTTTTCCTTGCTTTTTTTTTGTAGAGTAGGAGGAAGGTGAGTCCCAAGATGGCTGCCAACACTTCCTGGTTGAAGTGCTGCCAGTAAATTAGAGCTCTACACGAGCTCGTCATTATTCACGAAGGCTTCAAGGTCGTAGATATACAAATTTGGATTTTCTTTAATTACTCAACTACTGAACGGATTTACACCAAATAACTGAAAGTGTGATCTGCAGAACTAAATATACATTTCTGCCAAATTCGGTTTAATTCCATAAAGCGGTTCAGACTGTAGTAGGGTTCAAGATCCCTATTGGAATTAACATGGGGAATGCACTTTTTTACCCCCCTTTTCTCGGCCTCCGCTTGTCAGATTGCCCCGAAACTTTCCATGCACAACTAGAATCACCTGCACAATTTTTTGGGGAAATTTCGTGAATATGTGTCATCAGGCGCCAAAGATATAGGCAAGTCAAAAAACGCTTTTTCTATGGAAACATAGTCCTAACTGTAACTGCCTAACACATTATATATATATATATATATTTGAATAGGAACGAGGTCCTAACTATAACTACCTACTGGCAACCGCCAGTAGGTAATATATATATATTTTTATATTATCTACTGGCAGTCGCCAGTAGATAGTTATAGTTAGGACCTATTTTCCATAGGAAATCCGCAACATTCTATTTGAAATAACTCTTGCGTCGGTTGACGAATCTTCGCGAAATTTTCAAACTTTATGGCCCACTCCGGTCCGCTCCTATCCTGAAAGTCTCGGGGTGATTCGTCAAGCGGGGGCCGAGAAAAAAGGGGGGTCCCAAAACGTGTTTTCCCCATTCATTTTCCCATAGGAAACTTTAGCCACGGCTACAGCCCGAACTGCTGAACGGAATTACACCAAATTTGGCAAAGAGGTAGTTCTTAATTTAGAAAGAACCCTTTTTGTTAAATGGTGTAAATCCGTTCAGTAGTTGCTGAGAAAATCAAAAGTAAAAACACATATCTATGGCCGCGGAGGATCCGCGCACCCTCCCGATGACCAGCTGTATGCTAATTGGCTGTCAACACTCCAAACCAGGAAGTGTTGGCAGCCATCTTGTGACTCGGTAGAACCGAGTCACAAGAAAACAGTAAAAAAAAAAAATCACGCAAAACGCAAAAAGGGGGCAGGGTCTGTACTAAAAAACAAAAATCGAAGCGCGGGCTCCCGATGCTATTTTGCCCCCGGGTGGGCCAAGTATCGGGGGCATGCGGGTGTTGGTTTTAATTTTATGTGGGGGGCCTCTAAGGCCCCCCACGCCCCGGGGACTGCCACCCCCCGGCGCTTTAAAAATAAAATGGTGCGGGAGGGCTCTCCGCCACCCACACGCCCCGGGGACCGCC
This sequence comes from Calotriton arnoldi, assembly GCA_963921515.1. Lineage (NCBI taxonomy): Eukaryota > Metazoa > Chordata > Amphibia > Caudata > Salamandridae > Calotriton > Calotriton arnoldi. The sequence goes on from CAWUFW010007937.1 coordinate 480,049, forward strand.
ACCTCCCCGGGGCACTAAGAAAATACATGTGGGGGTCCGTTTCGGACTCCGAAGCCCCGGGGACCACCACCTCCCCGGGGCTATGTAGAAGTGGGGAGGGGGCCGCGCGGCCCCCTCCTGGAGCCTGTGGTGGCCCTGGGGACCGCCACCCCCAGGGCCGGCTCCTGCAGTGTCCCGGGGTGCCTACCCCCGGGACACTGCTGTTTGCATGGCAGAGGCGGGAGCCTCGCGGCTCCCGCCCTATCATTGCAAACTGCTTTGCTTCATTGAAGCGAGAGCAGGAAACCTGCTCTCGCTTCAATGAAGCAAGCAGAATTGCTTTTCCATAAGGGGAGCTGCATGTCAGCAGCTCCCCTATGGAAAAGCAATGCCGGCTCCCGCAGGAAGCGGGGAGCCGGCGGGACCGTGCGGGGATTGGGGACCCCCCACGGTCCCCAACGAGTGGCCATGCCCGGGGATGGGGTCCCCGGGGCCATTAGTGGCTCGGGAGGGGGCCACGCAGCCCCCTCCCAAAAAAAAGGAATAAAAAATAAAATAAAAAAAAAGACGCAAAGGCCGGCCCCGGGGATGGGGTCCCCGGGGCCTTAAATGGCCTGAGGAGGGGGCTACGCAGCCCCCTCCAAATACTTAATTACAAAAAAAAAAAAAAAAGGGCATGCCCAGGGGGATGGGGTCCCCGGGGCCAATAGAGGCCCAGGGCGGGGGCCACGCGGCCCCCCTCCCATACAAAAAAAAAAAAAAAAAAAAAAAAAGAGACCGGCATCGTGCCGGAGGCCCCGCCCCCTCCCTTAACCACTCTGCAAACGTGCCCCCTGGCGCGTTTTAAGAAGGGGAAGTAATTCCCCTTGACTAATGGGGGTCGCGCCAGGGAGCTGCGTTGCAGAGAGGTGTACAGAGGCAACGCCCCTTTTTACACCTCTCTGCAACGCAGCTCTGTGGTGCTTACTGGAGGTACCTGGAGGGATAGTTGGACCCCAGGGACCCTCAGGATTCAAGGGGACTTAATCCCCCAACTTAAAACGCGCCACGGGGCGAGTTTGCACAGTGGTGAAGGGAGGGGGCGGGGCTAAAGGTGACATGTGTGTAAACAGGCCCCGTGGCGCGTTTTAAGATGGGGAATTAAATCCCCTTCAATCCGGAGGGTCCCTGGGGACCAACTAGCCCACCAGGTACGTCCAGAAAGCGCCACAGAGCTGCGTTGCAGAGAGGTGCAAAAAGGGGCGTGGCCTCTGAACACCTCTCTGCAACGCAGCTCCCTGGCGCATACTGCAGGTTCCTGGTGGGCTAGTTGGCCCCTAGGGACCCTCGGGATTGAGGAGGAATTAATTCTCCAACTTAAAACGCGCCACAGGGCGTGTTTGCAGACATGTCACCTTAGGCCCCACCCCCTTCCTTCACCATTGTGCAAACATTCCTCTAAAATCAGCCGAACTACGAATTCCGATTTACTCACCTGTTATCAGGAGAGACCACAGTGCTGCATCTTTGAGCCCAGTACTGATCCTGAAAAGTAATTTTAACCGTACTTAGCAGTAACTTGAATTTCCTTCCATAGGATATCATTGCCTGCTTTTTGCTGAAAAAGTTTGTCGATTTTTGAAACATACAAATATTTCTCTAAATTCAGCCGAGCTACGAATTCCGATTTACTCACCTGTTATCAGGAGAGAACCCAGTGCTGCACCTTTTAGCCCAGCACTGACCCTGAAAAGTAATTCTAACCGTACTTACCAGTAACTTCTATTTCCTTCCATAGGAATCCATTGTCTGGTTTTCAGCAGAAAAGTTTCAAAGTGTCGATTTTCACAAACTACAAATATTCCTTAAAAATCGCCTGTATGACAAACGCATTCTTTCAACTGTTTACAGGAGATGCACCAGTGCTGGATCCATGATCCACCACTAAGAAAAAGTAACGATAACAGTACTTACCTGCTAAGTGAATTTCCTCCCATAGGATAACATTGGTGATTCTATGTGAAAAAGTTTCTAAGTGTCAACTTTTAAAATACAATAATATTCCTTAAAAATCACTACTGTAACCAAAACGCTTTTACTCAACTGTTTACAGGAGATGTCGCAGGACTGAATCTAGGATCCAGTCCTGTGGTTAGAAAAGTAATCCATAAAGTAACTAATTGCATTTAACTACAAATTCACATTGAACTCAATGTTGCATTGTGTTTGAAATTGTGTTGCCCATTGCAACAACTGTAACTACTGTACTTAAAAGTCTATTGCCTCTTTGCAAAGTATTTAAACTAAAGTAATTCATTCTGAGAAAGTATATTTTGTAATGTAATGTATAATGTAATTACAATGTAATTTAAAAAATAAAATAACTAAAAATAAATAGTTTAAAAAAATGTAGTAAATTAGTATCAAAAAAATAAATATAACAATTAATACATTTAAAAATTGTCATTTACAAAATCTTTGAAATTTACTGAAAAAAACCATAGGTTTCAGACATGTTATAGTTAGGAATTAGCATTTAAAAAACCTTTGAAATTCACTGAAAAACCCATAGGTTTTAGGGACAGTTATAGTTAGTTGGACATTGCACTCGTACAAAACCAGTGAAATTCCCCGTTATAGTTAGTTCAGCTAACTATAACTCGCGCCCCGCAATGCACTGCTGATGACGTCACATATTACATCACTCATGACATGGTCAGTGACATCACTGATGACATCTCAAATGACATCACTGATGACATCCACGTGATAATCTGATGCACCTCCTCACACCCTAATATAACCTTTGATACACCAACTGTAAATTACAGACTGCCATTCGCAAAACCATAGACACTCCAACACCAATAACTACATACACACTCACCGATTCTTAGGTCTACACACACATCCACTCACTCACCCGTACAGTTACTCATACTTACAGGACTATCATATGCACTCTTACACCTATATAGACACTCACACACCACCACTCATCCATAGAGGTACTCACACACCTAGTCAGTCATGCAAATAATTAATCACACTGCCATTTACTCACCTATACAGTTATACACACACCAGCTCACTTACTCATACAAATACTAGCACATTCTTACGCTCTTATACAATCACTGATACAAGTACACACTCATCCATACAGCCACTCTCACAATCACACTCTCACTTATAGCCATTTATATACTCCAACACACATATATACTGCCTTTCACATATGTAGTTACTCACATTTGTACCACTGAGATATACATTCACTCACTAACACACCCATACACACAGTCACCCACCCATACAGTCCATCACAGATGCACTCTTGAAACCATGCACCCAGTGAATCACCCACTCACACATCTATGCACAGAGTCACACACACCCCACCCACACAAACACTCAGGCACCCATACAGATACTCACACAACCAATCAATAACCCATGTAGACACTCATGTAGCTATTCACAAACCCATGCAGCCGCTTACACACCAACAGACAGACGGATACAGACATTCACACAGTTTAGTCACTAACCCATGCATTCAGTAAGACACGTTTAATCACTCACTTATAGAGTCAGTCACGCACCTACTAAATCATCCATACAGACACTTATACACCCACTCATTCTTCAATACGCCTTTCCCTATACATATTAAAAAATATTTAAACTTTACAGAAACACAGTCACTGCATGATGTCACTGCATGATGTCACTGGCCATGTCATGAGTGATGTAATATGTGACGTCATCAGCAGTGCATTGCGGGGGCGCGAGTTATAGTTAGCTGAACTAACTATAACGGGGGAATTTCACTGGTTTTGTACGAGTGCAATGTCCAACTAACTATAACTGTCCCTAAAACCTATGGTTTTTTCAGTGATATATATATATATATATATATATATATATATACACACACACACACACATACTGCAGGTTGTGTATTTTGATAATGTATTATTTACATACTGATGTAGAAAATCCAATAAGGCATATCAATTCAAATATTCACCCAGGGGAGATAAAAACGTACTGAAAAGAATTTCTTCTATGTCCACCTATATGGTCACTCTTTGCGCGAATCACAAAAGCACCATGTCACTTTAAAAATGAAAAAATGCAACCACAATGATGTTGTGATCAAGACTCTTGAGGAGTTGAAACGAGTTATGGCGGCATCAAAATAAATATATAAAAATAGCACTTACTTCGGGGTCTGTGTCCGTGTGTGGCGAGAAGGAACTGCGAGAGCCTACGGAGATTGTAACACATATACATATATACACACACATATACAAAAAAAACACACACATATATATACTGAAGCAATAATTTTCCTGATTACGCACTTACATTTTGGAATGTTTCGTCCCACTCTATTTGAACCCCCCTAAAAAAACACAAAAAGATCTCAAACCGCTGCTTCGCAAACAGCATTTCTTTAACTTTTTACTTTCGCCTTTTACTCCCGAGTTCTATTAATGTCCCCCCCAGACAATTCTTCATTACGCACTTTCAGAAGAAAGTGACACTGTACATCATCTCCAAACAATAGGATAAACTTACACTGAGGTCACATATGTCAAGAAAGCATTGTTGAGTCAAAGGCAGCATTCAAATGGAGCATGGGGGGGGGGGGCTAGACGATACACATCAAAGGCATTCCTTGTACACGAGTGAGACCCCTCTCTTGCAAGAAACAGACAGATTTGTAAGTTGCTGAGCAGGGAAGGGAGAAGCTAAGCTATGGGAGGGTATGACTACTAACAATCAGCAGGCAAGGGGGGTGGGAGCTGTGTGCGACGATAATACAGAGTAGGGAGGGTCTATGCAACTGTACCCATCCAGTCCAGAATAGTTACTGGGGTTACACCCAGGAGGGGGCAGAGTAAGAAGTTGGGGCAACGATTCAGCATTAAGAAGGGTGTCAGGGTTTTATGTTATAACGTACAAGATAGAAAAGCACTGGGTTACCTCCTCTTCTGAAGGCGGAAGAACTTGGTTCAAAGGCCAAAAGGGTGGCTAGAAACTCTGCAAGTTTTAGATTGGGTTCATGAAATGTCCTTATGAGGACTTGAAGAGGGCAACTCAGTTGCTTAGCTTGTATAGTCTTTCCATATCCAGCCGTGTTCATCATTTCCTTAAACCAATGAGTGTGAGGGCATTTGGGGACTTTATTAGTTGGTGTGCATTTTTTTGAGACAGGCAATGCTCTAGGTGACCTTGCATGAGAGGAATATCTGTCATGTATAAAGGACAGGGAATCTGACAGAGGAAATTGTTGCCCACAGGCTTTACACATGGCATAGATGCCCACAGCTAAGACCAATAGCGTGAAAGATTGGAACTAGAGCGTAGGATATGAAGAATGTTGATGTCAGGATGACCAGATTTCCAACAGTTTAAGTCCAGGCTCATTCAAGTCAGATGCAGCCTCATCAGACACCAATGCCAATCATGGAGTATTTTACAATAACTGAATGCAAGTCTAGACTCGCTGAGCCGTTTTGGTGAATAGTTTCAAAATTAATCAAGGTAAAACCTTTGGGATATCTGACAGATTATTTTCATCTATAAAAGCTGGGTTATGCTGAACAAGCCAGACCAGGGCTCCACCCAGGAATAGATTTCACTGATGTACTTAACTTTGATGTTTTTCATATACAATTATATGCTTTGCCTAGTTACACCATAAATAAGGTAGTACTTTGTATATACTATGTAAGGAAGTGTTTTGTTTCTGTATAATTATTCTATTTAACTTGTGAAATATAGCTGCTCTATGCAAAGGGTTGCAATACTCTTGGGCCCTGCACATGCTATTCAAAACTTCTAAATAAATATATGAAACAATTACAGCTTACCACCATAACACAGTTACCTTTCACGCTCAATAAGGTAGTAAACGTCTCATTTGCAGGCCCAGGTAAACACATTGGGGAAAAAAAAAATAGCAAAGTACTCGTTTTACACAGTTCTGAAATGGGACAAACTGAATGAAGAGCTTTGTAAAGCCGAGACTCATGTCTTTAAAAATGTTTGGACTGGGATTGATTTACAGAACTGCTCTTTTCGACAAGCATTGTAGTTTATCTTCGGTCCGCGGTGCCTAGAAATGGCATGCACTATTGTGCACTATATTCATACTGGTATTCTAGCAATTATGAGTACATGCCATAAATGATCACAATTGACAGCGTGCATCATGAAGTGACACTATTTTTAATGGTAGGTCTGAAATACCAGCATGATGGTCAAGATTCGCAGCACAACTTTTCATTCAATGATATACCACACTAGCAAACAGAACATAGCTCCACAAGCTTTCTACGCTTCATGCAAAAAAAGTTTCACCTTTCTAGGTTCCGTTTACTGTAGCGATTCTCCGTGAGACTATTTCAACATCTGTTGGCACACAACACCTAGTACCCCATTGGCCTTTCATTCTGCTGCTTGTTCTTCTGGTTTATCATCAATCCCTTGTACAGGTAGCACTGTCAAAGAATAGCGCCTCAAAGAACTTAATTATACGCTTCCTACTTTAAACAGATTTTTTTTAATGTGCATGTTTATTTATACATTTATAATTTATTAACTTTGTTGGTATTTAATCCTACTGATTTTGTGTTCTGTTAAAAACAAAGTCACAATTAACGTTTTTCCAATCTTTAACTGATACATTTATGCTCAATCTTGGATGCCTGCCCCAAGATGGTCAGTTATTGGCCTGGCAGTCATGACTGAGAATGGAAAGCTCCTAAAAATTAATAATATATACATACATATTGCAACAACACACCTTTCCCAGGCACGGATAAGAAAGAAAAAAAAAAAATATATATATATATATCTTCTTCCTACTGGCGGTCGCCAGTAGGTAGTTAGGACCTAGTTTCCATAGGAAAAGCATTTTTTGTTTTCCCAATAACTTTGGCGCCGGTTGACGAATCTTCGCGAAATTTTCAAAACTAGTGATCAGCTCCGGTCAGCTCCTGTCTTGAAAATTTCGGGGTGATTCGCCAAGCGGGGACCGAGAAAAAAGGGGGGTCCCAAAACACGTTTTCCCCATGTTATTTTCCATAGGAAACTTTAGACAAAGCTACAGCCCTAACTGCTGAACGGAATTACACCAAATTTGGCAAAATGGTAGGTCTTGGTTCAGAAAGAGTCCTTTTTAGGTCTCGCGCCTAGCGTTGCAGTGCGCAGCACTGCTCGCGCAGCGCGAGACCTTTAGAAAGGGCTTCTGAAAACGACCCACACGCTCGTGCGTGTGGTTTTGTTTTCGGAAGCCCACATTGGCTGCAGCGTGCGATTTTTTTTTAAAAACGGCACGCGATTGGGCAAAGGCGGGCGCATGTCCCGCCTTTGCTCCGCCCATTCCCGTCTGTGTTAGGACGCGCATCAGCGCGCGTGGCACAGACGACAGGCTCCCTCGCCCCCCCCGCCGCTCCTCTGTGGTGCGCGCGCACCATTGGTTATGTATCTGGCTCATCCAGTGCTTCCTCTGAAATTATATTGACGGTGCAATGTCGGTGGTTAACAAAACGCACCGATCAATACAGCTGTGTAGAGGGACCAGGAGAGAGATGTTTAAGTTGTTGGCTGTGAAGGAGAACTAATTTAAAGCGTTAGTACGGCTCCCCTCGGGTAATGGTAAATGGAAAAGCGCAGGATCACTCAGCGCCAAAGTACGGCAGCCGTGATTAGCAGCCAGCCTCGGCTAGTTTCTGTGTTCGGGTGCCAGCAAAGGTCCGGTGGGTCAGGAGCCCCCGCCACCGTGTCCGATTCATGTCACTGGCGTGCTGCGGCCTCCGCCACTTACTTCTACCCCCCACCCCCTCCCCCGCGTACATCTCTTATACAGTTATATTCACAGAAACGTATCACTATTAATATTTTCAGCAACGACTGACTCTTTAACGCGGGGTGGTTGCTTTCGGGCCTTGGGTGTGTAGATCATGAACAGCTCATTCTTTCATCATTCCATGAACTGATGTTTCGAGGTGTGGATTATAAATGTGTGGGTGAGGTGAGTGCACAGCCGGACGGAAGGTTGGGGTTATTGTGTGTGCCCCTGGCAGAACCCGGAGGAGGGTATTTCTGCTGCATACATTGTTGATAACACCCATGCCCGATAGAGGGGTGGGCAGCGAGGGAAGAAATTTAAGTGGCGCGTCATGAGTCTAAACTACAATGCAAATACAGGTGTGTAACTGCAACGTGTCAATTTATGAAACGCATCCGTGGTACAGCTCGTGTGTAGAGTATAAACGATAACACCTCTGTACCCTGGCCAGCCCTCACTTTATTCCCTCGGTCAGGAGCCCACACCTCAGTCATAGCCATGCCCACTCCCACCTGGGCACCCCCCTGGAGGCTGCTGTACCCTGGGCCCCTCACTTTATTTCCTCGGTCACGAGCCCACTCCTGAGTCATAGCCACGCCCACTCCCACCTGGGCCCCGCCTAGGAGGCTGCTGTGCTCAGTACCCTGGCCGGCCCTCACTTTATTCCCTAGGTCACGAGCTTATAGCCACGCCCACTCCCACCTGGGCACCGCCCAGGAGGCTGCTGTACTCTGTCTGTACCCTGGACCCTCACTTTATTCCCTCGGTCACGAGCCCACTCCACAGAGTCATAGCCACTCCCACCTGGCCACCGCCCTGGCGGCTGCTGTACTCTGTACCCTGGCCGGCCCTCATTGTATTCCCTCGGTCACAAGCCCACTCCTCAGAGTCATAGCCACGCCCACTCCCACCCAGCCCTACCCGGGGAGCTGCTGTGTACCCTTCTTCCAGTGGTTTCTACCCGGCATTGAGGATGGGAGGAAGAGAGAGTTTTTGTGTGTAAAGGGTGAGTGATAAATGATTGGGGCCTTCATCCTGCGGGCTTGTACGGGTGCTTTGGCAAGCATGAAAAAAACACACGATAACCTCCCCTGCCAACGGTGACTAGTAAAATACAGTCGTAAATGACGTGCTGTGCTTCCTCCCCACCTGTCAGAACATGGCCCCCGTTCCACTGAACCTTCAGCACCAATAACCTCCAAGTCCGGCCTTTCGCATACTGCGCATGAACTTGTAGCTTAATACCTTCTAAGGTGGTCGGTGGGCACTTAGACCCCGAAGAGGATATGCCTTACCCTCAAGGACAAAGTGGGGTTCCAGTTTAGACGTTTTATAAAGTAGTACAAGCGGGTGTTTAAAAGTGAACTCACCCTACAACACCTACTGTTCCTATAAAAAAAACCTTTGCCATGCACTAAAGAAATGTGCAGCCTTCACTAATTGGCGATGGACTGAATGATATAGGCCCATGCAGGGGGTTAATTTAAACAGCTGTCTTTCAGTACGCACATGGGCGTGTTAACAGAAAGCAGAACAGCGTCACTCCTGCAGGGGGCTTAATTTGAGCCGGTGTCTGCAGTAACGCACATTGCTACATTCCAATAAAACAAAAAAATGAATGCACAATATATAAACATGCATTCCTAAAACAACACTGAGCATCCTATCCTAGCCTGTCATTTCAGCCAAGTCACAACTTTAACAAGCATTTTTCAGGTGAGGTGTCGCCTGAGTGCCCCTGGACAGTGCATTTGCCGGCTCTGAATAAAAGCAGGTTACACATTCTCGCGGCTCTCGAGTGATTACTGCAGTTTTTTTTTTTTATTAAATGGCCTACAAATCGAGCACACATGGGGTTGATGAAGCGGCGAGGGCTCGCGAGATGGAATGTTCGGCGCCTGTTTGGCCTGTCACCCGGGCGAGTGACTGCACTCCATCCGCTCAAGGCCTCCTCCACTCTGGGGTTAGGAAGGCATGGGCTGTTGTGGGTACCGAAAAACTGCGACTTGTGCAAAACACACCGGAAGTTCCGCGATAGGCCGGATGTGAAATGTTCTCTCTCAGAAGAAGGTGGTTCTGACGTCACCGTCAGTGGAGAGTTTTCAATACTTTGTTTTTCTACCCCCGCCCACGTGCGATCGTGGGACTTTTTGTTTTCCAAACTCTGTAGCAGAATCTGGGGTCCTTCAAAGGCCAACCCGATCCTAAATAGTATTATTTCGATGATAAACACAGAGAAATGTGTTATCATATTGAGTGCACCAAAAGGTCAAGCCGCCATGTTGTCAGGTGGGTTTTAATGTTTTCGCTGACTTGTCCCTATGCTGGTTAATTGAAGACACAATATTTTTATGAGCTACCATTGTTTTTCGGAGTTGTCCTGTTCAATGATTTCCTCATGGACCTCCAATTAAAATGGCATTTTGTTGAAATGTTGTGTGTGTGTGCGCTGGACAAATGGCGTATGTGTAGTAAAAGTTCAAGTATAAATGAGCATTTGCAATGCAATAGGTCTCGCATTTGCAAAAGTTTGAGCTATTGGCATTGTAAATGACAAACCTTTTATCTATGTGTTGGTTTTGAAAAATTACGCTACTTTGAGCTATTGACATTGCAAATAACAATGCCTTTTATTTTTGTTTTTAAAACCTAAATAAAAGGCTTTGTCATTTACAATGGCAATAGCTTAAACTCGTGTAAATGCAACACCAATAGCTCAAACTTTAATAATGCGAGACCTATTGCATTGCAAATGCTTGTTGTTAAATGGTGCAAATCCGTTCAGTAATTGCTGAGAAATTTAAAAAAGAAAAAAGTTTCGATATCTATGGCCGCGGTGGATTCGCGAACCCTCCCGACCACGAGCTTCATTCTAATTGGCTGCCAACACTCCAAACCAGGAAGTGTTGGCAGCCATCTTGTGACTCGATAACCGAGTCACAAGAAATCAGAAAAAAAAAACGTGAAAAACAAGAAAAGGGGGCAGGGTAGAAACACCCTGACTCCCTAGGCCTGCTCAGGGGGTCCCACAGGGACGGCAGAAATCAAGCTGGGTGCGCGAATCCTGCCGATAAAATAAAAAAAAATTTAAAACGAAGCGCGGGCTCCCGCGGTTCGTTATTTTTAAGCCCCCGGATGGGCCAGGTCCCGGGGGCATGCAGAAAATGTATAGCGGGGGCCCGCGCAGCTCCGGGGACCGCCACCTCCCCGGGGCTTCATTTATGTTTTGCGGGGGGGCACGCAGCCCCGGGGACCGCCACCTCCCCGGGGCTCTATTTAAAAAAAAGATAATAATCTGTGTGGGGGGGCTCGAGCCCCCCCACACGCCCCGGGGACCACCACCTCCCCGGGGCACTAAGTATGCAAATGTGGGGGTCCGTTACGGATCCCCGAGCCCACCACCTACCCGGGGCTTTGTAATGGTAGCGAGGGGGGCCGCGCGGCCCACCTACTGGAGCCCGTGATGGCCCTGGGAACCGCCACCCCCCAGGGCCTGCTCCTGCAGTGTTCCGGGGTGCCCACCCCCGGGACACTGCTGTTTGCTATGGCAGGGCGGGAGTCGTGCGGCTCCCGCCCTGTCATAGCAAACTCGGCTTTGGATTTTGGAAACAAGAGCAGGTTTCCTGCTCTTGCTTCCAAAATCCAAAGCAAATTGCTTTTCCACAAGTGGAGCTGCATGTCAGCAGTTCCCCGTGTGGAAAAGCAATGCCAGCTCCCGCAGGAGGCGGGGAGCCGGCGGGACCGTGGGGGCATTGGGGCTCCCCCCACAGTCCCCAACGGACTGGCCAGGCCCCGTGGGATGGGGTCCCCGGGGCTAGAAGTGGCCCGGGAGGGGGGCCACGCAGCCCCCCACCCCGCCCAAAAATTTTGTTTTAAAAAAAAGGAAAGGCCAGCCCCGGGGGATGGGGTCCCCGGGGCCATAAATGGCCTGAGGGGGGCCACGCGGCCCCCCTCCAAATATTTAAAATTACATGTAAAATACTGGCCATGCCCTGGGGGATGGGGTCCCAGGGGCCGAATATGGCCTCGGGAGGGGGGCCACGCGGCCCCCGTCCCGTATTTTTAATAAAATTTAACAAAATAGGGGGCACGCCCTGGGGGATGGGGTCCACAGGGCCCAAAAAAATAGGAAAAGGGGGCCACACAGCCCCCCTTCTTAAAAATAAAATACAAAAAAAAAAAACGGCATCGCGCCGGAGGCCCCGCCCCCTCAGTGCATCACTCTGCAAGCGCGCCCTGTGGCGCGTTGTAAGTTGGGGAATTAATTCCCCTTGAATACTGAGGGTCCCTGGGGCCAACTAGCCCACCAGGTACCTCCAGTATGCGCCACAGAGCTGCGTTGCAGAGAGGTGGTCCGATGCCATGCCCCTTTTTACACCTCTCTGCAACGCAGCTCTGTGGCGCTTACTGGAGATATCTGGTGGGCTAGTTGGACCCCAGGGACCCTCAGGTTTTAAGGGGAATTAATCCCCCAACTTAAAAGGTGCCACGGGGCGCGTTTGCACAGTGGTGAAGGCAGGGGGCGGGGCCTGATTGGAAAAGTGTGCAAACGCGCTCCGTGGCACGTTTTAAGTTGGGGGATTAAGTCCCCTTGAATCCTGAGGGTCCCTGGGGGCCAACTAGCCCACCAGGTACCTCCAGTAAGCGCAACAGAGTAGCTTTGCAGAGAGGTGTAAAAAGGGGCTTGGCCTCGGACCACATCTCTGCAACGCAGCTCTGTGGCGCTTACTGGAGGTACCTGGTGGGCTAGTTGGCCCCCAGGGACCCTCAGGATTCAAGGGGACTTAATCCCCCAACTTACAACGTGCTAGGGGGCACGTTTGCACAGTGGTGCAGGGAGGGGGCGGGCCTGATATAAGAAGTTAGCAATCCTGCTGTGTGGGACTTACTGGTGGTAATAAAAGGGATAGTTGGCCCCCAAGGTTGACGTTGGGGGCTAACTACTCCTCCTGTTACCTCCAGTAAATCCCACACAGTGGGATTGCTAAGAAGTGTTTCGGAGGCCACGCTCACCTTTCTCCACCACTCTGGAAACGCGACTGGTATGTTATAGTTAGAAATTAGCATTTAAAAAAACCTTAGAAATTCACTGAAAAAACCATAGGTTTCAGGGACGTTATAGTTAGTTGGACATTTTACTCGTACAAAACCAGAGAAATTCCGCCGTTATAGTTAGTTCAGCTAACTATAACTCGCGCCCCCGCAATGCACTGCTGATGACGTCACATATTACATCATTTATGACATGGTCAGTGACATCACTGATGACATCATCCACGTAAAAATCTGATGCACCTCCTCACACTCTAATATAACCTTTGATACACCCACTGTAAAATACAGACTACCATTTTCGAAACCATCGACACACCAATACCAGTTACTACATACGCACTCACTGATTCCTAGGTCTACACACACATCCACTCATTCACCCATACAATCACCCATACATGCAGTCACTCATCAATACAACACTATCATATGCACTCATACACCTATACAGACTCTCACACACCGCCACTCATCCATGGAGTTACTCACACACCTAGTCAGTCATGCAAAGAATCAATCACACTCCAATTTACTCACCTACACAGTTATACACACACCACTTCACTTATTCATACAGATACTAACGCGTACTTACTCTTATATAATAACTGATAAAAGTACACACTCATCCATACAGCCACTCTCACAATCACTGACTCTCACGTATAGTCATTTATATACTCCAACTCTCACATACACTGCCTTTTACATATGTAGTTACTTGGACATGTACCACTGAGACATCCATTCACTCACCAACACACCCATACACACACTCACCCACCCACCCATACAGCTGTTTCCACATGCACTCTTGAACCCATACACCCAGTGAATCAACCACTCACACATCTATGCACAGAGTCACACACCTCCCACCCACCCACACACACACTCAGTCTCCCATACAAATACTCAGGCAACCAATCAATAACCCATATAGACACTCATGTAGCTACTGACCAACCCATGCAGCAGCTTACACAACAGACAGACCGATACAGACATTCACACAGTTTAGTCACTAACCCATGCATTCAGTAAGACACATTTAATCACTCACTTATACAGTCAGTCACGCACCTACTAAATCCTCCATCCAGACACTTATACACCCACTCATTCTTCAATACACCTTGGCATATATATAAAACATATTTAAACTTTAAAGAAACACAGTCACTGGATGATGTCATTTGAGATGTCACTGACCATGTCATGAGTGATGTAATATGTGACGTCATCAGCAGTGCATTGCGGGGGCGCGAGTTATAGTTAGCTGAACTAACTATAACGGCGGAATTTCTCTGGTTTTGTACGAGTGAAATGTCCAACTAACTATAACGTCCCTGAAACCTATGGTTTTTTCAGTGAATTTCTAAGGTTTTTTAAATGCTAATTTCTAACTATAACGTGCCTGAAACCTATGGTTTTTTCAGCGAAAAAAAAAAAAAAATATATATATATATATATATATATATATATATATATATATATATATATATATATATATATATATATATATATATATATATATATATATATATATCTTCGCTCCTCCTCTGGTAATCGTACCCAGAATAAGGCAAAGCACTCACGGGGATAAGTACCGTAACTTTATTAAACGGTCTCCTGGTCACACAGACGCGTTTCGGCAGACGCCTTCTTCGATGTTCATGAAGAGCGCCTGCGTCACCGTCATTTAAAGAACAGCTAATCAAAACAAATGAGGGACTGAAGTCACAATTTCCAACCAGTCCGCCATTGCATAATGTGCAAATTAAATGCATTTCACAACAAAAATTGCGTGTTAACCATTACTGCCCCCTCAATTCTTGGCGAGATATGAGCTATTTGTTCACATATTCATATACACGCATTAGAAGGACAAACCCACTACTATATATACAATTTCATTTAAGAAGTGGTGATGGAAACCCACTGGAATATCTCAATTACGCCCTGGATGGGCAGACCAGTGGGAGGATTATAAATGTCAACACTAAGCCAATCCTCATATGTACAGTGATCAATCTTTGTCCTAAATGGACTGACACTAATCTCTTACTGAATCTTTGCCAAATGGCTTTTCACATATATCCTCCTATTCCATCACTAACACCTTCACTGTTCATTTTAGCGGTTGTCACACATCAAAATATACTATGCATATATCATTCGCTGTTCAAAACCATATCAACGGTGTCTTAGGGCCAAATCCAAGCATGCAAAAAACCCCATGGTGTAATTATCATCACCATGTTACATCAATAAATCACACCACTTAATGCAATACATGTCCCTTAATCCCTACAAAGAATCCCAAAATTGTGAAAAGGAGTTTAAAAAGGGGAAAGTAGAAAAGAGAAGGGAATAAAATATCATATTATATTCATATCTGAAATCAGAAACCTGATCGTTGTAATGTGTGTATTCCTATTTTCCGGTCTATTTAATCACCCAGATGTACTGTAAGTTCCTCACTACTGTTTAGCCCTCCTGGTACTTTGGTCTGCAAATCGACAATGTACCGTGATTCCAGGCGCCTCAACCTGAGCACACGATCACCTCCTCTGGGATGTACTGGTACATTGTCTAGGCAGAAAAATGTAAGAAGGTTCCTGTCCTTATTATGCATCTTTGCAAAATGCCTGGCGACAGGATACGTAACATCGCCATTGGCAATTGCCCTCATATGTTCCAATATCCTTATTTTAGTCGGATGAATTTTACTGCCAACATATTTAAGCCCACACGGGCAGTTAAGACAGTAAACAGTATAAGGTGTAGTGCAAGTTAGAAAATTCCGTATTTTTTATTATGTTTTCCCTTTCCTGGAATCTCATAAGTTGTAACCCGTCTGCTATTGTGGCAAGCTTTACACTTGCCACACGGGAAAAACCCTCTAATGGTGCCAAAACAGTACCCCCAGTCAAATAACTGTGTACTAATGTATCTCTTAGTGACCTTGCTCTTTTGAAAGTCACCAGTGGGTTCGTAGGTAAATCACCCCTATAATAGGATCAGTCAGTAAGATGTGCCAATTTCTCCTTAAATTTTTTTCAGATGTCCTGCATCAGAGGAGAATCTGGTTATCATTCTAAACTTACTTAATCCTGACTCAATATGTTTACGGGGTTTTTAGATGGAAATTTTTTAAAGGTCCTCCCTACGTAGGGTGTTTGCCCTGCTCATTGTCTGTTACTGTGTGACACTGCTATAGCCTCTGGTTTCAAATCTTTCAAGACATTCACTGGCTGCCATTTGAAAATCAACTTCATTGGTGCTATTTCTCTTCAATCTCAATAGTTCCCGTGAGAATACTACTGATTAATTTGCTAGGATGGCTACTACCTGCGTGGAGAATAGAATTCCCCGCAGTTTCCTTCCTGTAAGGTTTAGTGCATAATTTGCCATCAAATACATAAATCTTGAGATCGAGATAATTCACCGTGAGTGGATTAACCTCTCCTGTGAATTTCAAATTGTTATTATTGCAGTTCAAAGTTTCAATGTAATCAAAAGCTGTTGCAGATGAACCTCTCCATAGCTCATGCCGATGGACTAACAGCGATCAAGTATTTTTTAGAAAATCGTCCTTTAAAATATCTGGAACATAACTTGATGTTGATGGAATTTACTCAATTTTGTTTAGAAAATAATATCTTTTTGTTCGAGAGGCAATTTTATAAACAGATCTCAGGGACTGCCATGGGCACCTGCTTCGCCCCCAGTTACGCGAATTTATTCGTGGGCTGGTGGGAGGAGCAGGTGGCCTGGGCAGCATGCAACAAGGAGTGGACAGACAAGATCGTAGTATGGCATCGCTATATAGATGACCTCTTCTTGATTTGGAGAGGTTCATCTGCAACAGCTTTTGATTACATTGAAACTTTGAACTGCAATAATAACAATTTGAAATTCACAGGAGAGGTTAATCCACTCACGGTGAATTATCTCGATCTCAAGATTTATGTCTTTGATGGCAAATTATGCACTAAACCTTACAGGAAGGAAACTGCGGGGAATTCTATTCTCCACGCAGGTAGTAGCCATCCTAGCAAATTAATCAGTAGTATCCCCTACGGGGAACTATTGAGATTGAAGAGAAATAGCACCAATGAAGTGGATTTTCAAATGGCAGCCAGTGAATGTCTTGAAAGATTTGAAACCAGAGGCTATAGCAGTGTCACACTGAAACAGGCAATGAGCAGGGCAAACACCCTACGTAGGGAGGACCTTTTAAAAAATTTCCATCTAAAAAACCCCGTAAACATATTGAGTCAGGATTAAGTAAGTTTAGAATGATAACCAGATTCTCCTCTGATGCAGGACATCTGAAAAAAATTTTAAGGAGAAATTGGCACATCTTACTGACTGATCCTATTATAGGGGGTGATTTACCCACGAACCCACTGGTGACTTTCAAAAGAGCAAGGTCACTAAGAGATACATTAGTACACAGTTATTTGACTGGGGGTACTAAAAGAGATCTGTTTTGGCACCATTAGAGGGTTTTCCCCGTGTGGCAAGTGTAAAGCTTGCCACAATAGCAGACGAGTTACAACTTATGAGATTCCAGGAAAGGGAAAACATAATAAAAAAAATACGGAATTTTCTAACTTGCACTACACCTTATACTGTTTACTGTCTTAACTGCCCGTGTGGGCTTAAATATGTTGGCAGTACAATTCATCCGACTAAAATAAGGATATTGGAACATATGAGGGCAATTGCCAATGGCGATGTTACGTATCCTGTCGCCAGGCATTTTGCAAAGATGCATAATAAGGACAGGAACCTTCTTACATTTTTCTGCCTAGACAATGTACCAGTACATCCCAGAGGAGGTGATCGTGTGCTCAGGTTGAGGCGCTGGAATCACGGTACATTGTCGATTTGCAGACCAAAGTACCAGGAGGGCTAAACAGTAGTGAGGAACTTACAGTACATCTGGGTGATTAAATAGACCGGAAAATAGGAAGACACATATTACAACGATCAGGTTTCTGATTTCAGATATGAATATAATATTTTATTCCCTTCTCTTCTTTCCCCTTTTTAAACTCCTTTTCACAATTTTGGGATTCTTTGTAGGGATTAAGGGACATGTATTGCATTAAGTGGTGTGATTTATTGATGTAACATGGTGATGATAATTACACCATGGGGTTTTTTACATGCTTGGGATTTGGCCCTAAGACACCGTTGATATGGTTTTGAACAGCGAATGATATATGCATAGTATATTTTGATGTGTGACAACCGCTAAAATGAACAGTGAAGGTGTTAGTGATGGAATAGGAGGATATATGTGAAAAGCCATTTGGCAAAGATTCAGTAAGAGATTAGTGTCAGTCCATTTAGGACAAAGATTGATCACTGTACATATGAGGATTGGCTTAGTGTTGACATTTATAATCCTCCCACTGGTCTGCCCATCCAGGGCGTAATTGAGATATTCCAGTGGGTTTCCATCACCACTTCTTAAATGAAATTGTATATATAGTAGTGGGTTTGTCCTTCTAATGCGTGTATATGAATATGTGAACAAATAGCTCATATCTCGCCAAGAATTGAGGGGGCGAGTAATGGTTAACACGCAATTTTTGTTGTGAAATGCATTTAATTTGCACATTATGCAATGGCGGACTGGTTGGAAATTGTGACTTCAGTCCCTCATTTGTTTTGATTAGCTGTTCTTTTAAATGACGGTGACGCAGGCGCTCTTCATGAACATCGAAGAAGGCGTCTGCCGAAACGCGTCTGTGTGACCAGGAGACCGTTTAATAAAGTTACGGTACTTATCCCCGTGAGTGCTTTGCCTTATTCTGGGTACGATTACCCAAGGAGAGGAGCGAAGATAAATAACGGGTGCACCCCCGTACGAGCACCCGTCCGTGAGTGCACCGTGTTGGTGCGATCTGGAGCTGCGAATATATATATACACAAATACATACACTTTCTGTATGTTTTCACTTTTAAAAATAAGTAAACATGCAAGGGAAAGAACTATTTTCAGTCTATTTTCCATTTATATGTATGTGTAAAAATTGAGACTAACAAATAATCAGCTAGTGAAACAAATTTGGAAAAGCCACCTTAGGTTTCTGGTCAACTTTAATAATCCTCTTTCAATATCAGTACTAAAACAGCACCTGACCAGGCGTCAAAATATGTTCTTTTTAATATGAGAACCCTTTACCAGCGGTGTACAAATATAAGGAGGTAGCTCAATGCTGGGCATACTGTACTACGTTCAACGTTTTAGCAGGGACTCTGGTCTAGATTACCTCAGTAGTGCGCAGAGACATTATGAAGAGGAATGGCACAATCCTTTGCGCCAGAGTACGGTGGAGGAAACCTTACAAGATTCTTGGGTGGTGTAAAGTTGATTCCACACGTGTTGTAGACTCTCCATCACAGAAACCTGGCACACATTCCTGTCAGCGGCGGCCCCTCCATTAGGGCAGCGGAGGAGCACCTCCCGTCAGAGCCGCAAAGGTATTTTTCACTTTCTCCAGTCCGAGTTTTGTTTGGGGGAAGGGCACTGCTGTTGGTTGGCAGCAGGGGAGTGGAGCTCACTCCACCAGTTTAGAGCGTGCATGGCACTTTGGCCAGCTGTCTTGTGACAGCCAGTCTGACATGCACACTTTAAACCTCTTCACCCAGCTGTCTTAGACAGTTGGGTGGAGAGCAGGCACAGGCCTCCCAGTGCGAGCATCGAGACAGCCTGCTCCAGCCAATCCTGGCGCTGCTCTCATGCTGCTTAACTTTATCAGCAGCATGAGAGTAGCATCTGGATTGGTGTGGAGAATTGCTGCAGACCAGTGCTGAGGGACTGAATAGCGAGGACCGGAGGAGGCGAGCCAGCGCAAGCAGTGAGTATGTACATTTTTTTTAATAACCCACTGACAAGCACTGTAAGAGACTTGCACTGCCTTCAGCCTCAACGCCTGGGGCTCTCAGTCATGGTTCATTATACAAACTGTATATAACGAGCCATGACTGACAGGATTGGCGTTGACTTTAAAGGCATTGCTTGTCAGTGGTTACCCCACGAAATATTTAGGGTACCAGCCGCCACTGCTGATGTTCCCTTCCCCTCTGGGTACAGAATCCAACAGAGATCACACATGCAAAACTGAAGGGGGACCTGCAGTCATACACAAGTAAACGTGGTCCTGCACCATCGTCTACATGGCCACGCATACGTCTTTTGAGCTCTTCTCTGCCACTTTCCTCTCTGCCTTCAAATCAGCCTCATATTACTTCTACAGATTGCATCCATACAACAATCCCACCCTACCTTTCCTGGCTCAAGCAGCAAAACCATGAAGTAAGCACCCAACTCATCACTTAACGCCCTAAAAATTAAACAAAACATCACCAAGCCAACTCACTGGACCTCATCTGTCTGCATCCCTACAACATTCACCACAAGTCCCCTATACTCCTGGAGTGATCATCTCCATGTCCCCTACATATTCATACTTGACAACCCCAATACGAAATTCAACAGGAAACGAGAAAATTACCTTCTGCTCCTTAAAGGACACTCACTCATGCTGCTTATTCATAAAATCACAGACTTTTCGCTAATTATGAGAAAACAAATTTGTATTTCCAAGGCTCAAGCTGCAAATTTAGTTGTATGAGGGCAAATAATTAAATACTTCATTAGCAATCAACAATATGCTTAATGTCAAGTCAGACACTATAAATATGGCTCTTCCTTAGTGCAACACATTTTCCACCTTTCCATGACCATTTTAGGAAATTTGTGGGGTGCTTTATGAGACCCCAGTCCAAATTATATTTAACTGTATGGGACAAAACTATTTTTGTCAAAGCCAATGGATCTGGCTTTTGTAGAAGATTAGTGAAGTGTAAATAGGATATGGTCTAGCATTTGTTTTGCCATTTAATGTTTTATTCCTTTAAACTATGAACATGTGTGAATTTAACTGTTTAATGAAGAGCTGTGGTGTGTACTAGAGATAGAATCAATATGACTGGGCAATATCAAATATTTTGAGGTCCAGACAAAGTGACATTTTGTAGCGAGCAACGCTGGCATCTGGGTAATAATTGACACTTCCATTGACAAGCTGCACCCAATTTTTAGTAGTTCACTAGTGGCTCATCTAATATTGCCTTGTCGTAAACCCAACCATACTTTGAAAGAATGCGAAAAGGAAGTCTTAACTGCACAAACAGAGCCAACTACTTTGATATGCACTCTCTGTAACACTAGAAGAAATTCAAGGTTAAGACGTATGCTTTCAGATTATTGATGTCTGCTTAGTGTAGGATATCCTGCATACCAACATCAACATCCCTGCAATAAAGGCTCTATTACAATGGTACCAGTAGGCAAAAACTGCTGCACTGACTTCTCTAACAAGATGAGGAACATTCAGTAAACAGTCTTTTGAAGTTCTACGGCCCTATCATAGCCTTGTTACTTTACTATATTTGAAGACAACGTCACCTACTTCTACTCATAATCCTGATACAAATAGCCATCTGAAACTGGTACACACGCCCAATTAGACAACATGGGCGACATACATATGCATGGACATAATGCAAATGACGCTATCGCCATCCCTTTTTAACTAATCATCGTTATACGTCAGAGAGGTTCCAACTACTGATCTATACAGAGCCTTGACAAAGTCCCTCGGATGAAACATCTGTTGGCTTCTTTCTGTATGGCTGTACCTGGTATAATTAACCTATGAAAAATCACCAACCACCACAGCCTCTCGTGCTAAAAATTACTAAATATCTGTATACTCTTATGTGTCCTTCAAGATCTTGTTTTTTCTATCGCTGCAATAAAGGCCTGACCTACAAGCAGCATCATTGGATTAAGAACCCATGGTACGCTACATACGGAGACGCACGCGTGTGACACTTTTCAAGTGGTGTTGGAGTGGGTTGTCAGAGGGAGCAGTCTCCTGATGATCACATACAGCTGAATTGCTTGCATCAATTTGCAGACTGCCCTCTTTTATTCTACATGCATTAAACTTGCAATGAGATCTACAACTTTATCCAAACCCTAAACCTACAATTAGACTGAATATCCACATATTTTGAAAAGAGGCGCCCATTGGATAATCTGGAATGCTGGGCACGCTCTAAACTGCAGCTCTTTACCACTCTTATGATCCTGCGCACTAGTAGAAGAGTTATGTCTCATGGAAGCAAGAATTTTAATCTCGGCACATTTCCTAGAAATTACACAGAAAATCCCTTCAATTAATGTCACATTTTGCCTTTCCTAACATTGCTTTTTTAACAGTGATTTTTTTTTTAAAACAGATGCAAAATGTTCGCTGTCATCCTTTGCAACAATTATTTGCTTCTCAATTAGCTTGAAATGGAACTGCAGGCTTTGTTTAATCACATTTTTCAGTGGAATTACTATAAATGTTTTCACTGAAATAACTTCTCTCAGAAACAAAGTGAATAAGCGCAACAGGATACCATCGTACCTAAAGAAAGACTCAAACTGCTAGATACAAGCGGGTGGACCCATCGTATAAAGAGGAGCAATGGGAAGCAAAGTTCACGCAGTCTGTGCAAGCACCTATGCCACAGCTGGTAACTGTGCCAGAGGCTGGCGCTTTGACATAACATTCAAAGAGTAGAGCTCGGTCATTATCAACGAGGATACTAGGGCAGCGACGCTCAAGTCTAAATTAAACTTTCTGTTGAATGGTTTGCAGCAGATCCTTTGAAGTCACAACAGGAGAAGAACGCAAACTCCGAAAGCGACGGTCGGGAACTCCAAGCTGCTGACATCACCTGAGGTACAGCGTGAGGTCTAAAAGAAGAGGCACGAATGAACTACAGACTTGGGTATAGGTCCCGTATTCTATTTCATGGGCGCCTTCTTACATGCGGAGGGAGCTAGGCATTAAACACTACTAACACTCACTTCCGCCAACATCCTGCATATAGGTACTGTCCGTCTTTTAACTTGCACTTACCCGGGTGTGGGCGGCCTCCGGTCTGCTTGGGGCTCACGAAACCCGATGTTTCCCAACCAGTGGTAAAATCCACGCTGTTTTTACAGCCTTACTCGCGCCGTACCGGCCAATATGGCCTTACCACAACCCAACAGCACGCCATAGAGACATGCGCATGCGTGGAAGGCCGGGACGAAGCGGCAGGTGTGACGTCGCCAACTCTCCTGTAGACTTAAAAAAGACTGTAGGTTATTCTATTAGCTGATCGACCATATTGAAATGGTTATATTTTGATACAAACATAGTTTCAAATGAAAATTAATATGAAATAATTTTATTTTAAGAAAGTGTGCATATTTTATATCACGAGCACACATTCTTCACTTTGGCACGTCTACAGTATACTTCAAATTTGGAATGTAAACTGTGTTATTCATTATTTTTCTGAAGTCGCAATGATAATAATAATAAGTAGGATATCTGTTGATTTTCCATAGTTATGGCGCCACTTGTAGGAGTTTCTCATCATTATTCGTTCACGGTGGCCCACTTTTGCTGAGGCCGTCCTTATGCGATGTCCTTCGTTTGTTTCGCTGGTCGATCAGCAGCCGCGTCCTGTGACGCACAGTCAGTGCGCCGCCTGCGGGTGACTGACCCTGCCCGCGAGATTTAGAAAGGCTGCAATTTTGTCAATTTCCCGGGTGGAAAGATTTGCCTGCAAGTGCCAGGAATAGTCTACAGGTGAGAAAAAATATCTGAGGGTTAACATGAATCATTATTTATAATCTACAGACTCTCACGATCAAACCACAGGTGATTCTGCATTGGAGAGCTTGTGCTAGTTTCACGGTTTCATAGTTACAAGGTTTTCAGTATGTTTATGTGTGAGATTTCACGTTGTGTAAGACCTATTGTGAGTTTAGGTGCAGTCCTCCCATGGCTTTCCCATTTGATGATGGCTGTAGTGAGGGCGCTGAGTCAGGTAAGCTGTGCACAATCCTTCTTTATTAGACAACCTCGTACAGCTTAGTGAAGAGGCAGAAGTACAACACCATCTGCTGTCAACATTCTACATCCTGATATAATTACCTAGAACATTATAACAATTCAAATTCTATATGACTACCACAATTCTACCTATCTAACTAGACCCATTACTACAAGCTTTATAGTCACAGACCTGCCAACTAGAACATAACATTTACAGTAAAGAAATAATGAAAAGGAGCATATAATCAAATGTACATTTATAGATTATAAACAATATCAAATTCATGCGATTTGAAACCAAATTAAAGTGCGGGGAGTCTTGAAATTTCTTTTCTTCATATAATCTTTATTTTTATTTCCAATCAGAAGCATAAAGCCCAGCCAACGCGTTTCGTCCAATAGATGGACTTCATCAGGGATGTGAATCAGATCACAAAGATCAGCAAAGCAATCTACGAATGTGAAATCTTGAAAGCCAAGAATCTCGTGACGTCTTGTTAGTAATATATATCCAAGTTGGGAACAGCTCATGTAAATCACCAAACAAGTTTAGTGATCTATATAAATATGCATCGATATTCTAATCGCACCAATGTCTTCTGGATTTACATTGGTGCAACTGGAATATCGATGCATATTTATATAGATCACTAAACTTGTTTGGTGATTTACATGAGCTGTTCTGTTCCCAACTTGGATATATATTACTAACAAGACGTCACAAGATTCTTGGCTTTCAAGATTTCACATTCGTAGATTGCTTTGCTGATCTTCGTGATCTGATTCACATCCCTGATGAAGTCCATCTATTGGACGAAACGGGTTGGCTGGGCTTTATGCTTCTGATTGGAAATGAAAATAAAGATTATATGAAGAAAAGAAATTTCAAGACTCCCCGCACTTTAATTTGGTTTCAAATCGCATGAATTTGATATTGTTTATAATCTATAAATGTACTACATTTGATTATATGCTCCTTTTCATTATTTCTTTATTCTAAGAGAAGGTTTCTTCTCGTATAGTGTGACTTCTATAGTAGTGGGGTTACGAAAAGTGGAGCATTATGATTTAAACACTCATAGGAACTAATATACTGGTGCAGCCATTTAAGCCCACACTGCGGTTTCTCTAAAAAATAATAACATTTACAGTATGAAAAGGGGTGTGGCTTGGAGGTGCAGGTCTTTCTGCTGTGAGCTACCCTTTGAGGCATGTGTGGAGTCAAAGCGCCACTCCAGCCAGTGTGAAGCTTTCGAACAAAACGAAAGCCTCCCAGAGAAGTTTACACATCGTTGGGCAGAAACCTGCTGGTAAGGCTGTGAAAGAGGTACTGTGCCACAACCCAACACTTCCTTTAAGTTATACAGAACGATAACGCTAAAGGTAGCAACAACCAGGTACAGAAAAGCGTTAAAGGCAGCGATAGCTAATTGCAAAGAACTGCTAAAGACAGTGATAGGCATTTGCAAGGAAGTGCTAGAAGATAACTAGGCTGAAAAAGAGAAACGCCAAAGGCAGTGGAAAAACCAAGTACAATGCAGAAGGGTGAAGACGATGAAGAACAGGTACAAGAAACAAAACCATCCCTACCCTAAAGGAGGAAGAAGAGGCAGCGTGTCCAGTGATTGGGCCAGAAGACCCCAGTCTTTTGGAAGGGGCAGAGTCCAGTGCACATCAAGCGCTGCCTGAACAGCACACATTTTTGACAATGGTAGCAAGAGGCGCAAAATACACAGCCGCTGCCTTTCTGAAACCACCTCCATTTGATATTGCCAAAAAGCAGAATATTGGTGACCAATGTATTGTCTGGATAGAAACGTTTGATGAATTCACTGATGCACTGGAAGAAACAAATAAGAAAAAGATGATCAAAATTCTCAAAAATCTTGCTGGTGAAGGACTAAAGGATGTAATAAAGAAAGTACCACATGCTGTTAAAATATCATACCGCCGAATCAAAGAGGCGTTAAATATTAAATTCAATCCAATGTCGAATATGAAAGATATATTTTCAGTGACAAACCACAGAGAGCTGGTGAAACAATCGACAAATTTGTCAAAAGACTTGATACGCTCATCAAACACGAAGTTCAATGAATTCAGTGATGGAGAAGCCATACTCATAGAAGCTATACTCCTATGGAAACACGATCCTAACTATAACTACCTTGTGTATATATATATATATATATCTATCTATATATATATCTCGCTCGCCATCCACTGCTTTGTTGTTGTTCTTCACATTTTCTTTCTACCTACTACAGCGCATGGGTCAATGGGTCAGCCTACATCAACAACTGACGATCTTCACCTTGAGAGGCCGCATTCTGCTCTTTCACATGGAGCACATCCGCCCACAGTCATTCCTTTCGGTGCCAGGAACCTCTATGGCACTGTGTGTATATTGAGACCCAAAAAAACCAGTTTTGCTTTTACAACTTTTTTTTCCATTTAAAAATAAATAAAATGTTGGTCAGGGCCTATTAGCTGCCTCAACAACAAAGTTTAACAAGGACCATGCCAAAATAAATGCAGCATTGACAAAGCCAAAAGGCTGTCAATCAGCCTGACATTGGCTTGGTCAGTGCCTGTTTATTTGCATGTTTCCCATAATCTTGCTGAAATTGGTTAATCACTGATTCAGCATTATAATATTGGCGTTTATCAAACACATTTTACTAAATGATTCTTCAAAGAATGGTAACTACATTTGCTTAATAGTTTAGTAAAAATTGGGGACATATTTTTCTACTGGAACCACTGTTGTTTAATGCAACCCAAGGCCACAGCTCACTGCATTTCCTTAGAGTGCTCACCCTAATAATAAAGGCTTTGCATAAACAAACCACATATACAAGTTTGAACAGCTTATACTTATAGGTTCAAATCTCATCTTGGTTGCAGACAATGCTCTTTCACAGATTCATAATTTGTTTCTGTAAATTGGCAGCCAAAGGGTTTGCGCTGCAGAGGGTTTGGCCAACATGTACAATGGACAAAATTAACATAAACTTTCCTTGACCCCAAACTATATGTCCTGTGCAATAGGAATTCTGTACCCCTGCAGTTGACCTATTTTAAAGAGACTATTAGTTACAGCTTTATCTGTTGGGGGGGGGGGGAGGGGAGATCCAATGGTCCAAGATGGATAGCCAGGGTAGCCATAGTCTGAATAGACCAACTAGTGCATGTAACAATTTTCACTAGTTTGGTCGATCTAGGCAGCTTGATGGTATTGACAGTACTCAGCACACTAATGTCTACCTGGACCTTCTCAATTGGTATATGTGGCACACTGTTTTTAATACAAAAATCAAAAAGAGGGGGGGGGAGAATGGACCACTTGTCCTGTATAACCAGGGTCTTAGTGCGAGTGGGAACCGTCTTAAAAAACCCTCATATATGTACACAGGCAAATGGCGGTATATCTTGGTTCTCCGCCTCAGTGTACCGTAACAGCATGATCATTGGGTCTTTTCCTTTGTCAATATGCTGACCTCCGCAGGAGAAGACCAACTGGTTTGTCAGTAGTGGCCAGGAATAAAAAAGAGGGTGTGCTCGTGCTCTAATAAGTGAAGTAAAATTCCCTACATCACTTCTCACATGTATTTTATTAAAAAGGTTGTGATGTGGGAAATTAAAAACGCAGTCGTGCGTGTATAGACCCAGTTACTGGTCTATCGCACTGATGTGGGTCAACATGTTTCAGCCTCGTGGGACCTCTAGAGGCTTTCGTCAGGACCGGGGTGTGTTTAAGAGTGCATTCTGGCTCTTAATGGAGGGGGGTGTATTCACCACCTTTGAAGTCTGAGGTCAGATCTGCAGTATCTGTACCTTATGAACTTTGCGTGGGTGGCCTCCTCGGGATACCGGAGAGCTATGGGGAACCCAATTGCGGTTCCTACAAGGTCATTGCTTGTTCTTGCTCTGTGTGTTCCCCATAGCTCTCCGGTATCCCGAGGAGGCCACCCACGCAAAGTTCATAAGGTACAGATACTGCAGATCTGACCTCAGACTTCAAAGGTGGTGAGTACACCCCCCTCCATTAAGAGCCAGAATGCACTCTTAAACACACCCCGGTCCTGACGAAAGCCTCTTAGAGGTCCCACGAGGCTGAAACATGTTGACCCACATCAGTGCGATAGACCAGTAACTGGGTCTATACACGCACGACTGCGTTTTTAATTTCCCACATCACAACCTTTTTAATAAAATACATGTGAGAAGTGATGTTGGGAATTTTACTTCACTTATTAGAGCACGAGCACACCCTCTTTTTTTTATTCCTGGCCACTACTGACAAACCAGTTGGTCTTCCTCCTTGCGGAGGTCAGCATATTGACAAAGGAAAAGACCCAATGATCATGCTGTTACGGTACACTGAGGCGGAGAACCAAGATATACCGCCATTTGCCTGTGTACGTATATGAGGGTTTTTTAAGACGGTTCCCACTCGCACTAAGACCCTGGTTATACAGGACAAGTGGTCCATTCTCCCCCCCCCCCCTCTTTTTGATTTTTGTATTAACCATTGGAAGCCGAATGGATCATAGCTTCTCTTTCCCTCTTCATTGATACTTGACACTGTTTTTAACGTCATACCACTATATTGCATAGTGTGTCTCTGCAGCTTGATAGTAGGTTTCATAAATTGGGAACAGCAAATTCGCCTTTATCATATCCCAGCATGAGGGATTTCCATTTTTGCCTGCCCCCTGCCCACTAAGACCATCCTGATCAAATAAGATCGCATCTCCGAAAATACGTTTTTCTTTTGAGAGGGACAGGAGTACACCATCATTGGCATTAGCATTTTTATCAGAGATATCCTACCAGCCATCGACAGCAGCAGATTTGTTAATCTGTCAACTTTGTAAACAACCTTGTCAATTGCTGGACCATAGTTATTTCGGATCACAGATTGCTTGTCTCCAGTAAGAAATATTTGCAGGTATTGGACCAAGTCCTCACACCCATTCAGAGGATATTCAAGTTTTTGTTTGGTGATAGCTTCGGGTAGGGGAAACATTTCGGATTTGGCCCAGTTAAAGTTGATGCCTGAAACAGCTCGAAAACATACAACCTCTCAAATGTCTTCTTTCAGATTTTTCTTCTGGGTTTTTTACAAAGAGCATAATGCCGTCAGCATATAATAACAGCAAGACACATCTAGTTTCAAGTTTATTTATTATTGCGCAGCTAATTAAAGCTATTGCAAACAGTAAAAAACATATAAAACAGTATAACTTGATACAATATCAAGCGTACCATTACTCAATTAGGATGTGATTTAAAATGTCGATGCATCATTTAAAAACAGGTTAAATACATAGGATATAAGATATCACTCAGGTTTTCTTCGGAATAAAAAAAAAGGAGGCTGGTGTAAAGCATATGTTGTTTGAGTCCGTTGGGAAACAACCTTCCAGAAAAAAGAGTCTAACAGTGTTTTGATTATTACTCACTTTGTGGTTGATGTTTACAATCGGCCCTTCCCCTTTTCGGAAATGTAGATAGGGTTTCATTTGTGCGTAACCAATACAACAGGATGATCGTGCCCTTGAAAAGATTCAGGTTCGGGAGCAAGCTTGATCGCGTGTATTAGAAGGCATTCATGGTCAACGCTGGTAGAGACGCCGGTAAGGCCTATGAAAATGCATACAGTGTGTTCTGAGTGCAGTCTACATATTTAGCCCAGTTTAACCTGGAGGGTTGGAAAGGAAAGATGTGCAAAGAACACAGGGAAAATTGGAAAGGGGATGTGCTGCTGCCTGGCCACCCTGGATAGTTCTAAAAAACTGCATATAGTGCGATCTGAGCCCAGTCTACATGATAAGCCTGGTTTTAACTTGATGGGATAAAAATGAAAGATGTGCAAACACATGGGGGATTGAAAAGGAGATGTGCAGTGGCCCGAAGCACGGTGGCTGCCAGGGTGAGAATTACATTTGACAGTACTTGATTTGTGCTGATTAGGATCAGCAGAACAAAATATCTAGTTGGGAAAACAATGCAAGCCCTCTTCTTTTTCTGTCCCTCAGATACTGGGACAGTTGCTCTCTGCATCAGCATAGAGTGAGTTGCAGATAAAGCTTCTATCTTAAGAGGTTTGTGAAGAAATGGTGTAGGTATATTCCCAGTTGCTAGTGGCGTAGTCGAGAACTTGATCTGATAGTCCTCAGCACCCAAGCATCTGACGTAGGTACTTCCCATGCTGCCTCCAAATGCTTTATTTGTCTCCCAACTGTTCACTGTAGGTCATCTCCAGCATGGACAGCGACGCTGTGTCTTCACCAGTGAAGGTTTTCTCTTCTGCTTAAATTGGGTCTAGTAATTCTACCCACTGTTTTCTGGGGAATGAAGATTGCTGCTGTTCTGAAGGTCTTTTTTAAAGTGGGACATCATTAAATTTTGGAAGGGTTTGTATGGAAGTACTGGATCAACCTGAAGGCTGCTGGAACAAAGAGGAATGTTTCTTGTCCTATGATGTTGCAAACAACTTGGCCTCTTCAAAAGTCATTTGAAGTGCAGCAGATTTCAGGGTGCAGCAAGTATGCTTTCTCCCAGGGCCGAGGTTCATACCTTGTCAAAAGAGATGTCATATTGAAGCTAAATCTGCTTCTCCACAGCTTCCATTAGCATAGAGCATTCTGATCCCTGCTAAATAACTTTGAAAATCTCTTTCAAATTGGACATGAGGGATTGACTTATGTAGGCTCATAAATCAATGCTTTCATAGGTAAATGGGTGCACTCACGTAATACTTCTTTAAAGAAGAGGCCAGCCTCTTGTCAGTTTGATCTTAAGGATATTCTCTTCTGCCATGAAAGTTCACATTACTAGGCTGGCCACCACTGAAACTGACTCCAGAGTATTCTTATCTATTTCCTCCAGTGGATAAAATCTCTGCATAAATCTTGGAATGTTGATCATGTTTGAGTCCTTTCGCTCCTGTATAATTACCTCCAAATCATGTCAATATAGGGGAAGACACATAGTTTGGGCATGCTGAAATTGCCTTAAATTGTCTCAGATAAAGTACTAGGAAATTCTTTTGCTGGAAATGCAACATTTTAATGAATCCTAGTCAGGAGTTCAGGTAACATGTCCTTATCAATCTATTTTCCCCTCTGATCGGAGTGAATAACTTCCACATCTTCCTCGCCAAGCTCTGAGGAAGAAAACAGCTTATCCTCCTGATCGGAAATTATGGGCACATGAAACACGTAGTTTCTAAATCAGTCTTCCTTATTCTGTCTTCAATACTCTCCTTATAGCAATTCTCCTGCCTCTTTTTCTTAGGCAGTGAGGGGTAGCAGAAGAAAAGGAATCTGCCATGTGATTTCATTATTATTGAATAAATCACTGCCCAAAAAGCACAGAAATTCAATACAGTACTCATCTACCCAGTGTGCACTGTTTAAATGCCCATGATGACGCACACTGGTTGAGGAGAGAAACCAAAAGCTTGCAAAGGTGCGGGAGTTGCTCACCAACTCTCCCTGTGTGTATCTTAGACAGCACTCCTCTCATTCTGCCGCTGCTGCTCCTACAGGCCTGCTTACCTTCAAGCCTATGTAAGGGACCTCTAATTAACTCTCTCTCCTCACCAGAGGCCAGCTACCCAGGTGGGGAGAATTGATGGTGAACAAAACGGAATCCATACTACTCTCTCATTGGTCATATGCTCTCTCCTCCCTGTGCTGAGCCTAGAGAAGTTCCCGGGAGTGGCTTCGGGAGTCTAAGCCCTGCAGGGGTCCCACCTTCCTGCCTTTGTACAGCTATAAGGCCACGAGACATGAGAAAAAAGGGGTAGTATGATGGGAAGGTTTGTGGTCTTATAGGACCCGCATAGGTGGACAAAGTTTGTGCTTTTATTTCCTGCTCTTTCTCCTGTCCAGAGGTGGAGAGCACCTCAGAAGTAGTGACGGACAAGGATCAATCAATCAGGGGTTTATAGAGCGCACTACTCACCCCTTCGGGTCTCAAGGCGCTAGGGGAGGAGGGAATTGCGCAGCTCAGATGGGGGTCATTCGAAGAGCCAGGTCTTGAGGTCTTTCCTCAATTGGTTCAGTGTCAGGCTTCGCTGGAGGTGAAGGGGGAGATCGTTCCAAGTCTTGGCTGCAAGGTAGGAGAAGAACTTTCCACCTGCTCTGTTCCTGTAGAAGCGTGGGATGGTGGCCAGGGAGAGGTCGGCTGAGCGGAGGTTTCTCTTGGGGGCGTGGCAGAAGAGGCAGTTCTTGAGGTATTGTGGTCCGATGTTGTGGAGGGCCTTGTAGGCATGCGTGAGCATTGAAAGTCATTCTTCTTTCGACGGGGAGCCAGTGGAGGTCGCGGAGGTGTTGGGTGATGTGGTTGTGCCGTGGGAAATCGAGGATTAGTCTGGCTGCGGTGTTCTGGACGGTCTGGAGTTTGCTGAGGAGTTTTTTTGTTGAGTCCAGCGTAGAGGGCATTGCCGTAGTCCAGCCTGCTGGTGATGAGGGCGGGAGTGACCGTTTTCCTGGAGGTGGAGGGTATTCATTTGAATGTTTTCCGTAGTATGCGGAGGGTGTTGAAGCATGCGAAGGAGAAGGCGTTGATCTGGCGATTCATAGTGAGCGATGAGTCCAGTATGATGCCGAGGTTACATGCATGGTCTGTCGGGGTGGGTGGGTTTCTGAAAGCGGTGGGCCACCAGGTGTCGTCCCATGCGGAGGGGTGGAGCTGAGGATGAGGACTTCAGTTTTCTCTGAGTTGAGTTTCAGGCAGCTGTTCTTCATCAAGGTTGTGACAGCTTCCATCCCTTCTTGGAAGTTGTGCCTGGTGATTTTGGGTTCCTTGGTGAAGGGAGAGGATGAGTTGGGTGTCTTCGGCGTAGGAGACGATGTTGAGCCGATGGCTGCGAGGGGGGGCCATGTAGACGTTGAAGAGGGTGGGGCTGAGGGAGGATCCTTGGGGTACTCCTCATCTGTTCTCTGTTGGCTCTGAGAGGAAGGGCGGGAGTCTTATTCTCTGTGTTCTGCCTGTGAGGAATGAGTGTATCCAGTCAAGGGCCTTTCCTTGGATGCCGGCGTCGTGGAGTCTGGTGGCTAGTGTGCGGTGGGAGACTGTGTTGAAAGGCTGCTGATAGGTCTAGGAGGATGAGGGCTGCCGTTTGGCCTTGGTCGAGGAGGGCGCGGATGTCGTCTGTGGCGGCGAGGAGGGTGGTCTTGGTGCTGTGGTTGCTACGGAATCCAGATTGGGAGTTGTCCAGGATGTTGTTGGCTTCGATGAAGAAGGCTACCTGTGTGTTGACGGCCTTTTCGATGACCTTGGCTGCGAAATTAAGCATCGAGATGGGCCTGACGTTCTTGAGGTCCGTCGGGTCTGCAGAGGGTTTCTGTAGGAGGGGGTTGATTTCGGCGCGCTTCCAGTTGTCGGATAATGTGGCGGTCTCGAGGGAGCAGTTGATGGTTCGGCGTAGCTCAGGCGCGATGGCTGTGGCGGTCTTGTGGAAGATGTGTGACGAGCAGGGGTCTGAAGGTGCTCCGAAGTTGATACTCTTTTTGGTCTTTAGGGTGTCTTCTGTCGTGAGTAGGGTCCAAGTAAGTAGGTGGCGTCGCTGGGTGTGGAGTTTGATGTGGTGCAGAGGTCTTGGTTGTTGTAGAGCGTCTTGATCTTGAGGTGAAAGAAGGAGCTGAGTCTGTCGCAGAGATCTTGGAAGGGAGGGACGTCTGTTGTTTCGCAGTTGGGTTTGGCAAATTCCTGTATGATGGAAAGAGGTTCCTTGGAGTTGTGGGCGTTGGAGAGGCTTCTGTCTTGGAAGAAGTTCTTCTTTGTGGATTTGATGAGTTGGTGGTGTGCCATGGTGGCTGTTTTGTAGGTGGTGCGTGTTTCTGGGGTTTTGCTGTTTCTCCACGTTTTTTCCAGTCGTCGGCAGGAGCTCTTGGATTCTTGAAGTGCCGTGGTAAACCAGTTTGCTTTCTTGTTGTGTCGTTTTGTAGTCTTCTGGAGGGTGGCAAGTGTGTTGGCGCAGTTGTCGACCCATTGGTGGAGGTTGCTTGCCGTGGTGTTGGCGTCTGTCGTAGTTGGGGGTGGAGTGCCAGTAAGGGCAGTGGTGAGGTGTTCTTCGGAGACTTTGTTCCAGATTCTGCGTGGGAGGCGGCGCACATGCTTGTGAGCGGTGGGTTTTCTAAAAGAGAAGTGGATGCAGTGGTGGCGGTCCAGAGCAGTTCTGTGGTGTGGCTGAAGAAGATGCTGTTTCCTCCTGCAAAGACAGTGTTGAGTGTGTGCCCTGCTGTGTGAGTAGAGGCGGAGACAAGTTGCTTCAGTCCTATGTTGGTGAGTTTCTCTAGGAGGGCGGTGGTGTTGAGGTCGTCCAGGTGGAAGTTTAGGTCTCCGAGTAGTATGTAGTCTGTGGAGACGAGGGCGTGGGGGGCGATGACGTTGGTGAATGGGGTGCGTGGGCCTGGCGGTCTGTAGATGAGGGTTCCGCCGAGCGTCGGTCTGGGATTGGTCTGGATCTGTAAGTGGATTTGTTCCGTAGGGGGCGAGGCGTCATCCGAGTCGGTTGTCGTGCGGAGGGAGCTTTTGTGGATGATGGCGAGGCCTCCTCCAGGGCGGGTGGGGCGGTCTTTTCTCAGGATCTTGTATCCGTCAGGGATGCGGTTGCGATGTCGGGTGCAGAGCTGGCGTTGGTCCAGGTCTCTGTGAAGAAGGTGACGTCTGGCTTGTGAGTGTTGAGGAGGTCCCAGATTTCTGTGGCATGTCTGTGCAGGGAGCGTACGTTGAGGAGGATGCAGTTCAGTCATTTGTGTGCGCTGGCATCCGGTGGGCTGGAGGCTACTGCTGGGGTCCAGAGGTGGGAAAAGGTGCGGTGGCAGTATCGGGAGGAGATCGGCCCTTGAGTGTTGCTCGGCGTCGAGAGCTGGCAGTTGTTGCGTCCAGATTTGAGAGCGTGGAGGGTGCTGTGGTCGTAACGGCGGGGGGTCGGAGGACCAGGGTTCCTGGCGCTAGTCGGGTCGTGGACGGGCACAGAACAGCTTGACTTTGGCGCACCAGCGGCCGCCATTAAGTAGAGGTCAGGGGAGGGCGATCAGCTGGGAGGTGGGAGCAACATGCTGGGGGAGGGGCCACGGGGCAGCGGCGGGGACGCGGGAAGAGGGAGCGAAATGAGGCAAAGAGTCAAAAGAGGCAAAAAAGAGAAAAGAGTCAAAAGGGCAAAAGAGAAAAAGAGAAAAAAGTGGCAAAAGAGAGAGAGGCAGGAGAGAAAAGAGGCAAAAGAGAACAGGGGACACAGAACAGAGCTGAATAGCAGAAGAGCAGGGTGCTCTTCCATTAGACCACCAGGGATGAGCCGCAGACAGGAGCCTGCGGGTGTAGGAGGGCCTTGAACACCTACCTGGCAAGGAGCTCGGGCTCAAGGGCAGACCCCTAACGGAGGAGCTGCGCGGGGGGAGAGCAGTGACAATGACCAGGAAGGATGAGGAACGTAGGGCTAATGTAAGCGTGAGTGAGTAGTGCACCCGGTCACTCTCCTCTTCTTTCATCCGTCATTTGCCTGACTCTTGTGTTTGCTCACTCACTGAACCACACATATGTCGCCAATTAATGTGACGGAGGCAATGTGGCAGGTAAACGGTAAGCCCACTGTCCCCAGGAGAGTGTGATGGTGAGAGAGTGAGTGTAGTACTGCAAGGGAGATTGTCGAATTTACTGAGGCTAGAGTGTCTCCTTCCACTTGGGTTTGGGAAACTTTGAGCTCAGCAACTCCTACAAAAGTATGGCATTGGAACAGGTAGGTCACTGGCCCATGGTGAGCATGACAAGGTGACAGTGAGCCAGGTGCCACCTCGCTCACCACATGTGTGAGCCAAATGCCCCTATTAGAATGCTACAAAAAGAGTTTAAGCACATTTCTCCCTGCGATTGTGCCAGCGAGATGGTGAGCCCAGTACCCTGGCGAATTTGGTGAGCTCAGTGTCTTACCCACAGAAGAATCTGACTATTAGAGGATGTGCCAAGTGTCTAGTTATTTCACATAAGAGGCTGCTACAGCGAGAGATTGGGACAATGTGTCCTTGCTAAAAGTTACAAGATATTGGCACCAGTACCAGAACAATGTAACATCGA
Source organism: Calotriton arnoldi (assembly GCA_963921515.1). NCBI lineage: Eukaryota > Metazoa > Chordata > Amphibia > Caudata > Salamandridae > Calotriton > Calotriton arnoldi. The sequence goes on from CAWUFW010007937.1 coordinate 515,995, forward strand.
GCTAATTAGCCCAGTACTGCATTAGGAGAATGTAACTATGACAGGATGAGCCCTATGCCCCAGGAAAATGATTATAATGGTATGATTATTGTAGCTATTAGTAGAGGGTTAAAGTGACTTGATTTGCTCCTTGAAGGAAAGGGGACACAGCAGTCTATTGGCATAGCATGAGTGGATGTTGTCAGCTGGATGCAGGTGTTATTTGCCATATGTGAAAGCTGCGGGAAATGCTTGCTACTTTTGCAGGTGAGCTGATTGGGACCTCCAACTGAGAAACACCACACTTCTTACATGGTAGAAACCCATTAAATAGAGTTTGTTCATTGCAAGATGTTATAGTAAAATATCTATGGGGTTGCAGGTACCTTCTAAAGAACGTGCTGAAACACCACAAATTCCAATAAAAACAAAGTATTGGACAGTGGCATTATAAGTTAAGAAAGGGTAGACAAGCACCGTGAACGTGCTTTGGTGCTTGTAAGGTCGCCATGTGTGCCACTGTGTTCCTTGATCTATTGACTTTTTAAGCTGGTTCTATGACAGTAGAGAAGGGTCATCACTGAAACTGCAGTCTACACTGTAGCACTTTAAAAGTGCTTCTACAACCTCACCAGGACTGGAAAAGAGCTGCTGTTGTGAGAATAGAGCGGTCTTGGTGCATGGACCATTACATCTGTTATCAAGATCTGTTTTGTATCAGTAAGCATTATTGTACTCTGCTCAGGTTGTTATCCGGAGTGTACTATCTGCCTGGAAATTATGAGTCGCAGCCAAAGGGCAATGAAGCACTGTTACTGGGCAAAAGAAGGTGATCCTTAATGCTGCTAGTACTCCACAATATCACCAACTACTGGCAAATGAATATACCTACTGTCTGCTTCATGTCCCTGCCACTGAACCTATAATATAGGCAAACAAAAGTAGTTAGTGCAGACATTCTGATTGGCGGAGAGAATCTGTACATTCAACAAAGGAACCGAAACGCTTCAACGCTGTGTTTTGGGTTAAATTTGTGGAATATAGAACCACACTTTGACGGAGAATTTATACTCTTGCTGTGTGTTGTCTATGTATTTTTTCAAATTAACATCCCGATGACAAATGTTATTGTCTTTTAGAGTCTTTTCCGGTTCTCATGATATTGTGTATATATTTTATGACTTTTGAATGTGTACTATGATGTATTTTATCGAATGCTTTTACTAAAAACGTTGGATTTTTTATTATAGTGAACATAAGTGTTCCCACATCCGGTGTAACTGTACTCCCTGTGTGATATATATGTTTATGCTAGTGGCAGCTGAATTTACTCTGTGAGTGGTTCCAAAGGGAAATATATATTTGACATTTCAGTCACTTTGGTGCCCTGTCCCTTTTGGTTGATGGGCCCCTCTCTTTGTATTTAAGATTCTTCATGTCCCTGCCACTGAACCTATAATACAGGCAAACAAAAGTAGTTGGTGCAGACATTCTGAATGGCGGAGAAAATCTGTACATTCAACAAAGGATGGTAATTGTTATTACAATGTGCTGTGAGAACGTTGGAGTATCTCTAGTTAATAAAGTTGCCTAAAATACCAATATTAACTCGTGTTAAATGCTCACATTCCAAGAACCAAGGCTTAGGCTGAGGAGACTGCTAATATTTCCCTTGCATATATTCTCCATCTCAAGTGCTGTGGTGCTAATTGGCTGACAAACGCCTATAAGTCTTGGTAGATAAATATTGATTTCAGGGCATAAATTAACTATTGTGAGCAATGTTCACTTCTTTCAATTACTATTTTTATTCTGTGTGAATTATTGCAAATATATTTTGGATCCTGATTTCTGAATTTTGAATTGTTGTTTTTAAAAATGTTTACCATTTTATTCTCCCTTGCTTTCCTTTTTATTCGTTTCAGAAACTAAGTAAAGAAAAGCAAGACATTGTCCTCTTGCTACATTTGTGATGGCGTAGTTGTGAAACATTTGTGTATTCACTGCCACTTCTATTTGAAGGTAAGGAATTTGTTGCTGCACTTTATAGAACACATAACTTTTCATCCCTCTGAAATGAGTTGTGTCCCTTGCAAGAAGGCAGTTTATTTTCCCTCTTATATAAGGAGAACCTTGGCATAAGCCACCAGAAGTTAGGTAGGATACAAAAATGGAAAATATTTTATGGAGGAAAAACTATTCACCAGAGGGACAAGCAGGGTAAAACAAAGCAAAAGTGGTAACGTTCATCACAGATATTCAAATGTCTGTCACAGACTTTATGGAAAGTGACTTTTTGTTTACTAGTTTGTATGTAGCTTTATCCAAGATACTAAAGGTTTTCCCAAAAAAGTAATCCGTTAGACAAAAGAAAATTGTGGGAAAAATGTTGGAAGTTTTCACCTGTTTCCTTTTCCACATGTAGCTGAGCCACAACAAAACTACTGTTACACCTGTTAGATTGTTCCGGTTGCAGGCATGTATCATGTTTGTAGTTTGTTTAAAAGCCTAAGATACTTGGAGTCAACAACCAAGCTATGATTAAAAGGTTTCTTCACTGTGTACTTACCATGCGCCGTTTGATATTGAAAACTCTAATGAATGCAAATTGTGGGTGAATAATATCTATGCATTTTTTTAAATGTCGCTAACAATTCGAATTTTGGCATATGGCGTCATTTGTGCTCCTCTGATTTCTGGATTACCTGTGATGCCAGAGGAAGTTTTTGGAAAAGGTGTTTTTGTGGACTAAGACTTAGAAACGAAAACCACAACTATAGATAAATTCAATAGATAATAGCAAATGCTCTACAATCCTTCTCCTGCTTTACAGCAGTACCGCAAGAGTGTGGATGCATCTATCATCTGGGGCAGGAAAGCGAAACAACAGATCACTGACATAATATCGTGAACATTAATCTCGAGAGACAAAAATATTGTGTCATAAATATTGTAAGCAAAAAATATTGCGATCCTATACTTAGTGTATTGTTCATATCGTTGACAAGAATATCAGCCCAAAAATGTTTTTTTTTTATTTCTGTAAATCTTTATTGAAGTTTTATTGTAGCATATAGTAACAGAAGGAAGACAAGAAAAACATAGGTAAAAATAGAGGCGATGCACTTCGTACATAAATTTTATGAACAACAAAGGAAATTAGTCGGGTCGAAAAGATAACTAATAGGTACAATTGCGGGACTAAGGGCTAAAAAAGATGAGGAGGTGTGGCTTGTAATAATAAGGTCCTATAATTACCCTACATGAAACATGGGATACATCGCACTCTTTTGTCCTGGATGGCTTTGCCCCTTTTTATAAAATGACTTCCCCTTCCACTGTAGGACGTGCAAAGGGAGGCTTGCTTACCCTGATCTCACTCAAAATAGCATGCTCAATGAAGATGTTGTTCTGTTCCTCTCCCCATTTGCTAGCAGTGGAATTAACCTTTTCTAAGCGACCTACATTATTGGTTATTAATTTTTATAATTCATTTTGTTGGGTAAATGATAGCGAGCATATTGACGCACTTGAGGGCTTTTTGGAGCATTATGGAGAGACGAGTCGCCCCTACTATGAGGTTATTTTAATGGGGGATTTTAATGTACACCCGTGTCCTTCTAATTGTACTTTAGGTAGGGGCTCTAGGGATACCTTGGTAGCATCTGTTCATTTCAAACACTCTGCACTAGGTAGTCGGCTAGAAAATTTACTTGCCACAAATAATTTACACTGCCTTGAGCACACTGGTGAGACGGAGCTAGTACCATCTGTTATTGGCAGGGGCTGTTCTTCAACTATAGACTTTATCATGCTATCTGCTACCCTGCTTCTTGACATATTAAAAGTAAACCCCATGTGGAGCTGCTATAGTGATCACAACCCGCTGATTTTAAAAATGTTGGGAGAGCTGGTCTTTCACGGAGCTGAAAGAAAGAGTTTATCAAATTGGGATTTTAAACCAACAAATCAGGCTCGCAAAATTAGGTGGGGGAAGATAGTGCCGGAGGCCTTTTTAGATAAGTTATATACGGAAGGTTCCGAAGATATTAAATTGTGTCTTGATTCCCAGGCTGTTGTGATAATAGGGGCTTTTGGAAATCTTGCGAAGCGGATTGCAGAAAGTTTAATAGGGAGAGGAAAGATAGGGACCCTAGAGGGGGAAAAATGGTTTGACGCAAACTCTTATGAGTGCTTTAAAACATAAACTCAAGGATGAAGAACAGATTAAGGCATGTAGGAAAGCCTATAAACTGGTCATAAATCAAAGGAAAGACAAGATACGGGAACAAGCATGGCACGATCTGAATCAGGTTAGTGTTTTGTCAGGTAGTGCAAGATTTTGGAAAATCGGAAACAGTCCTTTTTTTTTTTTTTATAGAACACCACTCCGGAAGAACAGATTGTGTCATCCCTGCTGATGTTTGGGTCAGTTATTTTGAGCAGATCTATAGAGGAGTGGATTTGTAAAGAAACGTCACCCCCAGGGAACCTTGCATAGAGACGTGTCCGCTATGCTTTGGGGTAGCTGAGGTCCAGAAAGCCATCATGGACACATCAGGACGAAAAGCCCCTGGGCCTGATGGGGTCCCTGCAGATCTTTATAAAGCTGACCCAGGGACGTGGGCAAAGATCCTAGCTAGGGTCTTTAATGCAACAACGGTAGGCGTTCACCGCATTCATAGTCTACAGCGGTTATTTTACCCATTTTTAGGTCTCGCTGAGCCAGCACGCATGCGCTGCTCTGCGAGACTTTAGTAAGGGGCTTTTGAAAGTGCTCCGAAAGCGGCCACCAGCGTGCGGTTACGCGCACAAGCGCGCGCGACATGCACAGCACTTTTTCTCGTCGCGCGCGTGCGCACAACTCTCGTCACCACTCGCGGTTTTTTTTTTAATTTCATTTCGCGGCCGCGCGGCGTTACTTTTACGGCCGCGCGGCCAATGCTTGTTCTTTGGAGTTTGTCATTCGGCGTTTATCTTTACAGGGAGGTGTTCTCCTTTAAGATGTATAGCACCCCCTTTTAGCTATATGTCACTCCGTTCAGCTTGCACTACAACCACACTTACCGAAATGTGATGAAGTTCTCCATACGGTGCTTACTGTTAGCAGCTGGTGCCCGCCTTGTTGTACTCAGAGATGCCTGTGTTTAAAGCATCCTACTTGACCTGACAGTGCCTCGTCATTTTCCGTTTATCGCGCAGTAGCTGTGCTCAGGGTGAGATGCCATCTTTCACTAAATAGATTTCCTCCTTTACCTTTAAGTGTGACCGTGTTTAACACCATTTACTTTGATATGTATGAACGTTTTCAGAGCGGGCAAAATGTGGTAAAGGTAAACACCACAATGTAAAAGTATATGCATGAAATATCCCCACCGTTCATGCATGTTAATTGCTCCATCTAAGCCCCAGTACAGCATCAAGTCACTAAACTGGTTGGCACACCCGCCACCTTTGACAGGGCACTTGAGGCGTCTAGCAAGCATATCTCTGACCCTCACATGGGGTTGTGCTGCTATCCCGTGCACACTGCTGGGATGGAGTATTGGCAGGATCAAGCATTGGCATAACCAATAGGTCTCGCCTTTGGGACCTTATAAGTGTTTAGTTATCCAACACAATATCCTTGGTGCAACAACATCAACTGTTGCATAGCTAAACACTTATAAGGTCCCAAAGGCGAGACCTATTGGCTATGCCAATGCTTGTTAAAAAGGGCGCTACGGATGACCCTGCATGTTATCGCCCGATCTCATTATTAGACTCTGCTGCAAAAATTATGGGGAAGGCGATTTTGCAATGCTTAACAATATGGTTAGACGCAAGTAATATAATATCTGACCTGCAATACGGTTTTAGCAAAGGGATGGGACGTGGACCAATGCATAAATCTACTTATGATTATCGGCAAATATTCACTCTCTAAAAAGGGACATATGCACATGGCTTTCATGGACTTAACGTCCGCTTTCGACCCAGTGAATAGGTCAAAATTATGGCCTTTATTATTAGAGACTGGAATGGATGCCGATCTAGTGGCTTTTCTGCATTGGTCCCACCTAAATTTAACAGCCTCAGTCAGATACAATGAAGACGGTTGGTTCCCTTACAGAATCCTGGGACGTTAAGCGAGGGGTGAGACAGGGATGTATTTTGGCCCGTTTTGTTTACCGTATATATTAATAATCTGGGGGCTGCCTACAAACGGCTAGCAAAGACATTCCTAGAGCAGGCACTAAACTCATCCCTGCTCTTGTATATGCTGATGATGCAGTTTTACTTGCAAGGACACCAATGGCGCTGCAAAGACTTGTAAATTTGTTTATTGATTTTATGTTCTCAATCGACCTCTCTATCAATTTCTCGAAGTTCCATATAATGTCGTCTGGCAAAACAAAGCGCAACAAGCGTACGCTCTTATGCACAGGTGGAGAACTGACAAATGTTGCTACATTTCCCTATTTGGGTATCTTGTTTGACGAAAAATGTTCTTGGGTAGCTCAGCGAACACTCAAAAAAAACACCCTGTCTAGATCAGCAGGAGCGACAGTGGAGTTTGTCAAGAGAAAGGGGAGCAAACAACTACGACCATTACTGAAGGTCTATAATGAGAAATGTGTACCAATGGCTACTTATGGCAGCGAGGTATGGGGCTATAAGGAGGTTGGTGATCTGCAGGTGGCTGAAGATAAATACCTGCAGAAACTATTATCTGTACCCCCCCGGCACCCCATCTTTTATGGTGCATGAAGAACTAGGACAGGGTCACCTCTCTGACCGTATAGCAGTGGCCCCTTTAATATGGTGGCTAAAAATATGATCTAGCCCCACACCTACGCTGAACGAAACTGTTTTAGAAGATTGTATGAGACTCGACAGGGCGGCTGACTTTCCTTGGCTGGGTTACATCTCACAGCAGCTGGCAAATATAGGGTGCCCTGATCTTATTATGCATCTGAGACAAATGCACCGCGGTGAGTTGAAAGTAATTAAAAGACAATTTTTAGCCAAAAGGATGGTGGAAAGGGAAAAAAATGAACCTAAAAAACCCACGACAAGACAGTACATAATCTTGAGTCCTGGATTTTAGAACAACCTTTCTAGTCTTGAATTAAAAATCTACACCACCGTTTTCTTTTAATCAGATTTAGGTTCAATTGTATTCACTGGTGCCTCACGGTTCCTAAGGGTTTTTCAAAGCCTGGGGCTTTAAAGCCCTGCCCTTGTGATGATTTCTCAGACCAAGATCTCATACACTTTATGTTCTTCTGTGGATTTTATAATGATCTTCGGTCAAGAAACATTTTACCACTTTTAAAACATTGTAACGTTGCACAAGTGAGGCCAGCCCTGATATATCTGCAAATGTTGTCCTCACCTTTGATATGTTTCGGGGTTGCAAGTTTCTTTTTTTTTTTTTTTTGTGTTCAAGTAGTTTTTATTAGTTATAAATGAAAAAGAGGTATACATTCAGAAATACATGAGACACAGAAAATCCATGTAATACAAAATGCACATGAGAATACAGTTGATTACACAGAACAAATTGGTACGGCAGAGTCAAAGAAGTGGAAAAGATGAGGAAGGACACAGCAGAGAGATGCGTCCGCAATATAAACAGTCAGCACAAATGTGATCAAGAGCACGAAAATAGCCGTATAACCAGTGAAAACTAAGTATAATGTAAAGTAGTACCACGAGAATTAACAGTATGTGTATCGCCTATGATACATATAAAGCCAGGGGGGAAAAAGGAAGGAAGGAGGTCAAGGAATAGGTTGGGATGTCTGTCACATGGTTTCCCGCATGATCCCTAGGAACCAATAGTGGAAAGGGTCAGTGGACCCTGGGAGCCTAGTTCCATGTAATTATCAAGGGACCGCCAAACCCTACTACAGATTTGTGGTACGGAATGCTTACCTAAGAGTGACGTATGAGCCCCACGGAAATAAGAAACCCCAGCCCACCAGGTGTGGAACGATAGATTGTGAAAGGACTTCCATTCTGTAAGTATGACTTTAACTGCAATGGTTAAGAGCAAGTCTAACGAGGCCATATCTGTAGAATCTAAGGCCAGAGCAGTCGGGGAAGCCCAAGGGCCTAGCGTTACCATAGCATAGTGATGGTCAGAGAAATGGGAGTGTTGAAAATAGCTGATACCTGCGTTTGTATTGCTGTCCAGTATGAGCTTAATAGGTGGCATCCAAAAAACATGTGTTGATGTGTGCCAGCCTCAAGATTGCAGTTCCAGCACTTGTCATTATCTCTTAGTTTCAGTTTGTATTACCGATCAGGAGTCCAGTGTAAAAGATTAATTGTGAAAATTTTTGACTGAATAAAAGATGGAGCAATTTTGTTATGCAGGGAAAGTTTACCAATATTGTGCCATTAGTCAGTTGTAATATGCTCAAAAACCCCTTTATCAAAATGTTTGGCCCACTTTGTGCAAATAAGCGACTCTTCTGGTAAAGGGGGATCAGACAGAAATTTGTAAACTTTAGAAGCAATATGTCCCGAGCGTTGCCAGAAGTTAAGTATCGTAACCAGGGCCGACTTATTGGACAACTCAAGTTTAGATAATTTGACCTTAATTCGAAGAAAACTGTAAAAGTCAAGGCTTGTGAGATTGTTTCGTGGCTACGGTTGAAAAGGGAAGCGGGTCATGGCTGGTATCATATAGGTCTTTTATTAATCTGATTCCCTTAGAGGCATACATATGCGCAGTCTTATGGTCAATATTAGTATTGAGTTTAGGGTTAAGCCACAGGGACGCCCATCTAGAGGTATTAATGGGTACTTGGAGTCGTTTGTCTAGTACTCGTAAAGCATATGTCGTATCAGCAAGAATGCGATAAGAGTGGGGTATGACAAATTTTGACATCGTGAGAAAAGAGGATACGTCAAAGGGGGAGCAGAGATAACGTTCAATGTGTAGCCATGGAGGAGTGTTATGCAAGTCTGAGAGAAACCAGGAAGACCCTTGAGCTGCAAGAAAGGCCGTTTGATAAAGGTTCCAGTTTGGAAAATTACACCCTCCTAATGGTGCAGACCTCCGCAGAGATTTGTTGGAGATCCTAGCTCTCCTGTCATTCTAAAGGAACGTTGAGGTGATCTTAGCCAATTCATGGAAGAAGGAGGGAGAAAGTTTCACAGGAAGCATGGAAGATAGGAAATTAACTATCGGAGTGATCATGATTTGCAGTCTGCCCCACCAGGTGATGAATTTGGGTGACCAGGCATTTAAGAGGTCCCTGAATTTGGTTATGGTGTGAGATTTGTTAAAAAGTATTGTATCCGTGAGGTCTCTACAAAACCATATACCCAGGTATTTGAGATGGGTAGATTGCCACTTGAGACCTGAAACTCCTAGATGAGAAGGGAGACAGAGAGGATTCAAGGGAAATACTTCAGATTTGTCCTTATTTAAAGTGTAGCCAGACACTTTCGAGAAAGCTTGAATAATATTAATTACAGCAGGAATAGCTGCCTCAATATCTTCAGAGAAGATAAGAATATCGTCTGCATATGCAGCTGTTTTAAAAATGTGTTGTCCAAACTGAAGGCCTTTGACATTTGGATCTGCATTAAGTAAGTAAAGGGTCAATAGTCAGCAAAAAGAGTAAGGGAGAGAGGGGACACCCCTGTCTCGTTCCTTGGTGAAGGTGGAAATAAGAGGAGGTACAGCCATTGACCCTAATGTTTGCTTTGGGATCTGCATATAGAGCCAATATCATTTTAATGAAGGAGTCCCCCAGTTTGTGTGACTCAAGTAGTGCATGAAGAAAGGACCAAGACACCTTGTCAAATGCCTTTTCTGCGTCGAGGGCAATCGCAGCAGTTGGCAGCGAAGACAGTCGAGCTTTTTCCAGAATATGGGAAAAAGTACGGATGTTGTCTCTGGCAAGGTGTCCCTTAACAAATTCCGTTTGACTATTATGGATAAGTTGGGGAATGTGGCTCTCCAGTCTATTGGCAAGGATTTTCGCGAAGATTTTGGCTTCCATATTAAAACAAGCATTGGCATAGCCAATAGGTCTCGCTTTTGGGACCTTATAAGTATTTAGTTATGCAGCACAATATCCTTGGTGCATGGCTAAACACTTATAAGGTCCCAAAGGCGAGACCTATTGGCTATGCCAATGCTTGTTGTTACAGGACGCCGATATGCAAAGCTGGACCCCAGTAACAAAACCAGCCCCCCACAAGTCAAAAACCGACCTCCACCCTTCCAGCCCACCAGAAAAATGCCTGGTGCCCACTACAGCCAGTTCGACCCTGACGGTGAAGGCATTTTACATACTGTTTATGCGCAGCACATTGTGTTTATTTCATTACCACCTCGGGTGAAACTAAAATGACGTACTTTAAAAGGGGATGTTTTAAACAGCCGTTGCCTGAGATGAATCTATCAGGCACTACGTGAAGGGTCCAATTTAAAGGAACGACTTATTTAATCTGGTGACGTCAACCGGGTGAGAGTAAACCGGCTTCCCCTAGCCTGTCCCACATATCTGATCTGTGCAGATGGCATAATTGGGCACCCCACCCACCCCACAGTCCTGACTTGAAGGGGCAGCAGGAGGCGCCTTCTTTACCCTGCTGGACGTGGGCGGACCCTCCGTGGATGTGCAGGCTTCCCCGAGTAAACCCTGTTTAGTTCACTGGGTGAAACGTCATAGAGGGGGTGGTCCCTCGCTGCACACCCCCGCAGGTGGTGTGATGGAGCGTAGGCTGTGGGCGGGTGGGAGGCTCGGCCTCGCAGTTGGCCACGTATTGGCTGTATATGGCCTGATGTCAGAGGGGGGGGGGCACTGCAGTCCCCTTAGTTATTGAGCCTCAGCGCTCACATCAAACAGCAGCAGAGAAGCACAAGAGGCGGCAGAGGTTGTGAAAGGACCAGCGGCCCCGCTAGAGCACAGTGTGATCATGGTCACCTTTTACGAGCAGCGCCACAGATACACCCGCTGCGCCCTTCTGGTGGCGGGGGTGCTGCTTCTGATGACATCAGGTAACGCAGGAGTGACCCCGCACCCTAGTACTGCTGATCGCAGGTAATACTGGCTTACACCCACCCCGGTACTGCACCAAGTTCGCACAGCTTGGTCTGCTGATCGCACCTAATGCAGGAGTGGCCCCTCTCCTGATCGCAGGTAGTACTGGGATAAAAACTCCGTACCCTAGTACTGCACCAAGGGGCGCCCTGCTGGTGGTGTCGGTGCTGCGGATCGAAGTAATACTGTTCTGACCCCGTACTAACCCGCTCAGACCTCGCAGCCTGTCCATGGCGCTGCAGAGCGCTGGTAATCCTGGGGGTCACCCTCTCTGACCCCGTACTCACCCGCTCAGACCCTGCAGACTGTCCATGGCGCTGCAGAGCGCTGGTAATCCTGGGGGTCACCCTCTCTGACCCCGTACTCACCTGCTCAGCCCCTGCAGCCTGTCCATGGCGCTGCAGAGCACAGTTAATACTGGGGGTCACCCTGTCTGACCCCGTACTCACCCGCTCAGACCCCGCAGCCTGTCCATGGCGCTGCAGAGCGCAGGTAATCCTGGGGGTCACCCTGTCTGACCCCGTACTCACCCGCTCAGACCTCGCAGCCTGTCCATGGCGCTGCAGAGCGCTGGTAATCCTGGGGGTCACCCTGTCTGACCCCGTACTCACCCGCTCAGACCCTGCAGCCTGTCCATGCCGCTGCAGAGCGCAGGTAATCCTGGGGGTCACCCTCTCTGACCCCGTACTCACCCGCTCAGACCCCGCAGCCTGTCCATGGCGCTGCGGAGCGCAGGTAGTACTGGGGTCACCCTCTCTGACACCGTACTGATCCCGGTACAGTCAGCCTGTCCATGGCGCTGCAGAGCGCAGGTAGTACTGGGGTCACCCTCACCTTTCCGTAAAGCGCCAAGTACAGCGCGTGCACAGGGGTAACCCCAGTCTCAGACTCCCCATAGACCCGTTAACTCGCGCCGATGTGATGAATGAATTGCCCCATGCGGACTCTCGGGGTACAGGGCCGAGTAAAGGGGCCCTGCGAGGGGGTAGGGACTCCCTGGCACAGCAGGGAAGGCATTGCCCCCCCCCCGCAGGGAAGGGGTGGCCCCCCCGTTTCTTATTCACATGCTTATTTAACCCCCGTCCCCAACACACACATTCATTCAGTGGAACTGGGTCTGATCGTGCAGCGACCCTTTAGCTGCTGCCGAGGTGAATGAGCGGGCACCCCCTCCATAGTGCCCTGGAAGGGGGGGGGCGTCCGTCAGCTGCGCTCCTTCCTGGTGACGCATCTGGCGCCGGCCAAGATGTGCCTAAAACCCCTTCTGCGTTTGTTGGCCTGACGCCCCTCAGCCAATGGCTGCGATCAGGTGACGGGGGCTGCCGCCCACGGAAGACTCTGGCCACTCCTATCTTATCCAACAAGCATTTGAAGGCACGAGCGGGGAGGAGGGGGGGCGACGCGAGTGGTGCGCGCGCGCCACAGCGAGACATCTGTTTTGCATTATCGGGCACGATAATTGCAAACAGATGTCTGCCGCTGCGCGTAACCGCAGGGAGAAAGGCCATGACGCCCGAGCGTCTGGTCAGCTTTTCAAACTCCCTAACTATAAGTCTCGCAGAGCAGCGCTTGCGCGCTACTCGAGGCTCGACCTAAAAAGGGAGATGGGGCGGAAATTTTTGGGAAGGCGAAGGAAAAAATTTGATCACACATTGATTTGTCCCTTGAATTGTTATATTTTAGTGGGCATTGTTTTTAATAATTTGCTAGTACTGTAACAGAATACATCCAGGTCTAAGAAGGCGTAGTAGTTGTGACATGTAGTAGTTTTTTATATTTTTATTAAAATTAATATACACTAGGGCTATGTCATTTACACATGGAAATTTGTACATGAATTATCTGTTTCGCCCTTTTATCAAGTATTATATAAGTTTTTACTATTTTACTCTTGGGGTGTGCAGTTGTGCTTTTATGGTCATTATTGGCCGAATAAAGTTTTATTTGACTTGACTTAAGGTACAACTGTGGGGTAGAAAAAGTGACCCAATGTATTTAAAGTAGTTTATCACTTAAAAGTAACAAACTGATTATTTAATACATTAATTGCGTTTTTTTAAATATGTATGTGTATATATATTTATTTGAAGTGTGTGTGTGTGTGTATGTGTATGTATGTATGTATGTATGTATATATATATATATAAGTCTCCAAACTCCTCCAACCTCCGTTCCCAAACACGACTTCAGCAAGGGAATCGGCGAAAGATCACAGCACCACGCACAGAGGGTAAATCTTCAGTGATTATTTATTTAACCCATTAAAACCAAGTGCATAAACAAAACGGTAGAGGATGGTCATATATATATACATTTATATTATACCTACGTAATATATATTATTAAAAACATCTCAACAATAAACAATTTTGTAAACTATTTTAAATTCAAATATTAGCAATAAAATATAATAAACATATATGCAAGTAACAAAAATATTAACCTTATTAAAATAAACATATTAAATGTAGTTTACATTTATTTATACTCTAAACTAAATGTAGAAATATGTTCTAACATGTATTTAAAAATGTTAAAAAATAATCAAACAAATAATTCACTAAAAAGCTATGTATCTAAACATTAACTAATATAGTAAATATAAAAACATTACTCTAAAAAAATATAAACATTTCTAAGCAGAATCACAATCGGGGTTAATAATTCAATTATTCCGAACTTGAGTATCCCCGTGTGCCGCGTCCCGTCAGCGTTTCGCTTCCCGAAAATTTGGGCCCAGATTTAAGTAATGCGGTGGGACTCCTTTTTGGCATACCGACAGTTGTAGGATCTCCTCCAAAAATTTCGGCATTTTGGCCAGACACACGAAGATTGGTGTTCCTCCCTCATGTATATTACAGAGATCCATCAAGAAAAGAAAGTGGACGCTCGCATATTTGAAGTCCTTAGTCCTGAAGATGACCCCCAAAGTATCTGTGGGACGAAACGCCGTTGACGCTTAAAAACGTGGCCTAATTAAGAGAGGACACAATTGTTATATTGTGTATTTTGTTATTTGTTGTTGTTTCATGTTTTTTCTCTGCCACTGTTTGTTTAGTTTACACTTGTCAATGTTCCTAATTTTATTATTGTTTGTGTAACTGTATGAGCGCCCTTACTATTTTGTTCCTCTTTTGTGTCTTATTGAATTTATATTAAACATCATTTCTTGAGATTACCTATGTACATGTCATTGTGAAATTAAGCCAGCACAGTTTTTCCTTTTTTTGCACAATTTCTTCCTTTTTTACACCAATTGTTTTATCGTTTGTTATTTTAGCTTACAATAATATGAAGCACAGTAGACACACCTTCCCGAATGAAGACAAACTTACTCAGAGGTTCAGAGTATCCAGATCAGGTTTAATCAGAGCATCACTGTTACAGATTGCAAGCGTTAAAGTTCTCTCTGTGTGCACAAACAGCTTTATATATATGTAAAGAACACAAGTTAACCCTCCCCAACCTCCTTATATGGCTGACTCTATTTTCAGGCTGTGTGGTTGAGACTCTGAACCCCTCATTAGGAAATGCAACAAATCTGCAAAGGTTGCAAACTTTGTTCTAAAAGTCTGTTCTTTTTATGTTCTTTTCGTGTCCGAGAGATGTTGCTGGCCGCAAAGAGGATGTGTTGTAGCAGACTCTCTGTTCTTGTCCGATTTATTGCCCTCAGTTGAGGGTGAGAGTATTTACAACCTAACTGGACTTCCATCCAATCTAACCTAAACAGTTCTAGAAAGCAAGTATTCTCCAACTTGGGGGCACTAAGGATAAACAAGGGTGTCTACCAGTGTTATTATCCAACGCCTTGGTGCGAGTATCACTCCAGCCACCCCATCTCATATGACCTCAGTTATCATATCTGTTACTCATCCTGGCACAACTATTCGTAATGCAGTATTCACGTATTCTCTCTCCCTCTCCCCAGCTCTATTCCTTCCCCCCCCGTCACTCCGCACACACTGTGCTGCAGTACTCATGACGTTGTTGTTGTTCCACATTCAAGTTGTCCACTGTTAGAATATTATGGCCTTTCTTTCTCAATGTTCCATTGTCCTGAACCACAATTCTTTCGCCATTGCATTGAGATCTTTAAGCTCTGGGCTGTCCACTGGAATCTGCTCTATAAGATATGCTCAAACTTCCAGTAGCTGTCGTTGGTGCAGGAGTTGTGGCAGGCCCTGTTCGAAAATCCTGTCAATCCCAGAACTCCCAGGTCTCCGTGAAGAAGTACGACTTTCCATTGTAGATCAGTTGCACCTTGGCAAGGAAGAGGAGCACATATTTCACTTTCATTGCTCTAAGCTTTTGTTTTACCTCAAAGAAGGACTTTCTCATTATTTAACTCTTTGTGTATAATCTAGAAAGATACAGATTGTCAGTCTTCAAACGTCAGATCTCCTTGGCATCTGACATGTTGGACAACAATATCTCTAGGTCTGATTACGAGTTTGGCGGTCTTGGAGCGGGCTGCCACGACAGCTGCCCGCTCCAAGCCCGCCAAACCCGTAGTCAGTCTGCCCGCCGTATTCCGACTGGAATACAGGTCGGGAGGTCCTGCAGGGGCGTTCCCACGGTGGTGCCTTTCTAAGGCTCATTGAGCCTTAGAAAGGCACCGCTGTGGAAGCACCGCAGCCTGTTCCTGCACGGGCCGAAATGCACTATGTTGTGCATTTCATTCTGTGCAGGAACAGGGGGTGCATACAGACGGGGGGCACAGCATGTGCACCCACAGGCCCTGAGGCATCAGATGTCCCTGTAGGGCCGCCTTAGTTTCCTCACCGCCACACTTTTCATGGCAGGCTCACCACCATGAAAACTGTGGTGGTGGGGAAACTTGTAATATGCTTGGCGGTGCCGCAGTGCACTGCCGGCATATTGCGGCCTCAGACTGCTGCAAGACCACCGAGGGATCAGGGATCCCCGGCAGTAGCAGCGGTCTCATGGCGGTCCGACCGCCAAAGTCATAATACGGCAGTAGGACCGCCAGTGCGGCTATCAGCATCACCACTCCTTGATTTGGCCGTCCATCGGACGTCCAAACTTGTAATTAGGCCCTCTTTCTTTACAGTTTAAGATCCTCACAATTAGTGCTCTTGGCTGTGAGCTGGGGTAATACATCTGTTCCAAGGCCCTGTGGTCCCTTTCGACCACAAATACCATTAAGAGTCTGCTATGGTGTAAGGTGTCCCTGATTCATTTTTCAATGGATTGCTCTGGTACATTACCCTTGACCTGCTCTGGGAAGCCTATTAATCTCAATTATTGCAGCAAGATCCCCTCCAAATCTTCAAGGAGTGATTCCATTCTGACCGCGTGCAGGCTACTTTTTTCATGTCCGTCACCTGTCTCCAACATGTTCACTTTCTTTTCATTGGTGAAGCTTCGCTCACTTACTTTTCGCAATTCCACTCTTAGATGGGTGACCTAAATTGCAAGGGTATCAATTTTATTTTCCAGTGCGTGCCAAGACCCCTCTGTCGCATCCAGTGTTTGTGCTTCAGTGAACTGGAGTCAGCAGCACCATGACCTCCTATTCTCTTGCCTCCTCTTCCAAGGTGGGGTCCTGCAGTGTATTGGTCCAATTTATAATATACACACTGGGGATCGCGGGGATCAGGTTAGCCGGTTACGTACTGATCCCAATTTTGACTAAATTTACACTTAAGTACGTCCAGTATGGTGGAATGCGAAGGGCTGAAAGCTAGTATCTTACTTCCAGGTATATCCCATCAGAGCTGTTAGGTTGATGTGTGAGGTGATAAAGTAGTGTCTTTGGAAGGAGTCCTTTTTTAGGACGAGAACCCTCACTCACCCAAGGGTGACATGCTTCATCATTGGGTCCCCTCCTCACTCCCGGACTGCGAGGTCTGTGGTGTGGGCTACGACTACCAAAATGGGAGGAGCAGAGGTGTTTTCAGATGAGAGATGGATATAGAGTCAGTGAGGGACAGAGTGCATTCAGAGATTGTGATGTGTTGTGTGGGATAAAACTACTTCCAAGGGGCCAAAATATTTTTATTAAGTAGGTCCAGAGGAGTAGGTTAAAAAAGAGGATTAGGGTTTTCTAACAAATAAAACCCTCTTGGTGGTCATGGGCGACATGTTTCTGCCCAATTGCGGACCCCTCACGGGGTTCCAAGGCATTCATCAGGACCTTCAGTAGTTACAGTCACTCTGTTAAATGTGCTCTCAAACAAAATTTCAAAAATAAATCTTTATACTGGCCGGTCAAGGATCCAGAAAGCCAGGAAGGTGGCCCGAATATGTGAAAGGGTCCACCGTCGTGCTCCTCAAGGAGTCAGTCGCATCCACCCACAAGCCACTAGACACATCCAGGAGCGCCCCACTGTCGTTGGGTGCCTCCGTCTACCCGGTGTTTTGGTGAGGGTCCAATTTTTGTCTGTTGCAAAGAACTCAATGGTCTTTCTTGTCCCATGGTAGCAGTATTAAATTGTCACTTAAAAAAAATCAATAGCTAAAAGCGGTGTCACCAATTCAATTAATGGGAACGCAAGGATATTCTTGGCCCTGTGATGTTCTCAATCTCCATGTGGGTCAGGTGCCCCAGGGGTCTCACACAGTTCATAAAGGCACTTTTATGTTTCTGTGAAGCCTGTACTGTCAATTGAACACAATGGCAATAACAAAAGAGAGCTGAGGGGAAAGGGGTGACCCCCACCAGTATTTTCCCTTGCTCAGTCTATGCAGTACTTACAGCTCACTTCTTCTCACATGGTGAGTTGTTGTAGCTAGTTTAACTGTGGGTGTCCTTGCCCATTGGGGGGTGGGTGGGTACCACCCGCACCCTCAGTCAGATCCACAGTTGGCCTAAGTGCTGTGCAAGGCAAAACCTTCATGAGGACTAGTCCGTCCTGCTGCACGCTCAGCCAGCTCTCCACCGGCCGCGGCACCTCTCCTCACCTCTGAAGACTCAGGCATTCTCTCGGAGGCTACGCACAGCCACCACAGGGCCAGGCAACCTGTGCTTTACAGCTGACAGCGTCAGTCAGTGGCTCAGCTGATCTCCAGTTATCTTGTCTCTCACGGCATCATGCTGGGTTCAAGGCCACAACTGCCATTTTTTCCACAACATCGAGCCGCACCCCACTCACGGCCATCCCATCCCTCTGTCGTCAGTGCCACCAGGACAAGTTCAGTCGCTTCTCCCGCATGTCACGGGTTAGGGACAGCCACTGCGTACATTTTTCACCCGAACTGTGTCCATGATTGTGTAAGGTTCTGATGAGGTGCTGGGGGCTCCAGGTTACAGCATGTTATCGGCCATCTTGCTTGGCCAAGAACATCCCCCAATAGAATCTTATATTAAAAGGGTCTGCACTAAAAGGGATATCTCAGATTTGTATAAAATGTATAAAATACTTGGGGCCTAATTTAGATCTCGGCGGACGTGTTACTCTGTCAAACCGGTGACTGATATCCCGTCCGCTGAAATATAAATCCCGTAGGATATAATGGGATTTATATTTCAGCGGACGGGATATCCGTCACCTTTGTGACAGAGTGACCCATCCGCTAAAATCTAAATCAGGCTCTTGATTCCAGATGACGAGTGGTGGTTCCCCCTTATACGGCCCCTTGGAAAGCCGACCTTGGACGATACATCTCAGAAGAGTCCTAGCTCAAATAAGGTTGCAGGCAGCAAAGATCTAAGCGTGCAAAAACATTAGGAGAATAGCTACAAGATTGTAATGCTATTAGTACCTTATTCCCTTCAGACTGCAGGTTGTGTATGGTTCATTGGTTTTATGTTGGAGGATCGGAAGAGGAAGAGGCACAATGGCTCACACTGTGGCATTTTAATAAAGTACAAGTATTTTGGAAGAGGCTATAGATCTGATCAAATTAATTACATCCCTGGACTTACCCATGAACCTTCTAATGTTACTCTTGGGGATCTCGGGTGAGGATCTTGAATATCCTCTGACTAACCACTCAGGTAAACTGCTCACCCACTTGCTTCTAACAGCTCGTCTTACAATAGAACACATCAAACTCTCACCCCTGAGCAGATCTAAGGTATGGAATATATATGCCAGGAATAACATGCATACAGTTGAAAAAACTTTCGTTCCCTTCCATATTTTAACTAAAACTACAAGAAGTCAGAGAGGAGGCCCGGGCAATATGTTTACGACTCTACATATGTCGGGATTGTGTCAGCCCAGCCCTTCTATGTCTTCTGGGGATGGAGACGATGACATGAATCCCATACAGAATGTGCATTTATAAAGTTGTACAGGGCTGTAGCTAAAAGGGATGTTCCTGGGCCAGTGTGTGAGAATTCAAACAGCTACAACTGTATATATGACGATCTGCAACTTTGGTGCTTATTCGATCTGTTAAGTATGCTGAAATTATGATTTTGTTGTTTTATACTGCTATAATAGGTGTTGCAATGCTGAGATACTGCTTACTCTGTATCATGTTTGAAAACCTATAAATAAAATATGGAAAATATCACAAGTACTGGCATCATGTTGTGTTTTACCTTTCTTTCTAGTGAGACATGACAACACCCAGTAAAACTCCACCCGGTGCTGACCCCAAGCAATTAGAAAGAACTGGTACTGTTCGGGAAATAGGGTCACAGGCTGTTTGGTCCCTGTCATCCTGCAAACCAGGTAACTTGCAATCAAAGTTAAGAGTTAGTGATCTTTTTCCCACTTATATGCAATTAAACAGAAAATCTGAGTTCGAGTAAAATATAGTGTGACAAAACTGGTACCTTTCCCCTTCCCAATTCCAGTCAAACAGCACTGGTGAAGAACCTCGGGGCAAAGTTTAGCTAATCTTGTACACCACACAGGGTGTTTTTTCCCAGGCTCTGGGAGGCAGTTCTTTTTCCTAGTGAAACTAGAGGTAACTGCACCATCAAAATAGTGCAATGTTTAAAGATGCTGACAAGAACACCCTTGAAAACTATAGTGCTATTGACACTGCTCCTATAGGCACCATCAAGGTATTTAATCTCCAGGTACTGTGCCGCCCGGAGCAAGTAGAGACCTACTTTGAAGCCAGAAGAACTGGAATTGGAAAGTGGAATAGCTTCATTAAATGGTATGCAGGACAGGATGTAGACCCTTTGAAAGAACACTTGTCGGACGTTCTCCTTTTCGCTCTGTCTCTAGCCCACTAATGTCGTGTGGTGGCCACCGTCAAGGGATAAATTGCATTGTAGTTCTGTCAGCATTTATCTGCCTTCCTAATCAGTCATCTTTATTCACATCCCTGATCCTAATCAAGTTCTTGAGGGGGACTTACCCCATGTTTCCACGTGCACCATTTGTCATGCCTCAATGGGTTTTGAACTTTGTAGTGACATTTTTGACAGGGGGGCCTTATGGGCCTCATCACAGTTGCCAGCTCTGTTTACTTACATTTAAGATTGTTTTTCTTGTGGCCATTACCTCAGCAAGATGGCAAGCACAGTGTGTCCATCTCCTGTTCATATGCTTCTACCCAGACAAACTCATCCTGAGGACAAAAGAGGCTTTTGTTCCTAATCTGGTTACTCCTTTTTGTATGAGCAGACCATTAAACTTTCTACCTTTTACCTTCTAACTCCTTCTATTAAGGAGGAGGAGCGATTTCATCGACTTGACCCACAAACAGTGGTAAGTTACTATATTGACCGCACAAAGGGGAATCAGGTTTGATGACCAACTCTTTGTGAGGTATGTATGCTGCAAAAAGGCCAAGGACTACTTGAGGAAATACACATTCACTACATCAGAGCAAAGTCTTCCACGTCAGCGCTGCCCAGTGGCAGAAATTTGTCATGTGGCAAGTTGGGCATCTTTTCAAACCTTCACTAAGCATTATTGCGTGGATTCAGAAGTGAGGAGGAGTGGCTATTTTCCATGTTCTGTGCTCCAGGATTTCAGGTGAGCAATCTGCATGTAGGTTTGTGGTGTATACTCTTATCTACGTGCAAATTCCTTTCCAAATTTGCTCTCCTCCCGTTCTGAAGGAGAGTCATAGGTACCATTTTACAGGGTTCCAACCTAATTGTTGCACTTCACTGTCACTATTGAACTGTTCCTTCCTCCTCTCTGCCTCTAAGGACACTGAAAGAATGGACTGGAAACTGATGTCAGTGTGCTGCAGTGGGAGCTAAACGGCGCCAGTGACGCACTTCCTGCACTGTTTCTGACACTGGCAACAAGCCAGCACCCACTGCCAGCCTAGGAGAGCTATGAAAAGATTCTGGATCCAGTCTGGAGTCTAGGGATATTTAACAGTAGTAGCTGTGTTATTGAGCTTTTATTTCTCCTTTACTTTTTTTGCTGAAGCTGCACAGCATTTTCAAAAAACAATTGATTTTTGCTGATGCTGTGGCAAAGCCAATAGACTTTGCCAATGCTTGTTATGTTAATCATTTGGCCCCACATCAGTGATTTCCTGTTGTTGCTAAGGCTTTAAATAAGTAATTGATTGGCTCAAGCGTTCCGTCCATCATCCTCTTTTGGTATCGCTTTGTTAGCCCTAAGTTGGCGGGGGTATGCCCAGACGTGGGTCCCTTGCTCACTTTGCCACTGGATTCAAGCAAGCCTGGCTGATGACGGCTGGAATGCCAGAAACCGGTCCTAGGATGCTTGTTTCCGGTCCAGGGAAGACATGGCTTGGCAGTTCGGGCTGGACTGTTCCCATGAGGCACAGGGTCAGACTGATTTGCATATGGCCATGTCTGAACTGGGGTGGTGGAGTGAGCTAAAGAATGACGATGGATTAAACCCAGATCAGTTGACTGGGGGTGAGTGTTTGATTGGCTCAAGCGTTCCGTCCATCATCCTCTTTTGGTATCGCTTTGTTAGCCCTAAGTTGGCGGGGGTATGCCCAGACGTGGGTCCCTTGCTCACTTTGCCACTGGATTCAAGCAAGCCTGGCTGATGACGGCTGGAATGCCAGAAACCGGTCCTAGGATGCTTGTTTCCGGTCCAGGGAAGACATGGCTTGGCAGTTCGGGCTGGACTGTTCCCATGAGGCACAGGGTCAGACTGATTTGCATATGGCCATGTCTGAACTGGGGTGGTGGAGTGAGCTAAAGAATGATGATGGATTAAACCCAGATCAGTTGACTGGGGGTGAGTGTTTGATTGGCTCAAGCGTTCCGGTCCATCATCCTCTTTGGTATCGCTTTGTTAGCCCTAAGTTGGCGGGGGTATGCCCAGACGTGGGTCCCTTGCTCACTTTGCCACTGGATTCAAGCAAGCCTGGCTGATGACGGCTGGAATGCCAGAAACCGGTCCTAGGATGCTTGTTTCCGGTCCAGGGAAGACATGGCTTGGCAGTTCGGGCTGGACTGTTCCCATGAGGCACAGGGTCAGACTGATTTGCATATGGCCATGTCTGAACTGGGGTGGTGGAGTGAGCTAAAGAATGATGATGGATTAAACCCAGATCAGTTGACTGGGGGTGAGTGTTTGATTGGCTCAAGCTGCTCCGTCCATCATCCTCTTTTGGTATCGCTTTGTTAGCCCTAAGTTGGCGGGGTATGCCCAGACGTGGGTCCCTTGCTCACTTTGCCACTGGATTCAAGCAAGCCTGGCTGATGACGGCTGGAATGCCAGAAACCGGTCCTAGGATGCTTGTTTCCGGTCCAGGGAAGACATGGCTTGGCAGTTCGGGCTGGACTGTTCCCATGAGGCACAGGGTCAGACTGATTTGCATATGGCCATGTCTGAACTGGGGTGGTGGAGTGAGCTAAAGAATGATGATGGATTAAACCCAGATCAGTTGACTGGGGGTGAGTGTTTGATTGGCTCAAGCTGCTCCGTCCATCATCCTCTTTTGGTATCGCTTTGTTAGCCCTAAGTTGGCGGGGGTATGCCCAGACGTGGGTCCCTTGCTCACTTTGCCACTGGATTCAAGCAAGCCTGGCTGATGACGGCTGGAATGCCAGAAACCGGTCCTAGGATGCTTGTTTCCGGTCCAGGGAAGACATGGCTTGGCAGTTCGGGCTGGACTGTTCCCATGAGGCACAGGGTCAGACTGATTTGCATATGGCCATGTCTGAACTGGGGTGGTGGAGTGAGCTAAAGAATGATGATGGATTAAACCCAGATCAGTTGACTGGGGGTGAGTGTTTGATTGGCTCAAGCGTTCCGTCCATCATCCTCTTTGGTATCGCTTTGTTAGCCCTAAGTTGGCGGGGTATGCCCAGACGTGGGTCCCTTGCTCACTTTGCCACTGGATTCAAGCAAGCCTGGCTGATGACGGCTGGAATGCCAGAAACCGGTCCTAGGATGCTTGTTTCCGGTCCAGGGAAGACATGGCTTGGCAGTTCGGGCTGGACTGTTCCCATGAGGCACAGGGTCAGACTGATTTGCATATGGCCATGTCTGAACTGGGGTGGTGGAGTGAGCTAAAGAATGATGATGGATTAAACCCAGATCAGTTGACTGGGGGTGAGTGTTTGATTGGCTCAAGCGTTCCGTCCATCATCCTCTTTTGGTATCGCTTTGTTAGCCCTAAGTTGGCGGGGGTATGCCCAGACGTGGGTCCCTTGCTCACTTTGCCACTGGATTCAAGCAAGCCTGGCTGATGACGGCTGGAATGCCAGAAACCGGTCCTAGGATGCTTGTTTCCGGTCCAGGGAAGACATGGCTTGGCAGTTCGGGCTGGACTGTTCCCATGAGGCACAGGGTCAGACTGATTTGCATATGGCCATGTCTGAACTGGGGTGGTGGAGTGAGCTAAAGAATGATGATGGATTAAACCCAGATCAGTTGACTGGGGGTGAGTGTTTGATTGGCTCAAGCGTTCCGTCCATCATCCTCTTTTGGTATCGCTTTGTTAGCCCTAAGTTGGCGGGGGTATGCCCAGACGTGGGTCCCTTGCTCACTTTGCCACTGGATTCAAGCAAGCCTGGCTGATGACGGCTGGAATGCCAGAAACCGGTCCTAGGATGCTTGTTTCCGGTCCAGGGAAGACATGGCTTGGCAGTTCGGGCTGGACTGTTCCCATGAGGCACAGGGTCAGACTGATTTGCATATGGCCATGTCTGAACTGGGGTGGTGGAGTGAGCTAAAGAATGATGATGGATTAAACCCAGATCAGTTGACTGGGGGTGAGTGTTTGATTGGCTCAAGCGTTCCGTCCATCATCCTCTTTTGGTATCGCTTTGTTAGCCCTAAGTTGGCGGGGGTATGCCCAGACGTGGGTCCCTTGCTCACTTTGCCACTGGATTCAAGCAAGCCTGGCTGATGACGGCTGGAATGCCAGAAACCGGTCCTAGGATGCTTGTTTCCGGTCCAGGGAAGACATGGCTTGGCAGTTCGGGCTGGACTGTTCCCATGAGGCACAGGGTCAGACTGATTTGCATATGGCCATGTCTGAACTGGGGTGGTGGAGTGAGCTAAAGAATGATGATGGATTAAACCCAGATCAGTTGACTGGGGGTGAGTGTTTGATTGGCTCAAGCGTTCCGTCCATCATCCTCTTTTGGTATCGCTGGCAACAAGCCAGCACCCACTGCCAGCCTAGGAGAGCTATGAAAAGATTCTGGATCCAGTCTGGAGTCTAGGGATATTTAACAGTAGTAGCTGTGTTATTGAGCTTTTATTTCTCCTTTACTTTTTTTGCTGAAGCTGCACAGCATTTTCAAAAAACAATTGATTTTTGCTGATGCTGTGGCAAAGCCAATAGACTTTGCCAATGCTTGTTATGTTAATCATTTGGCCCCACATCAGTGATTTCCTGTTGTTGCTAAGGCTTTAAATAAGTAATTGCATTATCTAGAATTCTCACATTGTAACAGATATATATAGACTTTTCAGATTCATCTGTATCTCAAAATCTGAATGTGTTGATAGTTTGAAGATTAGTTATTTGCAACTATAATTTCCAGCATGCTACACGTTTCCAAAGTATAACATATCCTATTATTAGTGCTGTAAATTAAATATCTGAAATGTGTGTTTCTAAACCTAGTATATCGTGCAATAAAACCGAGCTCTGCAATATGAAAAAAAAATTAAAACAATGTTCCATATTTAGGTACTGTTGGATGGGGATTCAACAATTTCTCAAACATTTTTCTCCCTAGGATTTGGTGTGGACCAATTGCGAGATGATAATCTAGAAACCTATTGGCAGTCAGATGGGTCTCAACCACATCTAGTGAACATTCAATTCAGGTATCTATTTCTATTTTTACTTAATTGAAAATTTTAAAGAACATTTCTGTAATCGCTGCATAATTTTGTAATTTTTCTCCTTTGGTCCTACTTTGTTTTTTCTTTGGTGTAGACATTTGTTGGCCTTGACTCGAAAACATGTGCAGTTGTTGGTGTATTTACTACCCTTATTTGAAGACGAACATACTTCTGGAGCCATGAGTGAAAAATAAAGTAACGAGGCATTATCACGCCAGACAACATGAGCTGAGAATGTATCAAACAGCTGTCAAAAATGAATTTGTAATTTTAGCCAACCTTTTCCAAATTCAGTAAACCTTTGACGTTTCCTTTTCTTTCTTTTCATTCCACGCTTTCCCAATGAGCTACAATAACCGTTTTGTGTTTTTTTTTCTTTTTTTTTTTTTTCTGGTCAAGCATGACCGAGACTATTGTGTTTTGCTTTCACCTTGAACTTGTCATGGCATTTGGAAGGCTCTACCGTGACAAGATATTAATCGATCTTTTGCAAAAGTGTTCCTATTATTGTGACAGTTACACATTCTCCTTGTTTTTTAAGGATACTCTGTAGAAATGTTGTCAAAGCCAGAAAATGGATAATATGTTGTGGAGTTGCATTTGATTTCTAAATCTCTGTCCAGGACTGCTCAATTTGTGATTGCTACAATCAAAATCAACACACTTTAACATGCTTTGAGAGCATTACACCATGCAGTCATTCTCCCATACTCACTCGGAAAAAGGTCTCTGTTTTAAACACTTTATAATGGCAAACATAAAATGTATTGCTAAATTACGATTAAATTCTTATTGAATTATCTTGGCTCAGACCTCATCCTAGAGAAAACACGTGAAGTATACATTGTGACTATCATCAAAAATCCTCCAAATAATACTTTCTTTTTCATAAATATTAATTCAATTAACACATCTAAACTAGGAGGTGTGTTGATCAACTAAAATTATTTATTGTACAGTGCCTCATTATTGGATGAACTTAAAAAAGGGAAACACTTCTGATTGAGGGCTACAATTCGCATAACTTTATCAGTATTTTAGTTTCATAGGTAAAAAAAATATTTTTTTACATATTGCATTTTCTGGAAACCAATATATGCGGCTTAATTAGTGCACTTCAGCACGTAACCACATATATTTTCAGTTATTTTTTTCATGCAACTATAAACTTCTGACTTTTTATCTCCAGTCTTATTTCCTGCAAATCCTAATTAATAATTTTTACTAATGAAAATAGAGAGAATGTGGAGAGAGAATGTGACCGAACGGCTAGGACGGTCGACCTCGGAGCTGGGGAACCAGGTTCGAGTCTCGGTAGGCACACTCAACATTCTGTGATTCTGGGCAAATCACTTAATCTCCCCGTGCCGAACAAAAATGAATGTGTCCGTCTGTAACGTAATTGGTGCTCATGTAAAGCGCTCTGATACCTTCGGGTCTAATTCGCGCTATATAAAACTCCCCCCCAAAAAAACGTATGTGTGTGCTGTGACCACAGTTTGGCTAAAATGCAGTGTTACAAGATAATTGATGTTGGACAAGGTTGCCTTCAAGATAAATGTAACTGCCGCAAGATATATATATATATCTTGTCCATGCTGCAGTCCGCATAATAAATGAAGCAACATTACCTACCTGAGCGGGCTCCTTCTTTGAGGGCAACTTTTTCGGTTTGGATTTTACGGCTTGCTCAGCCGTGAAGGAGCCCCGCTGCTGAACTGCAGACCCTGTGATGCCATGTGGTGTTCGACAAGAGGGACAGGTGTTGATATGATGGCTACGAGGTAGCAGGTGGGCATTGCAAATATGTCACAACAACCCACTGTGGTATTTTATAACTTTGATGGACAAACTGCTTGTCACCTCACTTGAGGAATACGATCGTGCACTGCGAGTTCCAGAATGCTGTGAGAGCGGCCACGCCCACTGGGGCGGTTACTTGGTTTAAATGAGTGCACGAGTGGCTTTGCAGTTTTGGAGAATAGAGCCTTTGACAAAGGGCAGGAGCCCGAAACGCGTCGGCCAAAGACTGTTTGTGTGCATTGTTTCTTGTCCATACTGCAGTCCGCATAATAAATGAAGCAACATTACCTACCTGAGCGGGCTCCTTCTTTGAGGGCAACTTTTTCTGTTTGGATTTTACGGCTTGCTCAGCCGTGAAGGAGCCCCGCTGCTGAACTGCAGACCCTCTGATGCCATGTGGTGTTCGACAAGAGGGACAGGTGTTGATATGAGGGCTACGAGGTAGCAGGTGGGCATTGCAAATATGTCACAACAACCCACTGTGGTATTTTAAAACTTTGATGGACAAACTGCTTGTCACCTCACTTGAGGAATACGATCGTGCACTGCGAGTTCCAGAATGCCGTGAGAGCGGCCACGCCCACTGGGGCGGTTACTTGGTTTAAATGAGTGCACGAGTGGCTTTGCAGTTTTGGAGAATAGAGCCTTTGACAAAGGGCAGGAGCCCGAAACGCGTCGGCCAAAGACTGTTTGTGTGCATTGTTTCTTGTCCATGCTGCAGTCCGCATAATAAATGAAGCAACATTACCTACCTGAGCGGGCTCCTTCTTTGAGGGCAACTTTTTCGGTTTGGATATATATACTCAAAAACTGGTATATATATATATATATCAGTTTTTGAGTTTTATCTCAGCATCTCATAGGCATATGACAACCATACATATCCATGTTGAGTACTACCTGACCATGGTCCATTCACTTGCATTGCAATATTTCTGGTCCAACAGGAGTCATTGGTTCAAAATATGAACAACTAAACATACTCCACCTTGTGTCATAAAAGTTACATTTTCTAATATAGAGATTCAAAAGCAATACTGTTGTCGCCCTCTTGAGTGTCCTTCCCCCACGTATCTACATCCCTGTACATAGGGATAGTTTTATATACATGCAATATAACACTACTCCACAGCGTCCCTGTGCAGTGTTTCTTTCATTCTTTTGGCGCTCAGGGTAAGGGAGAATCGTGAGGCCCCCGGCGCTCGGTGTTGATCAGTATCGGGGCACTATCTCTCCTTAGTTGGGAAGATCCTCTTTAAGCTCTTGCAACTCGGGCAACCGATTGTCCCAATCCGCAGCTCTAGGGACATAGTCCCCTGTTCTCCTCCCGCCTAAGCGCTACTGATTCAGCATTGCCCCATTTAAGTGTTGCTGCACACCTGTATTTTACCCCAGGTAACGAGTTGGCCTTCCAATGCATGGTGATGGACCTATGAATTATAAGCAATGCCAGGTCTATGAAATGGTTTGCGGCACTCCCTGCTTTCTTACTCTTAAACAGTCCAGGACTCCACTAGCCATGGTGTATAGGTCTTCGCGCCCGTGATATTAGTCAGTACGTCCATGACCTCCTGCCACAGATTTGCTGCCACTGGACAGTCTCAGAACATGTAAGCCATATCAGCGTCCGGTGTTTACCACCGAGGGCAATTTGAGGTAGACCCAAATACCCTGTGTAACCTCGCTGGGGTGAGATAGGATCTGTGGAAAATGTTATGTTGAATGTATTGGAGCTTGGCATTATGGGAAAGTTTGCAAGGATGTAACAGAACCCTGTCCCATTCTTTTGTGTCAATTCTCGGCCTGTCTTTCACTCCCAACACCTATGCGTTGGTAGCAAGGGGTCCTTTGATGTATATGCCAGGGCTCGTGTGAGTCAAGTAATGAGCCTGCGGCCCCCGCCTATAGTGTGTGAATCAGTGGGTGCTGCTCCGGCTCTGTGTCAGCAATCTGCCAAAGTAGGCCCATCTCGGCCAACAATCGGCCATAGTCCAAGAAATGGCCCGCCAGTAATTCACAGTCCGTCTGTAATTGCTCGAAGGGTATGAGTATGCCATTGTGGAACAGAGCACTCAGGGTGCCAACACCGGCTGCCTCCCTTGTCGTCAGTCCCTCCCTCCCTCTCAGGTCCCAAAAAGGTCTAATGGAACTGATGCAGATCTCGGAGTAATATTGTGATATAGTCGGCTTTAGACGCAGGCTCCTGCAAAAGTTATTATGTGCTACATGCAGCAAATTGGTATCCTCGCAGGGAATCCCCGCATATGGCAACAAGGCCTCCCGTACCACGCGCTGTGCGCTATCTGTAGAGGGCAGTCCCAGTTCTTCCAGTAGCCGTCCCGCTAGCCTGCGGGCAGGCCATTGTATTTGTGCCGTTAGTTAATGTTCGAAGTTAGGGGCCCGAGGCCCCCTTTCCCAACTGGTGGCTGCAACTTGTGCAGAGCGACTCGACCCCTGCCTTTATTCCGGAACATAACCTGTAGGGCACGAAACATGCTTTAGGGTATGTTCACTGGGAGATTGTGCAAGAAATATAGCAGACATGGGAGCATCTACATTTTAGGCAGCGATAGGCTACCTTGGGCAGTGAGAGGGAGCGTGCTTCAGAACGCCATTTCGGGGCGAATGGAGGCAGTGGCCCTAGTAAGGTTGCCATCAATGAGATCTTGTGTGGTATGATAAATATTAATGCCCAAATATCAGAAGGTGCGTGGCTCCCCGCGGAGGAGGTGAGAGTCCACCATTAAGTGCTGCGGTGGGCATTTCAGGTGGATCAGGATCAGGCAGGACTTGGCCCAGTTCACTCCCAAGCCCGAATCTGCCTGGAACTCCTTCAGGATGTCTGTGATCTCTGATATACCGTTTCGGAGGTCGCGGATGTAGAGTAATATGTCCTCTGCGTAAAAGGAGACAATATGTGTCTCTCCTTTTAATGGTATGCCTCACGCTTGACCTTGTTGTCTGAGCCAATGTGTCAGTGGCTCCATCACTAAGGCGAAGAGGAGCGGAGACAGAGCACCCGTGGCGTGTTCCTCTGCTCACCAAGAATGAGGCAGAAATACATTGCTCCATCTTCACTCGAGCAGTGGGCTTTTTGTAGAAGAGTCTGATTAGTCTTTCAAGCCTGCCAGTTATGCCCATGGATGTTAGCATCGAGAACATAAATTCCCAGTCTACTGTATCAAACGCCTTCTCCAGGTTTAATACTATACATGCCGCGTGTGGCCAGTGGATATGGGCCAACTCCATCACGCTGTGCAGCCTACGGACATTGAGAGTAGTGGATCTGCTCGGGATGAAGCTATTCTGGTCCAGACAAACAAGATGGAGAAGGCGCATGAGTTGTTGTACCACAATGATTTTACTTAGGATTTTGTAAGCCAACCTTCTGTTAATGCAGCCTGATATATTTCCAGCATCTTAGGAACCAGGAGGTCCTCTTAGGCCTTATAGAACTAGACTGGCGGACTTTCTTTCCCCAAAGTCTTACACATGGCAGCACCTCTGATGGCTCCCCAGATTTCTTGTACTGTGATAGGCGCATTAAGCTTCTCTCTGTCTGAGGGATCGATGGCGGGAAGTGTAACCCTGTCGAGAAAATATTGGCTGTGGGCCTCTACAGGGAGGGAGGATCATGGAGGGTTTGATATGGAGTTGTAAACGCTGCATCTATGCCCGCTTAGCTAGTGACCAGGCGAGTCAGAATTATTCTAATCCTAGTGACAGGGATGACCGGTACCGGGCTCCTCATTTGCCATTCCAACAAGCATTGCAGCTGCTCAATCAGTAGGGCATTACACTACGTGGCTGTCTGTGGAGCTAGTCGTGCTATGGGATCTGTATGCACTGCCACTTCTAGGACCCCTAAAGATGTCTCTGTCTGCACCAGGTCAGCCCTGGCACCCACAACAGCATGGATGCACTGACCTCAGAGCACCACCTTCAGCGCTTCCCACTCTACTAATCTGGAGGTAGCTGTGCCCCAGTTCTCTGTCAGGTAATGGGGATAGTTCCTCATGGGTTGTGTCCCTAAATATTGGGTCTTCCACCATGGTCGGCTGTAATCTCGATTTGGGGAACATTGGGCACAGTGCTCTCCATTCAAGATGTACTTTTAATGGGTTGTGGTCTGAGAATGTTTTCCCTAAATATTCGGCGTTTATGGCCTGTTGCTGAGTGGCCAGATGACAGAGTATACGATCCAGGTGCATGTGAAGATTGTGCAGGGGTGAATTATAGGAGTACTCTCTGGCAACTGGATTCAGGGCACGCCAGCTATCCAACGGGGACCATTGTGGGAGCCATTGGGAGAGACAAGCAGTGTCCGCACAACAGGAGAGGCCGGCAAAAGAGGATATGAACGATCTAGTTGCGGATTTAAGACGCAATTAAAATCTCCCCCAATGATCCAGAGGATATGCACCCATCTGGTAAGGACAACAGGGGGTCTACATGATATTTCCCAGTGGTGTTGGCGTGCAATGCAGGCAACACACGGGGCTAGACAATGTCATACTGTATGACATTACAAACAAGAAAATCAGAACCCCCCCAACTCCCAATCCAAGGCGGCCAAGCAACCTCCCAACTGCCCAAACAAACAACGAACAGTCCCATAGGTGGGATTCTCCAGGTTGTGTATTAGTATACAAGACATCTTCCAAGGAGAGAATCTGGGGGGTGGCTATTATACTGCAGCCAGGTGCAGCTTAGTTATAAAGTGCATTGGCTATGTTAACCCAAGGGTGGGCCAGTCAACCCATTTCGTCTTAGCAAAAGTCAGGAATAAGAGAAATCTGAAGTGGATCCCGCTGAAGTCGGGCACCAGTACTAGCCTTGCATCCATGAGTTGTGGGGAAGGAATGGCGGCCAAATTCCCAGTATCTCTGTGAGGACGCAGGCGGGCATCCACCCCAATCAATCGCAGGGCCATTTAGGGCAATTCTCAATCATGGCCCTACTTGCCTTACCAGCAGTCCACTCAAACAAAAGTATCTGCACTCTGCGGAGTTGCACCTGGCAGGATTACTTATGTGGCGCTGCCCATCGAGGCACTCGAGCCTGTCTCAGAGAGCGTGTCCTCAGGAACCTGGGGCGGTGGGGAGCGACACTCTGCCCACAAGGTGGTTGCCGTTGACAGTGCCTGGACCTGTTCTTCCTGGGCCTGCACCGGGATGGAGTTGCCATTAACTCTGGGATCTCCATTTCCACGGTTCTGGTGTTTACCATGCCGGTGGATCCTGTCCGTCTGGGATTGTGGCAGTGGCAACAGTGGAGCCGAGGACTCTTATCGGCGCTGCTCCACCCAATCCCAGGCGTCCGCTGGTTTGGTAAATAAGTAGCTGGATCGATTTACCATGACCTTCAACTTTTCTGGGTATAGTAGCTAGTAGGCCAAGCCTTGCTGTCGCAGTCGTTTCTACACTCCCAGGAAGGAGGCTGTCTGGCGTTGCACTACCAGAGTGTAGTCTGGGAATAGAAATATCCTTGCGTTTTCATACAGAATCGGCTATGTGGTCTGAGCCACACATAGGATGGCCTCTTTGTCTCTGTAGTTCATTAGTCTAGCCACCACCCGCCTGGGGATTGGGGAGGGGGGCGCACCGTGCCAGTACTCAATGGGTGTGTTCCACTAGATAATGAGCTGACGGTTTCTCTGGTTCCACTGCTTGCGCCATGTCTCAAAGAATAACATCGGGTCCAACACTTCTGCCCCTCAGAGAAATTCATGATTAGAAGATCGTTTGGGCAGGACCGCTTTTGGAGTCCTCCACCCTGTTCTCTAGCCCATGGACCTTGGTCGTTCGAAACTGTATTTATCCTTCAAGGTCGGACACTGTGGGCAAAGCTCGTCTAGTGTGCTCTCTGCTTTGCGTGATGCGCACAGCGAGTTTTATTTGGTCATCAAGCAGTAGTCCCACTTAAACTGCCTCTGCGTCAACCCTATTTCGTAGGTCTTTCCTGATTTCGGCTATAGCAGTGGGAATTTTGTCTAGCTTAGCGTCCGCTGGGATTGTGGGTGGTTCTTCTGGTGGTGTAGTCTGTTCAATCTGTTAAGTGGTCCTGGCATCTGGACGCCCCACTGATTGAGAGCCTCCTCCCCATTGCCGCCCCATCACTATATGTAATATGTTTGCTTCTGCACTAGGGGCAGTAGTGATGTTGAGCTAACAGACTCCAGGAGGGGAAGCGCTGTTTTTCGGTGGGTATCTGTTACCTATGTGGACTCGCCTGTCCTCCGGCTTCCACTGCAAGACCTCGTGCCGGGGCGGTACTTGCAGTCCAGGCAATTGAGAAACTACTTCGTCTGTATTTCTCAATGAATGTCACTGGTATAGTGAAGCGATGCCATGCACAACTTGGGGTTCGCGGAGACGATAATTGATATGCAGAGGAGGGCGGTGCCGTCCGTAGATAGTCACAATCAGGAGTACTGGTTGGGGCCTCCCGTTGGCTTCAGCCTATCCACTTCGTCGGGACCCGCCTCAAGCCGAGCCAAGGTGCAGCAAGGAGGGGGCACGAGCAGTCCAGACCCCTCACACAGGCCCCCGCAGAGGCTGTCAGCAGGGTAGGGGTGAGGAAGAAGAAAGGCGTAGGGCGACGGTCAATCCCCAGCGAAGGGGAGGAAAGTGTAGCTGTTAGAAGGGGCTTACGCTCTGCCTGCCACACACACCAGTCGCCTCACTCAGCAGGAGGCGCCTCAATGCCCTCAGCAATGGTTCCCAGACCGTCCAGCTTTCCCAGCGCAGCAGGGGTGCAGAACTCTCTGGGTCTGATAGTTCTACCAGATTGTCCAGGCAATGCGCGGCGGAGAGAGTACCCTTCCGGGGGCTCAAGGGCGCAAGCTCGATCGTACATCTGCCCTGCAGCACAGGCCGTTATTTCAGGTGTCTGGGCTCTTCAGGGCTCATACACTGCTCCGCGTGCTCTCGCCGGCCCAGGTACAGCTACTACAATGGGCGCGGTAGACACGCGGCGCTGGCCGCCACCGTGCTCCTCTGGGCCTGGGGGGTTGGAAACTACTCACTGCCTCGCGACAGCCCAGCAGCCAGACTCCAGGGGGTGGGGCTCGCATCGTCGTCGTTGGCGGTCAGAAGAGCAGCCACAGCGCCGTGCAGATGTCCTTAACAGTTCACAGGACCCGCCTGGGTCCCTCAGTCTCACCCCCCGCCCCTGGAGGGCTTGTGCCCAGGCCGCACAGTTGAGCTAAAGGCATAATGCCAGCTTCCTGGCCGCCTCCTCTGTCCCAGAGGCATTTCAAACGATGCTGCCTGCTTCGAGCACCACGTGCCCCTCCTGCCAAGTCAGCCGCAGTCCGGATTATGGCAGATGTTGACGGTCGCTGGCTGGAGCGGTCTCAAAGCACTACCGCCATCTTGCCACGGCTAGCCAAGCCCCACTATAAGTTACTTTGTAGCACTTTTTAAACTGCACAGGTTTGATTAGATATTGGGCAATAAATATTTTAATACCTTTATCTGTTTGTTTAAATTCACAATCGGGGAAAATTAAGTGTTTCTCAACATAACCGTTCTGAGATCAGCTCACCTGGTAATTTAGCTAAACTGTCAGATCAACCATTTATATTCACACCCACCCTCCCGCTTAGCAATTGAACAGTAAGTAATGATGTTAAAAATTCTGTGGATTATCTCTAACCCACTGGCAATTTGAATACTATTTGCCTTAGCAGGGCGCCCATGACAGTACATGGACTCGAGGAAGAGGTGAATATTAAGACTGCTCCAGAACGGCCGTAAACTCGTGCAAGGTAATTTATATATGCGGGCCCTGTTTGGTTCTGAGAAGTAAAAAAAAAAAAATAATCACATTTATCATCGCGACATCTAGAGTTTAAATTATAACTAGCAATTATGGTGATCAAACATTACAGATTAGCTCAGGCAGTTACTAGAAATGCAAACCGAAAGAAACCCCCTTACAAATGTGTTAACAAGAAGTAATATCCCAACTCCATATAAGATACCTGTCTTTGGAAAGCTGAAGTGAGACCACCATTCTCAGACAGCAGCCTAAGTTCATGGGCATGGGCATTGCTCAATCTGTCAGTGTCCCATAGAATTCATGGGATTCTGTGGTTATCATCTAAAACCTGTTTTTGTTATACAGTGTTACATTAAAGAAATCATCTTTTACTTGTGAAGCTGATCACGAGGGGTGCATTAAGTAATGAGAAAAGAATGTGCACATTTTTTGCTTTTCTATATAGAATACAAGCCTATGCACATCATTACTAAATAAAGACAATTGCTGAATGATGAACATAAGCAATATTAATGTGCTTGTACATTTTTTACATGCTTATACATGTACATTTTCTCAAAACATGAACTGTCAAAAACTTTAACAATATTAACATATGTTTTGTAAAGTGAAACATTTGTGACTGTAAACCATATCTAGTTCCCTGCCGCGGGGCAGGCATCTAATGTAATAGATCACGACTCGTCATAATTAAAAATGCACATCTTTGTTTATATTTTCAGGTACCCGCCCTCCATGGTGAGCCGTAGCTTTTCATAGGCTTTCCTTTGTTAGCTTTGAAGCCATGTTTTGCAGGCTGCAACGGCGAAAGCTGCCCTATTGCACTGCTGGAGGGATAGTCATCTGTATAGAAAGTGCTGTACTGTAATAAACATTTGTTCTAGTGCTGCCTTGTGATTGCTTTCTCCTTTGTTACCCTTCATTACTCAACAGTGGACCCCTCATGGCCTCATCCTTTGTTGTTACTTAGTTGAATCTTTCGTAGAATGTGAAACTGGTTTGAACTGACCTCACCAGTATGGTATCTCCTTCTTCCTCAGCTTATTTTCTGTCTACCCAACTGAAGTCTCATCCGATCCTTATGGCAGCATTTTCCTTTTTTATTTTGCTTTAACGAGGTTATTTTGTCTTGTAAAAAAAAAAAAGTGCCTTACCAGATTGTTTGGGCACACAGAGAAGACCAAATGTGTTCTGTCCTGTGTTATTTTTGGATCATTAAAGTCTGATAGAACGTGTTTGAAATTGGGACTTCCATATGGCTTACAAGTTCTTTTTTAATTCCATTCAGTAAAGTTCCCCTTCTGCAAATGTTTGCCTTAGAGCTGCGCTTTCTTCCCCATCATCCACTAGATAGCAGTGGAGCGATTTAATTTGGACATTGATCATCGTTTTTGCCAGATCATGCTCTAGGGATGTGGCTTCCATCTCCTCCAGTCTCGACGCCACCAATGCCAAATTGTTGGATACATCGGACTATGGTTTCAATAGGTCTTAATTAAATGAGGACATTTCTCTTTTTTTGTTAGTATTTGCCTAGGTCACACTGTTGCCTATGGATTGATAATTCAGTTTGCTTGTTGTTGTCTACATACAGTTCATTTGAATTAAGGAGTCTAAAAGGGTGACATCAATATTAAAAGGATGGGGTGCTATAAGCTGATCCCTGTAGTAAGCCACATGGAATCAGTTTTAAATTGTGAAAGGTAAGGGGCCAACTAAACTGCGTGTCGACAGCCTTTTAAGAATGAAGCAAACTATCATTATGCTTGCTGTCTGGCCCCTGTTGCTTTCTTTCGATCTAACAGAATGGGGCGAAAGACTGTGCCAAATGCTGCCAACAAATCTAGCAAGATTAGCATGACTAGCTACCTACACCAAGTGCCCTACAAATGTCCTTGACTTCTATTACCAATATGGTTTCTGTACTGAAAGAAGAATGAAACTCTTCTGCTGAGGACTCGGCCATGGTTGCTTCTAGAAATTCTAACATTTGGAAGCTAACAATATTCTCAACAGTCTTAGTGGGGAAAAAGTAGCAGAGAGAGCGGTCAGAAGTTTGACATAATTTTGAAATCCACGTTCATTGTTTTCAAAAGTGGTGCGATGATTACAGGTTTTTATGAAAGAGGGACTGTACCAGATATGGATAACAGATTGCAAAGTGCAGTTAAATTAGTGTGATTGAGATTAATAACTTAACCCCTTGGTGTTTCACCATCCTCTAAGGAGCGTTTGACATTTTTCTTCACTGTAGCTTTAGAATTTGAAAGTTCTTTTATTTTGGAGAACCAGGTTGTTTTTTTTCCAGTCACTGGCTTAAATTTGCCACAAGCTTCTTCTTGGTGGAACTCTGGATACCTGTGTACTAACTCCTCTGTTTTATCACCCTCTGGTGGGAGGGCAGGCTAGATATTCTCTCACTGTATTGGGTTTGAGTATTTTCTGTTTACCATCTTGCAGTACGTTTTCTAACTACTGTTCTATGTGAGAGACTGCTTTCTTAAGTGATCCGAAGTCTAAGCTGGGGCTAGTTTGATCACAGCAGCCCTCCCCCACCAATGCCATCCAGCAACAGAGGCAGTGCTCCCAATCATGCTACTCTTATTTGCGCCAGCGCAAATCAGCATTGTTCCTGTTACCTGATTCTTTCACCCTGGTTAGATGAGCACTGCTCCTAACTTGATGGCTTGAATTTTAAGCTGGATTGAGCCACTCTGAGCTATTTGCCACCACTATTTTATTCCCAGTGGCTACTCCGAATTTCTTTCTTCGTATGTAGATTTATTGCACACCCTACATACCCATGCCTACTTTGAAATGGTAAATCTAATCCATGTCTGTAGTGCCTAGCGTCATCATATGAGTTGAGATGAAGTAAGTTTTGCCCTAAGTCATTTAAATCCAAAATGTTCAAAAGGTGCAGTCTGGAAAGCAAAAGAGTGGACCTTCGGTCACCTTAATAGGTCATCAGCCACCTAGCAACTGATAATTCTGGTGGATCTTCAACTAAGATGTCACCATTCCTTCTGACGTTGTTGTCATGGGGCAGGAGCCTTACAGATTGAGACTTGAGTTTTCTCTTATCTCCTCACTGTAGGTAGCCATTTAAATGACTCCTTTGAGTTTCTTGCACTGTCTCTCAGAATGGAGTTACTTCTAACAGTGTTTTCCTTCCTAGTCGTTGCAATAATTTTCAGTTAGTAATACGCAAACAGCCTTCCTTTTAGCTACAAGGGTCTCTGCTCGAGGACTGGTACTGTTTCATCTGAGGGAGGGGGTACCTTATTTGTGTCTCAAGTTTCATTTCCAAATTGGAATTTGTGCCACATGCTGTTGATTACTTCTGTTATTGGTAGATCTCTACAATGTGAAGATTGGTCTGCGTTTCAATGATTTTTCACCAGCCATTTCCATTCAGACGATTTTTAGACTTTGCTCCATACGATTTCTGCCATGCGTGATACAAGGACAGAAGAGTCATCAGCGTCTTTATCATTGAAGAGAGTTGACCATGTAGTAAAAAACAATCCTGCAAATGTTTTGCAGTTGCCTAAAACTACACCATTTAAAACTCCCCAAATAGTCATTTGACGAGCTTCAGGATATTCCTGATAATCACTCTGAGATAGATATGAACTTGTCTCTGCTACTCTTCATTGATGAGAGTTGATTCTCTGCCATCCTTGGCTTTTCTTAAAAGGTGTTCTTAATGTCCAGTCTTTATAATAGCAGTTACAAAATGTTTTCATAGAGGAATTGAACATGGATCCTCCCAGCTTCCCCAGTACTTAGGAACTGAGTTATCTTTTGGTAATGTCATGCTAGTTCCTTTAGACTCTATCCAAAGTCCATCTTTGGCTGTAAATAGGAACGTGACCTCTGTTTTGACTATCATATCTGCTAAAAGGGTTTTAAAACGTTTTATGTTATAAAAATCATTTCCATTTGTTTTTTAATTCTTTCATAATTTTTACTGAAGGTTAGGGTTAATAAAAAAATGTTTCCCAACCAATCTTATCACACCGTTCAAATAAGCTCACAGAGATTGTAACCCACTAGTCGCAAAAACATTTCTTAAAATGGCGATAGGCGTAGATCATTGCTAATTAGTAATCTATTTTTAGTAATCAAATAACATTAACTGATAAATATAGTTTACATCTAAAGTAATCAATTGGGTGCTATATCCCTCATGCAGAAGGAACCTTGTACAATATCCCCCTTCCTAAGAATGCCTGTCTTATTTTTGATTTTCAGAAGGAAGACAACAGTAAAGACATTGTGCATTTATGCAGACTATAAATCGGATGAAAGCTACACCCCCAGCAAAATCTCTGTCAGAGTGGGAAATAATTTCCACAACCTTCAGGAGATTCGGGTAGGTTCGACTTGCCTGCATCTTATTCTTAAAATTGAAATTATTTTTTGTTGTAATTGTAACTGCGCTTACATAGTGCTACTACCCCAGGCGAGATGTTCAAGCGCTTTACGCTGGCCAGCTGCTCCAGACCCACTGTTAGTGGTTATTCTAGTATTGTTGGGTATTTTTGGCTACTGGGATTTGTGTGCCTAAGCAAACTATTCCATGCATTTGTTTACGTTTCTTCGTGGTGGATGGAATAATAGGAGTTAGTTTTGATCATGGGGGGGAGGGTACATGAGCTCATGCTCATGCTCATGGTTGGTGGGATAAATAGATGAAGTTGAAGAGATTTGGTATTTTTCGGTTGCTGGGATATGACTTTCAGAGGAGGAGAGGTAGTGATCTTGTAAATGAGACTTGGGCCATTTGCAGAAATACAATAATAGAAATTAAGGAAAACATGCATGTGTCAGATGAGGTTATGCTCAGAGAGAGGAGGCATGCAGAAGATAAAAGAGAAGGGAGAGGGCCATTTGAAAGAAAAAAGGAAAAGCGGCAATCAGAAGTTTTAATTAAAGATCAGTTTTTCCTGTCGAATTATAGAAATATAGAGGATATTTTTGTGATAGCATGCAGTTTGAGAACTGTAGAACAACAGTATCTACATGTGAAGATTGTGCTATATTAGATATTTTTGATAGGCACTAGAATCAGGCTAGCAGTCTGTCCTCTGCTTGGCTCCTGCTAGACAACCACTCCAGCCAGGTCAGTTGATCAGCTCAAGGGCTGGAAGCGAAAAAAGTAATGGCTGGGTGTATATTTCAAGAAATATCGAGCTTTAGGCTGCACTCAAAGGAAATAGTCTCAAGATCATTGCAATGTGAGAAAATACATGAGCAAATAATGTACAAGATGGAGAGCGAGGACAACTTCCAAGACAGTGGAAGTGTATTCTAGTGGCTGAAGGGTGGAGATGCAGACACTGGTTTGAATAGGATGGCGACAGGACTCCTTTTACCAATTCAGTGAAGACTTTGTTAGCAAAGGGCTGCTGATTAGACTTCCTGAAGCACCGCCTTTGGTCGATGGTAGGGGCGAGGACAGGGGCGGCTCCTCCACTAGGGCGGAGGAGCGTCGCCCTACTGCTTCCTCGCAGTGCGAGAAGCAGAAACATAAAATGGTAAAACTACCATTTTATGTTTCTGCTTCTCGCACTGCGAGAAAGCAGAATGGTTTGGTTGGGGGCGGGTCTGCTCTAGGGCAGGGGAGGAGTGGCGTGCCCACTGCTTAGGGCGCTGACTGTTTTGTCGGCCATCTGGGGCCGACCAAACCAGTCATGTGCACTCTGCCTCAGCCTACATGGAGAAAATGGCCTCCCCATAGGCACCTGGTTGAGCGCCATCCCGACCAATCACAACGCTGCCATTGCAGTGTTGTGATTGGCTTAGGGGAGGGAGGCTGCCTGCTTCCTGTTCGCAATTTTTTTTAATCATTTAATCCCCCCCTCTCCGCGTGACCCACCCCCTTCCCCTGCAACCACTCGCCTGACCCCCCCCACCCCGTGAGACCCCGCGCGCGACCCCCACCCGTGAGCCATGCCGGCCGCGACTGGGCGAGGAGAGGAACCACAGATTCTATTTTGCAGGTTGACACAAAAGAACCTATTCTGCAGGTTGACGTGGCTCTGTAGGTGATGCCAAGTCTTTTGTCTTTCTTGATCACATTTTTAGTGCAAAAACCTCACAGCTCTTTGTGCCTCTGTTGTGGGTGCTCTAGGCTGGAAACTAACCTATTGTGAGGGACACTACACAAATGCTTTGTCTGCTTATGCTACTTAGTGCTTTGAAGCAGGAAATGGGGATTGGGTATAGCAAAATACCGCACTAATGTAATTCAGCCATTGCACTCCAATCACAGGACCAGTTCATACTGAGATCAAAAGCTGTGCTCGCATGGGGAGGGGGCCAGGGGGAGCTATAGAAATTCCATGTGCATGTTGCATAATTATCTCATCAATTCTAAATCTGCATACGTTAACAATCTGCATTTTATGCAAACAACATTTCTGGAAGAAACACTTGATTTTTCAATTATTTCTTGCTATTCTGGGCTTTGATATTTGTGTATTAATGTATGGATTAGGAACGGGTCCACCTGCGCTCCACGGGGCAAACAAGGAAAGAAATAGTCTGTAAGCGAACATCAGAAAGTAAAGAGAAAGCCATGTTGGGTCAAATAGAGAGCTGGTGTGATGTCAGATTCGAAATACATAAGAGAAACAGTTTTTCTCAAAATTGAAAAGTCGGCTAACCCTAACAATATAGACTTTTAGTTCCCAGAAAAGAACCCTATGGGCAGTGCAGTGCTTATTTGCAAATACATTAATACATTTGCATTCGTTTGGGCTGCAGTGAGTTGTGCAGAGTGACCCAAGTGTTTTCTTCTCATAGTTAATGCAGCATGAGCTGGATCGATGGGCAATGCGGGCTACTGCTGAGATGCGGGCTGATTTTTGCTACCTTGCGTAGATTGGAGCCACAGTCACCCAAGCGACTCCCTTCTGTTTCCACCCACAAATAGAACTAATGTACAGCACTGCGTGCCCTGTATTCCTAAAAGGGTACAGACATTCACAGTTG
Organism: Calotriton arnoldi; assembly: GCA_963921515.1. Taxonomy (NCBI): domain Eukaryota; kingdom Metazoa; phylum Chordata; class Amphibia; order Caudata; family Salamandridae; genus Calotriton; species Calotriton arnoldi. The sequence goes on from CAWUFW010007937.1 coordinate 557,795, forward strand.
CTACTCAGCTCCAAGGGTTCCTGATCCTGCAGCAAGTGCTCTCCTCTGATGAAACGGGCTGTAGTTACTGCATGTCTCCCTATTAAAATGCAGAATATTTGCAAGTCTCAGTGGAAGCTTTTAAATACCACCGAAAAATTTGAAATACCCTTGGGGAGAAGATATGCTGTGAATGTCCACTGTGGAGGTTAGCGTTCTAATTCCTGCTTCTCCGCTTGACCACATTTTGTGATCCTGAGAAAATCACATAATATCTCTCTACGGGAGGTTCCCGTTCTGCCAATAGAAATAGGCTAAATGCCAAGTGGATTTCTGCATAAAATGGATATTTACATTGGTTCCCTTCAAAATGGGAGGACTTGAAGCAGGACAAGGTCTGCTCCTCCTCAGACATGTGAAATGACTCTGGATTTAGGGTGAAGATTTGAGAGTAAGCCCAGAGCCCTACATTGAGCTTGGAGGATTTTTGCCTATTATCTTAAATGTAGAACTCAAATGGACTATCAGGCTGATATTTGGCTACTAGATTGTGAATTTGGATATTTTTCCGATTGGCCTTTTAATTGAGAAGCACTCTTGGCTATAGGTACTTGAACTTGGCTTCTTGGTAGAAGTCATTGGTTGCCTAAACAGCAACTTATAGAATAATATTTTACCCTGCTCATCCGAATACCAGAGCCTTAGATGTATCTTACCATCGGTTTATGACCAAATATCTTAGACTTAAGTGTAGTGTCCCCTGTTCAGAGAGAAGAAAAATACATTGTTACATTCTAGAAGTGTAATATTATGGCATGTTTATATTGAATTTGTTGATGACTACTTCATATTTTAATATTTTGATCAATGTCTATAGTCACATTTCTGGAAGCATTATCCATGAAATTAGGACTCAGCCAATGAAAACTGTATTTTTGGATTATTTTCCACTTTATTTCATTTATTGCATATAGTTCAGTGTGGTCTAGGAGCCACTTCCAGCAATAGTTTGCCCATTAGGAATTTATATTCAGTGTAGATTTTGACCGAGATTGAGGTGACCATGCTTTTCAAGCATTCTTCGGCAGGGCTACCCCAGAGCAGATCCGGCTACCCGCCCAGCAGTGACACAGTCCTTTGCTTCTCGTCGGCAGTGGCAGTACCAGGCGATCAAACCCGCAGCTGTCTCCAGTTGACAAGTTTCTGATGCAAACTTGGTGCAGGCTACATGAACTACGGAGAGGCTGTGGAACTTTTCACAGCACTGGTCTGGCAACACACTCTTGGGTCGACTGCTTTCTCTGGAGTTTCCCTTGCTGGGAAAACACTGGTCTCTCCTCCTGGATAGTCTCACTTCCTGCAGGGTCTGATGCAGTCCTTCCCTTTCTCAGCAGGCAGGGCGGCTCTATGCTTTTTAGACAGACCCTCAGATCCTCCAGTAGGAAAACAAATATATATATTATATATAACCAAATCCCACTCTCATATATGTCACAGTTCGTGTAAACCCATATGCGCACACGATATCAGAGCAAGGCACTGGGTGTCACATAATAGTGAAACGTTACATGGTAGAGTCAGTAGGCCACACTCACTGAAACAGTTAAAAAGATATGGTCACACTACAGAATCACAAAAAAACGATTTGCTGCACCACCACGCTATTTGTGACACCCAGGACAGGGACAGTAGTTCACTGTCTAATTGTAGGGGATGCTTAATGCGCCCCTTAAGGTCACAGGACAGATCCTAGACCTTGCATTGTCAGTAAGACTCTTAGGCCTCTCTTCATGCGAGATTAGTGTGACACCAGGGCCAAAAATAAGTCAGATTCGCCTACAGTTGAGCACTTAGGGCAGGAGAACACACTTGTTTACCATGTAAGGGACATTTCCATTCCAACACTGGGAATCTTGGGAGGTGACACTTTAGAGGTTTGTGGTTTTTCCTCTCATGGTCATTTACCATACATCTGTGCTTCAAATGATCCCTTTTGGAAGCCGTTTTGAGCCTGAGAATAAGGTTTCTGGGTCCTTCCCTGAAATGGCCAAAAGCAGATTTATCTGAAGTAACTGAACAGAGCTCAGAGATTCACCTCACACATAGCACGCAATAGAAATATGAGGCATCATTTTTTATTGCACTGCTTTTTGAATTGTCTAGTGAGACCCCAAGTTTGATATTGGGGATGATTCAAGCATGTGATCCTATGAAATATCAAATGGTTAAAGTCTATTCTTAGTGTTTTATGGCACATTTATTTTCAAATCTACCGGTTGTATGTCTACAGTTTCTCATGTCTCTGTTCCCTTCATCTTCCAAGAAAATAGTCCACCATAACGTACTTAATACTATTGAAACAGACCTATGCAAGTTAAAACCTGATGGTCAATCAGAGCAGTCCTACACAATGCATATTGGTTTTCTCTGAAATGAAGTATTTTAATCAAAGTGCTTGCCACTGAGTTCAAAGCATTTACTGGCATAGACTGTTCATGCTTTGGCACAGAAATTTGCAAATGTCTCTTGCTGCTTTCCACCAGCTCTCAATTTGCATCTAAACTTTGACTGAGGATCCTTAATCTGGGTAACAGAAGCACCCGGGGAGTCGAGGGGCTGGCTAGATTAATAGATTAGAACACAGGGACGTAGATTTTCTGTCCTTCCCACACCCAGGACACATTGTTTGAGGACAAGGACAACAAATCCTCATGTTTATGTTGCCCACTGGATGCTAATGCTCAACTCCATGCACCACAAACCCTTTGGCATCCAGTTTGTAGTGCTACTGTATGGTTATGGGAAAGAAGATTGTCTGCTGCTAAGGCAAGATATGCATCCATATGTCTTAGTTGTTCACAATGGTATATATGGTTCATTAATGCAACACCTTTACTGTGTAGGTGAGTGCTCTAGAGTAGCTCGGGAACTGTAAGCTCAGCTTGCATTAATAACAGTGCTTCCAATATACAAATGTGTACACTATATGCTCCCAGAATTCTCCTTCATTTTTGGGAAATGCATGCAGTAGAATGAAAGCACGATTGGTGATTTTATTTTTAAAGCAAACCGTGTCCCGAAAACATATTTATAATTTGGGGGAAGGACAAAGGTTGCAGACAGGTTTGCTAAACTGTTGTGATTTTTTTCATGACGACTTTAAATACTATTTCTCTAAAACATCGTTTAATTAAACATGTTTGATGCATGACAATATTAAAATAATAATAGTTGTAAATTTGTGTAAATCGATATGGGATGTGTAAAACTAATATGGGCCAGATTCTTAAAGAAAGTAATCCGGTGGTCTGTGACCTTGAATTTGTTCAGATTTATGACTTTCAGGAATTTGCATGAATTTACAGAGGAGGCCTACCAAAGTTGCATGTTTCCAGGCATACTCCTAGCAAACATCCGTGGACGCCATTTTTGCATGAGCAAAACATGCGTATATTTGCTTGTTCAAAAATCTGCTGACCATATGTAAATTCACCTGTTGAAACTTGTATTTATTTTTTCTATGGAGGAATTAGCACACCCCACTCCCCCCATGGAGGCATTTCCTTCTAATACTTGATAACGTTTTACTCCTGGCCTTGTCAGAAGTAAGTTCCTGGCCTAGGTGGGAAGGGATTGGAGAGGAGTTTGTGAGTTTGCACAAACTTAGAGGACATTCCAACCTTGGAACAACCACTCCCCGTCTACTTCCAGCACCTGTGAGTAGTTTTGCTCACAAGGAAATCTTCATTCTAGTAAATCCTTTTATGGGGGAAAAGTCAATATTTGCAAGTGTAAGACACGCTTACTTGTGTTGATAGCCCATAATTCTTTGACAAAACATTCAGGAGTTTAAATTGAAAATATCCACTCATTGATATAGCACTTGGTATGTAAACACTTAAAAGTAAACCTGCCAAAGCAATTCACAGATGTTTCCTCGGAAACTAAAGTAGGAAAGAGAACAGTGGTGTATCCTGAACTGTGCCGTAATCAGGACTGTAACATAACACAAGTAATAACATATTCAGAGCCCTACTGAGATAAGAAATATAGACTAAACTCAACCAATTCGTAAACAAAGCCTATGCAAAAGCAGATTTAAAATAACTGGGACTTTTGAATAAAGTGAATAATCGGAGCTTTGCCAGAATCTAAACCCTGACCTTATCTGAGCCCTAGCATAATCAGAGAGGATATTACCATAGGTCTGATAAATGTGTCGCCTCATTGCATGGCATCAAATGGGACAAGTGGATTTATTTTTCCAGGATAAGTTAATTCTGAAGCATCTAGTCCCCTAGAAGTAGATATTTCATACAATTCCACGTAATGGTCCTTGTTCTTCAGGCTAGCTGTTCGTCCCTCAGGGTCCGTGATGCCCCTGTCTTCTGTAGTACACTGAGGCATATTATCTTCTTTTAGTAGCTACAAGGTAGCTTGTACGTCATTTTGCTCTCTTCAAGCCAGCACTGTATACTGAGAGCGCCATGCATGGTCCAGTCATGGGATTGGATACAGTTTTGTGACATGGCATCGATCTGCCCAGTAAGTGCTTCTACATTTACTTACTAAAAGGCGATTATTACATGTAGGATTGTAAATTTATGTATTGCATATTGTTTTGGTAAAATTGTGCAGTGAATTGTGACCTTTCCCCACAGCTTCTAATGGTAACAATCTGTCTATTCTACTTATTTTTATGTCCAAGCCTAGTATCTGAAGTTGAAATGCTTGGTTTGCCTTCCAAGAATGAGCCGGCATTTCAAACCTTCACAGACCGTTCACCACTAATGTGAATGAATGACTCTCCATGGTACCGTTATTACTAAACTAACTGCAATTTTTTGTGTAGAATTCTTTTGTGTATCCTCCCTTTACAAACTGTTTGAAGCGTACTTTGTGGGAGCTCGGTGCAGATGTACCAATCATATCTGTAATCCGAGCACTGCACTTGCTCTAGGGTGTTTTGTTCAGCCCCAGTCGATGTACAAGGAGTTCTGTGATGGGCTCGCGCCCCCTGTAGTCAGTAGAACATAAGTACAGCGTTTTTGCCCAGCAGCTGCCCCAACAGATGGTGTTTTGCTTTGGTTCAGGTTCACGCAGATGCACGCTTATGTCGTGTCAATACATATTTAACAGGCGATGAACTAAAGGTTCACAGTGGGTGACTTGGCATTTTTTGTGTGTGTTGCGTGTCTGCTGAAGATTATTGTGGGTGTAGACTTGAGTAAATGAGTGGCACTGGCATTGCCTTGGTTTTAAAGCTAGTGATAACAAAATAAATACCGTGGGGCATATTAGCAAGACCCACGTTAAAATTATCGCCGTTTTAGCGGCAGGAAACTGCCGCTAAAACGGCGATAATGGGCTTGCTAATATGCGTTATGGAATTCCAATAGAAGCCCAGGTTAGATGTCCTGCACATCTAACCTGGGCTTCTATTGGAATTCTATAACGCATATTAGCAAAGCCCATTATCGCCGTTTTAGCGGCAGTTTCCTGCCGCTAAAACGGCGATAATTTTAACGTGGGTCTTGCTAATATGCCCCCGTGTTTCTGCAATGCTGTGTACATTCTGGTCAGTGGGATTTAAAGGTGGTAACGTGGAATCATGTAAAAAGTGCTAGTGGCCATTGTTTAACTGAGCTACGTTATGCCTCATCTGGAAACAACCTGCAAGCCATATTTTTGCTTTAATTGGGTCTCAGTAACACTAATGTTCATCGAGGATAAGCCTTATTTCCTCATTATCCCACAAGAGCCAAAAATGCATTTTGCTTTACTATGTGTGCCAGGACTGTTGTGAGCCCTGTTAGACCTGCTCCCACAGAATGTCTACTGGCATATTTTGTTGTGCTTTATTTTGGCGTGGCCAAAAGAGCTAGCTAGCACTCTCAGTATGAACTGCTTGTTCTTATAGTTTTAGGATTGTTTTTACACTGCATTGGGTCACAATTATGCTTTGTTTTTATTAAATATGACAGTAGCTTCCACCAATATCGTTTATAGTTGTCTTTTCATCACAATTTAGGGCCCTATTACGATGTAAGTCAGAAAGCCTCTGATCGCAGGTCGGAGGATTTCCGACTTACATCATTGGTTTCAAATCCGACAGCCTTATTACGATGAAGGCTGTCTGATTTGGAACCGACCGGTCGGACCGACTGGCATCATCCGACGGGCTCCAGTCCGAGGCTGCTAATAATCCACTATGTCCGGCGTTTACGCCGTGGGGATTATGATGTCGGTTTCCGACAGGCTTTTCATGCCAGGCTTTCTGACATAAAAAGCCTGTCGAAAAGCGACTTTGGGGGCCCCTAGCAGGCCCCCTTGCCACTGTGGGCTCCAGTTGGACCTATGGTGCCCACCTGTTAATTCCTGCACCACGTGGCAGGGATTAAACAAAACACCCATTTCTCTATGGGAGCTTATATTATGGCCGGTTTACGGCCGCAGCACAAGCTGTCATAGAGAAATGGGAGTGTGTGACCACACCATGTGCAGTCGCATCCTAATAATGCGGTCGGCACCCCTGACCGGAGGTCGCTCAGTCCCGATTCTGCAACGGTGTTGTCCGCCTGACATCGTAATGAGAGCCTTAGTTGGATTAGTATCATGTTCATGGACATTTTCGTTTCTTTCGAGCATTCCACACACGAGTCAAACCAGCTGGTTTTAGCATTGAATCTGAATAAAGTAAGTAATTGTCAATATTTTAGGGCTCTCAGACAACAACTGTTTCTCTCTAGGGTTATTGACTGTGTCTCACCTATAGGCTGTGGCTTTTCTTTCATTTAGCAATATTAAATTATAGTGACGTTTTTGTAGAAAATACGGCTCACTGTGTTAGGTTTTTGTTTTTGGGACGGAGAGTTTAGGGCTACTTAGATAACAATTTGCCAGAGGCCAAATATTAATATGAATTCTTCTATGCTATATGTATGATTATTGTGGAGTTTAGATTTTTTTACTATACATGTTAGCTTTGTGCAGCTGGCAATGGCATAATTAGCACCTTGTTATAGCGAGCATGATGATCCTTCTTTAAACTTCAACCTGTTTTAAACACACTTCAGTTTTTAAACTATTTAGAGTAGTGGGGAACTCCTCTGTTTGTACACGAGATGAATGTAATTTGGGTAAAATGTAATTTCTTCAACTGAAGTTTTTTCAGATAAGTCTGCAGATGTCAACTACTTTATCAAAGCTTATAATGAAGTGCCTTATTTTTTCAAGTTAACGATTGATGCGTTTGTGGAACTCAGAGTAAAATTACTTGCAGAAATAGTAATTATGAGCTTGAATGCCAATACAATGTGACGGCCATCAATTTACAACTACTGGTATTAAAATTCTAAATAAACACTACAAGGCTTTTTAAAGCCTGTTATACTAGTGTTTTGTTATGTGCATTTGTGTAGCTCATTCTACCATTTGCATGGTTCCTCTGTGCTTCTTTTTTTTTTTTTTTTTAAACTTGTTTTTATTGAAAGCACTGCATCAGAGCACATCATAAACATTTGTTGTATATGTATTACATTATAACAATGCTTTTGTTGTGATTAATTGATCACGACTTTACATTACCATCACCGCTTGTGTGGTGGATTACTATATACTGCAGTGTGCTTTGAGTTTAATAATAACCGTAGAACATAAGCAAAAAAGCAAATCAGCAAATTAAAGCAAAAAAATACCCCCTCCCCCGCCCCCTCAACCCGGCAGCAAACAGCAACATCACTGTTCATTATGTGGGTGGTCAGGCAATTGGCCGACCTGGTTTTAAGCTTATGTGAGAGGGCTATTGGAGTGTTTCTGCGTTGGGTACCGGTGAATTGTGGGTGGATGGCATTGTAGTTACAATTTCATTATCGCTTTGTGTTATCGTTGCGGATACTTCTGTTATCATTTGTCCCCATTCTATCAAATCACTCTCAGCATTCTCATCCACTCTTACTGCTCTAAGGCGACATTCCTCCGCGACTCTCCACTCACATACATCATCCTTCCATTTATCCAACTTGGGGGCGCCGGATGGATCCAGTGGATCGCAATCCGTCTCTTTGCCAGGACCAGAACCAGCATGGCAAACTTATGCTGTATCCTTGTCCCTTTCTTCGGCGTTGGGAGTACGCCTAGTATACATTGTTATATGGAGGTTTCTATTTGCACCGCTGTTGCTGTGCAGAGGCATTGTAGCACCCTATTCCAATACATTTGTAAATGCATGCAGCTCCAGGTCATATGTAAGAATGTGGCAGGGTCTGTGCCGCATCGTGGGCAAGAAGAGATTAGTCCTGGGGTAAACCGTGCACGACGCTGTGGGGTTAGGTAAGTGCGATGCAGATAATGGAACTGGGTGAGCTTGAACCTTGCATTACTTGTTGCTTCGGCCACCTGTGCCAGAGTTCTTTTCCACTCTCCATCGGTCAACGGGATAAGTAAGTCCTCATCCCATTTCCCCCTGATTGCCGGTAGGTTAGCCCCACGGTCTTCGGGCCTGATTCACAGAACTAACTTAAGACAAAATCCTAAACTTACTACCATTTTGGTATTCACAGAAGGCACTTACTCATTTCGGTATTCACAGAAGGCACTTACTCATTTCGGTATTCACAGAAGTTAGGAGTCCTAACTTTACTACTCCTAAACTGAGAAAAATCCTAACTTTAAGACTTTCGGTATTCACAGAAGGCATTTAGGAGTCCTAAAGTTAGGACTACTAACTTCTGTGAATACCGAAATGAGTAAGTGCCTTCTGTGAATACCAAAATGAGTAAGTGCCTTCTGTGAATACCAAAATGAGTAAGTGCCTTCTGTGAATACCAAAATGGTAGTAAGTTTAGGATTTTGTCTTAAGTTAGTTCTGTGAATCGGGCCCTTCCTTCAGTGCTTTGTATACACAGGAGATAAGGCCCCTACTGGAACCCGGATTCAGCAGCGTTGTCAGCGTGCGCAACTCCTGCAGCTCCTCCGGGAACGTAGTCCACATTTCACGAACCGTGCGTGAGATCTTTGCGTATTGTAGAAAGTGCCCAGCTGGTATCTGGAACCAGTCTTGTGCCTCGCCAAAGGTCAGAAAAGCTCTGTTCTGGTATAGATCTCCCACCGTTTCGCACCCTCCCTCATACCATTTCGAAATATCCATGGTCGCTTGAATGCTCTGGAATCCCCGCAGCCACCTGTGCGGCAGCACGCTGTCATACGGTGCCCTGCGGAGAACAAGCACAACTGCCTGCTCCCAAGCCTCAGTCACCTGTCGAATTATATTAGGGCAGTCTTTGGGAACCCTTGCGCCCATAATAAGGAACCTCTGCAGCTGCGTTCCATCATTCCAGCTCCCAATAACTCAGTCTCCACCGTACGTTCCTCCATGCACCACTGTGCTGCGTACTGTAGCAATCCTGCTATATGATATAATCTGAGATCAGGCAATCCAAGGCCCCCCACGTCCATATCCAGCTTGAGCGTCTCTAGCTTGTCCCCCCGCCCACACCAGCGAGATCAGGAGACCATTTAATGCATCAAACGTGGACTTTGGAATTCTATAGAATGAGTTCTGCAGAACATAGAGGCAGCAGCACCATTTTCGATACTGCCACCCTTCCCATAACCGACAGTGGCAGTTTGTTCCAAAATTGTATTGATGCCCGCAATCCCGTGAGAACTCATCCTATGTTGAGTTTCAACTGGCTCTCTGGCCGATGGGCCACCTGGATGCCCAGATATCGGAAGTGATCACATTCCCAGTCCAATCCTACCTCGGGAAGGTCCTGGGGGGTCGTCCGCAAAAGAGCTGAGAGGGGGAATAATATTGTTTTCTGACAATTAATTCAGAGGCCACTCCAAATGAGGTTAATATTTCCAGGGCCACCGGGATCGCCTCTTCTGGTTCCCTAATGTAGAGTAACGCGTTGTCTGCATACATGGAGACCACATGTGCACGGCCATCTACCATTATAACCCCATGGCGCCATATCCCTCCGCAGTCTCACCGCCAAGGGTTCCATCGCTAATGCCAAAAGTAGCTGGGATAGCAGGCATCCCTGCTGTGTACCCCTCTCGATCTGTGTACTTTCTGACACCTGTCCCCCATTCCGCACTCTGGCTCTCAGTTGGTAACAAAGCAGTTTAATCCATGCAACATATTCACTGCCAAACCCCATTCTTAGCACCTCCCAGAGATATTCCTACCGCAGCGTGTCAAAGGCTTTTTCGATATCCAGGGCGACAACTGCCGCCCTGAATTCGCTGTCGGCCACCGAGTGTAGGACGTGCGATAATCGCCGTAGGTTCATATGTGTTCCCCTCCCCGGTATAAACCCGCACTGATCCTCGTGTACCAGGGAGGTCACGACTCTTCTTAATCTCATGGCCATGACCTTAGCCAACCGTTTAGCATCTACTCCCAGCATGGACAGGGGCCTGTATGCAGCCGGATCTTCTACGTTTCTACCGGGTTTGGGGAAGCATAATAATCTGCGCCTCTCTCATGGATGGTGGCAGACATCCAGCCTTTTTGGCCTCCTGTAAAGTGTCCAATAGGTGTGAGAGCAAAACATCTGCATATGTCTGATAGAATTCGACAGGAATTCCATCCGGGCCCGGTGATTTACAGCGAGCCATACCCGTAGCGCCTCCTGCAGTTCCGCTAGTTGGGTTGCTGCCTCCAATTCCTCCCTCTGTTCGTTAGTGAGTTGCGGCAGTGGGACATCCGGAAGGTACTCTCCCCTCGTCTAGCACCTCCCTCCCCGAGGTTTCACGATGAATGCCAGCTAAATAGTTAAATCGCACTGTGTTGACACAGACCTGTGTGGTGGCCATAGCTCCATCAGGGCTATGGAGCATCAATATCAGTGGAGGTAGGCGTTCTCGCTTTAACAACCATGCCAACAGCCTTCCAGATCTTTCGCCCTCCCTATGTAGAAATTGCCGATATTCCCTGCGGACTAGGCAATCCAATCCTCTGTGCTTTCGTTAACTGGCACCCTTTGCGGTTCTGGCATTCATGTTGGCCGGAGTCAAGGTGCTCTGTAGATTTGGTTGTGTGATTTTCTAGCACAAATCCTAAAATATTTTTAAATGAGGCTTAAGACACCTTTTTTTCAAGGTGTTACTAATTAACTTTTGACATTGCTAAGCTCTCTTCAGTTTCAGAAATGTCCCCGTAATGTTTAACTTATTTTTTAATAAAACCCATTCACTCTTTTCCTCATTTAAATTGAGTACGTATTTCTGTTTTTGATTTGGTGGAAATTTGCACACAAAAAGTGAACTGAGGGTGAGCTCTCTGTAAATTTAAAATGTATTTCTATCCACTTGCCTTTTGAGCAATTGATGAATTTACATTAATCTGTTGCTTTTAAGTATTAACAGACGTTATTGTTAATAAACTATCAAAGTAAGGGAAAAAACGGATGGGGAAATATTTTTGTAGCACAGGAAACCATCCATTACTTTAGTGATTCTCTGTAATATCCTGGGTAGCAAAGATCGTGTTACTCTTGTTTAATAGTGTCAATATCCCAGTGGAAACGACTGGGTTGGCACTGATATAAATTTATAAAACTTGAGTATTTGAGCAGAAGCTTTTTTTTTTCTTCAATTTACGCTGTGTCTGATTAGATTTTCTTATTGATTTCCTGTTGAAACGCCAGTGGTTGTTTGCTTGATCACAAATGAAATATTTTCTATAATATACTCCTGAACTCTGATGGATGTCCGAGTTTAAAAGAACTAAACTTATGACCATTGCATTTGTACTATGTGCAACTATCACTTTGTCACCGTTTCACTTGCACGGCGCCCTCACCTGGAGCACTTGTTAATAAATGTGGCTTAGCGTTTTGAATTTTTTTTCTTGCCCTAACTGTATGTCTGATTTGCTTTTGGTTTTTGATTAATTCATATGATGGCTTTCCCTAGTGTGTGACTAGGCCCATGCAAACCATTATTGGGATAAAATTGAATCCGAAGGAACCTATTTGTTCTTAATATTTGAAATGTACCCTCTTTCCTAGCTATACAGTGTTGCCCCCTGGTTCCCCTGTCAGTGGCCTACACCCATATTACACATGCCATGAATCCATTTGGAGCCTGCACTGCACAGAGCACACTGCTGTACTTTTGGAGAGGCCTGGGTATTCATTTTAAGCAACCCTGATGAGAGTGATGTGTCCATTCCATACTTGTCCACTCATTGAGGGGGTCTGCTATGGTTGAAGACAAGAGAATTAAATGTGGTGTCATCACAGATTGTAATTAAAATGCCCCTATACTATTTCGTTTGAAACAATGAAAGACAATATTGCACATTTAACAAAATTGTGGCGATTTTCAGTTCCAATTTGATGTCATCTGCATTATTGTGAAAACCATGCAGTACACCTCTAAATACAAAAAGTATTTTTCAATTTGGCATGTGGGTTAACTTTACCTTTCTGGTAATATTTGTGTTAAATTGGTGCACTTCCATTTTAATAACTTCCTTTTTTTTCATCTTCTTATTTTTCATCCTAATTTGAGGATTTTCAAATTGATCTGTCTGTTGTCCCAGTGACCATGTTGTGCTCTTTCATATTGAGTGTTTTTGTGTATAACGTTGCCTATGTAGACGTACAGTTATATTTTTACAATGTATCTCATTGATTGAGCAAAAAGGGCGTTGTTGTTGGCAAACTGCTATATGTAATTTTGTCTTCTGCCTCTCTTTCAGTGGCAATGTTTGTGTCTGAAAGCAGATATTTGGTCTTACTTTATCAGGGAGAGGTTGGGAATGTGTTAATTTTCTTATGTAGTTCTGTGGTATGTTTGCAAGTCACATACTGGTATCGCCATCGCATCCAAAGTGTACAATTGGCGTCTTTCCCATCTGTTCCTTAGTCGAGATAAGAAGGGCAAATATGTGATTTTTGTTAACGAACTGAAAAGTGATTTATTTTGTAAAGAAACATTAGTTTATTGGTCTAAATTGCTTTACTGAATATATTCATATGTTAATTTACAGGTTTGCACCCCATTTGTACTAAACTAGCATTAGGAAATCCAAAACCTCTTGCAGAATGTGTAAAGGACGGTCCCCTAATAAGAGGCAAGGACATTAATGCTGAACTTAACAAAATCTTACCTGTTTTAAATGTGTACCTAACTCCCGAGGATGGTCTCAGTCAATATGCGACCAGTGATTTTGTTTTCAAAACTCAGTTCGAGAAAGAAGAGATGTATCTTCTTTTATCCAAAATATTTCATCCTGAAAGGCTGCCCAGAAGTCTATTCCCGTGGCGTTTACTGGGATGTTGTGTTCTAGATAATGCTACATCTGTGCATGTTTGCAAAATCTCACAGAATAATCTGTATGTAGCAACCATATTCTGATGGCAAACCACGACAGAGCAGTTGTAATATTTAGCAACTCCCTGCACAGTGGGGTATTAATGTTGATCACGCAATGCTTGGAAAGTCTCAGTTTCAATATGTTTCTTATTAAGAGCTCAGCCCCTCACGTGGAAATGGTGAACTTCACGCTTTCTTTTCCAGAGTTGTCTTTAGGCGTCCTTTCGAATTACTGGCTTTTCCCTCAATTGAGTGTAGGTTGTGTTTTTGTTTCTGCAGTCTCATAAACTTTTTAGCAAACTTATAACAATTTTAGCTTCTAGAGGGCTTTGCGCTTCTACGTTTACTGCATGAGGACAATCACACTCGCTCCAGTGGTTTTGTCCCCTCTTTAGGACCTTCTATAACCAAGCAAGGTGCCCACTGTATAATTCTTTCCATCTCTTCTTGAGCTCTCATTCAAGAACTAACTTTCCCGATGGCATCAAAGTACATTAGGCGATTCCTAGACAATGTACCCTCCGTAAATTTCTAAGTTAGCTGCCTAACCTTCCCTTGCATTCTGAGATCACTTTTCTGGATCCATTTTGCATGGGCCATGTATGTTACAGCTGATGCCAAATTCACTACCTGTGTGCCAGTAGTTTATTGAAGCTAGGTCTGATCCCACCTGCCAAATTATTTTACTTTTTAAAGACTTTCCGATAAGTAGCTAACGTGAAGTGAGCAGGCATTAAATGATTGGCATCGTCAATATGGTTAGTTTTCAACCTGCTTCGCACTAAATACCAAGGCTCGCACCTGATCATCTGTTTATTTTTATGGCATGCTACTGAAATCTGGAACTGATTAAATTGTTCAAAGAGAAAGCAAAGTGTGAAGTGACATGACCTCCACAGGAAAGCGAAACATATCCAAAGTATCAGAAATCGCAACCAGAATCTCTAAGCTACATAATGAGACTTTCCTGTCCTTCTTGACACGTTCTAGGAAGTGTAACACGCTTCAGTGTAACGACACATTTGTCTCGACTACGAATATGAAAGTCACTTTGAAAGCTAGCTTATTTGCCTCCAATAGAACATAATACATCACCCTAGTTTATTATTGAGGATTCCGATTCACGAAGATTTTGGCTGCAGAAAGCAAAAGTGCACATGAATGAAGTAGTAATGCGTGCATGAATAAATTACCATGTTTCTCTAAGGAAATCAAAGTGGTATATGCAGCTGTGTGTGCCATATGCATGAATTTACATGTTTATAATGTACAGACTGGGATTCGGAAAAGTGATATTCTATGAAGTGCCTCATGCAATGGCTATTTGGTTTATCCCTACAAAGTCGTGACTTTTGGGAGAATTTACACACTTGCAAGAATGCACTTGCTAGTTGGTCCCACACATATAAGCAGATATCTAACTTGCAACCTTTTGGACCTGACGTAGGTTTTTCTAAAAGTGTGTTGAAGAGCAGCAATAATTCCATCTAAAAGATGTGTACAGGGAACAGCGCTGTGTGTGTATGTATGTATATGTATATATATATATATATATATATATATATATATATATATATATATATATATACACTTTAAATTGGCACTACTAAACAAAAGTGCTTCCCTACTAAACGTTTCGCCGCTTAGTTTTTTAAAATGTAGTTTTAAGAACTATCCACTAGATGTCGGCATTGCCTCGCAGAATAAAATGTATGACGCAGTCATTTTGACTGACCCGTTTTCAAATGGTAAATTATTCTATGTGGTTTTGGGTATGTTGCTTTGTAACCCAATATGTCAAATGCTTTTTAGATGCAAGGTTGAATAATTGATTACCTCACAGTAGGTTCGCTTTTTACTACCCTCTGGAGATGATGAAAGCCATGAAGCGCATACCATCATGAACATTGCCATGCTGGTCCTTTGTAAAGAAGGATTGAGTAACTATGTTGATTTGGAAATGTTTGTGTTGTATTTATTTCGAACCAGAACCCTACAGTTAGACTCGAGCCTTTGATATCATCGCTGAATAGCCAGAATTAAACCCACCCAAAGTGATTACTTGCCACTCATTAAAATAGAAATGCAATTTTAGTAAAAATAGTGATACAATTCATATGGATGTTACTATTCTGAATTCACATGTAATTTATATTTGTTAGTATTTGCACAAATAGAAGTTTAATTTGTTGAATACTCTAATTTTTGTTTCGGGTATATGCTATTTATTCGTTGTTAGTCGAGGGCGGAGCAGTGCTAAGTAAAGTCGTGCTAGATCGTGTTAACAAAGGCGCCGCACACGCCTTTTTTCTTTCGCCTAATTTCGTTTACTTCACACCGCATCACGAAAACAAGTTGTCTTGTGGCAGTTGAACGCAGTTCCTGCCGCCACTAAGTTGCCGTTTTTAAAACGCCTGGCCGCCTTTGTTGTGGCCCGTGCGGATTTTGCATGCATATCTCTAGTATCTGTTACTGCAAGTGCTGCACCCTTAACGTGTGGCTTTGCAACCTTTTTCTTTTTTTGTTTTGTTTTTTTAGCACCAATGGAGGTAGTAACTGAGTCCCATTAAAAAAAAAATGCAAACAGAACGTACCTTGTCGAAGCCAATAGGTTTGTGGGGCATGCTTATGGCTTTCCCAAGTATTTTTTGATTACTGAGGAACCGAACGAACCGAGTCAAAAGCATCCCGAAAAATATATGCTACAGGAAAAAACATGTCCTTTTTTTCTGCAGCATCCCATTTTTTTTTAGCACTTCCTTCCCAGTGCTACTTACTGTTCCTCAAAATAGTCCCAATGGAGATGGAAGGACACCCCCAAAGACCTAATAGTACA
The DNA here is from genome assembly GCA_963921515.1 of Calotriton arnoldi. Taxonomy (NCBI): domain Eukaryota; kingdom Metazoa; phylum Chordata; class Amphibia; order Caudata; family Salamandridae; genus Calotriton; species Calotriton arnoldi. The sequence continues at coordinate 573,942 of CAWUFW010007937.1, forward strand.
TGGTGAGACTGAACTACGCTTGTGGACTGAACCAAGATGTCACTGACAATACAATACCTCCGTTTAATGGTGCAATTGATGCAGTATTCTGAACTTGAGCTTCTTAAAGTCCGTATAGACTGCGAAGCATTCACCATGATTTGTCAAACCTAAAAAGCTCCCCAAGTAACCTCCTTGTTACTACTATGCACATACACCACTACTGACGTCCTCATGCTCATATTACACAGTGCCAGTCTCCGGTCTGTAGTTGTAGTTCAGACGCACTTTGCATTGTAAAGGCCTTTTAGATTTTAATGCAACGTTTCAGCCTTTGTACGGATTTGCACCAAAATTGGTAGCTGGGGTTCGGAATGCATCTTTTTTTAGAAGATCTTCGCAGGGGAATAAAAGTTAAGAGGATGTCTCAAAACAGTTTTAGCTCCCGTAAGAAGCTTTGCTTATGCCTAGAGCAAAAACCACTTAACAGATTTACAGTAAACTTGCCATAAAAGTTTAAAATTACTCAGAAAGCGAGCATTGGTTGGTCTGGTTTAGATCCGTTCAGGAGTTTTTGAGATAAAGGCATTTTAAAAATGTGGCAAGGCAGGATTTAAAGGCTTCTTACATTTTTATTCCTGTGCCATATAAAATCGCTATTCAGAAAATCGTGAATCTTGTAAGTCACATTTCAATTTTGTAGCAAATCTGATTGGCAAATGAACCATCTTGAAAATCACAATTAATACAAAATTATTTTCACACCCAGTGTAATAGGGGCCATAAGAGGTGCCAGGCCCTAGTGGAGTCCTGGGGAACCACCCAGAGATGTGAAAAATGCCTCAAAAAAGAAAAGGGGTTCACTTCAATAAAATTGCAATTTAAATGAAAATCACAATCTTGTGGTCTCCATATTGTGAACAGGAAAAAGGCATCATTTATGGTGTGTAAATGATTAAAATCACAAATTATCTATGCAAATAAAAAAATTAAAATAATTTAAAAAGAAGAAAGGAACTCTAGAAATTTACTTAATAAACAGCTTCGAACTAAGTTACGGTTTTTGGCTCAAATGTGCAAAACCACTGAAGTACGTCAGGGTTAGCAATGCACAAAACACATGCAGTAGCCCACTTCACTCATTGTGTTGAATTACCACTTTGCCAATGCCACAAGAACAAAAGACATTCTATCTAGAGAACAACATGGTAGGTGGTGTGAGTTGGTTTGCACCTCACTAACCATAAGTGGCGAATTTCAATAGTATTATGCCTTTGAGCGAGAATAATAACTCAGAATCTAACTAAGTTTTTTTTTAATGCATATACATTCACTAAAAAAACAACATAGATATAAAATCTGAACTCTGCGTCATATATTCTTTCCATAGTCCCATTCAAAACTTAAACCTGTGTTTTTACATCTTGTGGCTAGTGTTTGAGAGCTGCTGTTGGAATTGCACCTTTTGATAGCTGTCTCTATCTCCAAGTCGCAGGCTGGTTGGCAAGGTGTGGTTGTGCTTATAGTGCATCAATCCTCAGCCACTTTATTTCAACAGTTGGACTTCTATGGCAAGACGTACTGAGATTTAGGTCGAGAGTTGAGGAATACAAAGGAGAAGATTTGGGGGATGCCTCCAAAATGTGGGATAGAGTAGGGTTCAGTGGCATGACTGAAGTTGACATGACCTGGACCTTTCCTTAGCTATCCAGACCCACAGGCTACAGGTGAGTGTCACTTCCAAATACTAAGTGAGATCCCTTCAACACTTGATTTACACAGGCTTTCTAACGGGATTAATGATGCTACTCAAGGTTAAAACCAGAAAGAGGTCCTCCTGTGCATCTCCTAGGTTCAAGACTTAGGACCTGATTACAAGTTTGGTGGTCTTCCAGCGGGCCGCCACACCAGCGCCCCGCAGGAAGACTGCCAAACTCGCAGTCAGACCGCCTGTCGGATTATGAGTTAAATCCTGCGAGCGGTGTGTGCTGCAGCGGTCCCATGGTGATGCCTTTCTAAGGCTCAAAGGAGAGCCTTAGAAAGGCACCACCGTGGGAGTGCGCAGCACGTTCCTGCACAGGAAGAAATGCACCATGTCATGCATTGCATTTCTTCCCGTGCAGGAACAGGGGTTGCACAAATACAGGGAGGCACACCATGTGCCCCCCTGCATGCACCCCCATGCACAAAGGCGACAGGGGGCCCTGCTAGGGCCCCCTTAGTTTCCTCACTGCCACCCTTTTCATGGCAGGCTCACTGTCATGAAAAGGAGGACGGTGAGGAAACTAGTAATATGCTTGGCGGTGCCGCAGCAGCACCGCCAGCATATTACTTCCTCGGACCACTGCACCACCGCCAACAGATTACGGATCCCCGGCAGTAGCAGCAGTCCAGTGGCGGTCCAGCCTCCAAAGTTGTAATACGGCGGGTGGACCGGAACCGTGACTACGGCAGTCCAATGGACCGCTGTAGTCATAATCAGGCCCTTAGACTTAACCTCTAGTCCAACCTTGAATTTGAGATGAGCAAGTTCACGTTGAGAATGACTTGAGGTTTTTGATCACTGAAAAACCAATGGTTCGTTTAGTCAGGCCCTCTATGCTACATGGAGGAAGCTGCTGCACTGTATATGTGGCTAGAGTCCGATAATCCCCAGCCACATTGTTGTTCTGGTCCTGCCAACTCTTTTAGAAGAGGTTTGGGGCATAGACAAAACTCCCTTCCTAACCCCCTGTCTATGACAGTGGCTTTTAGTCATATTCTGCTCTTTTGTGGAGCACGCAAGGGAAAACTCATATTTGAGATTTCTCATTGCCTGCATATAAGGGTTGGCATACATTCTATTCACTCTGCACTTTTTCTTGGCCTGTTGTGTTTCTGGCTAATTGCTGTTTGTAGAGAGCTGCTGCTACACTGTGTTGATTAAGGCAAACATTTTTCTCTGCTCCTCAGTCCTGCAAAAGGGAACTAGAGTATAGCATAAACACACAAAATAATGTTCTGTTAGGAAAAATATTGTATATAATTACAATCAAAAGTTGAGTAATTCACAATGCTATTAGTCATGCACTTGCAAAATTGATTTGAAACTAAGGCCAAGTAGTATGAGATAATCCATATATTTATTTTTTAATTTAGGAAACGAAATGGTGGCAATCAAAAAAAGTGAAACAGTGTAGTGAACAAGTACAGAAGGTAAAAAGGAGGTGGAACATACACAAGCAATTAAAACACTCAATCACAACAATATACACAACATATATACATACATAATCTGATTGTGAGCAATCTGTGGTCATTTCGTCGACGTTTCGACCCAAAGCAAAATGGATGGGGTCTTTCTGTAGAAAAATACATTAGCCAGCAGCCACCAGATAGTTTCTAAAATTAAAAGGAGGCATTATTAATTTATTTAACATTCTCATTGATTCACCCCAGTGAGAATGCAAGCCACATTCAGATGAGCCACATTCAGATGTCAATCACAAGGATAGAAGAGGTACAGGAACATTTTATGACATGTACTCATATGAGTATGTTAAGGAAAAAGTAGATGGTGCAAACTACACATCAATGCACAGCTAACCATTGTTAATTCAATACCTGCACAAAAGTTTACCCGTCAAAGGAAAAGTCTTGAAAATTGTGGAGTAGACATCCCAAATGGTAATCGTTTATAGACTGTAGGCACGATAAAAAGGCACTTCACCCAGAAAGACATAATCAAACAATTCGGGTGATGAGAGAAAATGTCATTTAAGTTAACCACAGTAAATTGAATGATTAAATCAAGTAAACTGTAAAAAAAAAAAAAGAAAAAGAGTAGAATTGAACACAGATCGACTAGCAAAGGATTGGCCTTTATGTCAGAAATGCCACATAGAGACTTTTCGGTCAGTTAATAACTCTGTAGTCAGAACCGGACCAAGCCACCTATATCAGACATTCACCGCCACTAGTCGGAAAAGGAATCCAGACGTGTTGCCAACTGTGGTAAATGAACATGATGGCCGGCAGGCATTGAGTGACATCTGAAAACCTCAACTCGCGGGGTAATATTGGCATGATCATATACATATGACACACATCAAGGATAAGCGGAATGGAAAAAGGGGAACTAAATTACTAAAAATATACTTTCAAAGTAAAAATATAGGAAAAAGTGTATGAAAAAAGTCTTCAGATGGCTCTATGGGTCTAACATTTAACTCTTCTTTGTGATATGTCTGAGACACAGATTTATTATCAACTCTTGATGTTTCTTCAGCTTTACCTGCCCAGAGTCGACAAGAAAATATCACTCAAGTAAATGATCAACCATGCACTCAACGATCTTTCCAAAGCATTGTAAAATGTGCTGATGTGGCATCATTGCACATCTATATGAGGCAAAGGCTGTGATTGGATGGAATAATGCCCCGTGAGCCAACAGAATGAGATTTTTCAATTTTTCATGGAAGACAATCACATAATCCAATCCTGAGTCATGAGGTTGTCCTTGAATGAATGGACCCCCTCCACCTCGAAGTGACGGGAGGCACCCCACTTGTTCAGATCCCTTAAGTTTATTGCTATGCTCAAACACTTATTTGAAGAGCATTGCTTGAAGTTTCTTTGCCAAAAAACAAAAGTAGATGATATCAAATAAAAGCTCTCTTGTGCCCTCCTACTGCCTGCAGACTCCGATAGGTTGTCCTTCTATTTGAGGAATAGAACTTGATCATGGGTACATACCTACTGATGGCTGCATTGACAGCCGTTCGAGCAATGCCTTGTTTGCCTCTCCTCTACTTGTACGGTCAGTGCTGGATGAAAACAGCATATTGCTGCTTGCAAATCTGAGAAGGGTGCTCTTTGTTTCCATACTTATACTCTTTAATAGTGTTTTTACTATCCTGCCAGGGATTCTGCTGCTATCTTCTTACCCTCCCAAAAAACAAGATGGCCAAACACTGCCAATATGGAGGACTGCACTGTTTCTAAATTACTGAAAGCCTTTTAATAGTTCCACGTTTCTTGGTGGAGACGGTCTTCAAACAGTAAACCAGAGAATTCCCCAAAATACGTACACTCCTTGGATCTACATTCTTTGAGAAGGATATCAATTGGGACCTTGTTCTCGATTCTCATTGACCCCCTTTGTAATGGACCTAATTTCCAAAACAACCACTAATTTGATGTGACACCTTTTTGGCAATTCCTCCAACTCTTTATTTGTGTCTTGCTCTATTATAAAAGATTTCTGTTTCAGGCGTAGCCCACATCTTATATGCTACAAATTTAAAGCAGTCCACTCTCATTGGATTTCTTTCTGAAAACTACATATTCCCACGTTGTTTGCGCTAGATAGTTTGCAACATGATCAAGTGGCCACTAACCCACAATAAGTGAGTGATAACCTGTTAAACCTGGGGATGTTTATGCCACTTTGGATCCTTCACCACCCTGGCCATCTCATTCTTGGAGTGTCTGTTCCTGCAAAGGTCTTCCTTTACCTCTAAACCCTCAAGAGTTGTCTTTATCTGTATATATTACATTATAAAATTAATCTCTGTCTTTCTCTCTCCTTCATTGCATCGCCCAAAATGTACTCAAACAGTTTTTTTCTTTTCAAATGTATAATTGCTGTCACCTAAACATGTCGTCCTGTGACAGTTAAATTTCGTTTTAGGGGATATGCCCTCATCACAGAAGCAGCTTTCCGTTTCATTCTCATTTGTGTAGTATCTATCAAAGGCCCTTTCACTGATTAAAAATATTCTTCTTAATCTTGGCACTCCTTTCCCAATGCTTTATTACTTAATTCAAGTAAGTGGTTGGAGCAGAGGAGAATAGTGATTTGTGTATTTTTAGTGCTATGACGTCACAACCTGTGAGAGAAAGCACTGAATATGTAAGTCATTATTTTAGACTTGCATTACACACAGCAGAAGATGAACTGCTACAAAATGCGCAAAACGTTTTACGATAAAACAGTGCTTCCAAAATATAGATTTTAGTAATGCCCATACCGTGCGTAATGCAATTTGTTTTTTACATGACTGTCCCTTCAACACCTCCTAAGGGAAAGTAAGCGATATGTAAATACAGTCACAATTAAAAACACTTACTTCAGAGCTCAGTTGTCCATTCAGAAACACCTTTTCTAGTAGGGTCTTTCAGTACATTGATATTTTTTGTGAAAATTAATTTGAATATGAACCAGAAGTACCCCAACATTTAACTAAATGTCAGCTCCCATAAAACGTATCGGGGCTACTGATCCGTTGATCAAAAGCCAACTACAGGAAACTCAGAACAGGAATTCGTAATGTGCCTGTCAGATAAGTTACAGATTGCTGCTGTAAACTGTAATACATATTACCAGATGTTTGGACACTTCTCTCGTTATGTTTTTGTGTCTCTTATACTCCCAAGTTGCTTCCTTTGAAACTCTTAACGTGTTAATTCAGAAAACAAATTTACCACCTTAGGAAATGACTGACTCTTCACTCTTGCTTAAGTTTTGTGGAAAAGGTTGCGTTATTTGGAAGCTTGCAGAGCTAACGAACTTTCGGTACGGCCGCAGATAAAGGTTCTTTACAATTGTACTAACACTTGACTGTAACCCATCCCTAATATTGCCCTCCCCAACAGTGTAGCCTCCCTCCTTTCTTTAACATCAAAACCCCCAAACTTTTATAAATAAAACACTCCTATTCTTCCAACACATTTTACCACAATTTCTTTTCTAGCCTGCCCGCCCTAGCTTTCTCTGTTTCTTGCTCATTACCCATTACATTTGCAGATTAACTCTTTGCGCACATTCGCATTTCTTTCAGGCAAGCAGGCACCCTGGCAGAAAACTTTGTTTAGCTGGCTGACTGGCTTCGGTTTCACAGCACAGGACACTCCCTGAATGCCGCTTCAGTGGAACCATTTTAACTATCGGGGTTGCGCCGGTTACCTGCACTGCACGTTTTCCTATGTCCCTGTTCCTGCCCTTGGCGCCACACAGAGCACTTTGCCGCTACTCCCTGGTTCTTGCCCGGTAAGGAAGGGGCCCACAGCAGCAGCACCGCACATCGAGCGCAGGAGCGCTATTAAAGAAGCTGAGGCATCCCGTAGCGCGGTACGTGCCCGGGCTCGGCCCGGGCGAAGACGGGCCCGTCATAGACCGGAGGAGGCCGGGCCGGGCTATGCCCTTGATCAATTGTTTCTGGGATCCTTAGCACACTGAGGGTGAGTTCCCCTTATGGTTGCTGGCTGTCTGGGACATATTTTCTGCAGTGATTAACTATTACAAGCACAAACTACTTTGGCCCATGCGAAGGTGGTTAATAGTGTAGTGAGCCATCCGGCCACTGCATTACACTGTTGCAACATGCAACTCCCTGGGCCGGGCGCGGGCCGGGGGGGTATAAATAAAGGACGACGTCAGCGCACGTGGCTGACGCCGTGAACTAGTATCCGAGTGTGGTTGTCCCCTTTATACCGGCGCAGTCAGCAGTTAGGCCCTCCCCGCGGTATCACCCCTAGCTGTTGGCTGTAGCCCCTAGCCGCATGCCCCTAGGCTATAGCCCCATCCTGTCCACCATCACAAATAGAACTTTTTGGCTAAACCAATACCGGGATCTGCTAAAAACGTCAAGAGAGACTGTTGCATCGATCTATTGAGGGGTGGAGTAGGGAATACCGTAATTTTATATCTAGACTGGTTTTGGGACCATTCCAATACAGTACTGTGCAAGGGGATTTTTATACACTGTACATCTAGCTCCGAGAAATACACAATATTCAGAAATAAGCAGGGAATTAACTCAACGACTAGAAATAGTGCAGAGTCCTAAATATTACTGCACGGGCACCTTAGTTTTGGGTGAGAGTGATGGGCAAAAGAAAAGCCGGGAGTATACCTAAGCCAGCCTGGGGGCCCCAGCAATCGTTAATGAAATATTTATCGGCAGCAATGGGGGCCATCGAAAAACAAATACACTCTGAGGAGGAGACATTAATACAAGGTAAAAAGGTTGGAGGGGGATTTCTGAGCTCCCAAAACCTTGAGTGTATTGTTTCTCAAGATCCACAACCAGAGATTATAACTGGCCCACATAACACGAATGGCTGTGTTCAGGAAGTGTCAGACCACATATACGTGTCTGACCAGGAATGTGAATCTCAACCCCCTTCTAAGCGCCCCCGAAACCCTGAGATTGTATCAGAGACCCCTGACAATAACCCACCTGTATCTAGGTCTGATCTTCTAACACAAAGCGTAAAAAAACTACTAAACAGACTAAGTCCAATAATGGGAGAAGAGGATTGTTTACATCTAATACTCGAACAAATAGCCATACCGAAGGCCCCAATAAGATATCACTTAAAATAGATGGGTACCAAAAATAATTACTGATGTCCTATCTAATTTAACGGCTAGGGTAGTAGCTATCGAAGACATGCTGAACAAGCACCTCGGAGCATATCCCGACCTTACTAAGACCAACACACTCAACCTAGCAGGATTGCAACCTATCCCTATCCCCTAGGCACGCCAAACATATACAAAGGGTCACTAGGCCAATAGGCCAATAGTCATACCCGACCACAGCCTCACAGTCAAGGGTCCAACCCCCCTTAATAGTTATACAAATAACGCAAATCAAAATAAGGATAATAAACTAAGAGCACCTGAAGGAAGTGGCCCTTAGGGGCCATCCGGGTTATTTACAACCACCTGATAGGCCTTCCCAAGAAATGAAGAGTTGGTCAGACAGTAGAGAATACAAACATACCTTTATTAGTAATACTCTGCAGAGGAGTCCAATCTGACCTGCACCCTAAGATGTCTGCCGAGGGGACTGGCTCCCCAACGACCTGCAATACCTAATCATCCCTCCAAGAGCCTCCAGCCACGCCCACAGTGGAAAGTTACCGGCCTGAGCCGAACATGAACAATGAAGGCACAGGAGGATGGGCTACCACCCGCCAGATGGGCACATGTTATCTGTGATTCAAGGTCACCACGCTGAGTCTCAGCGTCTCCCAACGTGGGAGCAGAACTACACACTTGGATAGGTATGCGAGGGCAGAATGGCCTATTCATTAGTAAGTCGGAAAACAGCCTTGAACAGGAGAGAAAAAATAATAACTAAATACAGTATTCTGCTGAGGCAAGCAGTACGAATAATGAGGCCTAGTTCAGACACAGCCTAATAGGGATTGCGAAATACAAAATGGAGTCACACTTGCTAACTAAAGCTTGCACGTTGCAGGGATAACTCAGTGGGTTGCATAACGTAAATACAAATGGCATCTATTTAGCCACACACTGCTAACCTAATGTAGCATGATACGAGTGCATAGCAGGAATGGGATTTTCAAATCTAACAGACCCTCCTTTTAGCAGTGGTGGCTAAATGCTTTATTAGGCTATCCGGTAGGGTCTTTACAATTCTAAGTGGAAGGAAGGGAATGCATGCTAACTTCATGTTACAAGAAAGAATGAAACAACACATGGGAATCAACATCTACTTTGTATTCAAAAATGCCTTCATCAATCATCATGATATCCTGGATATCCTGCATCATCATTGTTGTTACTTTAGTATCATGTCCTGGCAATTTAGGGGTAGGAGTGAGCTTGCTCACACAATAGGTGCAACAGACTGGAAGACAATTAATACATAGGCAACATGTGAAGATGACACCTGCGATAACTGTGAGGGCAAGTAGTATCTTCCAACCCCATGACCTCAGCAGATCCCAGCACCACCCTGTGGGGGACCATGAACCATTATCCTGATGGATATCTGAAGCAAGCCTGTGTAATTTCTGTATGGCAGAGTATACACTAGGGGCGGTATCAGGAATGTAAACACAGCAACTGCTGCCAATGACGCAGCAGGCTCCGGCCCTATCAGCAAGGATGACGTCTAAAACCATCCGGTTCTGAAGAGCAACAAGTCTCGTCGCCTGAAGCTCGACTGTGATATTAGTCAGAATACCTGCAGTAGTGTTAATGCCTCCTTCAACTACTCTAGCAAGGCGACGGATATTACGGCTATTGAACATGGGGCCCCAGAACGGCAAAATGCCCTTCATAATGTCAGTAAATTGCTGCAGGGAAGTATCTGTTTGATCTATATCTTCTGGATTGACAACTCTCTTGGCTCGGTGTAAATGGAGATCCCTACGCTGTAGTCTATGATCCTTGTGATAGTTGGATGGTGCAATATAAACTGGGGGCAAGAGGAAGGAAACATAATACCGGCCGGACCATCCCCTGGGAAGCCAGGTATAAGCCTGTTCCCCACAAACGAAGTATACATTTGGAGGCGTGAGCAAAGGTGGGCTACTAGTAGTGTTCAATCGGTAGGTATAGTTACAGCTACTCTGGCCTACAGGAATGCTCCCTACACCTTCAACACAGAAACTGGCTGCTGTATTGATCACAGGGACGGGCATGGCTTTGTCTTTTGTTATATTTCGCTCCTGAAAGCATTTAAAATATTCAGTAACATTGAAATCTTGAAAATCCAGCATTTCGTTTTGCAAACAAGTGACATTCTTCTGATCCTCAAAAACGTTCATACAAGCTTCTGGATTTAGGGTACCCTCCTTTCCATCTGCCCCAGGCGTATACCCTTGGTGTACCACTATATATTCCAACACTGTTTCGTAATCAGACTGTTCCATTAACATTGTGCCAGCATAATAGTGCATGTACACCATAGAAAGCAATTGGAACCATGCCTCACAACTACCCAAGTATGACAGGGGCAAGGACACCAGTAGATCGTTCTTATTCATAACTGAGGGAAGTAACCCACACACCCAGCAATTCGTGGCATTAGTAGTGCTGTGTACCTGATGGATAAATGTTTGAGTAAAGGTACCTACAAGGGATTTCGTTTACTAAACTTAGTTAAATTTCTTAAACATCTATTTGTTAAGCCCCAATTGGTGGCTTAATCTAGCAAGAGTTTGCACATCTATATAAATGTACACAAAGTCAATGTTTAACAACACAATTAAAGTGAAACAATTGAAAATTAATTGGAAAACACGGGTATATCTATCTTTCATAAATACACAATTTTAATGTGGGACAAAAATGAGAGGGGTACATTCAAAAACAACGAGACACTATGATAGAGGGTACACAAATGAACCTACAAATCAAAAGTGTGATCATCTATTCCAAGGAAATGTACATAGAGGAAAAAGAAACTAAAATAGAAAACAATTCCTCAGACGCCTTAGTTGTTAAGGAAATAGATGTAATAGTCGACGTTTCGGTCTGTTATGGCAATGACATCCGTCAGACCATCTTCAGGACATACAGATGTTTGTAAAACAAGTCCCTCTAACGATATTTGTTGATAGTCTCAACCCAAGAAAGCTGCTTGAATGATAGGGTTGGAGGAATAGCCTTACGACTAGGTTCCGAGTTGTTAGTGACTTATCTTTTCGAAAAAGGTCCCGTACCTTTCGTGAGAAAGTCAGAAATACTCTCACGACTTTATTGAGAAATGTTAATAAATGATTTCTCAGGGTTCAGGTAAGTTAGATTGAATCAAAGCTCCACACTAGCGAGTTGTAAATGAATCGTTTTCGCGAAAAGGTCCCGTGTACAGCAAACATCTGTATGTCCTGAAGATGGTCTGACGGATGTCATTGCCATAACAGACCGAAACGTCGACTATTACATCTATTTCCTTAACAACTAAGGCGTTTGAGGAATTGTTTTCTATTTTAGTTTCTTTTTCCTCTATGTACATTTCCTTGGAATAGATGATCACACTTTTGATTTGTTGGTTCATTTGTGTACCCTCTATCATAGTGTCTCGTTGTTTTTGAATGTACCCCTCTCATTTTTGTCCCACATTAAAATTGTGTATTTATGAAAGATAGATATACCCGTGTTTTCCAATTAATTTTCAATTGTTTCACTTTAATTGTGTTGTTAAACATTGACTTTGTGTACATTTATATAGATGTGCAGACTCTTGCTAGATTAAGCCACCAATTGGGGCTTAACAAATAGATGTTTAAGAAATTTAACTAAGTTTAGTAAACGAAATCTCTTGTAGGTACCTTTACTCAAACATTTATGCATTTGCCCAAACCTTCAAGGGTATATTGGGTTTCCCACTAGGTTATTACAGTGTACCTGATGGAGCATCTGCAGAAACGCGTTCTCGACATATGTCTGTCTATGTCTTTCCTTATGCAAGGCCAGTGTAACAAACGAATGCTCAGGTGGAGCCGGGGTAGTCCCTATCAATGTGTGCACAGGATGCTGTTCTTCTAAATACCACACCACCCCGAATAGTGTTATTGTCAATATGAGGAGGACCACTACCACCCTACTCCCAGTAGACCAACTAGACCACACAGGACCATTCTGCTGTAATGGTGGGGCCACCAGAGGCTGTTCCTCCTTCATAATTGCGCGGCCAAATGGGTACATAGAAAGAAACTTTTTAGGAATTGGAGCCACAAAAATACAACCAACCAGAGGGGTACAAATCACCCAGTGTCCGTTAGAGCCTCACTGGTAGGCTCCTATTGTTCATCAATGACGGTGCTATGAAGCACTCCCACGGAGGAGCTGCGCGATCGCAGCCCTTGCTGGAAAACAAATCCTCTTCTTTCAGGATAGGGCACTCTCCCTCCTTGGAAGACACCCTCAACTAATCCTGTCCAGTGTCCAGGGCAGTGCACCAGCGTAACTCACTCTAATCTAAGGCAGGCACCTTAGGCATAGCACCCACGCCCTAAGCTCGAGTCCTTCCCTAACTCCTGGACTGCCCTACTGGCGCACTGTCCTTCCGTCGGGGCCGCAAGTTGTACCTGGCCACCCCAAGCACTTCTTCATCAACAAAAAGGGGAAGAAATTCAGGCTCAGCAGGGCACTGAGACTCAGGTGACTGTGTGCCAGAAGCGGGAGCATCCGGGGCGGCCCTTATCTCTGGGGGGACCGCTTCAAAGCAAGGCTCTCCTCGTCTGTCTGCGCCCACCTCAGTCGGGCGTCAGAGAAAGGATCAAAACTGGGCACGCGCTCCCCTTCCTGGTCAGCTATTCCGTCGAGAGCCCACTGATCATACGGAAGTGGTAGAGGTACCCGTTTGACATGGGGTGCATGCACCCAGTGCTTCCGACCTTCAAGCTTCACTGCAGTGCGGGTAGCGAGTAGGACAATGAGGGGCCCTTTCCACCTCGGCTCCAGGCAGTTCTTCCGTTGAAAATTTCTCACCATAACATAATTCCCGGGTTGTAGCTGATGCCCGGGCCCCTCTGGTACTGGTTGCAACGTGGCTTGAATCTGTTGGTGGACAGAACGAAGATCTTTAGTCAACTCATACAAATAGTCAACAAGTAGGGGGTACTCTATCTCAGAAAAGCGCTTGGGTCTTGGGACGCCCCAGACGTTAGCGGGCCGCCCAAAGACCACCTCATACGGGGACAACCCTGTTCTAGAATGCGCTATCGCTCTGGTAGATAACAAAGCCAAAGGTAGAGCATCGGGCCATCGCAATCCTGTGCTTTCTTGAATCTTTGCTAACTTCAATTTGAGAGTACCATTGTACTTCTCAACCAGGCCTGCTGACTGGGGGTGGTTCGCTGCATGAAACTTCTGTCTAATATGCAAGCCTTTACACACCAATTCAATGACCTTTGAATTGAAGTGACTTCCGTTGTCACTCCAGATCACACGTGGCAATCCATAGCGCGGGAAAAACTCCTTTAATAGTGCCTTCGCCGTCGCCATAGCCGTATTCTCCTTAGTGGGATAAGCCTCAATCCATTTACTGAATGCGCAAATCACTACTAGCACATACTTAAGGTTGTTGACTCGTTCCATTTCGATGAAATCCATCTGGAGAACCTCGAAAGGGAAGGAAGGCGGTGCAAAACTACCTGCGGGCGTAGGAGTACCTTTCCCAGGATTATGTTTCAGACAAATGTTGCAGTGTTTCACCAAGTGTGTGGCTACCTTAGGGATATTATCATTTCGCCATACTGGGTCCAGTAGCTTACATATTCCTTTGGCACTAATGTGTGCTGGGCCGTGGGCCATGGTAACAACAGGGAGCACATAGGCATTGGGCAGCAACCACCTCTGTTCCCAGACAAGTCAGTCCAACACCCATCCTCGTCCAAACGCCCTATCCTCTCCTCCCATTCTGCCAGTTCATCTACTGTTGCCTCACTCTGTATTTCCCTGACATTGTCTAATGTGTCCTCGAACATTCCATTGTCTGGAACCCACCTAGCGGGACCTGCCACAAACATCTTTTTCATCTTTGATCTAGCTGTCTCCTTAGCGGTCTGATCTGCAAAAGCATTGCCCCTTTCAACATCGTCTGTTACTGCTTTGTGAGCGCTACATTTTATTATTGCCAATTTTTCAGGACGTGTCAGTGCTGTCAACAGTCTATGTATTAATGGACCATGTTGTATGCCCAACCCATGCGAGGTCAAGAACCCTCTCTCCGCCCAGAGGTGCCCAAAATTATGGGCCACCCCAAAGGCATACTGGCTGTCGGTGTAGACATTGACAGTCAGTCCCTCACTCAACTCACAAGCCCTAAGGAGGGCAATTAACTCTGCAGCCTGGGCCGATTGATATGGGATACGGGATGTCTCAACTACAGTGTGTAACGTTGTGATTGCATAAGCTTCAGTGGTAGTGCCATCTGGTAAGTTGAAACAAGAGCCATCGACATATAGTTCCCCTTGGGGGTCAGATAAGGGAACATCAGTCGGGTCTACCCGTCCCTTCGTTTCTTTCTCAGTCCGAAATAAACAATCATGGACATCATTGTCCTTTTCTTCCGAAGGGAGGGGTAGTAACGTGGCTGGGTAGCACATCTTTTAATGGTAATGTGCGGAGCAAACAATGTCAATTCATATCCAGTGAGACGCGCACTAGTAAGGTGCTGCGTCTCTGTTTTGTTCAAAAGCGTGTCCACAGCATGAGGTACCATTACTGTTAGAGCAGTATCAAGGACGAGCCCTGCCGATTGCCTGATAGAAACTGCCACCGTCGCGGCAGCCCTCAGGCAGCTTGGGAGCGCTCTGGCTACGTTATCAAGAATAGCAGAGAAATGCGTGCAGGGTCTCTGCTTACCACCGAAACCCTGTGTTAGAACAGAAAGTGCGCAACCGTCCGCCTCATGTACATAGAGCACAAAAGGCTTCTGGTAATCAGGAGTACCAAGCACAGGAGCAGAGCAAAGCGCAGGCTTTAATTGCTCAAAAGCTTGCTGGCATGCAGATGTCCAAGGCAGGGGTTCATGCACTTCTTTAGTGGTCAGGTAAAGGAGGGGTTTTGTTAGTAGGGAATAATTAGGGATCCAGTGCCGACAATACGAAGTTATACCTATGAACGCGCGTACCTCGCGTTGGGTCTTAGGAACAGACACGTTAGTAATAGCAGCTATGCGTTCAGGTGTTAGTCTGCGACCCTCCTTCGACAGTAGGTGACCTAAATAGGTGACCTCCTGTCGACAATATTGGAATTTCGAAAGTGACACCTTGTGTCCATGGCATGCCAAATGCAACAACAATTTAACTGTGGCCTCTTTACAACCATCTTCAGTGTCTGAAGCCACCAGGAGGTCGTCAACGTACTGCAACAGCACATTACCAGGGGGGAGTTGTAAAGAATCCAATTGAGCTTTCAAAGCTTGACTATAGATACTCGGACTTTCAGTATAGCCTTGTGGAGCACGGCAGAATCTAAAACTCCTGCCGGCTATTGTGAATCCAAACAGATGTCTGCTATCTGTATGGATTGGAATGCTGAAGAAAGCATTCTTCAAATCGATGACTGAGAAAAATTTTGCAGGCGGGGGAATCATTGTCAAAATCGGGGTAATGTCTGGGACTACAGGATACTGGGGGACCACTATCTTGTTCACCTCTCTAAGGTCTATTACAAAGCGGTAAACATCAGGGTGTGCATCAGAAGAATCCAAGGGTGCCTTTTTAAGTATAGGAAGAATAGGGCTGTTACACACATTCGCCGCTGTCTCCTCAACCACACCAGACTCAATCAAATCCTGTATTATTTGCAATAAGACCTTTTCTCCTGCCTGGGATATCTTGTACTGGGGAATACGTGGTAATACAGCATTGTCTTTTATATGTATAGAGACCGGTGGGATCTGGAGTAACCCCACATCTGTGTCTCCTGTAGCCCACAGTGTACATGGCACATCCTGAAACTCAGCGGGGAGGGGGGCATCTTTTGCAAGGCATTGTTTAGCATGGGCCACATGCGGTCCAATAGTCATGTAAACACCGTCTGGGGAACAAAATATTGTCGCATGCAACCTTTTTAACAAATCCAACCCTAACAAATTTTCCCCACAATTTGACGTTAATAGAAATGGTGAATCAACCGTGAAGGGGCCAATAGTCAAAGCAAGAGGTTTGGAAATGGGGCTGACAACCGGCACACCTGAGAAACCCACCGAAACATTATTTTGGCGAGACAGAGCTGCCCCCGGGACCAGTGAACGGGAAACAGAGCTATTCATAGCCCCTGTATCAATTAAGAATTTCTTGGTCGTACCATGTAAATCTGCGGTGACATAGGGCCCACACTGATCTACAGGCACCGGAACTGGTCTCTTACCCTGTCCCTGGCTGTTCTAGCTGTGGGACATTCCTGTTACTTCGTCCATGTCATAGTCGTCATGATAGTACTGTCCCCCCCCCCCGGGGGTCATCGAAGTAGTTCCCGCTCTGTCTATTGGATGATGTGTTCTCTGATCGCATGTTTCCGCGGCCTCCTCCTCCCCGTCCTCCAAACCCCCCCACCTCTCTGCGACAACTCCGGGCACTCATTCCGCCAATGCCCCTCCTCCTTGCAATATGCACATTCATTGAGCCCAAGGGGTGCATTGAAAGTACCACCCCTGTTAGTCCGGGGCAGCCGCTGGGCCGAACCCGAACCTCTTCTTCTCGCAACTTGCTGCATCAACACCCTCGTCTTCAAATCCTTTGACTTTTTCTCCACCTTCTCTTTGTCCTCATTCTCTCTATGCTCATAGTACTGCGCCATACTCAAAATTACTGACGGGGAAGAGGTGCTCCAAGTGCTTTCTGAAGCCTGCAACCTAGTCGCAATCTCAGGAAGCAAATTGGTAACGAACCTGCTGACAAACAACCGGACACCACCCTCCAATGACAGATCCTGGCCACTAAAGTCGAGAAAAACCCCTTCAAACCTAGTAAAGAAATCAGACACACTCTCGTCCTTCTTCTGACGACATGCAGTCAACTTGTCCCAATCCACCCGTCTCGGCGGGATAAGGGAATGCATAGAAGTGATAATGCGACCCGGTAAAGCCAATATCTCCGCCCTCGGCTTATCGCCGGGCTTGCGGTCCGTATCCCACGCCCTGATTTGATCCCATGTTCCTCCCAATTCCATTACATGATCCTGTGTATGCACTTGCCTCCATATATCCACCGATACCAACAAGCCAAAGAACAACTCAATATCTGCTAACGTCATCACCGTAGACGAGGCCGCCTCCGTCAACACTTTGTAATACGCAGTCAGGTTTTTCCGAGGGTCTGACAACTGACTCTTAAGGGATATTACCTCACTCCTCTTCCAAGGAGTATAGATCCACTGTTCCTGGAACCGAGCGTCGACTCACGGCCTAATTACTGCATTTCCGGAGTCGCGCAGTTCTGGTATTTCAGGATGATAAATGGGATGGACCTCTCTCATGGGGTACTGGGTCACCGTTGTCGGAACCTTTTGGTGCAATCTGCCTCGATAACCCACCAATGTCGTTACATTGCTAAAAACCTCTTTAGGAGCCATATTTGCAGCATATACCCTGTCCCGTATGTCATAAATGATCTGCGGTGCAACACCCTGAAAACACTGCTCCCACAGTCCTATTAGCGTGGCCGACATGTGCTTAAGGGCATGCTGCTGTATAAAGGGCTCATATTCTTTCATCACACTCCACACATCTTCCACACTACGGATCGAGTTCCCGGCCCACTGAGCCGCCTGATTCGCAACCCTTTGCTTCTCCTCATCACCCACAGCAGAGCGCACCAACACTTTGTCCATGCGATCTCGTGCTGCCGCCCAGTTCCCTTCATGTATTCCACGTACAGGGGTCTCGCCAATCGGCAGTGCTAGGGGTGTCATGCTTGAGGAAGAAAGAGCAGATGAGGAGACAGGTATCATCATGAAAAGAGACAGTGTCGTAGGAGTGAAAGGGGGTGCAGCAATGGATACAGAGTCAGTAGACGGAACAGGAGAGCTAACGGATCCCACCCCCGTCCCTAGCGTGAGCAGGGAAGGAGCAGGCGGGGCTGGGGCCGAAGCAGTTTGACTAGAGGCAGAAATACTAGGAAGAGCGGCATCGGAGGCCGGGGGCTGAGATGCGGGAACCCTTGGGTATATCCGCTCAGGAGCATAAGGTGGAGGAGGGCGAGAATCCAATAGCTCTTCAACAAAAGCATCGTCTTCCTCTCTCGTAACATAACATTTATCAGTCTGCAATCGAAACTTTCGATCTGCACATTCTATGCCTTTCTCTATCTTTGCCCTTTTATAGGCCACTGCCTTCTGCGTTATTGTTTGTGTCTGCCTCTTCTGGGCCTCTTTCTCTGCTCTCATACTCCGCTGCTTTTCTTCCTTCTGCCACACTCTGAGAGAATCAAACATCGACTGCCTGCTCTTTTTAGCTAACAATTTGTCCTGCAAGAAATTCAATTTTTGCTCATCAAACGAGCCAGTAAGTGGCCACTGTAACTCAGTATTGTCCCTCGTATATTTATTCCACAATGTGCTAAACATAATGGGGCCAATACCGTGCTTGACGTATAAATCAAAATTTGGGGTACCCTCCGGAGGTGCAGGCTGCCTCTCCTCCAATCTAGCCTCAGTGGAACAACACCGACATCCAAAAACACCCCATTTTACTTAAGCAAGGCATCTTAATATAGGACACATACGCTGTCCCTAACGGACAAGTATAACACCAGAAACAGTAATATAAAAAGAGATAAGCAACAAAAATTATTCAAAAAACAAACTAAATGGTCCAAAGACCACTCCCTACAGGCCGGAGACTGTACCAAGTTCAAGAAGACAGGCTCTTGCCCCAGACCTTTTCAAGCATTGACTAAATTACCAGTTGGCCTGGCAGATTGTTTGCGAACAGTCCCAGACCTTTTCAAGCGCGGGCCAAATTTCCAGTTGGTCTGGTAAACTGTTCATAAGCACTTTGTGCCTTTTCCAAGGGTCCGCAGACCCACCAAGTTCAAGACGAGACAGCCCGAAGACCGTACCAAGACACAGCCCGTCGACTCGTGCCGTTCAAGCAAGGCAGTCCGAAAACTGCACCAAGACAGTCTGGAGACTGTACCAAGACACAGCCCATAGGCTCGTGCCGTTCAAGAATGGCGCCATTTTTCCAAGAATCAAATCACTCACCTGGTGCACACAGGTAGAGTCAAGTTATTCTCCACTGCCGACTCTTCGGACCAAACAGTCAACTCCAAGGTTTCGCCTTCTCAGGACCCCAGCCGGTGATCACTAGACGAGGAAGCGCCCGATCAGACGGGCGGGGCAGCTGCGAGAACCAAGCTCGATCGTGTGGGGTACCCCGATCCGCCCGACCGACCAGACGAAAACCTCGACCTTGCAACCCGTTTACGGGTGAGCTGGATCACCTTGCGGGGTCCCTGTTCGGGCGCCAACTGAAGGAAGTGGCCCTTAGGGGCCACCCGGGTTACTTACAACCACCTGCTAGGCCTTCCCAAGAAATGAAGAGTTGGTCAGACAGTAGAGAATACAAACATACCTTTATTAGTAATACTCTGCAGAGGAGTCCAATCTGACCTGCACCCTAAGATGTCTGCCGAGGGGACTGGCTCCCCAACGGCCTGCAATACCTAATCATCCCTCCAAGAACCTCCAACCACGCCCACAGTGGAAAGTTACCGGCCTGAGCCGAACATGAACAATGAAGGCACAGGAGGATGGGCTACCACCCGCCAGATGGGCACATGTTATCTGTGATTCGAGGTCACCGCGCTGAGTCTCAGCGTCTCCCAACGTGGGAGCAGAACTACACACTTGGATAGGTATGCGAGGGCAGAATGGCCTATTCATTAGTAAGTTGGAAAACAGCCTTGAACAGGAGAGAAAAAATAATAACTAAATACAGTATTCTTCTGAGGCAAGCAGTACGAATAATGAGGCCTAGTTCAGACACAGCCTAATAGGGATTACGAAATGCAAAATGGAGTCACACTTGCTAACTAAAGCTTGCACGTTGCAGGGATAACTCAGTGGGTTGCATAACGTAAATACAAATGGCATCTATTTAGCCACACACTGCTAACCTAATGTAGCATGATACGAGTGCATAGCAGGAATGGGATTTTCAAATCTAACACACCGGCTGGCTTTAGCATCTGGACTATTCCCCCAAGTCGACCACCAAACTTAAGCGACTTAGACACAGAGGGGTCCTAGGTTAGACTTGCCACCTGCGGTCACACCGTATACTTTAGTTTTGGCCCATGTACCTCGTCTACCAATACAGGCAAAAGAATCATGGGACTCACTGAGAAATAAAGCGCTCTTTTGGTTGGGTACAAAAACTGGGTTAACAGAGGCCTTATTTGGTGATTTCAAGATGGTAAGAAGGGTTGGGTGGGTCGGTAGAGATCAAAAAACACTTTCAGGTGACTGTATAGTACTAACATTTAAAACACCACAACTAATTCAAGAGATTCTTACTAGAGCTGGTAATGAATTCATCATGACTACAGATATTAACGTTATGCCTCTGGGATATTTTTGTCAACCATCCAACCAAAACCAGATAAGAACTCACAGGAGAGGCCCTTATGGTACTCTACCACATACCTACAGTATTCCCACGCAGAATCGTTTCGACATATTGCCCTCCTTGGAGGACATTGATTGACTTGAAACATCAAACATATCTGTAACCCCAAATAAGAACGAGATCTTGCACAACACTTTTGTAGAATCATCTCCTCTCATTATTATGGTACCTTCTGTTAATGGCACAAATTTAATCGATGTTCTAAATATTCCAATTTGTGGCCAGAACCCACTGACACCCGCAGAACAACCTCTTACTACAGTCATTGACCACACAAGAACAGATCGTAGTAACTGTGATCATGGAAGGACACCAACATGTAAAGTACTATTTTGGAACGTGGCGGGACTGCGTGCCAAACTTTCGAATCCCTTGTGGTTAGATTTTGTAGAGGATTTTGATGTATTATGCCTGCAAGAAACCTGGTCGGAGGGTATTCTGCACATCAATGGCTACAAAACATTTCACTCCCCGGCGGTATGATCATCTCATGGGAGGAATAAGGGTGGTTTATGCACATACGTCTCCCACAGAGTGAATGTCAAAAAGATAGATTTCCTGATCTCAGATATTTTCTACCAGGTATTGATGCTGCATATTGATAACATGCATTGTACTGCCCTGTTGAATTTATATAATAACATACCAAGAGATCAGGTTGAGGGGTGATGAGAAATTTACAGAGGGACCTGAACATTATGCAGAATGAGATGAATGTAATGTGTGTAATTTGGGGGGGGGACTTCAACTCTGCTTTGTGTCCACACGTCGACGGAGGTATATGTGGTCTAATGCCTGACGGTACTGATTCTGCCCACTTTTCTCACTCAACACTTGGGGACCATTTAAATTTAATCAAGTTTTCATCTGATCTTGGATTTGCAAATGAACTATGTTCCCCCATAGTCCCATTCAGTTGCACTTTCAATGGTCGAGGGACATGCTCTATCATTGATTACGTTCTGGTCTCAAATAGACACTCCACCAGACTACATAATTTTATAACCCACTCTGTTGCATTTAGTGACCACTTTCCCATAAGTATCACCATTGACTTCCCATGCAACGTGTTAAACGTAAAAAATCTTTCCCAACACCTTGTTAAGGATATTGCCTTAAATAAAATCAACGGATACTCAATCCGTTGGTCTAGGTTGGATCAACAGACTTTACTAAGACACTTCTTAATAACTGTAAATCAGACTTTGCAGTCTGTCTCGATGAGACCGCTGCGAATGCAGACATTTTGAATTCCTTTTTGGCAATATCCACTGAGATTAAGAAGAATTTACGCGTGGATAAAACAAAATCCCATATTATAAAGTTGGGATGGTTCGATACAAAGTGTTCTAAAGCCCATACGGCCTTGAAAAATGTTTTACATAAATCTGTAAGAAATCAATCCGAAATTAAGATGGCTAGAAAGGCATCTAGACGTGCCCTTAAAGAACGAAACGACGCCCTAAGAGAAGAATCATGGCGAGTTCTACAAGAAGCATCCGAACTGGGAGACAGCACATGCTTCTGGAAAGCTGTGAATGCCCCTTTTCTAGCACCCAAAGATCTACCATCTATTGAGATAACCATCAGTGAGGACCTATGGGTGAATCACTTTTCAAACCTGTATAATGATAGTTCCCGGGTGATGTCACCGGCAACCTCTTGACAAGTCCCGGACCCAGAATTACCTAACTTTTTCCCAATTAATGTTGACATTACTGTGGACGAAGTTATCTACGCAATAAAGGCAAGTGCGGGAGGAAAAGCCCCAGGTCCAGATGGCATGCCTGTGGACCTATACAAATCGAATCCCCTACTTTGGGGCCCATTATTAACACTAGTCTTGAAAGCCTGCTGTAAACAAGTTTTTATTCCGTCCTGGTCAGAGTCTATATCGGTCCCTATCTTAAGAAGAGAGATTGCAGCAATCCCATGTGTTACCGACCAATATCATTATTAGATTCCTTTGTAAAAGTGGCCGGTTGGATTTTATTGAATAGATTGCAGACGTGGGCTGAGGACCTTGGTATAATCTCGGAACTGCAATATGGGTTCCGTCAAGGCCTCGGTACCATCGAACAAGGGCTAAACCTGAACATCATCTGGGGCAAATATACGCAAGCTAAAAGCGGGAACCTCTTCCTGGCATTTGTAGACCTTAGTTCTGCATTTGACTGTGTTAGACATCATAATCTTTGGAGTATTTTAGAGGACCTGGGGGTGGAAATGCAACTTATTAACTTCCTGAGGCAGCTATATCAAGACACACATGCTAGGGTTCGCTACAAAGGTCTAGGTGAGTGCACTTCCAAGTTTCCAGTCAGGAATGGGGTGAGACAGGTGTGTGTGTTAGCCCCTTTCCTTTTTACTTTGTATATTAATAGCCTAGGTCCAGTCTTAACCAGTGAATGCCAGGATTTCCCATATATAGATAATCATCCAATTCCAGCATTATTGTATGCAGACGATGCTGTTTTAATGTCTCGCACACAACTTGGCCTGCAAAGAGTTGTCTCCAGTTTTTCAACCTTTATGATTAATTTAGGTCTCCAAGTAAACACTACTAAAACATACGTCATGAAATGCGGAAACAATAGTGTAAAATGTGGATACATTTTTATCAATAACAGCAAGGTTGAATTCATTAATAGATTCTCATATCTGGGGATTTTCTTTGAACAAAAGGGCTCCGGGTCACACGCCATTTTAGCCAGAAAACTGTTATTTGCAAAAGCAACGGCAGCATTAGTGAACTTTGCTAGAAAATTAGGCATCGGACCGGTTGCGGAATTAATAAAGATTTACAAAGCAAAGTGTATTTCTACCGCCATGTATGCCGCTGGAATCTGGGGCTACGCCGACCCACAACCCTTACAATTAATCGAGAACGCATTCTTGAGATATCTATTAGCGTTCCCAAATAGTACTGCTACCTATATCTGCCATTCGGAACTTGGGCTGCCATATATCTCAGATTTAATCAAGATTCAACCAATCTTGCTATGGCATACGATATGGTCAACCACATTTACTAGCTTTAATCGGGACGTGCTAAACGATTGTGTTAAACTACAAAGGGCGCTACATATCCCCTGGATTAATTATGTTGAGAACTTCATGACCGATCTTGGGCACCCTGAATTTTTTAACTTCCCAGGTAGCATCACCACAATTACTAGGAAGTCACTAAAGATTGATTGTCTAGAGCTCTTGGAGACAAATAGATTCTCCATTGAAATATTAAAATCCACAGCAAGAGAAAATCAATCGCTATTACTTCAATCTGGTGTACAACCCTATCTTGTAACTGTCAAAGGGGGATATGATAGGATGCTGCTGACCCGTTTTGTTCTAGGAAATTTATATGGATTAACAACCTTTCCAAACATGAATGATTGGTCGAGAATTTTATGCCCATGCGATGACATAGCCACACAATCAACAATGCACATGTTACTATTCTGTAAATTTTATAGTATGTTAAGAAAAAGATGGATAGTCCCAATATTAAGGGTGTTAGGATTGAGACAATGCCGCCCAGCTTTTTTTATATTACAACTTCTAGAACATGATGTGTTTACTAGTCATATGATTAAATACCTGAAAGGCGTGATTCGAAGTAGGAAGACAATGTGAACAACGGAATTGGACTTTTAAAGTTTTTATAGAGACCCTGTTTTAAATATATATTAATATGAAGCTTATACGATTGTTATTGATTATGCATGACAATGTACTTGTATAATATTGTGACTGTTTTTATAATGTGCTTTTATGATTTAACATTTTAACTTGAATAAAGCTTATTTTGATTGAACTTTCGGAATTAACCGTTCGGTAACGGTTGTCTTTTTCCAGGTTCCAGGCAGAAGTGAGGCAGGTGAATGCGTGCCCCCCTTCGCATGACTCCACGACTGCCCTGGGGGTCATGCCCCACAGATTTAAGACCTCTGATGTAGAGCTTTAGGGCCTTTTGTGTCGTGGTCTCTTGGCACACCCACCAAAGTGCAGTACAGTTCTTATCTGGAGATGTGTGAGAACTCCGAGTGGTAGGACATGTGTGGCTCCCTGCAGATTCCAGAATTTGCCATCACAGAAATGTGAGGAAAATTGTGTGTTGCTTACCAAAGTTTGACATTGACAAGGGCTTCTGAGTAAAATTACCTCACTAGTCATTCACCCCTAGTCTCCCCTGGTTGTCTAGTTTTCAAAAATGCGCAGGTTTGCTAGGTTTGCTAGGTCCAGGCTGAACTAGGGCCCAAAATTCACAGCTACTCACATTGCAAAAAAAAAGGTGCTTTTTCACTGCATAAATGTGATGCGTCTGTTGCTTTTTTAGCATTTTTCCAGTTGTGGATGCTAGGGGCTGCCCACAAAAATTGGGTTCCGTTTTTATCTGGAGACAAGTCGCATCACTGTGTTTTTTTTTGTCAATTTGTGGATCAGAACAGATTACAGAAATTTCCAACACAAAATGTAAATAAATGAGTAATCTTGGCCATGTGCGGACTTTCAAGTTTTGTACAGCATTATGGCAAAGTGAACAGAATCAATGGAAGTTATGCCACGCTGGACACCTCCGGGTGATGAAATTGCAAAAAAAATAAAAGAAGAGTTCTTAGTAATGGCCAGATTTACATTTTGGCTGGCAGAGAAAACTCCATTGGCCATGCTGAGACTTCTTCGCCCACCAAAAATGGAAATTACTGCCAATCTGGTGGTTAACTCGAACACATTGTAAGGAGCCGCCGTCAAAACGGTTCCTGTCAATGCCTTTTTACGTTTGACGCGTTGCTCCATTAACATGACGGAGCCGTCCAACAATTTTGTTTTTTAATTTTCATAAACAAAATTCCTCTCGCCATGGGAGTTATGCCCCATGGCAAGGAAGGCATGAAACAGTTCTCACTGCCCCTTACCACCATGGTTTTCCAGGTGGCAGTGAAAACTGACCTATATGTCCGCGCATCTAAATTTGGTGGGGGAGCATAGAGGTCAGCCGCAGAAGGCCCTTACTCAGTTGGGATGTGGGAGGGGGTGCAACCATGCCAGAGATGGAGTAGTCTTCCCAAGTGTTACACCATTGGTCCGTCCACATATATATTGCGCAGGCACCATTATATTCATGGTAAGGATACTCTGTCGCCATTGCGACAGGCTATCCTTACCGCCACAGATATAAATCCGGTACT